>VDFB02193867.1:685415670-685923933 GCA_007258455.2 Sequoia sempervirens
TGAGTTTGAATAAATCATTTCAATTCAAATGCTAGTACTATCATAAAACATCAAATCCCCATGAATTCAAAACCTACTTGTTGATGATGTTTTCTGCACAACAACAACTCAAACAGAATATGAAAATCCTATCTCTCTTGAAAGGTAAATCTCTATCAGCAAGATTCAAGAGATAACCCCAAGGTCTCTAATGTCAGGTCTTGACAATGCATAAACAAATGTGTAAATGCTGGTAATCATAATGGGACCTTACTACAAGCAAAAATACTAAATCTCAATTTATCATATCTAACAATATGATGATACTTCAATCCTAAATTTAATCCAATAATCAAAGAAATAACAAAAGATGAGGGTTTCAAAGAGATTTCTAAACTTAATTGTTGCCTCTATTTCACCTGCAGTTAAATCAGGTGAGATAATCAAATGTTAGATCTTTAGAGGCTAGTGGGACATTCACACAAGGGCAAAGACTCTACATCTGTTGCTAGGTCACGGGGAACCCAGTGGGAGAAGCTACCCTAGGAGGTTTCAGCATGAAAAACATCCAAGGAGAAAGTTGGCCAGAATCTCCTACTATCTGGCCGACTAACTATTTGATTCATTCTATCTCGAGCAGGTCACTGAGTCCTAGTTTCTGTTATGTTGAACGAGCCTATAGAGCCTATCGCTATAATGGAGAGGGTTCAATATGACCTCTTACCGCGTGGATTTCCTTGGCTGATAGGCCATTCAATCATCATTCGGCGAGACTCTAGGCGACCATGGGCTTCGGGGAGACCTACAGGGCTCAGTGAGAAGTCCCAATGAAGGTTCGATGTCTCACCGACAACAATGATCCTCAACATAAGTATAGGACTTTGCCGAAATGTCCCGCAGACATCAATTGTCTTACCGACTTCACACGGGTTCCCTTCGGCAAGAGTTTAAGGCTTCGGTGAAAGGTCATAGCGAAAAGGTTATGTCTTCCCCACCATGCACCGAAGGGTCTTATCGGTATAAGGAGATAGCTTTGCCAAAATGTCATACCGAAGTGGAGATGTCTCTCCGAAATGAAGCAAAGCTTGACGAAGGGGGGAAAATATTTGGCAAGAGTCTCACCGAACATAGGTGCCTCCGAAATGAAACAAGGGCAGCATCGACAAAGGATATTACCTTCGGAAGGATGTCTTGCTGAAGGATAAGGGTTCACGCCGAAGAGATCAAATGAGGCGGAATCTGTATGAGTCTCACCGAATAATAGAGAGACCTTCAGCATAGCACAAGGAGCTCGGGAAGACTTCTTCCCAACTGGCGGGAGTCAAGCCGAAAGCAAGGAAGTCTGCCGAGGGTCCATACCTCGGCGTGGGTCTTACCGAGCAGTGAAGCCTTCAGAATGAAAAGGAATTCGCCAAGAGGAGGGGGAGTTCTATGTAATGTCTCGGTGACACAAATAATGTCTCGGCGATACAAGGAGTCACGTTGACAGTTGGGGTTCTCATCGGGGGTCTTATTGAAGTGAAACGAACCATGTGCTCACCAAAGTTGAAGTGCCTTCGACACAACCTCTTCCCAACAAAAGAATGGCTGGCTGATAGAAGAAACGGAGCCCAGCGGGATGACTTCTAGAGACGTCGGAAAAGGTCTCCCTCACATGAATCTTATCAATGTAGGACTGACTGTCTGAGTGATATCTTACCGATATCACGTGGTCTCAGTGATAGCAGGGGATCTCCGCATTACTCATTAACCCACTAATCTCTTGGCGATAAACGATGTCTTGTCGATCGCTCCAGTAGCATCAATATGATCTTTTGGCCTCGCTGGGAGCTCTTAGCGATGGCTCCATGTGTTGTTGATGCTTGCGAAAGGGTTAGATCGCATTGGTGAGACACTTCTAATGCCTCACCGACATATGATTCGACTGAGGAATTTGACCTCTCGGGAGTCTGTGTGTAGTTCACTCAGCCAATCAAAGAGGTCTAAGGGTCAACTGTGGCAGTATAAGGAATGTCAAAGGGATGAAGGGCGATGTGTATCTATTGCAGGCTCAGAGCATTCAAGGTGCAGCCGAGGTAGCTCAATCAAACAAAATGACAGGATCATAATGAATGTAGTAGCTGAAGATATTTGAAGAAGGCTTCCTTGGAGATGACTCTTCACCGTCATGGACACGCAAGGGATTCAACATTAATTTTGATCAAAATATCTGAGATAGATATTTTTCTAAACTGGGATATTTTTGTAAGCCCTAATGGGCCGATATCAATTTGTATATAAGGAATTTTTTTCCCTTTTTGTAAATAGTTCTAATTACACACTCTAAAGAGTTAGTAATATGCAAAGTTTACCTTGGAGGCTTGTGTTCATGTTTGTATTGATTCTCATTTCTGTGTCTTTCTTTTGAATATGCAAAGTCTTTAACTGTGTTTATAAATCTGTATTCATATCTTAGAGCTGTGAAATTAATCTTTCCTTCCCGAGGTGTGTATGTGGGCCAAACTTGTTAGGACTAAACCATTAAGTCTAAAAGAAGTTGCTCTGAGAATAGTAATTAGGCCTTCAAGTGTATGTTCTTCCTATGTTCATTTCATGATTTCTCAAGCAGTTTGGTGTATCACCCTAGTGTAGTCCTTTAATTTATGTATCTCTTCCCTCTTTCCTCTCAAAGAAACAATAGTTTAGGTGATACCCAAAGGAAGCCGGCCTTCTCCGGAGGTTCATTTCAATTATAGGTGACCCACAGCCTTGAGATGATCCCATGTTGCTCTAGAATGCTCAGTTTCTTGTAAACTTGGCATAGGGTGCAATTCTAGGTGACAACATTAATATTAAACCTAAGATTAACAATGCAAATAAAAAATACTCAAAATGGACCAATCCCTCAAAACTGATTTCCACTTGACCTAGATGAGTCTGCAATCTTATAGAAACAGTGCAATCTTCTAAGGTGTTAATATTTTTAGATCATGAGCATTCATTCAAAAAACCCTATTACAATTGAAATGAATAAACCCTCACAATTGAACTTTGCAAAGCAACTAACAATCAGTTGGTTGCGAAAAGTATGGACCAGGGATTGTTGCAACACTTCGAATATCAAACCATAAACACCATTAAATCAAATCTAATTCTAAATATCGATTTTCTTCAAAGCAATTCTAAAGATAGAATAACAAGAACCATGCAAGATAAGAATAACACAACTATGACACTGAATCACAATGTCATTACTTGCATCAAACTATCCACTGTAGCAACAATTCCAACTTTTTGTTATAATATTTGCTTGAGAACAACTACTTGATAACTCTTGCTCTACTTAATTCACTCTAACTATCTCTCTAGTTGTCTATGTCTAAAACTTCTTAACCCTTACAAATGAGGCAAAATGCCATTTTTATAGAACCCCCAAAACATGTTGGCCTAGATAGGGTTTTACAATAATAATTAGGCACAACAAGTCAGCCAAGAGAAATTCAAAATGAAATAAAATATGCATTAAATGCATGAACTTCATCCAGGTCGGCTTGGGATCTCCAATGTAGCTCAGACCAATGCATGGAAAAAATAATAGGGAAGCACAAATCTTGATGTATCCAATCATTAACTACCTTCCCCTTTGTCCTTATTCTGATCCAACATTTCATGAACTTTCAAAAGCACCCTATCCAAGTCAGCCACAGGTGGTAAAGGAAAAACCCTCAGTCACCTTTCAATTGATGCAATTTCTTCCCTGGATTGTTTCACCGACTTATCCCACTCCACCTTATAAGTTAGGTGTTTGTCAATAACAACAATGTAGGTGGCCACATCATCCAATTGGTGCTCAGAAATAGAATCATCATTAATTGGAGCATAAACATCATGCCACCATTTTATCAACTATTCTAAACTCAAATACTTAGGGGAAATTTTCCTCCTTCCCGTCATAATCTCAAAGAAAGCAATGGATCCATTATACACACCAATTAGGGTATCATCAATCTGCCTCCTCTGTTTGTAAATCTTCTTCAGAACCTTTTTCCTGATTTGCAATGCTTCAAGCCACTCCCAAGGTTTAGCATCTCTGGAAGAAGGAAGAATTTTATCATTTAGTAGCTTGTCCTTGGTGTGGTCCATGATGGTTTTAGTTTTCTGCAGTAGGAGATCTGTATCTTCTTTGTCCTGAGCCAGTATTTCTTTCAACAAATCAATTGCCCTCATAACATATTTCCCAGATGAAAGAATGTCCCTGATAGCTTCATTTCCTTTTGTTTGCACTCCTTGTAGCCAATTTTCAGTAGCAAGATTGGAAGCCTTCATCTTTTCTAGCTCGGTGATAGCTTCTTGAGGTAAGGGATTCGTAGCAGAAACTGAGGGGTTAATAGATTGCAAGGGCTTCATCAGATCCTCCAAGAATTTTCTAAGTTTTTCATTTTCCCTTTTTAGCTCTTGCTTAGTTTGAATTTCCTTCCTCAATCTCCCTAGGATAACTGTGCTAGTACCCTGATAATCTTCAATATCCTACTCAACAGAAGTGGGCCCCAAATTGAAATTCTGCACATTATAATCTTTTGTAGATACCTCATCTCTATTCTTATCTAGAGGAGGGGTGGTAATGTGGACAACTCTATTGCTGGCCTCGTCTCTTTCAATCCTTGAGATGACCTTAGCCTTCTTCTTACCCTTTTCCTTTCCAATCTTGGCCAACAACTCATCCTAGTTAGGTGGAGTATCTTCCACAACAACTTTTTTCTCTTTATCTCCTTATCCAACCACTCTAGAACAATGGATTCCAACTGCACCTTATCTTGCCCAACCTCTTCCTATTGGTCTTTAGGCACTTCCTCATTCAAAGCTTGTTTCTCAAGAACCTCTATCTTGCTCTCCTTTTCTTTAACATGTTCCTCCTTATGCTCAGGGGATGGAATCTTTTCTGCT
Source organism: Sequoia sempervirens (assembly GCA_007258455.2). Lineage (NCBI taxonomy): Eukaryota > Viridiplantae > Streptophyta > Pinopsida > Cupressales > Cupressaceae > Sequoia > Sequoia sempervirens. The sequence continues at coordinate 685,420,573 of VDFB02193867.1, forward strand.
TCTTCTTCTCTTGGTGGTGATTTGATCTCTTCAGTTCCAATAGGTGACTCTACATATGCAACCAAGGGAGACTGCATTACCTTTTCAACTTCGGCCTCTGCACTGTAAAGGTCACCCTCATGAAATTCCTCCCCTTCAATATCTGGATGATCTTCAACTTTCTCATATTCACTTGGTTTGATTTAAGCTTCATGGGCAGAAGGAACATCATCATGCTGCTCCTCATGAGAAATAACTGGAGGAAGGTCTGTTTTAGCCACACTATCCCTGGGAGAAGGAGTCCTTGACCTCCTTGTTTACACCCGTGCCTTCTCTGCTGAGCTCTCTACATTTAACACCGGTGGGGTAACTTCTTCTTCTCCTACTTTGGAGCTTGCCTTCCGTGAAAATCTTATGACCCTTCTCCTTTTGGGCATAGGAAAATCAACCTCAGGACCCTACTTTTCAATTTCCTTCTATTCAGAATTCTTAGTCCTTGACCTTTTCTTAACTATTGGATTTCTTTGCTTTTCTACTTCTTGGACTTCCTCCTCCTGAACACCTTTAATCTTAATCTTGAAAGGAGAATCCAACTTACCTTTTCCCTTAGGATCCTATTCAGTTGATTCCTTGGAAGTGGAGTGAGGATCCTAATCTCCCATTAAATCATAAGTGCATTGCACACCTTCATTTTCCAACTCCCACAGTTTATGCCTTAGCCACATTCTGGTGAACTTGGTGACTAGATCCATCAACTGCTTTAGTTCTATCTTTTCTTCCTCTAACCAATCCACATCACCAATCGGCCTGTCCTTAACTGCCTTATAAGCATGGCCTTGCATCAAGTCCCCATCATCCTCAAGCTAATCAAGAACTACCTTCACATTATATAGTCAGACTGATTCAACTGGTAGGTGGGAAAAATTCTTCTTCCTGACCTCAAATTCATCACTGCAATTGGCCCAGTAGTCTTCCAAATCAACCTTATGGCTATACTCTCTACTAGCCTTCTTTTGGGCTTCACTAGTGATATCAAATCTGGACCTCTTGGAATGGAAAGATAAGCCAAGAGTACTCATCTCCTCCTCCGAAGCTTGGGAAGAAATAATGGAAGGACATGCCTCTCCAGTGCCAATCCTCAAAGGGAAGTCTCCACCAAAATCAATCTTATGTTTGTCCCTTTGGACAATAGCATCAAAGTCACATATCTGTCGAGTGACCTCCAAAAGTATGATATGATCAGTGGGATACCTTGGAAGCCTGTATGGAGCCCTTTGATAGCCATCAACCGAATGCATGAGAAGGTTGGGAATTGAATAAACCAAGCACCATATTTCTCAATTATCTCTTTGGCTTGGTCTGAAATCCTCACATGCTCTGCTCCCTGGAGTAATCTGGTGATATGCATGGTGAATGCGTCATTCACCCTCTTGTAGCTCAAGCTTCCCAAATGATGTTGAGGGTACACCTCATAGATAATATCCTATCCAAAATTGCCCTTAGTACTCAATCCCTTATATGGATGAAACCTTGCAAGAGCATAAACCAAGTATGAGGTCATTGTGAAGGTCTTAGTCTGCAACACATTGGACAACTGCTCATGAATCACTCTGCTAATGACACCTTCCCAATGGTAGTCAGTCTTCTCTTGTTCCATCCTCACAATCACATGGCACATCCAATTCTCAAACATACCAACATTCTTCAATCCAACCACCCTGCTAAGAAGGGTGATGGCATCATAATACTCCTTAATTTTTTCCTTGAATAACTATTTAGGCAATTTAGAATAGTGAGACTTAGGCCTCTCCAGCCAGAAATTGATAATTTGCTAAGATTTCATAGTTTGTTCTTCATAGTATTCTTGAGCCGCCTTCATGTTGAATGCCACCACATTAGATCTATCTGGCATATCAAAATTTTGAGCTATGGAGACAAGATTCAAGATCGCCACAATCCTGTCTTGAGGACCAATAATTCTTTGTGCATCACTGTCATAGTGCTTGGCACACTCAAGGAACAAATCATAACACTGCACCATGGAAGGGAAACCAGTTGCATGTGACAATCCTGATTCTAACATCCTCTTAGCCACTAGAGGAAGGTCTTGCCTACCATTCTACCTTTGAACTCCTCATAGTCCCATAGCCCAACATTGGTATCTATTACCTCTGACCAGACAGAAGTGATCTTACTCTCTAGAATCTTTCTCTTGATTTCCATCTTTATTATTTTTGCTTCGGATATGGAAGATCCCTCCATGTTACCCTTAGCCTTTCTAGCTATTACCTTGCTTGATTCATCCTGTACTTGACAAAGGAAACATAATAAAGATCACACCAACAAAGGTTAACCAATCAAAATCATCATTAAATCACATTAGATCTCATATAGAATAATCATGTTAAGCTTCGGGTTTCAGGACCATCCACAAAATCCAAGCCAGGGAGGAATTCAAAAAATTCTGGGCCAGACGGATTCTAGCGGAATGAACAAGAAAACACCAATTAGCAATTCAATCCGATTACTATTAATCAATAAACATGTGAGATCTAAATATAGCATGAAATAACCATAAAATGCATAGTCATCCATTAACACATCATGCTATTTCAAATTCCTTCATATTTCATCAAATTCTGGGAAAATCTGCCATGGACGGATTTCCGCGAAGGCATAGACACTTTGCAAATTTCGGGAAAAATAGGGAGCCAAGGATTTCAGGAAAATCCAGTGTCGACGGAAATCCGTAGATAAGGTAAAACTTTGAAAGTATGTGGATTCTGGGAAAACAAAGGAGATCGGGAAAATTTGCCAAAGATGAAAAATCTCGGACTGAGGAAGAAACCCGAACTACAACAGTAAATCACGATTTCGCTTCGATTGATGGATTGATCATAAATTTTGACAATATAGTCCTGAGACAAGTTTGAGATGGGCCTTCCATAGGTTTTCTTAGAATTCTAGGCTAATTCAAAAGCATACTAAAGATAAATGGTGATGCCCTAAATCCAACTCTACAAATCTGCCATTAATGCACAAGCAAGCTCAGGATTCAAGCATTTCAATTGCTAATTCTTTACTAGGGGGAGATTATGGTTCTTAAGCAAGTTATCATAATGTGAGTACACGAACAATAACATAAACTACTTGGGACACCAGAAATTAAACCATATCACGCAGCCCTAGCATCAAACTTCCAAACATGCAGAAATTTGAACCCCAATAAACTCAAAATGCCAAAGCAATGCAAAATTTCATCAATCAGAAGTAGAGCAATCAAATACATACCATTGATGAAGCAAAAATTGGTCTCAAAAATAACAAACGTGAAATTAGTGGCACTCCGCGAAGAATAGCAACAAAATGCATAGGAAATCACTGCCTAAACCCATAATCTGCAAACTCAACACTTCAAATAAAATAGAACACCTTCAAGAACAAACTACTCAGCTCAATCGATGACAAACAATAAACATAATGGCATAAAAGACCTCAAAGATCGATTAAATACATCGTTCAAATCTCGTACAAAAACATTTAATGTAGTCGAAAAGATAGCCGGGAAAATCGGGGAACCCGACGACGGGACGAAATCCAGAAAAATCTATCCCACATGGAATTCTGTGAAGATTGAAAATTTATAAATCACAGTGCTCAGATGGAGTCCAAGCAGGATCCGAGAAAATCCAATCGGGGTGGAAAGTCCTGAACTTCAGTGAAAACCCAAACTTAGCTCAAAATTAAAGATCTTCAATGAATAACTTAGGGGAACCACCTAGGCCATCAAAATAAACATTTAAGCACATGCCAAAGTAAGATAAAACCTCAAAATGAAAGGGCCAAGACACCAAAACTGAAGCGAAAGAGGGCCCCTGCCTTCAATGGGGCTTGTATGCGAAAACTGCAAAACACTACTATAGAATGACTCAAAACCTAAATTGCATTTTCCTTAAAACCATCAAACTTTACAATTTTCTCTGCAACTCTACCTAGACTCAACCAAAAATTATCTAACTTGCTAACCCATACTTCTGGCCTTGAAATCATTCTTATAGAAATGAAGGAGAAAACAAGCATTGGGCCAAAAAGCACATGCGTCACCAGCCAGTTGGATTGCTTTGTGACATTCCAAAAATTTTTACAACAACAATTTCCTGGAGAATCCTCTTGTTCATCGTGCCCACTGAGAATGATTGATGCAACAACAAAGCTTCAAGAATTCCATGCCAAGATTTCCGCCAAAAACAAAACTGTAATCCATTGTAATTGCAATAGTTGAATTGTCAACCGTTAACAACCTACTCCCTTTTACTCCTCCTCAGTTAAATATATGTTTACCCATTTCCGATATTCCTCATTAGTTGGCCAATTAAAATTGATCACCTCATTTACCTTGTCACTATAAGGTGTATACTTAACTACCACCTAATTTGCTTCCCTTTCAAAAGATTCAAAGAATGAACTAGTGCTAATAATTTTATCCATATAGCTCACCAATAAATCATAATCCGATTCATCACAAATTAATCTAATTTGACAATTGATGGCCTCATTTTCCCAATCCTGCCATTGTTGGAGTGACCTGATATTTCCCTGCTCATCAATTATGTCAGGTAGCAATGTGTCGCTCCAATCATCAAAGTTCGCCAATTCTCTGATCTTCCTACTCAATTCATCTGGTAAGGTCTAAAAAACTTGTAATGACTTAACTAATACTTGAGTAGTCCTTAATGATTTGGGCCTATTATTTACATCAAACCTTGAAGCTTTATACATGATGTCAAGATCCTTGGCCCTAGGGATCCATCTTTCAATTAATGGTACTACAACCTCCTGATCCCTATCAATATTCTTTATTGCACTTAATAATAAATAATATAAATAATGCACGGATGACAATCTATAGTCAACTTTCTCATTTAAATGTCTCAATACAACATTTACAACCTCCCTTTGCTTTAAGAATATTCCCTCCTCACTCACCTTCAAGGATGCTTGTAACTCTGAAATCTTATGCATTAGCTGCTTCTTTGAAAGATCAACAAAGTGTTCCATTTCTTCATCAAATATCTCTAAAGTAGGGCTAAGGGAAGGAATTTGACTAGGAAACCCTGATGTAGACATAATAGGAGAAGCAGGAGGCACTGACCTTGATGTGGAAGGAAATGTTTTGATCCCTAGAGTACTTGATGTCTCCCCAATCTGCTTGTTCTTTAACCTGTCCACCTCAGTCTGCAACTCAACATTCCTTTGCTGCATCTTGCTATATTCTTTAATTATGGCATTGTACTTCTCCATTAAGCTTTTCTTTTCAGCCTCCTCTCTTTCAGCAGTCTTTTGGGCCAATTTGGCCACATTTACAGTCAAATTAGTAGCCTCTGTCATTGAGGTCTCTAAATCTCTCTTTATTATCAACCCTCCTCTTAGATTTGGGTTAATATTAGTAACATTTCGCTTTCTTCCTTGAGGGGCCAAAGCCCAAATTACTAAAGTTTCATACTCTTCACTGAAGGTAGAATCTTGCAATGCCACCTTGACCTCTTCTTCAGAATCTTGTAGGGGGTACTTGGACTTCAGAATAGCATTGAAAGCTACAACATCTGCAATGTCCCATTCAGGTAAAATCAAGACACTAGCTTGATTTACTAATTTTCTCCCCTCCTCAGGAGTGACGTTCTTGAACTCTTCCATTAGTTCAACTTTCACTTCATCATCATTCTCCTAGTTTGACCTATCAGGTCTCAATTCTCTTCTCCTCTTGCATTTATCTTGATATTCTTCCAATTTCATTCTCCATACTAGTTGCAAGAAGACCAGAGTTTTTACAAATGCATTGTCATCTAGAAACTCTTTACATGCCTCCATTCTTGCATCTTGTACACATTTTCCTTTCATATCCAAATTAGAGTGAACCAATTCAGCCGGCCTAGGAGGGGAAGGCATAACTATCTGGATGTCCTGGTCAGTGACAAAAATCTCATCCACCAAATCCTCTTGTGATTGTTCAATTCTTTTCCTTTTAGGGCTTGTCTCTGATGGTGGTGGTGAGGGACTATTTTCAGGTGATGCATCCAAGTCAATAATCTTGATTGCTCTAGGCGTTTTGAAATTTGGACCTTTTTGTGTAGGCAATTTCATTATTTTCTTTCCCTTTCTATCCTCTTCTTCTTCATCACTACTATCATTTCTCTTCCTTTTGTAAATAGGCCATCTTTTTGTAGGTTGGTAAGCTGGCCTCACTTCAATTGGTATGGCATCTTGCTCCTGTATGCCCAAAACAGACTCCAAGTTTATCTTTTTGGTCATCAAGGTGCCCATGATTTCTTTCAAGTTTCCCATCAAGAAGTCAATTTTCTTATGATATGAACTAAACTCCATCAATGGATCATACTTTGGATCCATTTTATGCACAATAGCCAATAGCTTGTCATAATCTACCCACTTCTCCTTGTTCAACTCCTACCTATTTAGGTCAAATTCATTTCTATTCAAGTCTTCAGGGAAGTTGAACTCATGCACAAACTTACCACCTTTTATCCTTTTTCTGAAAAGAGAAAAGAAGCCCTCAGGATCATGTTGTCACTTGGGGCCACACCTCAAATGGTATTCCTCAAAAAATTTCCCAAAATGTATCCAACCTCCCTTTGAAAAAACAAAATCTGACACTATAGTGTAATCTGGGAAGAATGTTCCTTTACCTTTCCCAGTAAGGTTGTCCTCATGAATACAACCAATCTGCCACATGAATTCTACAAACCACACTCTTGGTGGCACATTGTACGACAATATATGAGGTTCCCATGAAAACCATACACCCTCAAGATAGTGCTGACTGGGTATGGAATGATATCACCTCAGTTATGGAAAACCTTCAATTCTGGCTTCCTCCCCTTTGGTTTGAGGAAATCATGCAACTCCTCAGGAATTCTGGGTACATTTACCATCAGCTTGGATCTCAATCTAGAAGTAAAACAATTGTCAAAATGCACATAACTGGTTTTTTCCCTATTACATGATAAATATGTAGTCCATACCTACACCGACAATCTTTCTCCATCAACCCACTACCTTAACTTCATCTTCTCAGAGAAGAATTCAACATTCTTATATAAGAACATATACATTAACATGGAATACCAGAAGAATGGAGTGCCTATATCATTTTTCTGCAACTTTAACAACCCTTCATGTATCTTTTCGGCCAATAAAGAAGCAAAATCATAAATTATTGAGAAATTAGGGTGTTGTATTTGCACCCCCATAAACATGTAAACAATAGGCATCATCGTGTTGGGGTGAAAACCCAAAATTTGGCACAATGAGTAAAAGGTAGCCAAGAAATGCTTTGCAAAGCAATTCAATTTGAAAGGTTCTTGGTCATAGGGCTAATATGGAATTTTGAACCTCCTGCCCTAGCCAAATGAGGTGGGAGCAACTTAGCTTTGAAAAGTGATTTCGACCTCCCAAATTCCTGCTTCATCTCTTCAAGATCAATAGGAACAAAGAATGTACTAGGTTCACTCAGATCAAAAACCTATTGGAATTCCTTTCTATTGATGCTTAACAAAACCTTTCCATCATTATCTCGAATCACCCATGTGATAGGGTCATATCGTGCAGCCACTGCCCTAAGCAAGTCTATATCAGGGAACACATTCAGTACCACTAACTTCCCCATATCATATATCCAAACATTAGAAAAGGGGTGGGGAAAATTCCTCTGTCCAAACCATAATCTGAACATCTTTAGACTAGTAAGAGGAACCCTAGCATCAACTATGTTAGAACAATTATATACTAATCCCTCCCCTAGATTTTTTTCTCGCACCAAAACCAACCCCTTCTTCCTATCATTTGTTGACAAGGGAAATTGATCTAGGAAATCATCATATAAGTTTCTACTTAAATAATCAATCTGGCCAGAGTGTTGCTTTGTCGGTGCCATCCTGAGTAAATTAGGGCTTCCTTGCTATTTCAAACTTTAAACAAACTAGGGCTTAACAAAATATGAAATTACAAAACAAAACCTTGCAATTTCCCATGATTCAATTAACTTATAGCCCTAAAACAACTATCGACAAACCCTACGACAAGCACACAAGAAATTTCCCCCAAATTCAAATTCAAAATAACCAAGAGATATATAAATGAACTCACAACTTTGTGCTTGCAGAAACCCAAATTCTTGTTGTAAGAATTTGTAACTTCATCCTTGGCTCCGCAACTACTCCGCAAAGATGTTTTGAATGCTTTATGATACCAAAAGCAGAAGAAAAATTGCTTTATTTCGATCAAACCCTGGTAGTAGATGTTATGTCCGCCATTAAAGCTTACTCATGCACTGCACGAATGGCTCCAATTGCATTCAATGCAGATTCAAATATTGGTCGTTGATCTTTCACCTTGTTTAGATCATCGAATGACTTCCTTCAAATCAAACTGACATAATCTCCATCATGGCAACAAGGGGCCCACCATACCACATGTTGCCAACAAAATCCACATGGCGTTCGCCTACAATATAGTAATCGATAAAAACCTTACAACCTCTGATCACTCGATGATGGGAAACCGTGGATCTTCAACCATCAGCAATCCAGTTCATCCAACACAATTGTCAACTTTGTCTTTAACCATCAAGTACCTTTCCTACTAAGATTATAACATTTGTGTTGATTTGAAGCATGTGCATCTCATAAACACTTTAATAACCTACTGCATAATGTATTAAAATCAAATAGATGCATCAAAGTATTTTATCATCCCTTCGGCATCACTAGACAAGACACGTGGCACTTTCCCGTGATATCGCGATCAACCAAGACAGTGTGGTGGGGTCATTGCAGGATGGCAAGGAACGACTGAATCAAGCGATGATTGATCAATGGTCATGCGAACTTGTCCCTCTACAAAATAAAAAAAATTATTAAAGGAATAAGGGGACATCACTAGGCCAATGAAAAACAATGACATAATTTTTCACTTAAATGAGGGAGCATGAGACCATCCAAGACTTAGGAGAATAAAATTAAACGAAGGAAATAAAATGATAAAACTAAAGGGGGCCAAACCTAGATGAAGCGATGGGACTTAAAATGTTTTAAAATACCTCCTAAAATGTAACAACCGAATAGATCCTTCCTAAGGCATAAGATAATACTAGGGTTTTACATGAAGACAAAGGTAAAACCCCAACCCTAGGCTTTTCCCAAACACCATAGATGACCAGAGACATAAGGCAGGATAAAACTTTGAAGTTCCATTAGGTAGATGGTTAAAAGGGTAGAGGGGAGAGAGATGTGAGTGTGTGAGAGAGAGAAGGATAGAGGGAGGGAGTGGGATATAGATAGAGGGTAGAGGGTTTAAGGGTTAAGGGTGTATGGTTTAGGGTTAAGGGTAGAGGGGAGAGAGATAGAGGGAGCGAGAGAGAGAGACCTGAGAGAGGGAGAGGGGGTAGGAGGGAGAGTCTTGAGAGAGAGAGGGAGGGACTAGAAGAGAGATAGAGGATAGAGGGTTTAAGGGTTTAAGGATTTAAGGGTTTAGGGTAGAGGGATAAGGGTAGAGTGGAGAGACATAGGAGTGAGTGAGAGAGAGAGAGACTTGAGAGAGGTAGAGGGGGTATGAGGGAGAGACTTGAGAGAGAGAGAGAGAATTAAGAGGGGGAAGGGAGAGGGGAAGAGGGGAAGAGGGGAAGAAACAACCCATTATGTTTGTACATGGATAAAAATTCATAAAATTAGATCTCCCTTCCATATTTCATTGAAACCTAGGCTTGAACCTCTCATTTCACATGCTTTTCTTCATAAAACTCTTGAGGACAACAACTATACCTTCTTTATTTCTCATCCTACACCTTATTCATGCATCCTACAATTACAACAGTATCCATGGGGCCTCTTACACAAGTTATAGTAATCACAAAAAGTGTAAGAGCCCCTTTATATCATGTTTGGACTACAAAACCCTCAAAAATAGGGTAACCCGGCTGTATGCAAAAAAATGAAGCTTTCTAACTCAAATCAACACCTTAAGTCCTCAAATTAGATTCAAATCAAAGCTAACACATATTTTCATGACCTAGAATTGATTTCAGATCAAAATATGGCTGCATGTGACTGTATAGTGCTGCATAACAAGAAAAATACAATTTTTTTGAAGAAAAACATAGATTTTCGAATGTCAAGAGCTTGTATTTTAAATCCTCAGTCATCAACAACCATTATAATGATCACTTTATTCCTTATAAAGGCATTTACGTGTCAACCATTGAACAACCACCTCTACAACTAACATTTTAATCTTTTATGATCACATGAAACATAAAACACACTAATTTCAAGGTTGTTAACATCACTATTGAAATGTTTTAATTTTTTGACCTTTCAAACATTAAGAAGCACATCATTAAATTAATTATGTAATTGCATAAAAATTAAAAACATCATGAATTAATTATGTAATCACATAAGTCAAATATAATTATATCAAGAAATTAATATCAAATAGATAATATAATCGCATAACTCATACATTTCAATGTCATTGATCTTCTTCTTCATCCAACTCTTTGTCTGTATCATCCGATCTCGATTCGACATTGTAAGGATTGGTCATATCATCATCGTCGTCATCGATATAAGTTTCGACAATGTCATCATCGACATGGATATCATCTTAATGAACATTAACTCCTACATCATCATGATCTAGTTCCTCCTCTTTGACATCTTTGTAGGGACATCATCAACTAACTGTTGATCCTGATCATCATCTACATCATCTTCTAGTTCTTCGGTATCTTCTTCTTCCACCACATTATACTTTATCGGCCTTCTTCTTGGATCATGTCTAACAAAAAATGACCAACCTGGTTTACCCGGAACCTCTGAGTAAAATATCTGCTCACATTGGCTTAGAAGAACATAGGGCTCATTTCTAGCTTGCTCGATTGACCTTGTATTAACCATGGTCAATCCATTATCATGTTCAATAATAGTTCTCTTAGGATCATTTTCATTCAATCATAGCTTGTACCATAGAATGACAAACAAGATTAATCTGAAGAACTTAAAGTCACACTTAGTATATCATCCAAAATCCCATAGTATCTATTTTCTGAGACTTCTGGATGTATGTCGCTTCTAGATGAAACATTAGTCACCTAAAAACTATAGTTATACTAGAATCACAAATTTTCTTCATGTCATCCAACATTTTGATTCAAAATTTATGACTATTGCGCCACATAGCCTTGTGGTGTTTCACCTGCAATATGTCAAACATGTAAAAATTATTGCAATATTGTCAGTTGATAAACATATTTATTCTTGGCCAAATGTATGCAAAGAAAACAATCTCAACATATATATACATCAATATACTTGAAAATAATTAAATAATATGAGTGATTAATATATTTATACGTACCTGTTTATCTCTTAAACCATATGCTAAATCAATTCCCTTTGTGTAACATTGGAATCTCCATTACGATGAGCTTTTTTAACCAATGAAGCCACACCTTCCCATGTTAATGCGCGACCAAATTGTTGACATTGTTCAATTCATACCATCATCCAATCAAGATTGTTTGCGATGTACAAATGTAATGCATCCCACTCTCGACCAACTATATCAAAAAAATTCAAAATTCACAAACGATGTATAATTAGTTAAATACCATAGTATGCGACCTTAATTTATAATTGATGTATATTGAACATTAAAAATTAAATAAGTACAATATACATAAAAACCATATGTAAATGTATTCCAATTAATCTCCATGATCATCTTATAATTACCTCTCACTTTCCTCAATCTAACTTTCCTTGTCAGGTACTCCCCTTTGAATTTGTTAATAGAATTGGGATCCCAAATGCAATCTACATGAATCTTTGCTGCAAACTTAGGAAGATATTCACTAATGTACACCATGGTCTGGTATACCATATATCTCTCCACTATAGAACCCCCAGGATGTGCTCTTTGTCTAACCAAAGCCTTCAAAAATTTCAAGTGTCTCTCAACCATCTACATTGACCTTGTGTGTACAAGTCCACACAATTCAATCTTCTCAACTTGGTGTATGAAGTAGTGTTCTTGTGCATTGAAAAATGTCGAAGGTAGACACTTTTTCATTTCACACATTAGACGAGGAATTTTTCTGTTCCAATAATTTATATCTTTTTTTATCGATTTATTTAGATGACAACCATCTACAAGTGATTCAAGGCACAAATATATTAACGATATTTAATAAAAATATATAGTATATTACATAACAAGTAAAAAAATGGCAATTATAAGATGTATAAAACAAATTGAACAAATATTGCTACTTACCTCATGTATTTTCCAAGATCATATATAACTTGCTTGACATTGTTGTCGAAGTTGTCTGGGAGAGATAGAGGTAGAACGTACTGCAACAATTATAAAATAATCTTTTCATTATTTTTCCAAAAGTAGTAAACATAATACATTGAAAAGTACATGCATTATACAAGTGGATATAATATACCAGAATAATTACCTTAATGAAGGTATGCCAATCATGCGTTTTCATCCCTGACCCAAATTCACCTTTATTTGTTATTATATTGTTTATGTTCGCAACAAATCCTATGGGAAATCAAATTTTTTGTATGACTTCTTTTATAGCATTGCTTTGCTTCTTTATTAATAACCAAGGAAGGGAACTTATATTAATTTTTTCTCCATTGCTATTTAATTGAATGACATTTTTCATTGCATGTTTGGATTCTTGAATGTCACTACAAATTTTGACAAATTTTTCTTTGTCATGCCTTCCATCCAATATTTTCCATAATGTTTCTGTTATATTTTTTCCGATATGCATTGTATCAAACAAATGCACAATTTGTAGTTGTTCATAGTAGGGCAACCTACTAAATTGTCTGGGATAACTTTTCAGTCCCTGTGGAAGCCGACAATTAATGCCTTGATGACTTTTGTGAAGCATATAAGTTAAACAAATTAATAACGACAATCATTGTCAATTATAGCATGAGTAAACACAACACAATATAAAAATATAAATTCAAAACATATTATTTATGATAGATAAACAATTTGATTCCGATGTATAACTTTGACGATTAATTCTATTATATTCCAACTTCCATAGGCGAGGTGTCATTCTTTGTGGTTTTGATGTAGTCTCTTCTTTCCCATTGAAAAGATGTTTTTCAGTAGTTTGATACTTATGATTTCTATGGAGGAAGTGCCTATACTCATCAAACACCTGCTTTCCTAAACTTGTTGAATGATGAGATTTCATCTTTGGACCACAAATTGGACATGCAAATTTTCCCTTTGTTTGATAACCTGCAAGATCATATATAATTGGATTAAATATGCCAATTTTTTATAATTATATATAATGAATAGATTATTTTAAAAACATGCATGATATCTACGTCATAAAATTAAATATTGTTAAAGTGTAGTTGAATGTTATAACATACCATAAAAATGTGTTAGCCCTAGGGCATCATGAATTGTGCATACAAGCATTGCATGGAATTGAAATTGTCTTTGTCCTATTGGTCTAGAGACGTTATACATAGTGATGCCATTCCATAACTTTAGTAACTCGTCGATAAGAGACTTGATATATACATTCATATCTTTAACTTGGTACTTACCTAGTTGAATGAACATAAACGTTACATAATTATTATAACCATTTTACTGCAATATATATAAATTAATGTACATGACTATTGAATAAAAAAAATATAAGTCATTATGCAACAAATAAGACAAATGAGATGCTACTACGTTAAAGTTAATTGATGTAAACAAATACCTAGAACAATTATTGACAACATTATGTGCTCCCTCTTTATTGACATCCATAGAGGAATGTTATTGTTGATAACAAAAACAGGCCACATTGAGTAAATATATCTCAACTCTCTAAATGGATTGACACTGTCCACTCCCAATGTAAGCCTGAGATTACAAGGTTCTTCTTTAAAGTGTGGCCATGTTTCCTCCATTTCCCTAAATGCAGAACCATCCGCAAGCATTCAAAGAATGTCATCTCCACTTCTATTCTGTGCATGGTAATCCATAAATTGTGCTAAGCTTTCGCACCTAAATAATCGTTGCATCCGTGGAATAGTGAGAATATAACAAAGAACCTTGTGAGACACCTTTTTTGTTAGTTGATATGTTCGATACCTACTAATATGACATTTTTGGCATTCTATTGCAAATTCATGTTGTTTATGATATATAATATGATCATTGGGACATGCATCTATTGCTTGATACTCTATCCCGATATATTTCATAATGCTAGATAAATCTTGGTATGGGTGAGGTAAAATATTTGATGGTGGTAACAAAAATTCACTAATCAATCTACAACAAAAAATAATTTTTTAATATAAAGAATATTAATGGTACATATTTCATCCTTTATTTACTAGTGATGAATTAACAACAATTAAAATAGATGACAAAAGATGACATCTATGACATACCTTAACATCTCTGAGATTTCTATGTTTGATAAACTATTCATAACCTTCAAGTTCAACAACAACAATACAATAGAGAGAAGAGTTGTTTGGGAGCCTTCATAAAGGGGCTCATATGCCTTCTCAAGTACAGGTAAATCATGAACATCATCAAAGTCATCTTGATCATCATGATCAGCTCTACTACTAAATGTGTTATGGATCAATGTATCTGTACCATCATCTTCAATTGTGTTTTCTGGTGCATGATAATCTTCTTCCATAGGATCATTAACTTCATCTTTGATATTCACAGCTCCATGTTCGTCTGCTTGAAAAACCACATTCTCCGGGCCGTGATAATCCATATCATGTTCCCTAGGGCACCCCACCTTTATAATAATGATAGACACAAATAAACCATGATCATGATCAAGTGATTTTATATATATATATATAATGTTAAAACGATATAAACATTTACAAATTCAATCAATATAAACACATATAATGAAAAACTTACCAATGGAAGATAATCATGCCCCCCTTCAATGTGACCATGCTTCCTACAATGTTTCTTAGCTATTGTGATTAAAATTTATCTCGTCTTTAATCCCTTGCAATTATTGTAAGGACAATAACATTTCCCATCACCCTTTCTTTTCAATCTAGCCCACAATCTATCAAGTGTCTCTTCATTTTGTTCTGGACTAATATTATCTGACATGATTTTTCTTTAACAAGCTTGACTATTTAGATCTTCAAAAAATATCAAACTCACACTCCAATAATTTTTATTCATAGATAGGTAAAAAAATATAATAATTCTAATATTTTACACCAAAAAAATTTGGCATGCAACCACCCCTGCAAAAGAGAAGATATCTAAAGTTAATGACCCCAAAAAAACACTTTAAATTGCTAATTCCAAAACTTATTAAATTATGATTTTACTATGATTTTCAACTGTTAGAGTCCTAAAATCAGAATATTGAACTTCATTGCAAACTTCTTACAACGATGGAGGTAGTGTGCTAGTAAGAGCAAGTGACCCATTCCCAAGGAGCAACAAGTCAGAATCATCATTGCTAATGTCAATACAGATTTATCCTTTTAGTTAAAGATGCAATGTGTCACTTCTTATGACGAGCTTATCCCTAGGTCCCTCAACATTGAGAGAGCCCTAATCGTACAAGGAAGCACACACTAGTAGAATTTAACAAATAAATGACTAGGTGACTAAAAATTTTAGTCACAACAACTAAAAATGACTAAATTCTGCTCATTTTTTTCAACTCAACTATAAATGAGTAAATAAATTACTAGTTCAGTCATTGATTAAAAATTATTTAGTCACACAAATAAAAATGACTAAATTGTTAGTCATTTATTTAGTCACAATCCATTTGAATAAATCATTTAAGGAATCAAGAATATAGACCGCAAAAATACTCTAAAACTTTAATAAACATACCCTAATTTTTTTGTCAAAATCTTATTTTCAGGCATAGCCCACTAGAATGGAGTTTTCATTTTAATAAACATACTCTAAAACCTTCATCAAAACATTATTTTCAAGCATAAACCACCAAGATGGAGAAGTGTTTCAGTAAAGAATGACAGAGAACGGTGAAGAGATGTGTGTGAAAGAATGCATAGGATTCATTGCTTCTTATCTCATTCCTGCTTTGCTCAAGAAATCTTACATTGTTCCCGCTACTATTTGTAATCTAGGTATTTACTTGACATATATTTGCATAATCTCAAATTACTTTATAGGCTTTTGAAGTATCAATGTATCCTATATAGGGTATAGAATGATTTATTTTAATTAAATAAATAAATAAATGATGTATTTCCCTATAATTAGATAATGTGGAGATCTCCTAAATCTGCCCCAGCACACTATCCTCTTTGGCATTGTATTCATTACTCCAGCTACTAGGGTTTTACATGTGACATCTTTAATATCTTCATGATCGTGGCTTTTAAATAGATCTCAGTCTTTGCTTTAATCCTTTTCATGGTAGCCCTTGAGTTCCATAATCCACCTTCAATCTCTTCTAAGAATGTTGTCTTAAGCTAGACTGCATAGTATGCATATAAAGCAAGTCTTTCATACCTGCCATTGTTCCAAACTACCACTCATTGCTTTGCTTAAAATGTTGCCTCCATAAGCACAATAGCATGTTTTAAAATCATGATTGCTAGTGATTGACCATTAAGGTCACCACTTTCATCAAGATACAATAAGATTTTTGTTTTCAAACTCAAGGCATTATGCAAGATAGCATTGTGAATTGTTTGTTGTGTATGATTTGATTTTTCTTGCATATTTACTGCTTTGCTAACTTCCTTTAAGACTAGGTATTGTACCCTCAACTACAATCTCAAACAGCTCACTCACTATCACTTAAAGATTCCATTCATGAGCGTCCTTCTATAAAATCAAACTATGCCCTATAGATTGCCTACTTACTACAGGGGATTCATTGTTTCATGGTATTGTAGATCTTAAGATCTTTCAACCTTATTGACACTACTTCACAGTCCACAAGGTATTATTCACCATTCTCCCATCTTTGATGAGTCTCAAAACACTGCTCAAACATGAAATCCACTACCTCTATTATACATTAATAGCTAAGAAGAAACATTGAACCTATGATTACCAATGTTCATTTGGACAGTCATTCCTCGATTGCATTTTCCTTGTCTAACACTACCAAAAGCATTTGAAAAACCCTTAAGGTCAGCAAGGGGGTAAGGAAACTCACTGTTAAAATCTCCACTTTATTATGCAAGGTTTGAGCTTTATTATCTTGTCATTGCTTAGCGTGTTTTTCATTGTCACATCTCAAGTGACTTCATTCTTCCTACTGTAGATTGTATTTACAAATGTCACTAAGCTACATAGTGTGCTTGTTATTGGCTACAATCTTTAGATTGTAATATTTTGTTATTAGCTAAAATGTCTCAATCTCTTTGGTATTGCAACCTCACTAATCTGCTAGAGTTATTGTTTATGTTTCTACAGAGGCCTAGGGTTTGTACCCTAATCATGCTCTTACCAATGCTTCGGTTGGTATTAAAAAACAACCTTAAATCTTGGGTCAGAAAATTAGTTGTCTTAGCAGGGTTGTGGTATGATCTTGGATTGTATCCTAGATTGTGTGGGAAGCTTGTGTTTGATCATTAAGGTATGTAAACCTGATTAGGGAAATGTATCCTATATAGCATAGGTCTTGCTTTACTTTCCATAATGGTTATTAGCAGATCACATTATTATAGTTTGCGGTAACCCAAGATTGCATTTAAATATGTAACAAAATTGGTTTTTAGTTTAAGCTATACACTTTTAAGTAACATTCATAAGGTTTAGAAAATCTTGATCACTCTCTATAATAGCCCATTAAACATGGGCTGTGCTTGAATGCACTACTTAATTGATATAACACAACCAGTCTGCATATCAACCAGAGTTATAGGATCTTTATTGCAATAAGAGGTAATTTCTCTTGGATCATGTTATAATTACATCATAACCTGTTAAACTTGAGACAACCTGAATGCACCCAATGATGATTGACACCTACATTATACAACCTAAATTAACTACATTATGAGTCCCTCCATTTCTATCACAACAAAACCACATTAAACTTGGGTCACACATGAATGCATTATGTATTTGTTATAGAACAACTGTGCCACATGACCAATAGAGTTATGGATCACATAATTACAATCACAAGAATTTGTTCCTTGGTTGTGATCTTATGGTGATTCCACACAACAAAATCTGGACATGAAATTCTCAAAACCCTAAACCTCTAAAAATGAAAACTGATGACATGTTGCTTTAAAATATGATTTTCAAACCTGGAACTACAAATCTGACTTCACAACTGAATTCTGCAAAAAGGCAATGACTACCCTCAACTTGGTGGTATCTTTTTGAATTTTTTCTTATTTTTCCCAAGAAAATCGTCCTTAGTTCTCCACAAATTGTCTCAAGTAGAGAAAATTCGCAAGTATAGAAAAACACTATCGCAATAAATCAGCGAACTCACTTTTCTTTATGTTGGTCACAATTTTATTTTTTTCTTATTTTTCATGTTTTTTGAAATTTCGATGAAACTGCTAGTTGAAATTTTGAAGAAACCTAGGTTTTTCAAAATTTTGATGAACATCAGGGATAAACTTTTAAAATTTTGAAAATTACACGTCAAATTTTATAAGCACTCGACAATACATCAAATTATACATATTTCGTCAAATTTTGAAGTCAAATGAGTTAGTGCTAGTCAATGGAAATCAGTATTAAATGACTATGCATTTTCCTCGGGTCAATATATTAATTATAATAAGAGTAAGTTATACTTTTTCCATGTTGATCACATTGTGAAGGAGAGAGTGGTGTAGATCTCGGGTTGTCAGAAGCTATTTTACCTGCTGCTTACCTTGGTCTTCCTCTGATTTCTAGAAAACTAGAAAATAGTTATTGGAACCACTTAATTAAAAGAGTCCAAATTTTTTTATTTGGATGGAAAGGTAAAATCCTAAGTCAAGTTGGGAAGATCCAATTGCTAAAATCTTCTCTCGAAAACATCATGGTCTACTATTTTTCTTTGTTTAAAATCTTGACCTTTATTGTGGAAAAAAAAAATGAACAAATCTAGAGAAGATTCGTGTGGTCTAACACTAAAGATAAAAATAGATTGGTGTTGGTTGGTTGGGAGAAAGTGTGTACCCAAAAAAATGCTGATGGATTGGGGATAAGGAGAATTAAACTCTTCAACAAAGCTCTCACTGTCAAGATGGGGTGGTTCCTTTTGGAAGGAACTAAGGACTGGGTTAAGATCTTCCAAGCTAAATACCTCAGGAACAAAGAACCTGGTTATTTCCTCACTTCCTTTGATCTACCTTATTTATCTATCTTTTGGAACCACCTTATTAAAACCAAAAGTATGCTAAAATTGGGTGTGAGAAAGCATATTGGCAATGGAAAGGATACTAATTTTTGGAAGGTCTCTTGGATTGTTGAGCCCCCTCTCTCTTTAATAGATGGCCTCAACCCCTTGAAATAGAGTTTGACTAGAATTTGTAGTAAAAAGGTGGCATATTGCATTAATTGGGAGGAAGATGAACTAAAATGTATTGAATTTAACAACCTGCATAGGACAGCCAATTTGAGAGGTCAAAGACAACATAAATTGGAACTTGTGGTGCAAAGGCTAAATAGCCTCATTGTGAAGGAAACTTGTTTTTCTAAAGATAGGAAAGATGAATGGCTATGGATTAAGAACCCGTCTGGATGCTTCTTCATCAAAAATACCTATAAGGAATTGGAAAAAATTCTAATTGATTGCAGAGATCTTCATTGGGACAAGGTGTGGATAAAAAACCTAACTCCTAAAGTTAACTGCTTATAGTGGGAAACCTCCCATCGTAGAATCTTAACTATTGATAATCTTGTAAGAAGGGGTTTCCAGTTAGTTAAAAGATGTGTCCTATGTAAGCAGGAAGAATAGACTATATTGCATCTTTTCTTTCATTGTCTATTCTCTAGAGAAGTTTGGTCCCTTTTCCTCCCTATGCTACTCATTGATTGGATCTTCCCTCCAACCATAAAGTCTTTTGTTGAAAGCTGGTCTTTTAGTTCTTACCCCCACAAGATAAAATTGGACCTCTGGAACCAAGCGCCTCCTTTCATAACATGAGTGTGTGAACCCCAACCTTGGTACCTACAAAACAAAGAGAATAAACACATCAAGTTAGATATTGCAAGCCAAAACAAGGATTCCCCATGAAATCCATTTACAAACTCAAACTAGGAATGAAAATAACAAAGAACACAAGGAAAGTGATAAAATAAAGATTAAATCCTAATTAGAAGTGCAAAATCATGATCCCATGGGGGAATTGGTGCCAATTTGATGTGAAAATTGGCCCTTTCCCAATTCCTATGATGCAAGCTTCAAATGTTGAAGAGATTGATCCACTTTTATTGATGAAGAATGAAGACTCCAAGTCAAAAATATGCAAAACCTAGCTATGACTCAATGATGATGGATGAAATTCAAGAGATATTTGAGCATGGTAACTTTGCTTGGATTGTGGACGATGAAATTAGGATATGAGCTCTTTATTTATAGAATTTCAAGATGGATGAATGTCCAAATTTGAGCAATGTGGGACTAACATTCATCAAATGATATGATGCCACTTGTCAAGCCATGAATGGATGATGGATGCACAAGATTTGGGGTTTGTGCCAATAAATGTAAATATTTGAAATTCAAATTTGTTGAAATGACATGCAAAAGGGAAGGGAAAATGCAATAAATGCCACTTGGCTCAAGGCAAAGGACATGTAAGATGAATTTATTGCCTTGTTGAATGTACATGTTGACTTGGAATTTTTGAATTCAAATTGAGAGAATATTCCAAAAGATGCCTTGTGAGGAAAATAGAGATTTAATAAATGAATTAAATCTATTTTCATGTGCAACTTGCATTATCTAGAGGATGTGACATGAGATGAGATTAAATTAATCAAGGTTTAATTAATTTAATGAGAGAGATTTGATGATGTGACTTATTTGACTTAGATTTATGGATTTATTTAAATCAAATAAGAGAGGAATATGATAAGAGGCTAATTAAATAAGTATTTTGATTTATTTAATTAAAAGAGATGGTGTTAGATTTAATCAAATAAATTGATTATTTAATTAAATAGGAATAATTAGATTAGATGGATTGATTTAATTAACAAAAGAGATTGACTTAATTAGATAAAATGATTTATTTAATTAAGAGACGGATATTGATGAATTTAATCAAATAGGGGAATTTGATTAAATAGTTAGACCGAGGGATGATTCTAGAAGAAACGATGTTAGTAAGTTAGGATCAAATGCACAATGTCAGGGGCAGTGAAATTTGATCTCACTTCTCAGCTCATTATGAAGGTGATGGGTTTATAGAATGAGGGAAGAAAGGTAGCTAAGAAAAGTGGAGCTAACTATCAAGTGTTTGTGGACAATTTTATTCATGATGGAGAGAAACTTACGTGGTTCCAAAATGGGTACGCTTGACTAGAACTTTCAACACCCTTTTCACTGGTTAATATGTTTGTTATGAGATATTTTACATTAGAGGGAAGATACATGATAGTCCATAGTTATCATTTTCCCCTACTTAATCGAATTCACTATAATGAATGCATTAACCTACCCTTTTACCTATCATCTTCCTTGCAACAAAATATTGAGAATGGTGTGAATCCCCCATTGCACCAAGGTCTTATGCTCTCCCTCTACAAGTATGCCCTAGCTTATAACCCTCATCAAAAACCTGTAGATGATAGGAAAGAAATCCCTAATAAAAGTGTAGATGTGGAAGATGAACCCCTAGTTGTTGTTAATTCCAATCTAAATCCTAACCCTAGGCCTCTGCCTCATATTATTGTTCCTAGGGATAGTTCCCCTATGAATGCCACTGCCTTGGTTGCTCATAGTTCCAAACCCTCTACCCCTACTGGTAAGTTGGATTCCATAAAAAAATATTTTGAGTTTTATTTGTTCAAGGCAACCTCAAAGAAGTGAAAACAATCATCACTACTCCTTGAACCACTAAGGGCTAATAATATGAAAAAAAATGAGGAAAAATAATAGAGTGTGGTCATTACCATAAATGAAGACCAAGAGGGGAATCAATGGGATGATATGGAGGAAGGGAATTTGGGTTTGAGTAGTGGGGGCTGAAGATCGACACATTTAGCTAAGGTTGCCTCATCAAACAAAAAGGGAAAACAAAAAGCATCTGTCCAAGATGAGGAGGAGCAAATGGTGGTAGAAGATTTTGAGCCACAAGTTGTTGATGAAAGTGAAGACATGGAATTTGAATAAAGTGTGTATGATATGGGAGAGGAATAATTGAAAGAGGCTAAAGATAATAAGGAGAAAGAAAATGGGAGGGATGAGGAACTGAGGATTTCTATGATGAAGGCCAGTAAAATACAGAACAAAGCCATTGCCTCTAATTCTCTTGAGGATTCTAACATTGATTTTCTAAAATGTAGGATAACTTTTATGTAGGTACAAATGGACAATATGGAGAAGGAAATCACCACCTTGATGAAGGTCACTAATGGTCTCATGTGTCATGCCATGGTGGGTGCGGTCTCTGGACAAACGAAGATCAAGAAGATGCTCAAGAAGATGGGGAAAAGTGAAGACAAGAAGGACCAATAAGATGAAGATGGCCCATATTGGAGGGAATTTGTGTCCCAAATTGGTGAATTTTAGGAGCCGATTTCCAATTCTATGTAATGGAATTATTTCTCTTTTTGGTTTTCCTCTTGCTCGGTTATAATGGGTGCTTTAAAAATTTTGGTTCTTAGTTTTATTATCCTAGATTGCTATTTCATTACAGCTTCGTTATGGTTACATACCTACTAGACTCTAGTTAATCTTATTAATGGTCTACATACTATTATATGGATTAGTATTGGTAGTTTGTTTTTTATTAAGTTTGTTATGGTTTTGTGGTTAGAATTTTGGATACTTGGCATGTGTGCCATTTTGGGTTCTAGTATAGTTAGTCTATTGTTTTATTTTGGTGGTGGCTAGTGTTTTTTTCCCAACCTATTTCTCTTTTTGTTTTTCTTGTTGTATAACCACGAGATCAGGGCCCTTCCCCTGCTTAATTAATAATAAAAAAAGATATTATATCTGGGGCATGTCCTAAGAGCCAAAGGAGTTCAAGTTGATTAGCAGAAGATCCAAGCTATTTTAGATTATCCATCCCTACTAATTTTTCTTAGTTGAGAGGATTCTTTGGATTGTGTAGCTACTACCAGAGGTTTGTCATACAATTTTCTCAACTTGTGTCACCCCTCACTAGCCTAAACAATGTATGAGCCTTTGAATGGATTAAGGAAGCACAAACAACCTTTGAAAAATTGAAAGAGGGAATGGATTCTTGTTTGATTCTTGTAATTCTAGATTTCTCACTTGCATTTGTTGTAGAATGTGATGCCTTTGGTGAAGGAATTGGAGCCGACCTTTCTCAAAAGGGGCATCCTTTTTCCTTTGAGAGTAGAAAGTTGGAACCCTATGAAAGAGGGTACTCAGTATATGATAAAGAGATGTTGGCTATAATGCATTCCTTGGAGAAGTTTTGACAATACCTAGTATGTGGAAGATTTGTAGTCAAGTATGATCACAATAGTTTGAAACATTTCCTCAATCAATAAAATCTAAATGATAGGAAACACAAATAATTGATTAAACTCCAAGAATATTATTTTGAAATTGAATATGTTAGAGGCAAGAAGAATATAGTGGTAGATGCACTTTC
The DNA here is from genome assembly GCA_007258455.2 of Sequoia sempervirens. Classification (NCBI taxonomy): domain Eukaryota; kingdom Viridiplantae; phylum Streptophyta; class Pinopsida; order Cupressales; family Cupressaceae; genus Sequoia; species Sequoia sempervirens. Next base: position 685,444,416 of record VDFB02193867.1, read on the forward strand.
TAGGAGACCCACTCTATGCCATGTATCCACTATATCAATAGAATAGAAGGAATATATGATTGTTGAGTATGATGAGGACACAATTTGTACTAGTATTATGAAAGTGATGGAGAAACATGACCAGTATGTGGTGAAAGAAGGTTTGATTCTACTAAAAATAGGGTGTTCCTTGCCTCCAGATCCAAGGTCAAGAGAATATATTGGAGGTCTTTCATGATGCAATCATGGAAAGACATTCTAGATTTTACAAGACTTGCCAACATATCAAAGAAAGGTTTTCTTGGAAGGGCCTTAAAGAGGATGCTTTTTCCCACATAAGGAAGTGCACCACATATCAGAGGAATAAAGGAGAGTAAGAGTTTCCAACCAGATTGCTACAACCACTCCCCATTCTAGAACAAAAATGGGAAAGTATCTCTATGGACTTCATCACCAAACTGCCCAAAGGTCAAGGGAAGGATTGAATTTATGTTGTTCTTGATAGTTTGAAAAAATATGCTTAGTTATTTACTATTCCCACTGAGTACAAGGCTCCATAAGTTGCATATTTATTATTCAAGGAGATCTTTCAATTGCATGGATTTCCCAAAAACATTGTTAGTGATAGATAGAGCTAGTTTCTGAGTACTTTCTAGAAGGATTTGTTCTATTTGATAGGCACCAAGCTCACTCCCATCACAAGCTATCATCCACAAATTTATGGGTAGAATAAGATAGTAAATAAATGGTTGGAAGGATATTTGAGGAATTATGTCACCAGTCAACAATTTGCTTGGATCAAGTGGCTTCATCTGGGAGAATACTACTACAACACAACTCACCACATGTCCATCAATATGTCTCCATTCAAATCACTCTATGGATATAATGCCTTAAATTTTGCAGAACTGGCGCTCACAGATAGTAGAGTCCTAACAACAAGTGATTTGGTGAATCAAAGTTAGGGCATCTTGAGATCACTCAAGGGTCGCCTACAAGTGGTTCAAAATCAAAAAAAGATGTATGTCGATAGGAAGCACATAGAGAGATCATTTGAGGTGGGAGATATGGTATTTCTAATATTGCAACCATATAAATAGTATTTCGATAAAAAAGGTGGATTAAAAAAGCTCAAGGCTAAGTTCTATGGTCCATACAAGAGAACTAGGAAGGTTGGAGAAGTTGCATATGAGGTGGAGCTCCCAATAGACAATAAAATTCATATTTTTTTCCATGTTTCATGTTTAAAGAAGGAACTTGGATTGCATACTACTTCTTCATGGGAGTTAACCCCATTGGATAATGAATAGAAGCTCATTCTCATTCTAGAAATTGTGATTGATACGAGAGTCAAAACTTTGAGAAATAGGAGCATAATTGAGCATCTTGTCTGATGGAAGAATCTTCCCATTGAAGATGCTACTTGGGAAAGATCTAATATTTTTGAACATCCTAATTTACATTGCTTGAGGAAAAGCAATCTTGAGAAGGGAGGACTTGTCATGTCCCCTTTTTTGGGAAACCATCTGAAGGGTGGAATTCAAGACTCTTACCACATTTCATAAAAAAAATCCCCCCTTCTTGCAAAAGGGGACAATAGATCAAAAAATATACCTATTTACATACCTAGGTCTCATGGGAATTAGGCCAAGAGGATGGAATTTATCATCATTAGGACGTTTCTAGTCTTGGTCACTATATTAGAGAAGGATTGATTTTAGGAATTCCTCCACATTCCCCCAAAATGAAATATTCTAGCTTGTGGTTTAGAACATAGCATTTGTGATGACACTTGCACATCATATCCAAATCTCAAGGAAAAGGGTTCATATACTAGAGAGATACCACTGATAGAAGATGACTATGCTGGACTCACAACATCCAACTCCTCAAGTGTGATTTATGGGGCACCTCTAGATCATGGGGCATCGAGCTCGGGGCACTAGAAGGGAGGAAAGAACCAAGTATTCTTGCAAATAGATCCACAATATAACACGTTATTGTGTAAGGAATCATTGATGGCCTTAGGGCTGACCTAATGTAATGTGTGAGAATGTAATTTTTGGGCTTTGGCACCAATTTGGATCAAGCCAACCTACTAATTTTGGGAGAGTGATAGAATATAAATATAGGGAGATAATTATTATAGAGGGAATTGATTATTATAAAATTTTATTATAAATTAGGACGCTTGTGTTCTAATTACTTCTATGGATGAAAACCTAGCGGTCACCAAGATTAGAGGATGAAACCCCTTTGGTTCTTAAGGGCATTCTCACTTAAGGATAACATTTGAGCTTCAAGGAATTGCTAGGGAAGTCAATATAATTATTGTGGATCGATGTGCACCATTTCGAATAAGTATTTTTAGTCATTGTGAGCTGTAATTGTCATTTCATATATGTGGATGTAGTTTTGAATCTCTTTAAATACATCAAGTGATCTTTGTGGTCTATGTTTTCTACAATTCTAGTTTAGTTCATTAGATCTATCCACATATTCATGTTTATGTTGATAAATATAATTAAGGGACATTACAAAAATATTCTTGACCATTGTCTCTAGAAGGTGTTAAAGTCTTAAAATCACCTAACTAAATGTTAAAATTAGAGACAAAAAATTTGGGACATTTTTTTGAGTTTTAGATTTTCACCAAAATATAATTTGCACAATTGTATATATTTGTACACCATATGGTTGTTGTGTAGGGATTTTTTTATTTTTTGTGGTGCTCAGTTTCTTTTACTGGTGATTTTTTATTTCGAGGCATTTTTAAATTTTTTTAACTAGTGATTTTTATTTTAAAGGGTAGATTTATTTGAACTTTTTTGGTAGTCTTGTACCTCTTACTACCACTGCCTAAGTGGTGCTTCTATAACCTTTTCCACCTCATTAACTCTAGTTGGAGATTCCATCAATGTGACAATGCCCACCACTATTGCCTCAATAGATCCACCAATTGGTCATTCGCTACTATCCCTTGGTCACATTAGTGATAGGGCCCTATTGTTATGCCCAAGAACTTGGTGACATAGGTGACTAGGGGTTAAACCACAGGGTGATTTTTTTCTTGAGGTCCTAAAGGAGTGGTTTTATAGAAATGAGCATAACTTGGGCATACAATGTCCTTTTTTTAAAGAAGTATCAAAAATTTTGTTCCATGATCTATCTAGCCATATAATTAGATTTTCTATGTTTTCTATGTACAAAAAAAATTAGTTTGAAGTCAACTCTTTCATTTTTGTCATGCTTTTGAAATAATTATAAAAAAGTGTTTACTTTTCATGCAATGAGGGGGTTAACATAAAATAAGAAAAATAAATAAAATAAAAAATTATGAGAATTTTCCATAATTTTCCATATGATTTTGAGACTGACCATAATTTGTTATAAACCCATTTTAAGAGTACCTTTGGACAACAACATTTTTATGAATTCCACTAGCATGGTTTCCTATTGGCCCACCATAAATTGCCTATATTAAATTTGAATGTGGGGGAAGTTTAGTTGAAAGTTCTTGTTTCATTTTTACAACATCAAGTCATATGGGAAAAATACTCACTAATTCTCATTTACAGGAGACTATTGTTACTTATGAAATTTTAAATTTTAAATTCTGAGGCCCATATAAGAAAATCCTTTGATTTGTGCCTTCATTAATCCTATGTATATTCAAATCATGGTTCTGAGAAATTTTGTAACTAATCGCTTTCCTACTTAGTTCCTTAATTAAGCCATGATGTTCTAAAATTCTAGAATCACCCGACCATAACCTTCGGGGTGATATGCTATGTAGACAGGATATTGGAAGTTCACAAAACTCTAAAACTCCTGACTAATGGTTATTAAGTTCTACTTCTCAATGACTGGATGATTTCGTTGGGATGCCCAAATTTTAAGGTGTCGGTTCATTAAATAAGTTGCACAGTGCCTTTAAGGAATGTCTTCTCAAATGCTTTGGAAAGCCAATTTGAAATATAATGTGATCTTTAAAATCCTCTGAAAAGACAACTCTTAAATAAAGAAGTTGGTGAAATGGATTTCGTAGCAGGCTGGCATGTTTCTCTTAGCCAATAAATGGTCACTTATCGTCACCAAAATTAAACAAGCATGCATGCAAGGAAAGGTAACAACATTTTTCATTTCCAAAATTTTCTCAGGATGGTACTTCTCAGTGAGGTTATAGAATGGGAAGATAAAATTGTTCCTATCATGCAACCTGATTTGAATTGGCCAGATGAAGAGCAGTACGACATCATTTCTAAACTACGTTAGCTATCCTGGAAAGAGAAGACCAGCTATGTCGAGTATAATTAGGTGATCTTCATTTTAGATGTTGAAGAAGAATGTGCTGAATTTCAAAATTTGGTCATGGAGATGCGTTGGAATTATTCAGGGTTCTGGCCCCTCCAGCTGTTTAGCAACATGCATGGATTTTCACGACATGTAATGATAATGTCTTTTCCATTTTTTTTTTAATCTAGAAGTCTTTTTACCTTCCGGTCATTTTCATGTCCATTACTTTTGTAATGTAATAGTTTTGGTGTGCCTGAATATAAACCTTCAAATTAATGAAAAAAAAAGTTGGGGGGGGGGAATAGGGAAAGGGAGGTAGTAATTTTGGGTTTTAACACAATTTTATCATATAGAAGGGGAGACTTTGAGCTCACTTATAAACATTAAAGAAATAAGTAGATATTTTGAATCTTTGCATTTATTAGTATTTTCTTTGATTGCAACCGAATTGTGCTTCATTGTAATCTCTTTAATGTTTATCTATCATATCAAGTTGAGTATGTGATTATTTCTAGGAATTTGAGTCTAGGATAATTCATCTGTTGAAAGAAATTTGCTGACTGTTCTTTCCTTATTTCTCATTGTGGGTTTAAGACAAATGAGCCTTGTATCATTTGTTTATATTGTTCTCATTCTAAATTGCCTTATCGCATTTACTTTCATGGTTATGGGTAAATGTTTGTGAACCTTTTCTGCTTTCTAGTTAAAAGCATAGCTAGTTTTCTCCTCCATTACATATTATTCAAAGGTAGCTACATCTTGTAAAATAAGTAGAGAGAACTTGCAAATACCATTGTAAGTGATTCAACTGTTGGCAATGTTTGTTCTTCTATTTAGGCAATTTGAGTCATTTTTTGCATTAGGACAAATCTATCAACCAACAAATTTTTGACAACTCTACTAGGGATCGAATGTAATAAATAATCAGTGTCCTTTTCTTCAAAAATTTTTAAGGTACCTCCCTGAGGATAGAGGTTAGCAACTCTGCAAAAAGTAATGCACTCAGAAATATTCTATTCCAGGACCTGTGCTGAATTCATTTCTAAATATGCATTATGGTATTAACTTCCTACCAGCCATGGGGAAGTCATTTATGTCCTCTCTCTTTACCTGTATACTCATCATTGCTTTAAGGATCAAGGAAGTATTTTCCAAAATTTGATGGAGGTTCTTAGGATGCTGAAAAACACATTTTGGCTTTCACAGTTGCTTACGGTATTTTGGGGGTACATCAAGAAGATGTTTTTGTTAGGCTATTTATTGAATCTCTTATTCAACCTGCCATTGATTGGTTTTGTTATTTAGAAGATGATTGCATAACTAATTGGAATTCATTAAAGGATAAGTTTTTTGGAAGATATAAGGGCCCTCTCGATGAAACTGCCATGTTAGGTAAATTTTTTAATATTCACAAGTAAAAAGATGAAAAAATTAGAGATTGTGTACACAGGTTGAATAGGTTGCTTAGAAAGATGCCTATCTCCATTCGACCAAATAAACAATTACAAATTTTCACTTTCATTTCTTCTTTATACCTAGATGTTTAGTTTTGTTTGAAAAGGTGTAAAATACATGATATTGAAATTGCACAAGAAGAGTTTGTCAAAATTGAGGATGATATGATTCGAAGTGTTCTATGGAAGAAAAATGTAGTTGGGTCGAGTGATGAAAGTATAAGAAAGCCCATCTTATCGAAAACAATTCCTCAACCTATGGAGCTCCAATACACACAACCTCCTATTATTGAATATTGTACTCTCTATTTTTGACCTTGAACATTTTAATGAGAAAAGAGCAATCAGAGAAGAAATTAATTCTTATGGAAATGGAAGAATTGAAGCCTATTATTTCCAGTATGAAGATGATGAATCTATAGATCAATCAAATGGAAAATAAAATGAACAATTCATCCAAATTGATAACCTTGAAATTGGTAGTACAAGTGAGATTGTTTCATTCTCCTTGTTTTCAATAGAGATGCATTCATTCACTTTTACAACAAATGAAGAATTATTTGGAAGTACTCAACATGAAAAGAAAATTATCAACATCTTATCTTTTGATCATATGTAGGCTAAGTATGAAACTTTTAGGTTTTTAGAGCAAACTGATACTAAAATGAACCTACAAGAAGAAGTCAAAAATGGTACTTTCTTGAATCTTTCCATTTTAAAGATTTTGATACCAAAGATTTTGCTAGATATGGTATTGAAAATGATCAAGAAAATGAATGTGCTGGATTTCATATTGTTCATCACCCTAATCAATGTCTCTATGAATGCTAGAATGAATTTTTGTGTAAAGAAGTTGTTGCGACTGCATTGCAAGACATGAGCGTAGGTGGTGAGGTAAATCATAAAATTGTTAAATCATATTTGAGGAAGAAAAGAGGAAACGTTTTAGTTAGGAATAGTTTCATTGGAAAGGATGAAAATTCCCAGTTCAATACATTTCCAATTTTTTAGGAAATTTATGACTAGTTTTTTGATTTACATGTTTCTACATCTATTGACAACAAGATAGAATGTATTCCTGAACACAGTGGAATGTGTGTTGCAGGTCAAAATTTGGGATTTTAAAATGATGTAATCACTTATATTTATGGTACCAAGAGGAGGGTTTCATCTGGTGGTTTGTGTGTGGGTTGTCCAATTCGAGGTTTGCTTTCTTTAGGTTGGTCAGAGTGAGTGTGTCATCAGGTTATACCTAAGATCATCAGGGAAAATATCAAAGATCTTATGTTTGGCGATATTGGTATGAGTTTCCAAATAGAATAGGTGCACAATGAAGATTGGCTTCTTAAAGACTAGATTACTAATAGAATATTTTTCCACGAAGTCACTCTTTTTAGTTTAATCAAGTTAGTCACCAGTCAACAATTAGCTATATGCATGCTCCTCATCTATCCAACATTATTTCATACAAGTTGTTATTTCTCCCAACCTGTGAATAGCTTTACTTAAATAATGGGTTATCTAGAGGTAGGGTCCTTGGACAATGTACACAGTAGAAGTTTTGGTTATGCTAGTTTTTGTTTCTTTTTCTGTTGTCTTGTTTTGGATTGCTCGTTTTGGGATTATGCCTAGTTCCCCTCCGCCCATCTGCAAGCAGTTCCCCATCCTACTTTTCTTTTGACTCTGCACCTAATGGACTTGGATTAGTCTGCCCGAAAGCTTCTGGAGTTCTTTGCATTTTCTACAAAAATATAGTCCCCAGTCGAAGCCAATGTTACTTATGAAATTTTAAATTTTAAATTTTGAGGTCCATATAAAAAAATCCTTTGATTTGTGCCTTCGTTAATCCCATGTATATTAAAATCATGGTTTTGACAAATTTTGTAACTAATCATGGCCCTACCGAGTTCCCTAAGCTGCGAGGTTCTAAAATTCAAGAATCACCCAACTATTATGCCCTGCATAACCACCCCATTTTCTTTTATTTTGGAATAAAATGGGTCCCCCTTTTTGTTTTGTTTTGTTGGCCTTTGGTTGCTTGGTTGGGTCTTAGGAGTTCTTTATTTGTCTCCTAAGTCTATCTTTTGTTTTGTCAGAGGTGGGTTCAGAACCAAATCTAAACATCTCTTTCAAGGTTTCTAGTTCAGATATTGTTCCGACTTCAACTCCGCCTTCTCTTTTGTTTCTCCTTTGTTTTGTTGGTTGTTTTTGAAAACACTTGGGTTGGTCTGTCCTCTTGTTTGTTGGTTGTTTTCTAGTGTTTTGTTTGTTTTCCCGCGTAGGAGCGGAACCAAGATTGGAACTCACATGAGAGTTTCAAGTTTCCATTTTGTGTTCTCATCCCAGCTCTGTCTTCGGTCATTTTTCTTTCTCGTTTTCTTTGTTGTTTGGGTCAGGTCCGGTGTTCGCTCCGGTTCCGCTTTCCTCGTGCTTGTTTTTTTTGTTCTTTTCTTTTTGGTCGGGACCAGAGCCAGTCCTGGAATAGAACTTCAAACTTTGTGAAGTTCCATTTCAGTTTTGTCTCCGCCCTCGTCTCTGGTGTCGTGTTTTGGTTGGTCTTTTGTCAGGATCGGATTTGGGGTTGGAAATGAAATAGGGAACTTTGTGTGGTTTCTTTATCTTGTTTCCAACCCGGCTCCGCGTCCGCCTTACCTTTTGATGTTCCCTGGACTTGACTTAACTGTCTGTTCGCGTCATTGGCTCCGTCCCCAAACTACCACATTTATGGCATTAAATTTAGCCTGTTTGCACGCACGAATTAATGATTAAAGGTTTAATTATGCTTAAACTGCCTCATTGTTATTATAATGCAAATTGTTTAAGAAAACCACAACTAGGAAAGTCTCGAAAGAATTGATTCGATCGTGGGGGCGAATTGCGGAGCAAATCTTGGCTAATTTTTGGTCAATCCAAAGGAGCTTTTTGAGGTAGGTTTCTTTGTTCTTCCTTCTCTCGTTTCTTCTTTCGAGTGTGTTGTTTTGGCACATTCGTGGGAGGTGTTTTGTTCTTTCTTTTTGTTTTCTTTGTTTTTGTTTGTGCTGTTCTTCTTGTTCTACTTGTTTGGTTCTTTCTTTTCTGTTTCGTTTCATTTTGTGTTTGTCTTTCCGTTTGTCATTTTTGTTTTGTTGTTTGTTCTGTTGTTGCTTTCATGATAGGTCCATTTTGTCGTGCTCTAGTTTTGACTACGGTTTCAATTTTTTAAGGGGCTTCCTTGCTTGGATGATGAAATTCGTTTTGAGACCCTGTTCTGGTTTTCTCACGTCGGTTTTGGTTTGTTCGTACATGATTCTTTTTGTGCCCTAGTTTTTGGAAGTAGGGTGTCAGGCGATCTAGAATTTTGCAATATAACCTTTTCCATTGTTTAAATGAATTTTGTATAAAGGAGTTGTTGGAGGGTTAAACTATGCTATTTGTAGTTTCCTTTGGGGCCCATGTGACAAAGGGTTTATGGTTCATATGACTGTCTTTTTTGAAATACTCTTTGTTTGCTGGAATTGCATGAGGAGACATTCACTGAGGAGCAGGTCACAGGAAGAAAATAAAGGATCGTTCAATCCGAGCTGGCACATGTTACACTCTTCCCCTTATCTATCCAATGTTCAGAGTTAATTCTTGCAACAGCTAGGGCATATAACCCTGCTACTAGGCAGTGTGTGGATGTAAAGGGTAATGCCATTATTGACTTCATGCCTCCAATGATCAAATTCTTGTTTCATATACCTGATCCTAAGAATCCTTAACAATTGAATGAGGTGGAGGCCTTGAAACTTTATAGTGATAATAAGGAGAGGAATAGGTTTCACATGAATAAGACCTGGATGGGGGTGGAGAAGAGTCTTTGACCAAGCTTCTAGACCAGCCTAAGAGGGAAAATTTTAGTAAGGAAATTGCAGATATAATCATGTTCCTTTCTAGGGTATTTGGTAAAAGGGATGCTTCACTATTTAAAGAATGGATGTTTCCTTTCATTCAAACTATTTTGGATGGGAGGCAACAATTTGATTGGTCAATGATAGGATCAAACAACATTCACAATCAGATGATAAAAGTGAGAGCCTCTTATGTAGTTTATGAAGCTGCTCGAGTGGGGATTTTTCCTAGACTACAAATAGTGGGTATATTGGGGGAAGCCCAGGGATAGAAGAGAGTGTGGGAGTATTATAATCATCTCACCTTGCAGGCATCAAAGCAACATTATATAAGGGTTAATGATGCCTTTCTTTATGTCATTATTAATAAGCTTAATGGTGATGTGGGATATAGCCTTAGCAGGGAGGCAATGGATTTTGTGAATGAATGGTGGCATTGGTTTATCCAGTACCCCACATTCACCTATTTCAGGTTAGCAGGCTTTGATGGTCACCCCCATTTGCTACCTAGATGTTGTGGTGATAGGATCATTTTAATGGAGCTTATTTATCAAGCCCTGGCTGTGAATTTCCAGTTTGGAAACAAACACAAGATTGGGTGTCATAAGTTTCCAATGAAGTTGGGAGCCTTTTGCTGTCCACACATTCAGGCAGCTAAGGCCATTTTTGATGAATTATTTTATTTAAATTTGGGCTTGTACACTGCAAGGAAATACTATGACCCCAAGTACAAGATGAGGGCTTTGATTCCTAGTGTCTTTGAGAAGCACTTTAATTTGTTGAAGGATTTTTGGGAGGACTTGAAAGATGAGCATGATCATAGGAAGAAGAATTATGAAAGGGTACCTATCCCACTTATGGTTGAGTTTGGGATAAAAGAAGACATTCCAGAAACATTGTTTGATGATGAGATAGTTTTGGATCCGGGTATGATGAAAACAAGATTGGTACTAAGTATCTTGATCCAATAGATTGGAATACTGATGAGACAATTGAAATAATGCAGATTGTGAGACCAATGCTCGATAGGAGTATTCAATGGGTGAGTCTGAGGGCTATTCAGGTTGAGGCTCCATCATCTAAGAAGAGGAAAGCTACAGGTACCACCCAAGGAAGTAAAAGGGAAAAGAGAAGGATGGCACCTAAGGAACCTTTAGAGTTTATGCCTTCTAATACACAAGAGGAGGTGGTTCCTCAAGATCTTCTAGAGGTACATGAAGATGAAACAATTGTGGAGGTGGGTGCTTCCACATCTATTGTAGGGGAGGTATCTACTTATCCCTCTGATGCACAAGAATTAGGACAAGAATCACTAAAGGGAGCTCTCCATAATGAAGTAGAGGTTTTAAAGTGAATGGAGGATTAAATTGAGATACATAATATAGAAACAGATTCAGAAAAGACTCCATCTAATAAGGAGCATCATGCATTAACATCTTTTGATATGAAAAATGATGCAGGGACTGAACATGTATTGATTGAGGAAGATCAGTGGAAACTCTTTGAGGATGCAAAAAGAGAAGTTGATGCCAAGGCACAAGCTGAGGCATCAACTAAGCAACAAGAAAAGGAGGACAAGGCACAATATGAGTTGGAAGTCAAGAAAAAGGAGTTGGAAGATGAAGTGAAGGCTGATGAATTAGCTCAACAACAACAACAAAAGGAGCAGGATCTCAAGATTCAAGAGGAGAGGAATAAGTTGCTAATGCAGCAAAAAATTCATAACCTTGAAGAGGAAAATGCCCATAAAAGAAGAGAAAAAGAAGCTATTGAAGTTAAGCTCAAAGCACAAGAAGAGGCTTATAGGAAAAAGGAAGAGAAAGAGCATTTGAAAAGGGAAAAAGAGGCTGCTGAGATTGCTGAATATGAAAAGAATTCCAAGGAGGCATCAGACTATGTTGAAGAGCTGAAAAAGTAGCAGGATCAAATGTTAGAGAAAAAGAAAGAGGAAGAGGAATGTTTAAAGCAGGAGCTGGAAGCTAAAAGGCTGCAAGAGTAGAAGGATAAAGAGGAAGCAAAAAGGTTAGCATAGGAAAAGGAGCAAAGTGATCAGAAAAATGTGCACAAAGTTAATTCTCAACCGGGGCCTACATTGTTACAACCTCTGTCTTCCACTATTGTTGCTTCTTCTTCAGCCCAAGAAGCCACTACTCCTATTGCTCCTACTTGGTTAAAGCTGGACTTGGAAATAAAAAAAGTTATCCAACCACAACTGTTGAATTGGGAGGAAATGATGAAAGAAATCGGTAAAGAGAAACCTAAAAAGAAGGCCCAAGTTCTTCACTCTACTAGGTTCACTGATGCTGGAGAGATTGTTGCTGAATGTGCCATACCTGTAATGGAGAAGAGTCATGATGATATGCAAATCACTAATTATCAGTTGGGGGCAGTAAATATGGGAAAGCCTATAAGAAACCAACAGATGAGTTTGATTGATATTGTGGCCTCTTCAACTGAATCCAGAATGATTAAAGATAAACAAAGGAAGGATGAGCTTACAGCTCAATTGGATTAGCTCCATAGTTTTTTGAAAGATGTTTCAACTCCCATTTCTCAACAAGCTGCTCTTCCTGAATCCCTAGTTTTATTAACAAAGAGGGAAGCAAATGATTTGATTCAAATGAAAAGAAAAGTGGGGATGATGGATAAATGGTTGGATAAGCTCAACCAGGAGGTTGATGATTTTCTTATTGAAGGTTCTATAATTCATAAGGCTGCTCTTGAATTGGTAGAGGATCTAGACCAGTAGGTCAAGGATTTGGATAAGCAAGATGATGAATATAAGGAATATGTTAAAAGGCTTGAAGATGTTAGCAAAGTGCCAAATTCCACCTTGTTGGAATACTCAATTCTTGAGCTGGGTAATGAAGATTTTGTGGAAAGAATTGTGAGCATCATAAGATATAAGTCTAGGGCTATGCATGGACATCAAGAAGAAGTACGAGAAATGAGTAAGGACTTGAATCAACAGATGGTCGAGTTAGAGGCAATTGTGGCCATTTTAATCAACTTAGATTCCTCAAACAAAGAGCGCCTATCTTTGGATAAGCAAAGGGAGAGATGGAGGGGTAGATTTGAGGAAATCATGCAAAAGGGAGATGATGGGGAGGATTTATTGTTAGATCAATTTATGGACATTCGGGAGGAGGTAAGAACTGCTAGAAAGGATTTAATCAAGTTAAAGGAGATGCAAAGATTGGTTGTTGTAGAATTTGAAAGGATCAAATTTCAAAGTGATTGATTAGATGGGCCGGATTTGGGTAATCTTCAAAAAGTGTTCTCTAGTTATGATGAGTACATCCTTGAGTATTCAGTGAAAAACTGACTGAATCTTTTCACCATACTCTATCTGCTCTTCTCCTCTTTTTATGGTTTTGACATAAGTTCAACTCTGCATTTGATCTGTGGGTTTCACTTTCTTCTTGGAGTATCAGATTTTCTTTTAGACAACAGAGTGATCAACCTTGAAACAGGGTTTCCTGAGTCTACTTTTGTGTTCAGTTTTGACTCCATGAATTGTGTATCTTGATTGATATTTGAGAAACTTATACATATGGCACCCTATATGTATTTTTATAATCTACTTTGTAAAGGTTAGCTAATTGAAGAAAGATCGACCACATGATGATAGAAAATAGTGATTAGATCTAGGATTTCTATGTTTTAGGAGAGATACTCTAAAGTTAGTAAAAACTTGGTTACTTTACAGTTGTTCATACATTTTCATGTTATGGTTTTCAATTCTAGATCTATTTTGATAAGGTTAATGGTACATGATCAATCCATACACCAGTGATTTTTGTTGTACTTAATTTTTTCTTATTTGATGAAAGTCAATAGAAGGAACTGGATTCAAGATTATATCATTGGATTATCTATGGATGAAGTTGTTATTGTATTCATTTGATTTGTGTTTTAGATGGTGAGTGAGTGATTTGTTTGAAATACGTTTAGTGAATGTTGATGGTATTTGAATTAGCATTATGGATGTATGTAGTAGCATAGTTTATTCTATGGATTGCATCTTGTTGTAGTTGTGGTTAGGTGGAATAAACAATCATTACTGATATGCATGTCTGAGTATGTAAGAATTTTACTCACGTTTCTTTGATTTGGAGCTCTGATTTATCTTTTTCTTTTATTTAATCCCCCAAACATAGACTACTTGATGTTATGTATTCTTGTTCTTTGTTACTAGCAAAGGCCCCTTGAACATTATAGTTATATCAATCACTGAGTGAAATCAGCATAATTGAGAACCAATTACCAGGACCTTGGGAGTTAGATCTCCATGTGTTATCTTTCTCTTTCAGGAGAAATAGAATAGTAATATTCTGTTTAATGTTGTGCTATTTTTACCATCAATAGATCTAGCGCTAGAAGGAGGGCCTGAAGAACAAGATGGCTCGAATTGTGTCATTTTCCCCAGATAGGTACAAGAGAGTTCTTAGCTCTTCTCAGAATCCTGAACCACTTGTTGAACTCCAAACCCCTATTGGGTATAGGCCCAGGGCTTATAGAGTCTTGATCCAACCTTTATCACCACCGCTCACCCCACCTGGGTTTCCACCAAACCCACCTACACCACCTCACTGGCCACTCTCATCCATTCCACAACCTACTTAACCTATATCACTGCCAAGACCTATGGCTTACTTTATTAATAACCCTTCACCATTAGGGACTATCCCTGGAGGTATACATGATCTCCCAAAGAACCTAAAGAGGTTCTGTCCTAAGTACATGCATGGAGATTCAAGAAGTGCCGAGGAGCACATACAGGAATTTGAATATGCTTGTACCCATGCTCAGGTGGCTCATCAAGATGTTGTGTGTAGATTGTTCCCCTATTCATTGGGAAACATGGCGTATAATTGGTACCTGAACTTACCCCAAGGGTCGATTCTAAGTTGGAAAATTTTGGAGAACACTTTTATCAATCAATTCAGGGTTTATGTAGACCCTGCTATCCTTTACCACCAGTTTTCCACCATAAGAAAAGAACATCATGAACCCCTCCCTCTATTCAACACCAGGTTCCAAAGAATGTACCGAAGGTTCCAGGATCCTTACCTGGTGGCTGAGAACATTTCCATTTTGGCATGCTTAAGGGCTGTGGACCCTTTGATTGGCTTTTTCTTGAAAAGGACATATAATGCTAACGAAATTGACTCTTTGGCTAAGGTATATCATCTTGCCATTCAGTTGCAACAACAGATCAGTCTGCAATCCAAGAGTCTAGGAGGAGTTCTCCCTCCTATAGGATACCAAATGTCCAATCCACCCCCTCTATTCAATACAGTCCCACGGATGTCCTATTCCCAATACGGACCCATGTCTGAGTTCTAATCTTCACCTCCCTTTCCATTTTTTAACAATGGTCCCCAAGATTCCTCCCAACAAAATCAAAATTACCAAAATCAAGCTGGAGGATCAAGTTCAGTTAATCAATCTTTTGATGTGAAGAATGTAGAAAGTGAAAAGACTCTCCAACTAACCAACGAGATGGAGACTCTAAAAAAGACACTATCTTAGATGTCTAATGACATGGCTCAACTTAGACAAAATCCCCCTCAGAACCAGAACCAAGGTTTTCAGAATCAGGGTGGTTATCCTAACCAAAATCCTAATCAGAATTATAATACTAACCAGAACACCAATAGGAATTTCTAGAACCAAAACTCCTCTAATCAAAACTATCAAAATCAAAATAGAGGATATAATCAAAGGCCTAACAACAATAGTCCATGGAATACTGGACCCAATAACAGAGGAGTTTCCCACAATTATCAAGTGGGAGACAAGAAGCCGCACACTACTAACATGGCAGACTTCAACCTTATGACCATTTGGTGTAGACTACATGATACTGTGGTCCATTCTGAGGTAAATTTCCCAGAGATGGAAAAGATGGTTAAGATAGCCCAAGCTGATTCTCCCTTCCAAGGTGCATCTAACAAATCTGGTGGATCAACGGATACTACCATGGCATATGATATCTTTGAGGAAAAACTTCCATTTCCCAACCAAGAAGACAATGAAGCGGTGGAAGATGTGTATGATGCCCAAGCCTTCCAAACCAAGGGGGGCCATTTCCTTAGAAATCAGAACATACGGCCATTCACTACCTCTGCCACTCCTAATAACATGGTCCCACCAAATCAAAATGCTGATAATAATCCACCACCACCAAAGGGACCATCAGATTCTTAGAAAAAAGGTAATTCATCTTCAATTCCTAAATATCAAGTGAGGAATGATTCAGAATTTGATTTCATTACAGAGATGTAGAGGCATAAGACTTCAATGTCTTTCTTTGATATTTTGAAATGGTGCCCTGCTCAAAAGGAAATTTTTTTGAAAGCCTTGGGGGAAGCAGATAGCTCAAAAGGAAGAGAAAAGGCGACTCCTACTAATGAGATGAATGCAACTCTCTATAAAGGTAAGATTGGTACTCCACCTTTCTTGCTAAGTTTGAGAATTTTTGGAAAGAATTTACATAACTGTCTGCTGGATTCTGGGGTGTTGGGGAATGTCATGCCATTTTTGATTTGTAGGAAGTTAGGTCTGAGCCCACTCCAGACAAATAAAAATGTTATCCAATTAGAAAAAATAGAAGTTAACATGGTAGGAGAGCTTAAAAATATCCATGTACAGATTGGATCTGATTCAAGGATCCAAACTTATGTGGATATCCAAGTCACAGATATCCCAGAAACCTATGGTATGCTCTTAAGTAGAGACTTGATGAAAATCCTAGGTGGATATTTGTCTTTGGATTTCTCACACATGTGGCTGCCCTGGAAAGGAATAGAAAGCCAGATCAGAATTGAAAGTGAGCCCAGGCTCAAACACATGATCACTGAGTATGATTCCCCTAATGAGGTAGCCTATTTCGAAATTGAGATAGGAGTTTACAAGTAGGAGGAAATCATGACCTTTTCAGTACTTCATTCTGATGACTCACCCCTTTCACAACAAAATGACCCAATGATTAATGTTAATAAACAAGTCCTAACAATGAGATTAAAATAGGATAGGATGGTACTAGGAGAGGGGATTGATATGTGGAGTCTCCTACTTCCTAACTGGTGTAGGGTGCATTACCAGAATCATTCTGAGTTAACTTGCCAACCCTGTGTAGATATTTTAAAACATGTCTCCCAGGTAGAAGAAACTTGTGAATGTCAACCTCAAGCCTCTACTAATGAATTTTAATTTCAAGCAAAGGATGCAACCATCCTTATGAGAGCCAGCTTTGCTTGGAGGGAATCATCTTCTCAACTCGAGTAGACTCAGGTTCTATGTTCTGAATTACCACTAGAGACTGAGGAATCTCAGTCTTTTCCAATTACACTTACCCCAGAAACACTTCCAATGCCCAGGGCATTGGTGACAAAGGTACTAAATCATGACCTGACTCAAGGGGAGGTTTAGGAATCACTTCTTGAACAAATTTTCAATTCAGGAGAATCTTCTAATGAACTGTGCCCCCAATTACTTTCAAGTACTGATGATTAGCACCAGTCTGAGTTGCCATATACTTCTACCAAGCAAAAGACTATATGCCAGAAAAAGAAAGAGATCCCAACCCTAGATCAATTATGGTTCTAAAATTTGATGGCTCTAAATCCAAATCAAGAAGTGGAGCAGGGGTGGAATTGACCAATCCAAAGGGGAAGACTTACTTTGCTTCCTATAGGCTACAGTTTGGTTGCACAAACAATGTGGTAGAGTACGAAGCACTTGCTAGGGACTTAATGTTTTCCCATGAGAAGAAGGTCACATCTCTTATGGTGATGGGGGACTCTGAAGTCATTATCAAATAGGTTTGCAGCCAATATACTTGCCATAATAAAAGATTGGCTGCTTACAAAAATAGGTTTTGGAATTTGATTGAGGAATTTGACGCTTTTGGAATTACTTTGATTCCTAGGGAACAAAACCGGATTGCAGATGCTTTGGCAGTTACTCCTAGAACTTTGGAGCCTATGCAGGACTCCAAATTGAAAAGATTTTTAGTTGAGCTAGTTTCAATCCCAACAGTCCCTAATAATGTTTAGAATTTTCAGGTCTTCGATGACAACCAACACAGACTCACCTTCTTGGCAAGTTTAGATGTCTTTGAAGGGCAGATCATAGATGAATTAGATAGAGATCAAGGAGAATGGTACCTTGAAGGTTGTGATATGGAAGGAGTAATGAACTTAAAGAGTAACAACATCCCCAAGGGGATGGTAGCCTTAGAAAGGATATTTGATTATGATCCTTAGGCTCGAGAGAGAGTACCAATGCAAAGTGAAGGAGGGAAGTACGAATCTATTAATTTGGCTGATTCGGGTCTCGAAAGAAATGTCCTTATAGGTAAGACCTTCCTTGAGGAGATAAAAAATGAAATAATTAAGGTGTTAAAAGAAGATATTGCAAAAATTTCCTGGAGTTATGAAGATTTGAATACTTTTGACACCTTTGTGATCGCACACACAATATCGCTAAAGCTAGAAGCCAAGCCCTTTCATCAAATGCAGTGCTTGGTCAATGCTTTGATCGAACCATTAATACAGAAGGAAGTGCAAAAACTTTTATCAGCAAGAATCATCTTCGCAGTAAGGCATTCCATGTGGGTTACTAATCTAGTTCTAGTACGTAAGAAAAGTGGGGAGATCAGGTTGTGTGTTGATTTCAGGAATCTAAACAAAGCCTCAGAGAAGGATAACTATCCACTTCCTTCTCTTGATGAGGTATTACAAACTATTAATGGATCCCAGATGATATCATTCTTAGATGGCTATTCTAGGTATAACCAAGTGCTTGTCAGTCATGAGAATAGGATGAAGACTGCCTTCACTACAAAATGGGGAACATTTGCCTATCGATGCATGTCGTTTGGCCTCATTAACGTTGGAGCTACCTTTCATCGTACAATGGATGTGGCTTTTAAATATTTGATAGGTAAGTGTATTATTATATGTGGATGACTTGACAATATTTTCCAAGAAGAGAAAGGATCATGTTGTTGATTTAGCAAAGGTCCTTAAGAGATGTATCAGCTATGGAGTATCTCTAAATCCCAAGAAGTGTGTCTTTGGAGTTTCTAAAGGGAAACTTCTAGGGCATGTGATATTAGAAAAGGGGATATCCATAGATCTCGACATAGTTGAGGCTATTTTGAAATTGACGATGCTAGGAAGTAAAAAGGAGATGAGGTCCTTCTTCAGGAGGATTAATTTTGTAAGGAAGTTCATAATAGGGTTTGTAGAAATTGCCAAACCCCTCAATGAGATGATGAAGAAAGATGCTAAAATTGAATGGAGCAATGAGGATAAATCTGCATTTTCACAAATCAAGCAATCAATATCTGAGGCACTAGTCTTGACCAGCCTAGATTACCTAAAGCCCTTTTATATTTATTCATTTGCATCTGATCATTCATGTGCATCAGTCCTAACACAATGCAGAGGTGAAGGAGATGAAAAACCAATTGCCTTCATGAGATTTCCATTCAAGAATGTAGAAGTCGGGTACCCACCCTTGGAAAAATAGGCCTTTGCATTGGTACAAGCAGTAAAAAAAATTTAGGCATTACATTTTGAGAAGCCAAGTTATTACCATAGTGCTTGATCCAGCGATTATGTCTCTCCTTATGCAAAGTGAATTAGGGGAAAGAAGAGGAAAATGGATGGCTATCCTGCAAGAGTATGATTTAGAGATCCATCCAATGAAACTTGTCTGAGGACAAGGTTTATCAAAGGCCATGGAAAATGTTGACAAGAATATTACCTGTCAGCAATATACTGTACACTCATTTACCAAGGACCCATGGTATACTGACTTGATCTTCTTCCTTCTCAATAACAGATGCCCAAAAGGGATGAATGCTACCCAGAGAATGGAACTAAGGATGAAGAGTTCTCATTACATACTCAAAGGAGGGCCTCTATATAGAAGAAATTATGAGGGGTTGTACTTATGATGTCTGGATCAACAAGAAGCCAAGCATGCCATGGCTGAATTCCATGGTAGGCATGGCACAAGACATGGATCAATAGATTCTTTGGCTCATCCAATCCTCAGGTTAGGATATTATTGGCCCCATGTGTTCAGGGATGCACATCAACATGTCAAGACATGTCATGCATGTCAAAATTTTGCATCAAAGGAGCGTAATCCAACAATGCCTCTACAACTAGTATATGAGGTAAGACCATTCGCCCAATGAGCACTGGATTTTGTTGGGGGTAATTAATCCTAATTCTTCTATAGGACACAAATTTATTCTAACTACTATAGACTATTGCACCTGTTGGACTGAGGCTCAACCATGCAAGAACAACACCACTGAGGTGGTTATCAAATTTCTTACTGAAAAATATTATTACTAGGTTTGGAGTGTCAGTCGCCCTGGTATGTGACAATGGCCTTGCCTTTTCATCTGCTAAATTTATACAATGGGATTATGAACATAAAATCATTTTGAAATATTCCTCTAACTATTATCCTCAGGGAAATGGTGTGGCAGAATCTACTAACAAGAATCTATTAGAAGTGATAAATAAATTACTTGAAAGTAATCCTAGGGACTCGCATACCCAGTTAAGATTTTCCTTATGGGTAGATCGAACCTGTATTAAGGTAGCTCTAGGAAGTTCCCATTTTAATTAGTCTATGACCAAGATCCAATTTCCCCCATACACTTACAGATACTTGTTCTTAAGTTCATGCAGGAGTTTTATACAAGAAATGACCAGATTGAGGTAAGACTAAATAACCTTTTAAACATGGAAGAACAAAGAGACACTACTCTACAATAGTTTTTCCAACATCAGGTTGTTAAACATTGTTTGACAAAAGAGCTAAGATTAAGGCATTTAGAATCTCAGATCTGGTGTTGTTGTGGGATAAGGCTAAGGAGAAAAAGGGTGATCACCAAAAATTTGATAGACTCTGGCTAGGTTCGTATCAAGTAGTCGAGATCTTGGGTGAGAACACTTTTCATTTGAGCACCTTGGTGGGAGAACTTGTTTTATTGCCTATTAATGGGCAGTTTCTCAAGCATTACTTCAGATCGTAAAGGTTTGAGTTTTTGAATTGGTTGTATATATGTATTTTGTGTAATTACTGGTTCTTTGCTTATGTTGGTTGTTTGTTTTTTGTTTCTTTCTTTCTCTTTGTTTCCTTTGTTGTTTTGTGTCTTTGTTGTTTTCTTCTTTGGGGTTTGTCTTTTCTTTCCATCTTAAAATAGTGGGGTTGTTATTCAAAGAATGTTGTAGGCACTAGGAGAGAAATTGGTTTAGGCATTTTTGGGAATATATGTTGAAAGATTTTGTTCTAAATCTCATGCCTTATGGTCATTTTAGCATGAGTATGAAGGCTATTAGGAGTAAGGTATATTGTAGATAACCTCCTGAACTATCATTGAAATCTGTCACAAAATAGATAAAACATCTGACTATAAAGTGCCTATTCATCTCAAGGTGATTATATCTTCGATTCAAGTGAAAAATTTGTTTCCCCAAAATTGTCATGGGATCCACTATAGTTCTCAACCCACATCTCAGACTATTAATTTCTTTGTATTGAGAAGGTTTTTAAAAATAATTTTCACAAGGCTTGTAAAAGAAATAAGAAAAGAGAAGCACTAAAATAAAAGGAAAACTCAATACTAAATGGGTAATTCAAGTATCTCTATCAGGGCTATGGATGCTTGACTGGAAATAGAGAAATGCTTTGAGAGAACTAGAGGTATCTCCATTAGGGCTATGGATGCCTGACTGGCAGTGGAGCAATACCCAGAATTCCATTGCACGACACTCGAAGGACTCAACCCATGTAGCTTGGATCGTAGATATAGTTGTTTAGGTGTGGAGAAAGCTCAAATAAAGAACGATCCACCATAAGCATGCACACACTCAGATTCAAGCAATAGTTTATGTTGGTTCTACATTTGAGATTCTAGCTCAACTTTACTTAAATATTTTGATCACACTTAAGTTAACATGTCTCATAAATTATAAGTTTTGGAGTGACTAAATTCTTGAATATCTTAAAAATGGGTAAACCATTTTTCCCAGCTAAGTTGCCATTTTTTATGCCCTGCATAACCACCCAATTTTATTTTATTTTGGAATAAAATGGGTCCCCCTTTTTGTTTTGTTTTGTTGGCCTTTTGTTGTTTGGTTGGGTCTTAGGAGTTCTTTGTTTTGCTCCTAATTCTGTCTTTTGTTCTATCGGAGGCAGGTCCGGAACCAAATCTAAACATGGAACTCTTTCAAGGTTTCTAGTTTGGATATTGTTTCGACTCCGACTCTATCTTCTCTTTTGTTTCTCCTTTGTTTTGTTGGTTGTTTTCAATGAACAATTGGGTTGGTTCATCCTCTTGTTTGTTGGTCATTTGCTAGTGTTTTGTTTGTTTGCTCACGTGGGCACGGAATTAGGATTGGAACTCACATGGGAGTTTCAAGTTTCCATTTTGTGTTCCCATCCCGACTCTGTCTCTGCTTGTTTTTCTTTCTCATTTTCTTTGTTGTTTGGGTGGGTACGGTGTTTGCTTTAGTCCCGCTTCCCTTGTGCTTATTTTTTTGTTCTTTTCTTTTTGGTCCGGACCGAAGCCGGTCTTGGAATATAACTTTGAACTTTGTGAAGTTCCATTTCAGTTTTTTCTCTGCCCCCGTCTCTGGTGTTGTGTTTTGGTCTATCTTTTGTCGGGACCGGATTCGGGGTTGGAAATGAAATAGGGAACTTTGTGTGGTTTCTTTATCTTGTTTCTGACCTAGCTCTACATCCACCTTACCTTTTGATGTTCTGTGGACTTGACTTAACTGTCTGTTTGCATCATTGGCTCTGTCCCTGAACTACCACATTTATGGCAATAAATGCAGCCTGTTTGCATGTGGGAATTAATGATTAAAGGTTTAATTATGCTTAAATTGCCTCATTGTTATTATTATGCGAATTGTTTAAGCAAACCATGACCAGGAAAGTATCAAAAGAATTGATTTGATCACGAGGGTGAATTGCGGAGCAAATCTTGGCTAATTTCTGGTCAATCTAGAGGAGCTTTTTGAGGTAGGTTTCTTTGTTCTTCCTTCTCCCATTTCTTCTTTTGAGTGTGTTGTTTTGGCGCATTCGTGGGAAGCATTTTGTTCTTTCTTTTTGTTTCCTTTGTTTTTGTTTGTGCTGTTCTTGTTCTAATTGTTTGGTTCTTTCTTTTTCGTTCCACTCCGTTTTGTGTTTGTCTTTCTGTTTGTCATTTTTGTTTTGTTGTTTGTTCTGTTGTTGCTTTTGTGACAAGTCCATTTTGTTGTGCTCTGGTTTTGACTAGGGTTTTGATTTTTGAAGGGTTTTTATTGCTTGGATGATGAAATTCATTTTGAGACCCTGTTCTAGTTTTCTCACGTCAGTTTTGGGTTGTTCATACGGGTATCTTGTTGTGTCCTAGTTTTTAGAAGTAGGGTGTCAAGCGAACTAGGGTTTTTCAATATAACCTTTTCCATTGTTTAAATGAGTTTTGTACGGAGGATCTATTGGAGGGTTAAACTATGCTATTTCTAGTTTCCTTTGGGGCCCATGTGACCTAGGGTTTATGGTTCATATGGCTGTCTTGTTTGAAATACTCTTCATTTGCTGGAATTATTCTACTCCCGTTCATTATTATGTCTTTATATCTTTATCTTTGGTCAAAATCAGATCCAGAGGGGAAATTGAACTTGGTAACTAACATTTGTTTCTGGTTTGATCCCTGTTCTGGTCTTGCTTCCGACCCTGTTTTGGTTCTGGTTCGGTTCCCATTCCAGTCCCACTTCTAACATTGTTTTGCTCCTTGTCTAATTTTGATCCCAACCCCACCGCATGATAAGAGAGATTGTCTATGCCTAATTATTTTGTGGTTCCTCCTCCGATAAAGGCATAGTTTGACCAAGTAAATATTATCTTAGGAGGATCGAGGAGGGATTATATGATTGACTAACTTAGATGTTTTGTTCATCTAATATAGGAAATTGCTACAGGAATTAAGAAATTTTAGGAGCATCAGATGAGGCCTCCTAGAGAAACCAACCAGGTGAAATCTCATGGCAAGGAGTTAGACCGAATAAGATCAAGGTGGAAAAACTTTCGTATACCTTGAGATGCAGGCATAGGGAAGTTGTCATCGCGGCTAGCAAAATTGATTATGTCTGGGTTAATTTCACTGACACCAATTTGGGCCCTTTTACTTATGAAGAAATGCATGAGGAGACATTCACTGAGGATTAGATCATAGGAAGGACAAAAAGGATCGTTCAATCTGAGTTGGCACCTGTTGCACTCTTTCCCTTATCTGTCCAATGTCCGAAGTTGATTCTTGCAGTAGCTAGGGCATATAACCCTGCTACTAGGCAGTGTGTGGATGTAAAGGGTAATGCCATTATTTACTTCACGCCTCCAATGATCAAATTCTTGTTTCATATACCTGATTCTAAGAATCCTAAACAATTGAATGAGGAGGATGCCTTGAAAATTTATAGTGATAATAAGGAGAGGAATAGGTTTCACATGAATAAAACCTGGATGAGGGTGGAGAAGAAGTCTTTGACCAAGCTTCCAGACTAGCCTAAGAGGGAAGATTTTAGTAAGGAAATTGCAGATATAATCACGCTCCTTTCTAGGGTATTTGGTAAAAGGGATGCTTCACTATTTAAAGAATGGATGTTTCCTTTCATTCAAACTATTTTGGACGGGAGGCAACAATTTGATTGTTCAATGATAGTATCCGACAACATTCAGAATCAGATGATAAAAGTGAGTGAAACCAATTGTTTCTTTATGACCTCTTATGTAGTTTATGAAGCTGCCCGAGTGGGGATTTTTCCTAGACTACAAATAGTGGGTATATTGGGGGAAGCCCAAGGACATAAGAGAGTGTGGGAGTATTATAATTTTATTTTTTTTGTAATTTTAAAATCACTTCAGTGAGAAATTAGCTAACAACATGTAGTTTATGCCCAATTTTTTACATAATGTTTTAATTAATAAATGATTTTTTACTAATTTTTGAAGTGGACACAACTAAAAAATAAAATTTTGGTCATGCTAACCCTATAAATTTTGAAAACTAATCAAAAATATATTTTTTAAAATATATGTAGAAAGGAGCCTAGTTTATAAAAATGTAATTTATTTCAAATTTCAATGAACAGTTAAAAAGTAAAGTAAAAAATACTGAGCATTGGTTTTCTGACAAAAAAAAACACAAACAAAAGACATGAAAGTTGAATAGCTTAATATTTTTGAAAGTGAAAAAAATTACATCTTTAAATAGTTAAGAGAGAGCCTAAGATTACCCACGTGTGTGATTGAATCAACCTTGAAACACGTGCAAACTTGATAGTTAGCATGAATGAAATTATGTGACATTTCTTAGGATATACAAAAACACATCTTTGAACATTGGGAAGGCACTCTAAGCCTTTGGGTTGGAAATCCAAAGAAAATTTCAAGCCTAAGGCTCGGGGATTCATAAAGAAAGGAATAACGTGAGTTTTTTTATAATGCGAGCATGTTATAATGCGCTCGTGTTATAACTCACTCACATTATTTCATCGTTTAGAAATATTTTTTGTGTTTGTGCTTGAGTTTCCTAAGTAAAACAAAACACAAGCATGTTATAATGTGCTCACATTATGTGCCACTTTGTGTTAAATGCTATTTTGTTAAATGTATGTATATATATTTGTATGTATGCATGTATATATGCTTGTATGACATGTATGCATGTATGTATGTATGTAGACCTATATGTATGTATGCATGTATGTACATATGTATACTTGTATGTATGTAAGTATGTATGTATGAATTTATGTATGTATGTTTATATGTATGTATGTATTTAGAAGGAATAGGAATTTTAAGAGAGATAGAGTTGTCTAGGTAGGGTGGGAGGGAGAGACCTAAGAGAGAGGGAGTGGGAGAGATGGGGTTGGAGTGAGAGGGATGTATCTAGGTTGGGTGGGAGGGAGGGAGAGAGAGAGTTCTCTAGTTAGGGTGGGAGGGAGAGGGGGTGGCAGGGAGAGACTTGAGAGAGAGGAGTGGGAGATAGAGGGAGTGGGAGAGAGATCTAAGAGAGGGAGAAGGGGTGGGAGATAGAGGGAGTGGGAGAGAGATAGAGGTAGTGAGAGAGAGACCCAAGAGAGGGAGAGGGGGTGGGAGAGACAGAGAGGGAGTCAAAGAAAGGGGGTTAGAGTGAGAGGGACTTATTGAGGTAGGGTGTGAGGGATAGAGAGAGGGAGAGAGAGAGATTAATCTATTTATATAGGTAGGGTGCCTGAGGGAGAGACTTGAGAGAGAGAGGGGGTGGGTGGGAGAGACCTAAGAGAGGGAGAGAGAGGGAGTGGGAGAGAGTGGGTTGGAGTGAGGGAATTATCAAGGTAGAGTGTGAGAGAGAGGGGGGGTTGGAGTGAGAGGGAATTATCGAGGTAGGGTGGGAGAGAGAGGGATTTCTCTAGTTAGGGAGTGATGGAGAGACTTGAGAGAAGGAGAGGGGGCGAGAGGGAGAGACCTAAGAGAAAGAGATCTAGTTATGTAGGTAGGGTTCTTGAGGAAGAGACCTAAGAGAGAGAGAGGGATTCAGAGAGGGAGAGGGGGTGGGATTGAGAGACCTGATAGTTAAGGGGGGAGAGAGAGAGAGTTGTCTAGTTAGGTTGGGAGGGAGAAACCTAAGAGAGGGAGAGGGGGTGGAAGGGAGAGACTTGAGAGAGAGGGAGAGAGAGAGAGAGTTCTTTATTTAGTGTGGGAGGGAGAAATAGAGAGGGAGAGGGGGTGGGAGGGAGAGACCTAAGAGAGAGGGGGAGAGAGGGAGAGAGAGAGGGAGGAGAGAGATAGAGGGAGTGAGAGAGAGAGACCTAAGAGAGGGAGAGGGGTGGGAGGGAGAGACCTAAGAGAGGGGGAGAGAGAGAGGGAGTGGGATAGAGGGGGTTGGACATAAAGCCTAAACCATAAACCTTAAATCTTAAAGCCTAAAGCCTAAAGCATAAATCTTAAAGCCTAAACCCTAAAGTCTAAAGCCTAAAGCCTAAACCCTAAACACTAAACCCTAAACTCTAAACCCTAAACCCTAAAGATTGAACCCTAAACCTTGACAAATTAAACTTTTTCCAAACATGAGTGCACTTTGGAAAACTTGAAATATTGACATTGTAAGAGAAAAAAAATGTGCTTGCATTATAACATGAGTGTATTTTGTCTCTTTCTAAAAATGGTTAAAAAGGCATTGAAACCCGTGAATTGGCCCACATGCTCTGTTATTCTCTTTCTTTTGCATGTGATCCAAAAAAAGAATTCTTTTTGAGATTGTTGGAGAAAGCACATGTAAGAATTTACACATTCCTCCACCACCTTTGCATCAACTTTCCACCACCTTTTTTTGGTTTGCAAATTAGGAGGGAAATAAGAGAGTTTTTAGATCAAATTTGATGAACTCAAATCTTGATGTTTGTAGTGTTGCAATGTTCATTACATGATTGAATTGTTACAATTTAACATTATACATTGTTCAATTCTATATTTTTTAGTAATTCTTGGAGAGATATAGAATTGAACATTGAAAAGGAAGAATTTTTTTGAAAATCTCCAATTATTGAGGAGTTTGATGCAAGAAGCAAAAAGACTACATTGAATTGGGTAGTTCTCAATCGAATCTTTGATTTTAAGGTATGTCAAGTCTAAATATATGTATGTTTTTTATAACTTCTCATAATACATGCTTAATACAATGCTTTGAATTTGTTTTTATGTCAAAATGCATATTCAATGTTCGTCGTTGTTTGTTTATACTTTTTGACATCTATGAGAATTCAAGGGGGGTTCCAAGTTGAAAAATATCATTATAACCTTAGTCCCTCTTGGCACATTTAACCTAAACAATTCTTCACTCTTTGTAGTGGTTTTTGTTGCTCTTATAGTATCATGCAGCTCTTGGGCAACCAAAAAAATAATGGTTTGCATTACTGCAACATCCTCCCTTCTCTAACCTTAGTCTCTTCCTCTATAATGTCCTCCACTAAACTCATTATAGTAGGAACTATTTGTAGACACTGAAAAATGTCTTGAATGATATCATACACTCGAATTAGGTATACTAACACCGTTTCATCCTCATACCCATGCTATTTTCACTTAATTAATTAAATTATCCTAGCTAATCAATTAATGGCATCATTTTCATCTATTAACCTAATTAATCTAATCAGGTTAATTAACCCCCTTTCATGCTAACATTTCATCCAATTAAATTAAATACATCAAGTTATTTAATTTAATCCTTAAATCTTCTTATTTAATTAAATTAACCATAAGTTATTTAATTAAATATCATATCACTTCCCCTTTCCATTAAATAAATAAATAATTTAATAAATATCATCTAATTCCCCTAATTGCATGATTAAACCTTTGTTTAATTAGAAATTACTAATTCATCTAACCCTCCCACTTGCAAGGAAATATTCCTCCTTTGCACATTCCTCCAAAAGGATTCCTTCCCCTTTTGCACATTAAAACTTTTTTTTAATTTTCTAAATATCTAATTTCCCTCGCCCATGAGAATATTCCAAAGAATACTCTTTCCTCACTCATTAGAAAAAGGGTAATATTCATTTTCTAACAAACTTACTTGACTTCTTGAGAAAGTTAACTTGTGACCTCTTGTGCAGGTTAACTTGTGACCTCTTGCGCAAGTTGAAAGTGTGTTTGTTTGAACAAAGGATAACCCTTGATTAAATATCATCATTGATTCTCATTTGTTGATGAGAATCCATGATCCATTCCTCCAACTTCTTCCATCCTTGATTTTTGATTAACATTTTTTTTATCTCAACCATTCTTTTCTTATTTTCTCTCCTATAAATAGGTCACTATTTGGAGACAAATGGATCCATCTTTAACATCAAACTTATGTTGTTAAAATCACTCACACTCACACTCAATTTTAGCATTTGCTTAATATCATTTTAGCCTAAATAATTGTATTAATTATCTTTTCTTCCATTATTGGTTTTCATGGTAACATAGATGCATACATTTAAATTGTTTATTAATTAGGGTTTGAATATTTTAGCTTATAATCCATTTAGATTAGCTTTTCACTTTCACATCTTAATAATTTTAGCATAAATCATGTTAATATAGCTTGCATCATGTTAATGTAGTTTTAAGTCATGTTTTCATACACATCTACCAATGGTTTTATTAGTTTTCTTCAATAAATCTGATTGAAGCAATCTTATTATCCCTGGGATTGGAAAAGGGTCGTCGTTGCACATCAACATGACACCACTCCCCTAATAGGATAAGTTTCAAATGGATTAGAGTACGTGTTTTGAAGCTTTCATAGTTTAGTATGCTTGGTATTAATGGACGCTTGGTTTAATTTGCATTTGATTGATCCTATTGAGATTGACATTAGTGGCTCAATTATGCTTTGATTCTTCATGGATCAAGCATAATCAGCCCATACTAATCCGTCGGTCACATTATGGCACTAGAAGGAGGGCCTAACCAATCAAATTTAATCAATTTCTATCTCAAATTATATTTTTTCTAATTATTGTAGGATACAATGATGCTCTAGGAAATTTTAGTGACACCTTTGCTGGGAATCGCCATACAACAACACTATCATCATCATAAATAGTGACACCTAATTAATACCTTGACACTGATTAAAATAAATGGTGATATTGAATACATTTAGAAGTATCAAATATTTGCAAATAGTGACACTCCCAAACAACGACGCTATCATTGTCACTGGATTTCTACCGAGCGATGCTATGATTCACTAGAGTAACACTATAGTGAAGAGCGATGCCCTACTCTACTAAGAAAAATGATGATCAATTTTTAGTGTGTGCTTTAACTTTTTTACTTTATTTGATCACTAACATGCCTCTAACATTGTTCTGGTTTTTAGGCTAACTGGGTTGCATTCTTATCTTTCCATCTTATAATTGTAACAAGTGTTTTGACACTTTTGGGGAAATTATAACCCATTCATCATGCTTTTCATTTTATGCTTTAGGACCACACTAGTTTTCAATTGGGTTTTAAAATAAAAACTCAAATTAGTTAAAATTGAACCCTGATCTCATCTTACTTTGGGTTTAAAATTGAACAATGCAACTTAACACTTCATTTGGTGCATAAAATGAACTCACCTTGCTTTCAAGATTAAATTTAACAAGTGTTTGCTATGTTTTTTAATTTACATTTGTGTCATTAAATGTGTATTCACTTCTCTCATGCCACTTGGCGATATTGAGAATCAAAAGCATTTCCTTGGCATTTTGTATAATCACTCACATATTTCAATTTGGATTAAAATGAACCCCATGCTAGTGTAGGGGAAATAAATTGTGTGTGTTCTCTCCTTGCTTTATGTGATTGGGGAGATCGAACTACAAACATACTTACTTTAGTTTATTTTTCTTTAGAGGGCTTGCCTCCTCATTTTGAAAGGAGGGAATGACCGAAGTGGAAACAAGCTAAAGCCAAGCTCTTTCAAGCCACTATATAAATAATGTGTTTGTGATGAAAGTCATAAACAACAGGTGAAAATGTGTCATACTGACAAGTGTCACCCTTAGTATCTATGTGATACATTAAAATCTCTTCTTAGGAAGAGAATGGGAAGCCTCTTGATTGACCATAATCTTGAGCTAATCTTTCTGCATGTATGGCCACCTTGTAAAAAACCTTATTACAAACCAATTGTTTAGAGGTGAAAAACCCTTATGCTTGATGGTATAGGAACAACCATTATGAAGCCACCCCACATTTTACCATTCAATTGTTGAAACAAGAAAATTTGTGGGATCTTCAGATCTTCAGGATTTGAGATTTGGTGGTCCTGAGAAGTGTGTGTCATGGAGGGGAGCCAATGTCACCAAATCTTTATCTATTCACATTTTCTTTGTGTTTGGAGAAATCCAAGAGGGGATTCAACAAGTAGTATCTTCTAAACCTAAGGTTTTAAATTCTTGTGAGTCAGTTTAATACTTTGTTTGATTCCAAAACATTACAAACAAACATTCACGATCTTCCTAAAAATTTCAAACTCTTTGGTCTAAGTATGGATACCCTTTGAAATAGCCTTGATATTAATGCTTTTCCTAAGGATTTCTATCCTTACATATTTACAAATATCTTGACTTACATCTCAATCCATATCTTCCTAAAGTTAACATAGGTAACTATGGATTGAACTTCATCCTTTTCACAAAATGGACCTTGTGAAATTTATGATGTTTTTGACATAGACATTTAGTTTGAACTTAATCAAGACAAGTGTTTGTGGTAAAAGAAACTCACTTAAGCAAGATAACTTGATAGAATTGAATCCTACATGACCTTTTGGAGAATGATCACTTTGGTTGAACAACTTGACCTTACATGTGCTATCATTCAACCAAACTTTGAACTAACTGAAGGAGAACAAACCAACATAATTAGTAGTTTGAGAAGCTTTACTTTTGAAATAAAAGAAACACCAATTCAGTGGAGAAACACAACACTCTTAGATGAAGAAGAGGAACAAGTAGATATTGTGGTTGGAAGGCCCATATTACCACCATCTACATGGCAACAAATATCCTCTTTTCTTCCATAAAATTTTAACTTCTCTAAATGATCTTGTAGACATCAAAATTTGGACTCTTAATTTATCCAAATTTATCCCCTTTCGTCTAAACATCCTTTTATTTGCATTAATTAAGTAACATTACTATTATTTAATTAATACCCTTAATTCTGCCAAATCCCTAAGGTATTTGATTAATAATTGAACACCTTATCTCTTTAATCTCTCCTTTTCATCAAATGAATTAAATAAATATGGCATTCATTTAATTCCTCACATGTCACATATTTTTCTTAATCTTAATCAATCTCCTAATCTCTTCATTAGGGATGTGCACATGCCTAATCCTTGATTAGGATGTGTCACATCCTCCAACTTTTGCAAGTTGGTTTCTAATCCTCATTAGCCCCTAATTATCTTCTAATTACTAATTAGTTAAGCCTAATTAGTACCTTGGTCAACTCTCCCCATCCCCCAAGGAATTTTTAATTCTTTTTTATTCATCCAAGACTTCTCTCTTCCCCATGTGAATTTTTAATTCACATTTATTCCTCCTAGAATCCTCTTTTCCCATGCATCTTCTAGAATCTTTGACTTGTCACATCAAGTCACATGTGGACAAGTGCTTCCCTTTTTGGAACCTTGTCTTGTCCATGGGATTCTTCCAAATATGTGAATTTTTAATTCACATTTATTCCTCCAAGGAATCTTCTCATCTCCCAATGTACTTCCAAGGTACATGTCCTTCTTACACATCACATGTCCTTCTTCCACCTCACTTACACATCATCACATCCTATGCCACTTCACCTTCCACATGTCAAGATGTGAGGGATTGTGAGTCCTCAACTCACCATAGCCCTTCATCTTGGCCTTGGTGGCTTAATCTCAACCATTGAATTCTCTAGAGAATTCAATTTATTCTATAAATACTCCCCTCTTTTAATGCATTTAACAACACTTAACCATTTGCACCCTTATGCTACCAAATTGCTCACACAATTTGCAAGAATTATCTTAGCCATTTAGTCAAGCCACTTAGTCTCTAGAATTTTCATTTATCATATTTTCAACTTGCATTTAGCCATCTCCATAGCCATTCAAGGAGCACACAAGCTTTCAAAAATCAAGGGCCAACCAAGGGATTTCAACAACACAAAGAAGGTATATCACTTGTTATCTTTTTATCTTATTTCTTTGTGTTATCAATTCCTTAGACTAATCTTTGAGGTGTCTTTTGTGTTTTTCCTTATTGCATAATAGTTTTTGTGCATCTTTAGAATAGGATAAACATTTAGGATCTCAGATCTCACACAAAGTCAGAATCCCCAAGAGAAGGTATATAGGTCATCACTTTAAACTTAGGCATCTTATTCCAAAAGCATTCCAAAGACACCTTTTAGCACTTCACCAAAATAGAATTAGGTTGGTAGACAACTTCTACAAACATGCTTCAAGGAACAACCCAGAATTGTATGCATTCTTTTATAGTCAAAACCTTAGTCCTTTTCACAATCTTGAACCTATCTAAATCATTGGGTCTTTAGGATTTGAAAAGTTTAGAGGTAGATCATGTTTCACACCACCTTGGTCTTATAAAAAAAAGGTTTACATTAAGTCAACATTGGCTCAAAAATTTCATCCACCCCTTCATCAAATTCCATCCCTCACTACACCAAACTTTGCAAAAAATTTGAATACACCAACACCTTTTGACTTCAATATCTATCAAATCAAACTCCTAACTTAGCTACTTTTGTATGTGAAATGAATCCTTTTCCATGCATTTGGTTAAGTTAGTTATCATCTTTGAACTAGTTTATCTTGAAGGTCATGATTCTACCCTAAATATTTCCAATTTCATCAACATCCTTTATCCAAACATCAAAACATCAAAACATCAAACTTAATTCAAAAGTGTTGTCTCAAAAAAATTGCAAAGATCACTTCCCCCATCATCCACCTTTTCATCTCCCATTACCATCATTGCTCCAAAAATACTTATAGCATCCCTTTTACCTAGATTTGAGTCAACTAGAGAGTTCAAACATTACAAATCTCAACACAACTCTCCCAAAGGTGACCCAAAATTTATAGTAAAAACAAGATCACAACACAAGGCAATCATGGAGAAAACCAAAGTCACATTTACCTCAAGTGATCCTAATCCTTTAGAATTTGATCCAAGAAGTCATGTTACCCCATCACAGTAACCTTCGTCACCACCAATGCCATATGAGATAGAGGACATCACAAAAAATCCATTTGGACTTACTAGGGAGGAAATATTGGTACATCAAGCCTTGGAGAACATAGTTCCTAATTCCCCATCTTTTGTTGCATAATCATTAACACAAGGCTTGAATTCATCCACTAGATTCAAACAACTCCATTACTAGGGCTCAATCAAACACCAACACCTAGTATTGTAGCTAGTCTTGCTAAGGATTATGGCCATACTCTTCCATTTGAAAGAAAAACATTTGTGGGTACCCTTGATACCAATCCTCCATACCAAACAACCACTTGGACACCAACATTTTGCACTCCTCCCATTCCTAAGGATCCAAAACAGCCATATAAAAAAATTATGCTTCATTACTCCACAACCACCTCAACATATCGAGGACACCCCTCTTCATGCATACCCACAAATACCACAAGTGTGCCCAATATCACTCAAGGTAGTATGGACCAACTGGACCCAAAAGGGAAAGGAAGTACCCTCATGCAAAATAAACCTTTAACACCACATGGGACCTCTTCATCCAATCCTCCCATTGATACATCAAATACAATAGTTTTCCAAAAGACATCTATTCCATCTATCATCAACCCACAAAAAAATAATCCCTTAATCACAAATCCTTTCAACCAAGGTAATACCTTGACCACATCTCAAATGCAAGGGAATCTCCAAAAAATTGGTAGAGGGAATCCTTTCAATCAATGGACTCAAGGTCCTAATATTCCCTTAACATCACAATATTTAACGGTGTCATCCTCATCTTTAATGTTTGTCCCCCAAGTCATGCAAAATTAAATGGGGCATCAAACTTACATTCCTTCACCACAATCCACTATCTTACAAGGAATGTTAAACCAAGGGAATTCCTAACCTCTCATCAACAATTCATAATCTGCATAAAACATCAACACCCAATAACCATAATAGATGTCCCAACCATTGGTTGATCCTACATTGCAAGTGATGGAACCCCTCAACGAATTTCTTGGTTCCATCTTTTGTGAAAATTTGGCTTGGGCCCTCGTTTCTGATATTAGGTTGTGTCCCCATCACCGTGTTAGAGTTTTATGTTGATTAAAACCTTTCAAAAATGGCCTATGAGTCCAACAACCCTTGTTTGTTGTATTATTGCAGTGACTTGTATTCCTAGTCTTTGGTTGTCTAAGTTATGTTTTATGTCTTTCACTATCATCAAGTAACCGATCCCTCATGCCTAGGTCTGAATTTCCTCTATTTTATAAGGTTAAGTAGAGGGCCCCATTGTGGCCTTTACATCCTTTGTATTATTATGGCTTAGGATTCTTTGAGCCCTTCTCTCACATCATCCTAGAGGGTCCCCTCCATTAAAACAACTTATGAGCATGTTCCTAAAGTTTTTCACTTAAGTTCTATTGCCCTTTTATCTTTATTTCTCATCACTGATTACTTCCAAAATGCATGTTTTAAATCAGCAACAAGCGATGAGTGGAATTTCTTTGTTCTTTCTCATCATGAATAGCTGCTTGAGCTCTTGGAACAATCAGGGATGAGTGATGTTCCATGTATTATTAAGGAATTGCTTATTGCTAATGGCTTTTGAGCCTTGAGCATTGTAATAGCGATAAGCGATGTCCTTCGGCCTTAACTTCTTATCTTCGCTAATATGATAAGCGATGAGTGATGGAGTTCTCTATTTAAAAGTTTCTTTCACTAATATGATAAGATCTTATGTGCAATGTCTTTTGTATCATTGATTTTCATGCAGGTGTATGTGTCTAAATCTGATTTCTTCACTGCATTTCCTATTACTGATAGGAGCCAAGGTGCAAAGCTTGAATTAACAATGCACGATGGAAGGATGAACATGATCAAATATGGGCCACAGATCTAAGTGTTGAGATTTCATCATAGGTATGTTTACATTGCTGATAAGGCCAATGAAGGACGAGATGCATCCATGATAGGTAATGGCTATTGATGGAACAAGCAACGTGGTAGGATCCTGACATCGTATAAAGGAAAGTGGTGAGATGACTGGAGAACCATTGATGTAGTTTTAAAACAGGATGATCCAATAGACTAAACTTCATCACGACAATAATTTCATCATTGATTACACCCTAAAATTTGGGGAAGATCAACAATGAGTGGTGAAGTATATAAGGAAACATTCTCTCTAAAAAATACATTGGTCTTATGTACTTCGCTGATATTAATAAAGAAGCATGGATTAGGTTGGTGATACATGCTAATTGATAGATCGCGTATGATTAATCAAGATTGAGAGAAGACGTGGCAACATTTGAGTTGGCATCGCTGTTTTCTATGGGAAAGTTGCTTAAGGCATAAAAACGAGGCTCAAATCACCATGGATGAAGTTTTAAATGTTTTAAAATCAATGATCTAGATGTATGTTGTTGATATGTGGTTGTCATTGATGTCGACACTATTGGCATTAAGGTTGTATATGTCGAGGATATTGAGAAAATTGTAATAAAATAAGTTACAGGTTGTCAGTAGTGCAGTGAAGTTCAGTATGTGTGGCTAGCTCAGTATGTTGATGATAAGAGGTTGTGGATTAAAGGGTTTCTTTTCAAGTATATCTAATTTATCCACTTAAATTTTCAAAGATCTACATGAAGATTTGATTGAGTTATGAGTATCTGTGTTTTGACAGTTTTATGTTGCTTCAGTTGGTTTTCCTAAAAGAAGATGATGTGATTCTAGTAATTTGAGTTGTGGATGCTTCTATGGTGAATGATGATGCTCATGGATGTTTCTAGATCATGCTCTATCTATGTTGTACGTCTGCATTGCTCATTGTGCTCACGATTGGTGATTTTCTTCTGTGTGTTCATGCTTTTCATGATCATGGCCGATAGGGTGATTGTAGTGTGTTGTGGATTTCAACGAATAATTTTTTAAGGTGGTTCATGTTTGACGATGTTGTTTTGGGTCTTCACTATGTTGTGGCCAACAATGGTTGGTGCACATTGAAATTTTTTTATTCATTTGATTCGACAGTTTGTACTCATTTTATATTTTGTTGAAGCTGACATGTAGATGTTGTTATCCCTAGTTGCAGATATATATGAGTGATTGTTTTATCATTTTAAGGTTTGTGTGTGTGTGTGAAGTGTGCAAGTCTTGTGTGTGAATAGTGATCTAATATTTTGAAGGAAGAAGTAAAGTGTGAAGAAGAGTGAGAAGAGTTTATGAGCTTAACCGAAACTGTAGTCGGGCATTAGCAGATGCTATTTTCTTAGTTGAAAATCTTGTGGATGTGATCTGAATGTTTCTGTAGGACAGTGTGTCTTCCTTTGGGAAGTAAGCCTTTTGTAATTGAGTAGTGAGCTCTAGGCAGTGTGCCTGATTGCATGTGCATTTCCCATTTACAATGCTTTATAACTTTTAATAGAGTATAATCTTGTGGACTAACCTCCACTGTGGTTTTTTCCCTAATAGGGTTTCCACATAAAAATTCTTGGTATTATGTGTGTTTCTGATGTGGTGATGGTTTATGATTTCATGTTTATTTATCAGATCTAAGAATAAGTTTAATAAGTTTAATTTTTGTGACAATTGATTCAACCCCCCCTCTCAGTTGTTTTCCCTTGTGTTGCCAACAATTGGTATCAAAGAAAGCTCCTCAAAAGAAGTTTAATAGCTTGAGGTGATCCAGGATGGTGGCATATAAGAAGGATAGTCCAAGATTTGATGGAAAAAATTATTCTTTGTGGAAGAATCGAATGGAGTGTCATCCGAGATGCATTGGTGAACCTTACTAGACAATTACAAAGAATAGGTATTTCATTCCACATAATGGTCCTTCTACTTCTGTTAAGATGAAGGATGTTGAGTACAATATTAGGGCTAAGGAAGCATTGTTGAGTGCTCTAACTAATTCTAAGATGAAATTTTTTGTGGATCTGAAGACTACTTATGAGATCTAGAAAAAGTTGGAAATTTTGTATGAAGGTGCTCATGTGAAGATTGCTAAGTTGCAAATCCTAAAAGCGAAATATGCAATGTTGAGAATGGGAGATGATGAGAACATTAATTCTTTCATGTAGAGAGTGAATGAACTTGTGTGTAGTATCAGATGTGTTGGTGGAACATTGGAAGAATCAGACATTGTTGCTAAAGTGCTCAAATATTTTCCTATTCATGCAAATCCAAATCTACTACTATTGAGAGGATACACATTGTGACAAATGTAACCAGAGATATGTTGACTGGTAAGCTTACTACTTTTGAGTCAAGTGAGTTTGGTGATTCTCTTCCTAAGACAAAATCAGCATTCAAATATACTATCTCCAGAAAAGATAAGCAGAGATATGATTCGGGTGAAAGTTCTTCTAGAAAAATATTCAAGTATGAGGAGGAAATGAGAGAGATTGAAGAAGAAGAGAGAAAACTAGATGAGCTTGAAGCACTTATTTTCAAGAGGGGAGCTAGAGGAGAAGGTGAGTATAAAGGGAAATTTCCTATTAAATTTTTTTCTTGCAATAAGATAGGTCATTTTGCATCCAGGTGTCCGGAAAAAGTTCCTAAGCCAAGACCTAACAAGCCTAGATTCCAAAGAAAGTGTTATTTTGTTGTTGATGAAGGTGTGACAGATGATGAATCTGATAAAGGGAATGTAAGTGAGGATGAATGAGTATTTATTTCTATCAAGGAAAATGATTATGTACCTATTGAATCTGCTAGTTTCACAAATGTGGAGAAAGTTGTAGCTACCGAGTTGAAGAAAAAGATGAATGGGTGATTGGAAGTGGATGCTCTCATCACTTGATAGGTGATAAAAGTAAATTTGTGAGCTTGGAAAAGTATGATGGTGGTGTTGTAAGATTTGGTGATAAAAAAGCTGGTGTAATTTGTGGTAGAAGATCCATTTCTCTTGATGGTAAGCATAATACTAATGATGTCCTATATATGGAAGGTTTGAAGCATAATCTCTTAAGTGTTGGAAAGATGGTTGAAAAGGGATGCAATATTCAATTCAAGAATGAAAAGTGTAGAATATTGGGGAGTTCTAGAAATGTGATTGCTTCTGGTACAAAAACAAAAGGTAATATCTTTCACCCAAATGCTACTCGTAAAAGTTGTTTGATTGCTCAAGTTCATGAAAGTTGGTTGTGGCATAGGAGAATGTGTCATGTAAACTTTTATAATATTATCAAGATAAGTTCTACTCATGCTATGATAGATCTTCCTAAGTTGATAAAACCTACTAATGCCATATGCAAGGAATTTCAGTTAGAGAAGCAAACTAAAGTTTCATTCCAGAGCAAACAACATTGTTCAAATGAAGTGTTGGAGCTTGTGCATACTGACTTGTGTGGTCCTTCTAGAGTTAGAAGTTTACAAGGTTACAAGTATTTCATGTTACTTATTGATGATTATTCTAGAGTGATGTGGGTTAGTTTCCTAAGGGAAAAATTTGAAGCTCTAGAGAAATTCAATACTTTTAGGGCTATGGTTGAGACAGAGATAGGTATGAAGATTAAATGTCTGAGATCAGATAGAGGTGGTGAATTCACGTCTAGTAAGTTTAATTCTTTTTGTGAAGTGCATGGGATAAAGAGACATTTATCTGCACCGTAGACCCCTTAGAATTTAATGGAGTTGCAGAAAGGAAGAACAAGACAATTCAAGAAGCTACTAGGACTATGATGCTGGAAGGAAATGTTCCTCATATCTACTAGAGAGAATTTGTGAGTACTACCATTTACACTCTCAACCAAGTACAAATCGAAGGTGATACTGGTAAGACTCCTTATGAGCTATGGTATGGTCATAATCCTACTGTTAGATACTTCAAAATATTTGGGAGTAAATTCTATATCAAAGAGATGAAGATATAGAAAAGTTTGATGCTAGAAGTGATGAAGGAATATTTCTTGGTTATTCTACTAAAATTAAACCCTATCAGTGCTACAATAAGATATTGAGGAAAGTAGTTGAAAGTGATAATGTTAAGGTTGATAAAGACACAGTTAGACCATCCAAAACCTATGGATATGTTTCAGCTGATCAGAATGATAGTTCAAATAAAGGAAAGAAAATTTGGATTCCAAATCAAGTTCAGATCATTCTAGTGAATTAGGAAAATCAAGAGGAAGGAACTAGTGAAAGTGCAAAAGTGAGATCATAAGAGCCTGAAGTTCAAGAACATCCTAAGACTCCAAGTTATGTAAGACTAAATCATTCAGAAGATCAGATTATTGGTGACAAGAACAAAGGTGTTCAAACTAGGAGAAGAATTATAGAAGAATACTATTTGATCTCGAAGACTGAGCCTAATAGTGTCAATGAAGCATGAAAATATGAACATTGGGTGGAAGCAATGAAAGAAGAATTACTAAAAATTAAGAAGAATGATACATGGATTCTTGTTCCTAGACCTAAGGACAAAAATGTAATTGGAAATAAATG
This sequence comes from Sequoia sempervirens, assembly GCA_007258455.2. Lineage (NCBI taxonomy): Eukaryota > Viridiplantae > Streptophyta > Pinopsida > Cupressales > Cupressaceae > Sequoia > Sequoia sempervirens. Next base: position 685,484,292 of record VDFB02193867.1, read on the forward strand.
GGTCTTTCAGAACAAACTGAATGAGTAAGGTGAAGTTGTTAGAAACAAAGCAAGATTGGTGTGTAAAGGATATTCTCAGATGGAAGGAATTTACTTTGAAGAAAAATTTTCTCCTATTGCTAGGATTGAAGCTATGAGACTATTTCTTGCTTATGCTGCTTACAAAAACTTCAAGGTTTATCAGATGGATGCCAAGTTAGCATTTCTAAATGGCAAATTGGAAGAAGAAGTGTATATTGAGCAACCTGATGGATTTCAATTGACTAATCAGGGAGATATGGTTTTTTAGTTGAAGAAAGCATTGTATGGACTTAAGAAATCCCCAAGAGCATGGTATGCCAGATTGGACAAGTATTTGTTGAAGCTTGGATTTAATAAAGGTATTGTTGATAGTAATTTTTATTTCAAGATTGATCATGATAAAGATTTGATTGTTGAAGTGTTTGATGATGATATCATTTTTGGAGGAGATGATAGTTTGTACATGAAGTTTGCTAATGAGATGCAAAGTGAGTTTGAGATGTCTATGATTGGAGAAATGAAATTCTTTTTGGGATTCAAAATTACTCAGCTAGATAAAGGGATCTTTATATCTCATTCCAAGTATATGAAATAATTGTTAAAGAAGTTTGGTATGGAAGATTCAAAGCTAGTTGGTACACCTATGGTGACCAAATGTAAGTTGACACAAGATGATGATTCTCCTAATGAAAACTAGACTAGATACATATCCATGATTGGTGGATTGCTCTTTTTGACTCAAACTAGACCTGAAATCATGAATGTTGTATGCATTGTTGCAAAATTTCAAGCTGATCCTAAGGAATCTCCTGTGATAGTTGTGAAGAGGATTTTTAGGTACTTGAAGGCGATAGTTTTTTTTTGGCGTGTGGTATCCTAAAGATGATGACCTTACTTTGAGTGCTTATAATGATGTTGATTGGGAAAGAGATGTGAATGACATAAAGAGTACTAGTGGTGGCACATTTTTCTTGTGAAAGAAGCTAATTTCATGGTTAAGTACGAAATAGAATGCCATTTCTTTATCAACTACAAAGGTAGAATACATTGCTACTGCTAACAATTGTACTCAAGTATTGTGGATGAAGCATATGTTGAAAGATATAAGAGTTGTGTATGATGAGCCTATTGCTATATTCTATCATAATTCAAGTGCAAATAACATTTCTAAGAATGCAGTGCTGCATTAAAAAACAAAGCATATATCTATCAAGTTTCACTTTTTGAGAGAGAAGGTGAGTGAAAAGGGAGTCAGATTGGAGTATGTGCCCACTAAGGAAAAAATTGCAAATATATTTACCAAGCCCTTGCCTAAGGATACTTTTGAGTATCTCAGAGGGAAGCTAGGGGTGATTACCCCTCCTAATCAGAATTAAGATGCATTAAGATGCATCAGTCCATGCATTTCATAATCATATATATTGATTTGGATTGATGTTGTGGTGGCTACTACTCAAGGGGAGTAGTCAAATGTTCAGATAAGTGGTTCAGAGCTTGTGTGGAGGAAGAAAATGTGTATATTTGTAATTGATGTCAAAGGGGGAGAAGAGTCATGTGAAAAATTGTGAATTATTTGGGAGAAGAGTCAAAATCTAAGGGGGAGAAAGTGCTAAGAGAAAGTTGCATTGATGGTGTTTTTCACATCATGTATTGCCATCAATGCCAACGAGGGAGATTCTTGGATGTTGCTGATATGTGGTTGTCATTGATGTCAGCACTATTGGCATTAAGGCTCTATATGTCAAGGATATTGAGAAAATTGTAATAAAATAAGTTGCAGGTTGTCAATAGTGCAGAAAATTTTAGTATGTTGGCTAGCTCAGTATGTTGATGATAAGAGGGTGTGGATGAAAGGGTTTTTTTTCAAGTATATCTAGTTTATCCACATAAATTTTTAAAGATCTACATGAAGATTTGATCAAGTTATGAGTATCTGTGTTTTGATAGTTTTTTGTTGCTTTAGTTGGTGTTCCTGAAAGAAGATGATGTGATTCTAGTAATTCAAGTTGTTTTGGTTGCTTCTATGGTGATTCATGATGCTCATGGATGTATCTAGATCGTGCTCTATTTGTGTTGTACATTCACATTGATCGTTGCGCTCGCGATTGGTGATTTTCTTCATTGTGTTCATGTTTTTCATGAACATGGCTGGCAGGGTGATTGTAGCGTGTTGTGGATCTTCGAGGCATAATTTTTGAAGGTGGTTCATGTTCAAGGATGTTGTTTTGGGTCTTCACTATGTTGTGGCTGACATTGGTTGGTGTACATTGAAAATTGTTTATTGATTTGGGTTGACAGTTTGTACTCATTTTATATTTTGTTGAAGTTGACATGTAGATGTTGTTATCCCTAGTTGTGGATATATATGAGTGATTGTTTTATCATTTGAAGGTGTGTGTGTGAGAAGTGTGAAAGTCCTATGTGTGAATAATGATATAATATTTTGAAGGTAGAAGTAAAGTGTGAAGAAGAGTGAGCAGAGTTTATGAGCTTAACAGGAACTGTAATTAGGCATTAGCAGATGCTATTTTCTTATTTCAAAATCTTGTGGATGTGATTCAAATGTTTTTGTAAGACAATGTTTCTTCCTTTGGGTAGTAAGCCTTTTGTAATTGAGTAGTGAGCTCTAGGTAGTGTGCCTAAATGCATGTGCATTCCCCATTTACAATTATTTTAAAATTTTAATAGAGTATAATCTTGTGGACTAACCGCCACTATGTTTTTTCCCCTAACAGGGTTTCCACGTAAAAAAATTGGTGTTATGTGTGTTTCTAATGTGGTGATTGTTTATGCTTTCATGTTTATTTATCAGATCTAAGAATAAGTTTAATAATTTTAATTTCTGTGACAACTAATTCAACCCCCTCTCTCAATTGTATGCCCTTGTGTTGCCAACACTAGATTCAAAGTCAAGCTATTAAAATTATCAACTCACTCGCACATGGAGTTCTTGAATCATTAATTCTGCATGTTGGAAATAATCTATTTAATGTAGACTGCTTGTTCACTTTCATCTTATTTTAGTCTACAGTGAACATGAGGTGTGGGTTAGTGAAAAAGTGTGTGAGTATTAATTATTCCTGAGTTAGGAAGTGAATGTTCTTGTCCTAGATGAGTAGGTCTGCCATGGCAGTTCAAGAGTCTAAGGGATTGATTTTGCTTGAGTATGAGGAAAATTCTCCTGAGGATGAAATTGAGACACAAGGAGCTCTTGATACGCCAAAGAGTAGAAGGGGATGTAGGAAACTCAAGAAGTATGGTTCCTGTAGTGCAGTTTTGCACACATGCCCCACTTGGACTAGGGACCCTCTTTAAGATTTTTGATGTCTTTTGAAATTTGGTTTTTATTGGATTTGTCTTTTCAAGGTCTTGGGATGTTGGTCTTGCTGACTTTAGTCTTGCCCTGAGGATTGAATTGGTTAAAATTTATTTTTGATGAAAGTCTGGGTTTTGACCTGGGTCCAGGATTTTCCAGCTCAGTCAGATTTTCCCGCATCCTGGTCCATTGTCTGGTTGTGGCTAAATTTTCCAAAATTTGGGTTTTTGCTTGAATCCGGGATTTTCCAGCTCAGGCGGATTTTCCCGAACTTCGTTAAAATCCCAAAGGGTGCATTATCCGTGGAATTCTCGCTCACTTGGATTGTCCGTCTAGCTTGGTTTTTTTTGGAATTCCGTTCTGGGCTCAGGTTTCCGGATTTCCTCAATATGTCTTGTCGCTCATTAATGCTCGAAGTACGTCTTCTCTCATGCGAGTGCAGGTGGATTTAAGGCCTTTTGGCATTCTTTTGATTTCATTATTTCATCTACTATTTGCTCTGGCGCTTGAGTTCGTTCTTCTTGAGCTTTGATTGTCGGATTCGAGCTGCTTGCATGTGGATTGCTTGAGTGCTAGTGTTGAGTTTCTCATCGCTAGGGCACATTGTTTCATAGTGACTTCCTTGAGTTTGAGCTTCATCCAAAATTGATCCATGGTAAGTCGTTGCTGACTCCTCCATTTGTTTGCACTTTGATTGAATCTTTCGAGTTGATTGGCAGTCCTTTTAAGTTGGCCCTTGCTTGTTCCATCATTATGTGTTTAGCGAAGTAGGGTTTCACTTACCTTTTCATGGGTTTTATCACCCGCATTGTGCATCTCTTCATTTATCAATTGAATGTTGGGTGTACCCTTATCACTAGGTATTTTTGGTAGGACCCTACTTTGTTGGCGCGTAGTTCGCTATATATTGTGAGGTTAGGGTTTCGGTAGGTTCGCCTAAATTTGCTAGGATAGATGGAGTTGCCACAATTTTCATGTCTCGAGTTTGGCTCGACCTTGTTTATACCTTGTGAGATCCCAGTGCTTTAGCTTGATCATTTCAAGGGATAGTATTTGAAATTCTGAGCTTACCCTAGCTTTCATGGTAGAGGTCTGGTTATTAAATTTAGGGCATCATCATCCCAGTGCAAAAATTAGTCATTTGAGGGTTTTGGGAATCCAAATTCATGTGCTATCAAAGTTTTACTTATTGGGATTGATTTTATGTCCATTGGAATCCAAATAGAGAGGTTTGCATGATCATTTGATTAGTGGTTTACGCATTAACAATCGTTGGGTTTCTGAGGTGTTTGCGGAATTTATGCGCACCCAGATTTTCCAGGTTTCTGCCAAATCCACGGAGTATGATGAATTCCAAAATTTTGAGCTGTCCGCGGAAATCTGACCTATCCGGATTTTTCTAGTTTCCTGCTTGGTTCCACTTCTTTGTGATTATCGAAATTAGGGGGTAATGAATTGAATGCTAAATGATGATTTCTTGTTGCTAATGGATGGATTTCATGGTAGTTGCACAACTCTTTTGTCTGTATTAACGATTTATTTGATGTATGATGTCTTGGTAGTAAGAGTCCGTCTAGGTCGAATTTCTCCGAATTCCACCCTGATTGCATTTTTTCAGATTACTTCATTTTTTTGGATTTTCAAAATTGATGATTAGTGATGGATCTTAATTGTTTCATGTGGTTTCTAGGCTAACCTTTGATTGGAATATGGATGATAGATGGATATTCATGAGGCTCTTTTGTGAATGCAAATTGAATCAAGCAAAGTTGCGGCGGGAAAGTCTAAGGGTGATACTGAAGGGTCCTCCGTTACAGATGCAGAAAGATTGAGGTTGGATACGAAGAGTTAGGTGCCTAACAGCAAGATAGCTTCAGTATGGTCTGAGGTCTCCCACACCAATGTAGGAGCATGGAGGTATGAGGAATTCAAGGCAACAACAACTCAGAAAGATCTATCAGCCCTGACTAAGGGAATGATGAAGTCTGGACTTGTCCATGTAGTAGGATTTCCTCCTGTAGTTCAATGTTATGAGTTGATATTGGAGTGTGTCGGGCAATAAGACTTTGATACACAAAGGGTCGTTAGCTCTGAAGGAAGGGTCTTGGTGAACTTCAATCCAGTTTCTATTGCTCAAGCATTTGATATGCCAGACTTGCCATGTGTGTGCGCCTTGGACATGGACTTGGCCAGAACTTACTATGAGGATGAGCCCACCAAAGCCCAATAGATGATGAATTCTTGGCTGGAGAAACCAAAATCTCATTTTTCCAAACTGCCTAAGCAATTACATAGGATCAAATTCATACCAGACATATATGATGCAATCACACTATTGAGTAGAGTAGCCAATTTAAAGAGTACTTAGGTATTGGAGAATTGGATGGTGCATGTGATCAACAAAATTGAGCAAGGTATTAATTACCATTGGGCAAGACTCATCAGTGCAATGATTGATAGACAGTTGAGAGATGTGTTAGAAATGAAGAAGTTTACTATGTTCTCCTATGTGATGTATGTGTTGGCTAGATTCTACCCATACAGGCGTTTGAAACCAAAGGGAGCATTTGGACAGGATATAGTCTATGAGATATACCCCAAATTGCACCTAGGAAATCATAACTATAGAAGAGCAAATGATGCATTTACAATGCATATTACTAGGCTGCTTCAAAATGCAGAGCATGCGAGATTATCTGATGGAGCCATGGAGCTAATCAAAAAATATGGAGCTTGGTTTATACAATTTCCCACCTTCTCCTATATAAGAATTGATGGATGTCAAACTGCTCCATATAGGTTGCCTAGATATCCTACAGACCACATTGTGCTATTGGAGGTTATGAGGAAAATATGTGATTTTGATGCTATTGTCAAAAAGGCAAAGCATAAGACAGGGTTTGGTGGAGATTTCCCTCTGAAAATTGGTATAAGTGAGGTTTTTTCCTTCAATCCAATCAGCGCATGCATCAAGGGATGAATTGAGTACTTATGGTTTCTCTTTCCACTCTAAGAGGACAAATTTTGACATTATTGGTGAAGCCCAGAAGAAGGCCACCAAAGAATACCACCACAAGGATGACCTAGAGGATTACTGGGCAAACATCAAAGATGACTTTGAGGTGAGGAAGAAAAGATACTCTAGGCTTCCAGTGGATGTGATTAGAATGTACAATGTCAAGTTGATCCCTGACCAGTTAGAGGATGATGGGAATTTAGTTCAAAGTCATGCATATGAGTCAGTCAAGGGCAGGTCTATTGGAGAGGTAAACTAGGTTGAAAATGAGGTAACTGAGCTAGAAGAACTAATGGCCCCTGTCATGAAGTTTACTAAGTCATGGTTGAAGCACAAAATATGGGAACTGGAAAGTGAGAAGCTACCTTGTACCTTTAATCTAATGGGAAATCTGAATCCTCTTTCCACCTCAGAGGAATCCAGTGAGGATGATTCGAAAGGAAAAGCTAAAGGAAGCTCACCCTTCAAGATCAAAATCAGAGGCCCTAAGGAAAGTGATCCAGAGTAGAAAAGGAAACCAAAGGGAAAGAAGATAAGCTGAACTTTGAGAATAGGCAAGTCTGTAGAGGAGGAGGAACTTGAGGAAGCAGATAAAGAAGATTTTCCTCTAGAGCCAAAAAAGACAAGGACAACTAGGGCTTCAAGGAGGAAGGATCAAGAAACTTCCAAGGATGAGACAAACCCTCCAGTGGTTGATGTGGAAAGCTCAAGAGAGAAAACAAGGGTTTATTCAAGGAAATCAAGGACTCCATCTCCCAAAGAGACCATGCAAAAAGTAGATCCTCTTCCAATGGCGTCCACTGTGAAGCAACCGAAGGCTACTTCCCCTTCACCAAGTGTACCTGAGTAGACAACCCATGAAGAGCAAGAGACTAGTGGAGAGGCGGAACCATTCAAGGAAGGAGAACTCTTTGGTGCAACAGCTGAGCTTGAGGTGGAAGGTGTGGAAATGCACCCTTCTCTGCTGGTACAGTATGAGGATTCTCCTACGAGCAGCAAGGACAATAGATCCCTTGAGAAGGAGGATGTCTCTGTTAAGAACCCATCACCTCTGCAAGAAGAAGAGCCCTTGCTAGGTAATCAAGGTGATCAGCCTCCTGAGAAGGAAAAGGATGAAACGGTGAAACAACATGAAGTGGTAAAGACAAATGAAATCCGGGTGGATCCTGCTATCTCGGATTGGCTGGATAAGGAGATTACAAGAAAGAAACAGGTCATTGTTGAAGACACCCCCCTTGATTTGGATGAAATGTTGGCAAAGATTGGTAAAGGTAAGAAGAAGAAGATGGCCAAGGTAATTTCAAAGATAGAAAGAGATGAAGCGAGCAACAAGGTTATTCATATTGCCACCCTTATTGCTGATAAGAGTAAAGATGAGGTCACTGACAAAGATTACAATGTACAGACTATCAATCTTGGACCAACCTCTATGGAACAGGATATTGAAGAGTATGAAGGGTCCAGTGCAGTAATAATTGGGAGATTAAGGAAGGAGACACAGTCCAAACATGAGCTTAAAAGGGAGAATGAAAGGCTTAAGAAGTGTCTAGAAGACTTGATGAAGCCTTTGCAATCCCTTCACCCATCTTCTTCTGCTGCGACTAGTTTCTTGCCTAAGGAAACTATTTTTGAAATAGAAAGGATGAAAGCTTCTACTCAAAATACTATGCATTGGTTAAAATATGTCCAAGTGAAGGGAGATGATGCAATAAAGGAGATCCTTTCAATTGGAAAGGATGCCATAAGAGCTAAAGATTTATTAGAGCATGTTTTATCTCAGGACAGGGAGGATATTGACCTTCTATTGCAAAAAGCTAAAGTGATCATAGAGTATGGTAAAGACCAGTTGGTTGTAGATGGAGTCCTTTCTTCATCTAGAGTTAATGAGTCTTGGGAATGGTTCAAAACTTTGCAAGTTTGACAGAAAGCCATTAGGAAGATCCATAAGCGAAAGAAACAAATGGATGGTGATCTGACTGGTGTTTATGATGGATGTATTACATTCTTTGAAATAATGACTGGCAGGAGGAAGATTGCTCCTAAGTACCTAAGCTTAGAACAATTGAGAGAATGGTGGCATGATGTCTATGCCCCTGATTCTAAAAATGTTGTAACAGGGCACCAATTAGATGATGCAACAACTTACTTGGTTGTGATGGACAAGTACCAAGTGCATAAGGGTGAGTGGGATAAAATTGTTAAGTAGTCGAAGGAAGAAATTGGCTCCATTGAATGTCGGCTCAAGATCCTACCTTTGCCACCTGTTGGTGAGTTGGATAGGGTATTTTTGAAGGTTCAGGATTAGAATAAGGATAAGGGAGATGGTAGATAGTGCCAATTTTGATATTTGTGCTTCCCTATTATTATAGGGCATGTGTTGATCCGGGCTGCATTGAGGAATGTGTTTGGGCCAACCTTGATGATGTATCGACATTTAATGTGTGCCTTATTTTGAAATTCCTAAGGTCGACCTGTTTTGGCTATTTTATTTTGTAAATGTTTGGCTGGGCTGACATGTTTGGAGAATTTTCTATAAAGGGCATTCCTGCCTCATTTGTAAGGGGTCAGTGAGTTATAGAGATTATAGAGACAAGCTAGATTAAGGAGGAGATAGAGCATTCTGTAGTAGAGATAATAGTTAGTTATTGAAGCAAATATTGTAACAGAATAGTGGAATTGTTGCTACATTTTGGTGATCTAATACAATTGAAGGCATTGTGGTTTCTCTGGTGAAATCTTTTGTATTGGTTTATCTTGCATGGTTCTTGTTGTTCCATCTTTGAAATTGCTTAAAGATCTAAGATTTAATATTAGGTATAGAATTGAATTAGTTTGGTGAATAGTGTTCATGATTTCATACTTGGAATGTTTGTAGCAATCTCTGGTCTATACTCCCAGTAACTATCTGATTGTAGTAGGCTGGTGAAGTCAACCTGGACCATACATCTATCTGTGCTTAGTTCAATTGTGGATGAATGTCTATGATTTGAAAATATATATACCTTAAAAGATTGCACCGTTCTTGTAATATTGCATTGTGGGTTAAGCAAGAATTGGTTATTTGAGATTGGTCCATTCTAGATATCTGTCATTTGCATTGTTCGTCTTAGAAATAGTTTAGATCTCATTATATCTTTGCACCCTTATCTTTTACTGTTTCTTTATCATATGGTTAGACTTAGGATCTAAGATCATCATATTGCAAGATTTGATAAATTGGAAAGATACAGTCTGTTTGTAGTAAGGTCCGATTGTGATTACCAGCATTTTCACATTTTATCTGAGTTGCTTATGCATTGTGATGACTTGACACCCGAGAAACCTTGGGGTGGTTTTCAGTAATTTATTGTTGAAAATTACCTTTCAAGAGAGATAGGATATTATATTATGTTTGAGTTGTTGCTATGTAGAAAACACCATCAACAGTTCCAGGAGTAATTTCCATCTATAGGGCACAATCATTTCAGAATAAGTGATCAAACACAAAGAAAAAAGGCTAGTGGAATATGAAAAGAAGGAAAAAAATGAATGTAAGTATTGTAAGGCCTATTTGGGAGGACGTAATTCTCCGAGTGAGGTTTCTAATAACCCTTCAAAAAGTGAGGGTGACACTAATCCAGAGGGTGATTATTATCCCCTCTCTCTAGTACCATTTAAGGATTTTAATGAGGAGGTGGTGACGGTTCCTCTAGTCCCACCATGAGCAAAACGTGGACGAGTATCGTCTGAAATTGATGACTCAGAATGATGAATTTTCCCTAATTTTATTTCTATTGATACCATGCCCCTTTTGTCAGGATTTTCCTATTGAAAATTCATGTGATTTCTTATTTCTAATGATGATGTGGAAAGTTTTTAGGCTGGTGTATTGGACAAGTGCCAAAATAAATGACCTTAGCGGCATGTATGTTGTTTCTCGATGATATACAAGTTTGTGCTGGGGCTTCTAGTGGAGAATCTTCTTTGGTCAACAAGGATGAAGATTCAATGCTACTGCAACAAACTCTGCCTTTTGAGGAGTTGGCGTGTCCTCATGTAGGGAACATGGAATGTGGTCTTTTACTCTTCCATTTTCCTTAATGATTGCATGTAACTAAGGATGTCTCGAATTTTGGTGCAAATGAAATGGAATGTAAATGTAATTGAGCCTAACGCTTGTTGCTCCCTTGTTCTATAAAAGGGATTTCAAGGCTTATTACAAGGGTCAGATTTTTAAGTCTAAATAGGGTTTTAGGTGAAAGCTAAGTTCAGAAAGGGAACTTTGAATAGAATACTAATAAATAGACCAGTAGTTTGTATTTGGTATGAAATCTTGTATGTAATAGTCTTAAATGAGATTCATAGAAACTACTGATATCAAAATGAATCTTATTCTAGAAACAAATACTCTCCTATGTATATTTCTTACAAGTTGTGAATGAAAAATACTAATGGTGTTATCATTTATCTTCAACTTTTCCATTTGAATGTGTTATTATATTTTCAGCTTTAACTCAAGGAGTTGTTTAAAATGCTTGAATAGGGTTGTAGATTTTGTAAGGAATTGCTTAGGATTTATAAGAAGTGAGTGTTTTAGGCATCATGATTTTTCATAAATGCAAAGCAATATGAAAATAGTCCGCCTATCTCTAAATTGAGTAGTTTATATATTTTTTATTCTTACATATTTGACTTTGTTGCTCCAATTAATGATACATTGGTTAGTTTGTTAGAATATATTGCATGAAATGAGAAACTAGCATACCTGGCCATGGAATTAAATTATAAACAATATTCATTTAAAAATATTTTCAAGGATAAGTGTGGGTTAGGAATATCTCGATTCTTCGCAAATAGATAGTCATTCATCCAAAGATCCACCAAATCTTCAATGAGATGGGTTTTATTTCTAATAAATAGGAATCAATCTGTGTATGAATGTGTTACTAATTGAATACACTTCATAGAAACACAATTGGGATCACCCTCCTAGGCTTTATAGAGCCTGAAGTGAAGGAGTAAGGACCACAAAATCCTATATACTCGTTACATTGGCCACTAACCCTACATTTCTTCACTATAAGAGTTGGCTACTTTTCAGAGAATTGCTCAGTTTTGCTAGAAAAATCACCACCAACAAGCACATGCCCTAGCTTTACAACAAGCACAATAGGCTTATCAACAAATAGTCCAACATCACCAACAACATCAAGCAACCTTAGCAACACAACAACAACAAGCACAACAAGCAGCCCTAGCAACACGACAACAATATCAAGAAACCTTAGCAGCACAAGAACAACAAAAGAAGAAGCATAACAAGTAGTCCTAACAGCATAGAAACAACAAGAGTAACAACAACAAGCAAATTTAGTAGCACAACAACAACATCAAGAAGCCTTAGCAACACAACAAGCAACTCTAGTAGCCCAAAAACAACAACAAGCTCAACAATATTTCCAAAAACAACTAGGTTTATATTATAACCCTCAACAAAACATCATCAACCCAAACATGGTAGGAATATATATGCCTACACCATCATCACCTTATCCTACACCACCATACACACCATACACACCATACAACACATCATCATATCAGAATCCCACCATCCCACCATATGCAACATATTTTCCTCCACGTAGTCCACCAAATGATATGGGATTGCAACTCAAGGTGTTAACACAAGAAATATAGGATATCTAGATGGGAAAAATGAAGAAACCCCATACACAAAACCTATTCCCCTACCCATTTGATAGAAACATCACAATGGTACCATTCCCTCCCAGTTTTGAAATCCCATAATTTGAAAAATACAAAGGGAAAGGAAGCCCTGTGGACCATGTCAAAAAGTTTAACGTCATGTGTATGGAGGTCATCTATCATGAGTCCTATTTGATGCGCCTCTACCCACAAAGTTTAATAGGTCTTGCCATGGATTGGTTTTCTCAATTGCCTCTTGTATCAAGAATTTCTGAGAAAGCATTGAAAAATTCATAGATCACTTTATTGGAATCAAGGAATGTTGAGAAAGGGGGTGAATGAGTTTTCTACAATTTTTAGTTTTATTAGTCTAATCTTTAAAACTTATAACATTCAACCAAAAGAAGGATGCATGAACATAAAATAAAAAATCACAACACCATAACACAAGAATTTTTTACATGGAAACCCTATTAGGGGAAAAACCACAGTGGACGTCAATCCACAATATGATCTGAGTATACTCAAAATGTGTTTACAAAAGGGGAATGCGCATGCATTTAGGCACACTACCTAGAGCTCACTGCTTAAATACAAAAGAAGACTCACTATCTTACAAAAGTATTTGGATTACATCTAGAAGATTTGAACTAACAAAATAGCATTTTCTATTGCTTGATTACAGCTCCAATTAAGCACATTAATCTCTTTCTTGACCTTCTATCTGATTCTGCTCTTCTGCTCCGTCTGTTTTTAATTCACATCACAAATCCTTTTATGCACAAGTGAAACTGTGCATAATTTCTCTACAACCTCTCTGACATTCACAACACACATCAACACACTTCATACATACATTAAAATGATATAAATGATCACTTATATATATATATATATATATTCATAACTAAAGATTTAATCAACCACATGTTAGCTTCAATAAAACATAAAATATTTACAAACTATCATGCTCAATCCAAAAATAATCTTCAATGCGCACCAGCCAAAGTTAGCCACAACATAGTGAGGACCAAAATCATCATGCTTGAACACAAAACAATTCAAACAATTACTTCTTGAATATCCACAACACACTACATTCACTTAGTTGGCCTTTTGCACTGATAATCAAAAAATTAATAAACCAAATCTTCTAACTTGCACAAAAACCAATACGAGGCACTATGATTCAAGAAAAACATAGATCATACATCTAACAACCTTCTCTAAGATCCATAAATCAAAATGATAACAAAAAATTGAATATGAATTGATGAACACAATTCTATCAGATGCTTTGTTCTATCTTGACAATTAATCGCTTAGCTTCAATCTGACTTCCACTATGAGAAAATGATGATGTGCAAATCAAATCACTGACTAAGGTTGCCATCAATGACAATACCAAATGACATGTGCAATGTCTCTTGCCAACAATCTCCCCCTTTGGCATTGATGGAAACACTTAGTGAAAAATGACTAAGTTTCGGATCAGTACCAATATGAATTACACTGCCAACCTTCAAAACTTCAAAACACAACCCCCCCTAAGATGATTAAAGCATTTTTCACTGTCCCACTCTCCCCCTTTGAAATCAATGGCAAAGGCAGGAATCTGCATACCAAAAATCAAACAAAAACTGTTATGAACAAACTGCATATGTACAAACTTGCTTCTACAACTTACATAAACTTGAATATATCTACAAAATTATTCTTCAACAAGCTCAAACTAGTGTCCCAACTCTTTTTGAGACTCTCTAAGATATTCATCTGACCAAAAAACAAGTAAGATTGCATCTCTTCTGACTCACGGTTTGCTAGATCACTAATCGCCATAGCATATTGTGCTTCCTTCAATACACTAAGCATTGTCTCCATCTTAGGAGCAATCAATCCTCTAAGCTCACAAACCCTTTCAACAATTTTTCCTTCTTCATGCTTCAAAATTTTAATCTTGTCAAGCATGGATATGACTTGACCTTCTTTCTTTCCAACATAAATAGTTAGAGGATCAAATGCTTGAGAGATATCTGCTAACTATTTCTCACATTCCTTTAGTTTCTTTTTAGTGTCTTCAATGAACTTAGACTATGATAAGCATGAATTATAAATGTTTCCACCTTCAGAAAAATCACCTTGAATGTTCCTTACATAGGTAGCTAATAAATATTTATCATTAGCAATCATTCCCTTCAACCTACCGAACCTGTTAGCATCAAACTCCTTCTAAACCTTATCCATAGCTGACTTTTCAAGTGATTCAAAGTGAGTACTTACAGAATTGACAAGTTTCTTCAACTAACCGGAAGGAGAATTAGATGAGTCCTTTACATATGAAGGCATGATCTTCTCCAGAATACTGGATGCAAGACTTAACAACTCACTATCTTCAATATGAGATTTCAAGATCTCTTCCCTTGCCTTGGCTTGAGCAAATGATGCAAATTTCAGTTTCTCAATGGGAGATAAAGTAGACAAGTTGATAGGACCTTTAATTAGTTCAAAATAAAACTCCTCTTGTTGCTCTTCCTGCAAAAAATCCTTCATTTCCTTTGCAGTGTCTCTTGCTTCCACATGAAATTCTTTTGCCTCAACATTCTTTTCTTCAGTCATTGATTCTTCTTGGGCTTTAGGAATCTCAACTTCTTCAACCGACACAACTTTAGAAGCTTTAGTCTCCATAGGAATTTCAACATCATGTATATCTAGTGGATTCAAAGTATCCTCAAATGTATCTTCTTCATTTACCAGACTAGATAGCATCTTCAACATGCACTCCTTCAGAAGCAACATTGTATTTGTTCTTCAACAAAATTTTCTTAAGGATTTTCTCAATATCCTTTGTAAATTCTTCAGTCTACTTAATCATCAGCTTGTTCACCCTTATTTTTCTCTTCAAATATCTTTTAGCTTCATTGAGAATATTCTTCATCTCTTATATAAACATCATCCAACACATATCAGCAAGTATCCATTCTCTCATTTTCTCTTCTTTAGTTCTTGCATTAACTCTCCTCATTTCTAATACTTCATACAGACCTTTGGGTAACTCAGACATTATTTCAATGAGAGTCATATTGAAATTATTTACATACTTTAATGTGCCTTCCTCAAGAATTCTTTGACCAGACGCTCAAAGGTGTCATACCATTCACAAAGTGGTCTAAGATTACCATCCTTAATCAAGGATTTTTCCACTTCTTCTACAAACATACCTGATCTGTCAGTTTTCATCCTTTTCTTTGCTTTCTCTTCACCAAAGGGCTTGTCCTTAGTGAATTTTGTTGCCTTTGATCCCTTGTGCTTAATTTCTCTTACTTCCTCATCAAATTGAACAATTTCTTCATCTTTAGAAATAACAACATAAATTTTTGTGCTCTTGTCCTTCTTCCTCTTTCCTTCTCTAACAATTTTTTTTCCTTGAGCTTTCATAGGACTTGACTTCTTTTCAGGATCAGATGAGAGATTAGAGCTCCTTGTGGATCTAGATTTGGAAAAGGATGCTTCTAGACTAGTATACTCAGTTCTAGCTAGCTCTCCTACTTCAGCTTGTTCTCTTTTCCTTCTAGCTTCTCTCACAGCTTCAACTGATATACCCATGCTTTCTACAAAAGCTTCAACTTCCTTTCTCACTCTCTGTATTATCATAGGTTTCTTCAATTGATCATGCACTTGCATATATTTGTCCTCAAAGGTACCAAACCTCTCTTCCATCATATCATGAGGTTTACTTAGCAAGTGTTGAGCATATAGCTCCAAAATGTGTTCCTCAACCTCATAACCCAAAGGCATTATCCACACCATTCTAGGATCAACAACTTCCATAAAACATTGATCAATATCAACCATGAAGCAAATTGTATCCTTATACTTCTCCAAAATATAAGAAGGAATCCTTTCCCTGGCTTGCATTTTATTCTGAAAGTTTTTGAAATAACCACAAATAACAGTTTTCCTTGCTTTACTATCTCCAATTCCATACAAGATGTCTCTAATCTGAACAACTACAGGTTTATCACCTTGCCAATGAGCTTTTCCAACTCCTAGAACTTCATTCATGAAATAAAAGAATAAACACAACAATAGATTACCATACTTGAAGGAATTCTTCTTATCTTTCTTTATTTTTCCAAGATTCTCCATTAGTTGGCTTCGAAGTAATTCACACAAGTCATAATATACATTTTCCTTGACCATTTGATATGTTGTATAAATTGTTGTACCAGATACAGAATTATCCTGGTTGGAGTGATAGATCTTATACCCAATGACCATAGAATAAAATCTAACATCCACTTCAATAATATCATTAATTGTCATAGCTCTTTTGTCGAACACTGAACCAGTTGCATCTATAACTATTTGATTCTTCATAACTTTCAATGTTGGCAACCCAATGAATGAATTTAAACCAATAACAGTCCTTATGGCTTCCTTTGTAATCTTGAAAGGTTGACTTAACCACATGAACTTGACATGCACTCGACTCAATATATACCAAACCCATTCAGTTTCTTTGAACATGGGAAATTTCACAATCTACGTGAATTCCTTCTCCTCCAATGTCTTAAATTTGGGTTTCACATTGAAATATTCTCCCACAATGTGATTGGTATACAAATTCAACAAATGGGAGCTTCCTAATTCTTCAACATTTGCATGAATGTATGTCCTAATATCTTTGATATGCAAAATTCCATACGAAACAGAAGAAAATGCACCTAAAGGTTCTATTTCGATGGATTTGAATGGGTGCCATTTGAATTTTGGATGAGACCTATCCTTAATATCAACTACCAACAGAGCAACCATTTCCAAAATTTTCAAATTCACAAATTTTCGGATAAATACCTTTCTTCAAATCACCTTCAGACTTGAATCTTCAACAAATTTCACTTCATAGCTCTCCAAACTTCTTCCTATCAAAATGAAAAGTGACAAATGAGAGATAAAAATGACCTTTTATCATTCGCAAACCTAACTTTTTCATCCTAATAAATGCTTTTGTCCTAGGTCTTTCGAATACCTTGTTTTTCGCAAATTGTGAAAGAAAATTCTTCTACAGACCTTCAAGTTTGCATAAATTCTCTCCACAAGACATTCCAAAAAATTTGCATATCACCAATGCAATCATTGTAATCTACCACATTCCAATACCAACTATCGACAAGGGGGTTAAAATATTTTCTTAAGAACTCCCCCTAGGTCAAAGGCCTTAAACTAATTCTCGGAGAAATTACCAGAACCAAATTCTAGTGTGGAATCATTTCCTACATCAAAGGGACTCTTCTTCACCCATATATTCTTCATTTGCTTCCTGATCTCATCTGTAGTAACTTTTCCTTTTCCCTTTTCATCCTTCTACATGTTTTTCCCTTGATTTACTGAACCCTTTATGCTTCTATAGAATCTAGCAATGTGATTGGATTTGTTGCAATTGTAGCACACCACATTTCTTTGTCTAGACTAGTTGTTCCATTGATTTTCTCTTGATCTACACTGGTTAGCAATATGGCCAAATCTATTACATGTATAACATTTAACATCTCTATTGAAAAATTTGTTTGACATATTTCTACATTCATTTGACTTATGACCATACTTATTGTAATTAAAGCAGTGACATGAGAATGATGTACCACTTGGATTCATTTTGCTTCTACATTGAGCAGCCATATGACCAACTTTATTGCAAAAAAAACAATAACCATTGAATCTTTGAGCATTAGGTTGTCTTACCAGATACCTTCCAGCTTTGTTCATCTGATTTCCTTGCCTAGATCTCCTTTGTCTAGATCCAAAGCTTTATTCTTTCTCATATCCAAGACCTCACTTGTCAACTTTAGTCCTCTGACTTTTAATTAGTTCATCAAGATTGGCTGAGCTAATCTTGAACTTCTCCTTGAATTCATTTGTAGTAGCAAGTTCATCTCTGAGATCAACAATCTTCTTTTAAAGATCTTCATTATTTCTAGATTGTTCCAATTCAAGCTCCAAATGATTGAATCCATTAGTAATTTGACTGCATTCTTCATATTTTTCTTTCAAGGATTAAGTAAGCTTATCTTCATTCTTCTCTCTATCTTCAATCTCCTTGGTCATCCTCATCACAATAGATTCCATCTCATGCTTTAGGACAACATTATCTCTGGTAAGCTTTTCACATTCCTCTATCTTTTCCTTCAATGCTTGACTTAGGTGTTCACCCTCCAAGTTCTTACTTTCTTTCTATTTAAGCTAATCACAGAGTTCCTTTCTCTTTTCCCTTGACTCGTTGATTTTATCTTTCAATGATTGAATGAATTTCTTAGCATTCATGAGGCTTGCTTGCAATTCTCGGACTTCAGATTTGGACTAATCAAGATCATCTAGGGCCACCAAAAGTTGTTGTTGAAGACTACTTGAATCCA
This sequence comes from Sequoia sempervirens, assembly GCA_007258455.2. Taxonomy (NCBI): domain Eukaryota; kingdom Viridiplantae; phylum Streptophyta; class Pinopsida; order Cupressales; family Cupressaceae; genus Sequoia; species Sequoia sempervirens. The sequence goes on from VDFB02193867.1 coordinate 685,502,746, forward strand.
TTGAATCACTTTCCCGGATCTTCCCCAAGCTTTTAAACTTCTTCCGAGGAACTAGGCTTTGATACTAATTGTTGGAATCAAGGAACACTAAGAGGGGGGTGAATCAATGTTCTACAAGTTTTAGCTTTATTAATCTGATCTTTAAAGCACTTATAACATTCAACCAAAAGAAGGATGTGTAAACACAAAAAAACAACCACAACACTATAACACAAGGATTTTTGATGTGGAAGCCCTATTAGGGGGGAAACCATGATGGAGGTCAATCCACAATATGATCTAAGTATACTCAGAAAGTGTTTACAAAATGGGAATGCATAGGAATTCAGGCACACTACCTAGAGCTCACTACTCAAATACAAAAGAAGACTAACTTTCTTACAAAAGTATTTGGATTACATCCAAACTATTTGAACTGACAAAATAACATCTACTAATGCCTGATTATAGTTCTGGTTAAGCACATTAATCACTTTCTTGACCTTCTGTCTAATTCTGCTCTTCTACTCTGTTTGCTTTTAATTCACATCACAAATCCTTCTATGCACAAGTAAACCTATGCATAATCTCTCTACAATCTCTCTAACTTTCACAACACACATCAACACACTTCGTACATACATTAAAATGATATAAATGATTGCTTATATAAATCTACAACTAAGGATTTAATCAACCACATGTTAGCTTCAATAAAACATAAAATATTTAGAAACTGTCAGCTCAATCCACAAATAATTTTCAATGCACACCAACCAAAGTTTTCCACAACATAGTGAGGACCCAAATCATCATGTTCAAACACAAAACACTTCAAACAATTACTTCTCGAATATCCACAACACGCTACATTCACTTAGTTAGCCTTTTACACTCACAAATAGAAAATTAATCAACTAGATCTTCTAACTTGTACAACAACTGATACAAGGAACTATAATTCAAGAAAAACATAGATCATACATATAAAAACCTTCCCTAAGATCCACAACTCAAAATGATAATAGACAATTACATATGAATCGATGAACACAATTATGTCAGATGCTCTGTTCTATCTTGACAGTTAATTGCTTAGCTTCAATATGACTTCTAGTGTGAGCAAATGCTGACATGCAAATCAAATCACTGACTAGGGTTTCCATCAATGATAACACCATATGACATGTGTAGTGTCTCTTTCCAACACACTTCTCCTTCAATCTTGACATGGACATAAGCTTAGAAGAGTTACATACTCTCAAACAAAACAAGGGAGAATCCTTCACAATTTTTTTGCAATGATGGAGGCAAAGAGTGAGTAAAAGCAAGTGGCCAATTATCGATGAACAACAAGTGGGAATTATCATAAAAAATCTAGATCCTAATCTATCCTTTCACTTGAAGATGTAGTGTATCACATCTTAATATGAGCTTGTCCCTAGAGCCCTTAACATTGAGAAAGCTTTAATCTCACAGGGAAATACTCAAGCCTACAATGATAACCATCCATCAACCACTTCAAATGACAAGCCTTGTGTCTAGGATAAAAATAGGAACATGATGAATGATGACATGGTGCATGCTAAGGTGGTCCTAAGTGCTCTAGGCCAAACAACAATCAAATTGCTAATGTTCAACCATGTAAGGAAAGCTAAGGTGCGAAACTAACTCTCCTAACATCAAAATCTCAGGGAAGAATGGAGAGGTGACTTTAAATTTTTAATTATAGTCCAATTAAGATACAATTGAAAGCAATAACAGAAACAGAGAAATTAACATACACAGATGAACACCAAATTTACATGGGAAAACCCTTACAGGAGAAAAACCCACCACACCAAGAAATTACCCTTTCTATTACAATAATGGAAATTACATACAAAGATCAAACTTATCTTTCTGATGTCAATTTACAGCAGCATACACAATGATCAACCTTGTACAGAACATTCAAGATACAATGTTCTCAGAATTGAATTCACACCGATTACTCAACTTTTCATCAAACTATTCATCCCACTGATCGTCCAAATAAACTGTACGTCGAACTAATCATCATCTTCAATCTCTGAGTATATCCATGTCATCCCTAGTCTGTTGATCTTCCTCACAGGAATGGCCACAACATTCTAACTTCCAACGGTTCACATTCTACTCCATGATTGGTCAAAGTCACACCATATAGGATAGTCTTCCAATCGGTCAAGGCGTTCAACCTATATTCGCATGTTAGTGAGACACTAGCCATGTCTCCCTGATGCCACAAAGTCCAATTGTAGATATCAGCTTGACTCATCACCTTTGGCAAGAGGTTACACCGAGTTCACAAGCTGTCGGCAAAACATAACCATATCACTGAGACATCATACCGATGATCACCACATGTAGCACTATTCGGCAAGACTATCGTTATTCGGCAAGAGATCATACTGAGACAACCATGTTACTCTAAAATTTCCTACCGTCGGTGAGACTTCATCCATCGCTGAGAGTTCTTACAAAAGCCTCCATGTTACCTCGAGACCACCTTTCACCAGGAGTCATACCAACAACAGCCAAAGCATCGGCGATACAAACATCCATTGCCAAGAGTTCTTACCAAACCCTTATGTTACCCCAATGAATCCAAGTGTATAACTATTGGTGAGACATATCACATCGCTAAGACTTCATATCGAAAACAAACCTTTCAGCCAAGAGTCTCTCCGATAACTATAGTCGCCATGAGTCTCCCTGACATCCGCTAGGAACCAACCATCGGCTAGACCAACCCACTCGGCAGAGGGTTACACCAAACACCACAAGTCACAATGATAGCTCCAATCAGTAAGAAATCATCAAGGTCTTTGTGACCTAAACATTTCACAAGGTTGCACAACTATTAGTCGGCCAGACAATAAGGATGTCACATCGACTTTGCTCTTCCAGAGGTTTTAGCCTATCGGATTGAGGCACACAATTCCAACAATCTCCCACTAGATGAAGATTGCACAGGCACCTCCAGAGCACGAAAAAACTACTAAAATTCATGGGCACTGAGGCCCATCGAACTGGCACACCACCTAAACTTGTATATGCTCATTGGCTTCATCAATGCATCTGCAACATTCTCCAGAGTAATCACTTTTTCTAAAATGGCCTTTCAATCCTCCACCATATCCCATACAAAATGATACTATACATCTATATGTTTCGTCCTGGCATGGAAAGTAGGATTCTTTGCCAAACAAATAGCACTCTGACTATCACAGTCAATTGTTATTTGCCCTGCATCAATACAAATGTTAGAACACAAATGTCTTAACCAGATTGCTTCTTTACAACCATGTGTTGCTGCCATGTATTATGCCTTTGTAGTAGACAAAGCGACTACAACTTGCTGCTCACTTATCCAACCCACTGCACCACCATTCAACATGAAGATATATCCACTGGTGGATCTTCTGTTTTCATTGTCCCCTGCCCAATTAGAATCCACATAGCCTCGATTGTTGAGAGTCCTCTATGATTCAACCAAATTGCAATGGTAACACAATGCATATTCTAAAGTGCCCTTTAGATATCTGAATACTCTTTTCACAACATCCCAATGTGTTCTTCCAAGATTAGCCATAAAATGACTAAGTACTCCCACTGCTTGGGAAATGTCTGGCCTTGTACAGACCATTGCATACATTAGACTGCCAACCACACTAGCATAAGGTACACTGGTCATGTCCTCCATCTCAGTAGAAGATTTTGGACAATCTTCAACAAATAGCTTGGTTCCCTACAAAATTGGAACAACTAGCTGCTTGCAATCATTCATACAAAATCTCTCTAGAACAGTCTTAATATACTTACTCTGATTGAGCCAAATTTTTCTACTCTTCCTATCCCTAGTTATTTCCATTCCTAAAATATACCTTGCTGCACCAAGATCTTTCATTTCGAACTTTGTAGACAACTGAGACTTAAGATCAAAAATCATTAACTTACTATTGTCTATGAACAACATATCATCAACATAGAGAGCAGTAATAAGAACTCGATCACTTTCAACTTTGTAATACACACAATGATCAGATTTTGATCTTACAAATCCCAATGACAAAATAAAAGTGTCAAATTTTTGGTACCACATTCTAGGAGATTGCTTTAATCCATACAGATATTTTTTTCAACTTGCAATCCAGGTTTTCTTTACCTTTTTCCACAAAGTGTTCAGGCTAGGACATATAAATTTCTTCTTCAAGATCACCATGAAGAAATTTTGTCTTCACATCCATTTGTTCAATCTCTAAGTCATACGCTACTGCAAGTGACAAAAGAAATCTAATGGACGTCAACTTGGCTACAAGAGAAAAAAATTCTCAATAATCAATTCCCTCTAGCTAGGAATAACCCTTTGCAACCAACCTTGCCTTGTATTTTTCCACAATGCCATCCAGACCTATTTTCTTTTTAAATACCCATTTGTAGCCCACAACTTTTTTGCCTTCAAGCAAGGGCACCAAACTCCAAGTATCATTCTTTTCTAATGATGCCATTTCTTCATTCATGGTTTCCAACCAAGAGTTTGAATCAGACATTCTAAATGCCTCTTTCGCAGTCTTAGGCTCATTAGTGCTAGAAATTAAAGCATAGGCACAAGTAGAATCTATCGAAGAAAATCCATACCTATTGGGTTGATTTCTTTCATGAGTTAACATCCTTACTTGCTGAGGCTAGGTTGTCTTCTTCATCAAAACTCTCAGAACTACTTGAGCTCTCATCAGTTTCAGGTACATTTTGAATTTTCAATTCCTCTTTATCTGGTGTCAGAGGAATTTCAACTACATCCTTTTTGTTTTCTGATTTTGTCTTTGACTATAGATCCAAAGCAGAAGGCTTCAGCTCACAAAAGATAGCACTTTTGTTGTACATAACCTTCTCCATATCAGGATTCCAAAGCTTGTATCCTTTTATGCCAGCACTATAACCAATAAAAATACATTTGACAACCTTGTTCTCCAATTTAGATCTTTTCTCATTTGACACATATGCATATTCCTCACAGCCAAAAACACAAATGTGTCTCAAAGAGAGCTTCTTACTAGACCATGCTTCCAAAGGTGTTTTCTCAACAAGAGCTGAATTAGGAGAATAGTTTATCATTAACATGCTGTAGCAACTACCTCAGCCCAAAACTTCTCCTCCAAGCCAACATTGCTCAACATACTTCATGCTCTTTCCATCACTATCCTATTGAACCTTTCTGTAAGTCCATTTTACTGTGAAGTGTAAGGTGTAGTTTTATGTCTTTTAATTCCATGATCTTTATAATACCTCTCAAATTCATCAAAACAAAACTCACTGCCATTGTCAGTCCTTAAACATTTTATTTTTCTTCTAGTCTAATTTTCTACAAGGTTCTTAAATTCCTTAAACCGACTGAACACTTCTGATTTACTTTTCAAAAAATAAACAAATGCTCTTCTCGAATAATCATCAATGAACGATACATAATACATTGACTTAGACAAAGAAGGAACATTCATAGGACCAAAAACATTAGAATGAATGTAATCAAGTAAACTAGAAGACTTGTGAGGACTAGAGTAAAATGAAACACGGTGTTGTTTACCATATATAAAATGTTCATAAAACTCGAATTCGAGGTTACAATCTTCACACCCCTCAACCAGGTTTTTATTCTTCAAATTTTTTAAGCCTTTCTCTCCAATGTGGCCTAGAATATGATGCCAGAGCATAGTATTTTCTGCTGGAAGTTTAACTTCCATAGATTTTACACCATCATGAACTTTTTCTTCTTTTCCCCCATGAGTAGCTTTATGTGACTTGGCAGAGACGCTATTGCATTGCACAACATGTGCATCAAGCTTATACAAGGTACCAATACGAGAACCTCTTGCTAGCACCATAAAGCCTCTAGTCATCTTGCAACCATTTCCAGAGAATGTGACTTGCACTCCAATGTCATTCAGCATACTAACAGAAAGTAGATTTCGAGCTAGATCTAGTATATGCATTACATCATTGATTCCCTTCACTCTTCCATCAGGGAATTGAATTCTAACTCTTACATGGACAACTATTTCTAAAGATGAATCACTTTCCAAATACACCTTTCCACCATCGTATTTTTCATACTTCATGAACTAATCTCTATGAGATGTAATGTGGAAAGATGCTCTAGAATCAATAAGCCAAACATCATCTGATGCCTATGTAGCCAAGGCTGCAATGAAGGTGTCTGCATCACTCTAAGAAGAATCATTGTTGGAAGAATATTTCTTCTTCTTCTTCTTCTCCTCTTTACAATCCTTTCAGACATGACCAAGTTTCCCACAATTCCAGCACTTCACCTTGGACTTCTTTCTAGGAGACTTTGATCTCCCCTCTAATTTGGATTTGGACTTCTTTTCCTTCTTCTTGTCTTTATCTTTTGATATACCTCTAACAACAAGAGCCTCCTTCACCATCTCAGAAGATTTCCTTCTCATCTCTTCTGATAACAAAGAAGCAACAACATCTTCCATCGTAAAAGTGGATATAGTACTCCCAATAGCCATCACCAGGTGATCCCAAGAATTTGACAAAGAACCTAATAACAGTATACAGTGATCTTCTTCATCAATCTTCACACCCATAGATGTTAACTATGCAATCAACATGTTGAATGTGTTCAAATGATCAGCAATAAACCCTCCTTCCTGCATTCTCAAAGAGTACAACTTCTTCCTCAAGAACAATTTATTCACCAAGGACTTGCCCTGATAAATAGTTGTCAGTCTTTTCCACAAGGAAGATGCAATCTTTTCTTCATGAACATTCAAAAGAACAGAGTCTGCTAAATAGAGCCTTATCATCCCCTTTTATTTTCTATTTGCAAGGTCCCAATCCTCTTGCTTCATGCCTATAGGCTTCGTTCTAGACATAGCAATCCAAAGATCACGATCAACCAACAAATCTTCCATTTTAAGTTTCCACAACTCAAAATTGCTGCCATTGAATTTCTTAATTTCAATCTTTCCTAATGTTCTTTCCATCTTAACCTGTAATTCGAATTACCAAACTTCTACAAGACTCCCACTAAACAGAATTGACACAAAAAACCCAACATACCCACAAGGATAACACAACTAGCCAGGCTCTGATACCACTTGTAAGGAAAGCTAAGGTGTGAAACTAACTCTCCTAACCTCAAAATCTTAGGGAAGAATGCAGAGTTGACTTTAAATTTTCAATTATAGCCCAATTAAAATACACTTGAAAGAAATAATAGAAATAGAGAAATTAACATACACAAATGAACACCAGATTTATGTGGAAAGACCCTTATGGGAGAAAAACCCATTGCACCAAGAAAAGCCCCTTTGTATTACAGTAATGGAAATTACATACAGAGATCAGACTTATCTTTCTAATGTCAATTTACTATAGCATACACAATGATCAACCTTGTACAGAACATTCAAGATACAATGCTCTTAGAATTGAATTCACACTGATTACTCAACTATTCATCGAACTGTTCATCCCACTAACCGTCCAACTAAACTGTACGCAGAACTGATCATCATCTTCAATCTCTGAGTATATCCATGTCATCCCTGGTCTATTGAACTTCCTCATAGGAATGGCCACAATAGTCTAACTTCCAACGGTTCCCATTCTGCTCCCTGATTGGTCGAAGTCACACCACATAGGATAGTCTTCCAATCGGTCAAGGTGTTCAACCTATATTCACATGTCGGTGAGACACTAGCCATGTCTCCCTGATGCCAAAAAGCCCAATTGTAGATATCGGCCAGACTCATCACTTTCGGGAAGAGGTTACACCGAGTTCATAAGCTGTTAGAAAAACATAACCATATCGTGAGACATCATACTAATGATCACCACATGTAGCACTATTCAACAAGACTATTGATATTCAAAGAGAGATCATACCAAGACAACCATGTTACTCTGAAATGTCCTACCATCGGCGAGACTTCATCCATCACTAAGAGTTCTTACCGAAGCATCCATGTTACCCTGAGACCACCTTTTGCCAGGAGTCATACCGACAATAGCCAAAGCATCGACGAGATAAACATCTGTCACCAAGAGTTCTTACCGAACCCTCATGTTACCCTAATAAATCCAACTGTATAACTATTAGTGAGACATATCATATTGCTAAGACTTCATACTGAAAGAAAACCTTTCAGCCAAGAGTATCCCTGATAACTGCAGTTGCTATGAGTCTCCCCGACATCTGCTAGGAACCAAACCATCAACCAGACCAACCCACTCGGCAGAGTGTTACATCGAACACCACAAGTCACAACGATAGCTCCAATCGGTAAGAATCATCAAGGTCTCGGTGACCTGAACATTTCACAAGGTTGCACAATTGTTAGTTGTCCAAACAATAAGGATGTCACACCAACTTTTCTCTTCCAAAGGTTTCAGCCTATGGGATTGAGGCACACAATTCCAACAAACCAACTATGCAAAAAATAACATCACCAAAGAATAATCAAGTTAACAACATTGAAATGCAACAAAGACGAACACCTAACAATAACAACTATCCAAAACACAAATATACTCAGTTGTCAGAACCTATTGAAACTATCATGAATAAATTGGTAGAATCAAACTTGATAACACTTCCAAACTTTGAAAACTACCAAGAACCACAAGATAAACCACCCTGGTACAATGAAAAATATCTTTGTGACTTTCACAAAATCAAAGGGCATAAGATAGCAAACTACATGCGACTCAAGAACATTATCCAGGATCTTATAGAGAGTGACACCATATCTGTTGAGGTACCAGCCAATAATCAGGATCTTAAGATATACAAGACCCCTATGCCTGATCATAACAAGGAAACACCAATGGGAAAGCAAAATATTATACAAATGTGTAGCATATCTATCCCAATGTGGTCACTTCTTGTGATAGTATCATTACCATTGTCACCATCAAAGGACATAGTACAAAATGTGGAGTCACCACATGACATGGAAAGGTCACCTTCCAAGGATTCCCATCTTAATATAGGGCACACCCTACATATCCAACATCAAGCACTAGCAAGTATAACCTCTTAGATCAACTTTGAAAGACCCCTGTATAGATCTCTATCTTAGAACTATTGAGGCTATCCCCCGTGCATAGGGAGACCTTAGACGAAGCTATGTCTATGTCATTTGTTCCCAAGGATATAGATACCGAACAATTTCAAGCTACAGTAGGGCATATCACTAATCATCTCCTCACCTTCTCGGAACAAGACCTACCATCGCAGCCATCTCATAATCATGAATTACACCTTGAGGTCATTATTCATAAGAACAAGGTTAAAAGAGTCTTATTAGATTGAGGTGTTGGTCTAAACATTTTCACTATTCAATTGATAAAAAATATGAGCTATTCAGAAGATACTATTGAGAAAAAAAAGAGTACCACTATTAGGGCATATGATGACCAAGAACGGGTATCACAAGGCATCATCACACTACCCATTCATGTGGGCCCCACCATCACAAAAATTGCATGCTAAGTGCTATACCTTGATCTTCCCTACAACATCTTGCTTGGTCAATCATGGATCCATGCCTTAAAATTTCTAGCTTCAACCTACCATGAGTGTCTAAAGTTTCCTTTTGAGGGTAGAGAAGTTACCATCCATGGAGATCCTAAGCTTTTTTACTACTGCAAGAATCTTGAGGCCAGGTTTTTTAAGATCCCCCAAATACCCAAGAATGATGAAGGGCCTACACCTTCTACCTCATTTGTTGACACATCATCCCTTCCATATACCTCAGAAAAAAAACCACCCATTGTATAGAGCATACTTGACATAAAAGTAATGCTCTAGGATGATGGTTGTGGAAACTATAAGCTAACAAAGGATACTTTTGTGTTAGGAGAGTTAACTCTTTCTCCCAAATCTTATGGGAAACCCACACCTAGCAACAATGTCCCTAAAACTATCAAAATGGTAGCTACTATCTTCACTAAATGGGGGGGACTTGAACAAAGAAGATGTCAACGAGGAAGATGTATCTAAACTGCTATATCAAGATGAAAGACATGTCCCCGTTCTTCCCATGGAAGATGATAACAAAGGATTATAGCTAATGAAGGGACTGGGGTATACGAAGAATGAGAAATTGGGATAAAATGACAATGGTTTGCTAGAACCTATTGTTCCTAAGAAACTTCAAAAGAATCTTGGCCTAGGTTGCACTACTAGCAAGGTTACCCTTATTGGCAAAGGTACTTCCACTAAATAGGCTGAGGATTCTTCTTGGTTACCAACATCACGTGATACTACCCTAGATGACTTCCCCCTCGATGTTACTGACCTATTTTGGAATAACTCCCTCTTTATGATATCTACATCCACCCTCACCCCAAGGAATCGACCAAATGAAATACACTTGGTATACTCATAACTCATTGACTTGGACCAACAAGGACCACTAATTCTATATTTTTTCAAAAATAATGAAGAAATCTCAAAATTCATGGGACTCTAATCCAACTTACCATTGGTAGATCACAAGGCTGGTTTTTAAATAGAGCTTGACATAGAGGCATACTACGGGGAGACGATTGAATCCTTCAATCACAAAATGAATGACATGCAATTAACTTGCAGATCTTTGAGTGAAAACCACACTATGACACTCTTAGATCTTAAAATAGTAAAAAGAAAGGACGTATCTAAGGGTGAAAACCTCTGTAAGGCACCCAAGGATGAGAGATTCAATCCCCCCCTTAGTGCTATGCATCCAAAAAAATTAGTAGTCTTAGAAGAGAAGGCTCCTCTAGTTAACATGGGAACAAAAGAAGCACCAAAGATCACTTTCTATGCCAAATCCTTGTTGGACGAAGAGTGGAAGAACCTAGAAGCATTCCTGAAAGAGAGATGAGCTAACTTTGCATGGTCACACATAGATATGCTAGGGCTTGATCTAGAAGTGGTTGTGCATCATTTAGTAGTATATCCTAAACCAACACCAGTGAAACAAAAATTAAGATGCACCCTCAGATAACACTTTTAGTGAAAATTGAGTTACAAAAGCTTCTTGATGTTGGATTCATCCAACTGATAGATTATCTTGAGCAGGTTTCCAACCTAGTACCAATCTCCAAACCCACTGGGGGCATTTGAATATGCACAGATTTTAGAGACTTAAATAAGGCATGCTTGAAGGATGACTTCCCTCTTCCTAACATCGACCTCATCATGGACTTAATAGCAAGGCACAAAATTCTATCACTCATGGATGGTTTTTTAGGCTATAATCAAATCATGATCACCAACGAGGATCAGTACAAAATTGCATTCACTTGTCCATGGGGGACATATTGTTGGAAGATGATGCCATTTGGGCTAAAGAGTGCAGGAGCAACCTATTAGAGAGCAATGACCCTCATCTTTCATGAAATGATCCAAAAAATAGTTGAAGACTATGTGGATGATATTTTAGAAAAATAAAAGAAAAGGAGTGAACACATACAAGTCTTGGGACCCATCTCTGACAGGCTTGAAGAATCCAAGGTACGACTAGACCGAAAAAATTGTGTCTTTGGGTTACATCAGGGAAGCTTCTTGGCTATATCGTCTCACAAAGAGGGATAGAAATTGATCCAAAAAAAGTGAAAGCCATCCTAGACATGGAACCACCACAAAAATTAAAGTAGATGAGAAGGTTACAAGGAAGGTTGTAGTCCATTAGGAGGTTCATAGCACAACTATCAGACAAAATCCACCCTTTTTTGCATCTTCTCCATAAATGACTAAGTTACAAGTTGGATGAGAAGTTTGATAAAGATTTCCAATAGATCAAGGACTATCTATTGACACCTCCAGTGCTCATGCCACCAATACTGAACAAACCATTGATCCTGTCTATCTCAACAACATCAACAACACTATGTGCTCTTTTAGCACAACATGATGAAAACAAAAAAGAAAGGGCTATCTACTACATTAGTAGAAAATTGGTGGGCTATGAAATGAACTATTCATCCATTGAGAAAGTATGCTTATAATTGGTTTTTTCTTCATAAAAGTTTAGAAACTACATGTTGTCACATCAAATTAAACTTATTGAAAAGATTGACCCATTGAAATACATGTTATCCAAAGCAACTCTCACTGGGAGGATGGCCAAATGGGTAATGATCTTGACTGAATTTGACATAAACTATGTGGAGTGCAAGAATATCAAAGGAAAATTGATCACAAACCAATTGGAAGAGGCACCTATCTACATAGAGAATCCATTGATATCTAAATTTCAGGATGAATCAGTATTCCTTATCAATGCAGAAAATCAGTGGAAGATGTACTTTGATAGATCATTCACCCAACATGGATCAGGGACGGGTATTATTTTCATCACCCCTCAATGTGATTGCATTCCAAAATCATTAAAGCTATCATTTCCATGTATTAACATCATTGATGAGTACAAATCCCTAATCACAGGTCTAAGGATAGCAGTTCAATGGAAAATACAAGAAATGAAAGTTTATGGAGACTCAGAGTTGGTTATCAACCAAGTCAATAAAGACTACCAAAATAAGGATAATAATATTACTCCTTACAAGAATATGGTAGAGATTCTCAAGGACCTTTTCATTAATATAACTTTTTAGTAGATTCCTCACATGAAAAATGAGCAGTAGATGCTATGGCAACAATCAAGTCAATGTTAGACATGCCAAACAACATCCTGCAATGTCAATTCTTGGTAGAACAACTTCTCGTACCAAATTTCAAAATCCTAAAATTTGAATTCATGTGTGTCATTGTTGGTCCTAGATCCCCATGGTACCATGACATATTCACCTACCTAAGTAGAGGAACCCTCCCATTCGATATCACCTCGAACCTTAAAAATACCCTTGTTAAAAAGGCATCCCGATTTGTGATCCTAGGTGATACCCTTTACTGTCGAAGCATCGAGGAGACATTACTATGATTTCTTAACCAAGAGGAAGCCTTGACCAGTTTAACAAAAATACACAATGGCATATGTGGTTCCCATTCTAGTAGTATGACCTTAGCTAAGAAACTGTTGACAACAGAGTACTATTGGCCAACCATGGAAAGAGAAGCCCATCAATATATGCAGAAGTGTGTCTAGTGTCAACAACATGGAGATTTGATTCATGCTCCAACTCAGGAATTGTAACCAATGGTCACATCTTGTCCTTTCTCATAGTGGGGGCTTGACCTCATAGGAAAGATTACCCCCACTTCATCTAATGGCCATAAGTTCCTCATAATGGGTAGTGAGTAGTTTACCAAGTGGGTCGAAGCCATTCCTATGACCTACATAATGGGGAAGAAAATTTCTAAGTTTATCTTGAATTACCTCATTTGTCATTATGGTGTTCTACAAACTCTTATCTCAGACAACAAAACACCTTTGAAAAATTAGGATGTGAAAGAGCTATGTCAAAGATTCAACATCCAACACCGATTTTCTACCCCATATTACCCCCAAGGTAATAGTCAAGCTAAGGCTACAAATAAGACCATTCTAAAGATCCTAAAGAAATAGTCAATGAAGTTGGCCATGACTAGCATCTACAATTGAATCCCACTCTTTGGGCCTATTGAACTAGTATCCACATGCCTACCAGTGGAACCCCTTTCTCCTTGGTCTACAAATCAAAAGTCATCCTTCCTATTGAGGTCAAGCTTCCATCACTGTGAGTGTCATTGCAGAACCTAATCATTGATGAAGAATACAGAGTATCTCAGCTAAATGAGCTAGAAATCTTGGATGAGCATCATTTTGATGCCCTCAGTCACTTGCAAGCATATCAAAACTGACTGAAATGGAGCTATAACAAAATGATCAAATGTTGATATTTCCAAGTAGGGGATCTTGTCCTAAAGCTGAATCAAAAGAACCTTCTAGATCAAGATAGTAAAGAAAAGTTTGAGCCTAACTGGTTGGGTCCCTTTGTCATCATAGTAAGCTATGGATAAAGAGCATATCAATTGTTAATGCCTAAAGGTGAACCCTTACATTAACCAACCAAAAACTTGCATCTTAAAAAGTTTTTTGCCTAGGCTTGAAGGATGCAAATCTAAAAATACAAAAAAATATTGAAAAATGATAAAAATCCAAAAAAAAAAGAAAGGATTGAAAAAGTAAAGAAAAATAACCGTCCTCTATTGAAAAACACTTTGGTGGCATGTTGGGAAAATACCTTGGTGAAAACTTGGAAAACAAGTGCCTTGTGTAAATAAAGCACCTCCATCTATTCTTTGGCTCTTTATCCTATCATAACATCCATCATATCTCATCCTTCATCCTATTTCCATCCATCACCCATTCGTGTTCATCATAGCTTGATGTTGTGAAGTATCATATCCCCTTAGTACTACTTGGCATATTTCAAAGGTTAGTTTGTCCTACCTATATCAAGGTAGTCTATCAAATAATATTGAGGGTAATTCATTGTGGATCAAATTGAGTTCTTGTATATCTTAAGGTTATTCAAAAATCCAAAAACATTCATAAAATCTTAGCAAAATCCAAAAAACTCAAAATCTTGTATAGCGAAAATCCAAAACATTCATAAATATCTTCAAAATCCAAAAACATCAAAATATTGTATAGCTGAAATCCAAAAAACATTCAGAAAATTGTAAAGGAAAAATCCAAAACATCCAAAACACATCAAAAACCCTAAAAAGGTCAAACATCAGAAATTTAAAAATAGTACCATGTCAAACTACAAGTCTCTGAGCTTGAACATAGGCAAGGCCATCATTGATGTGCCCCAGAGACACCCTAGGTCAGTCTTTAGGAGTTTGTCATAATAAACTGGCAACCCATCAAGTGTTAATATCTCATCTTCAATAAGTTGAGTCAGTCAAACTACAAGTCTCTAAGCTTGAATGTAGGAAATTCCATCATTGATGTGCCCCGAATACACCCTAGGTCAGTCCTTTAGCAATCCATCATAATAAACTAGCAATCTATCAAGTGTTAATGTATCATCTTCAATAAATCGAGTCAGTTAAACTACATGGTCTCTATGTGTAGAACATAGGAAAGGCTTATCTTTGATCAGCCCCTGAGGCCCCTAGAATAGGTCTTTTAGGTTAGATTCTTGGTCGAGACTCAAAAATCTCTAAACATTCAAATATCATAAATCTCTAAACATTCAAATATGAAAAAATCTCTAAACATTCAAATATCAAAAAAAATCTTAAACATTTGTAAAATCTTGAAAAATCCCAAAACATTTGAAATTAAAAACACAAAAATATTAGAAAACATTCAAAAGACCTAAAAAGCATCAAATATCATGGAGAAAACCCTAACCAACCTCAAATAATTGAAAATCAAAACATCCACATAAACTTTCAAAAAGACCAAAACTAGCCTCAAAACATTTTCAAAATACCAAAAACATTGAAATATTCCAGAAAAGCCAAAACCATCCATCCCATTTCACTTTCACCCACAATAAACCTTCACCCATAATAAATTAATCATCGTCGTCAACCTTTGGAAAAAAAAATAGAAAACAAGTATCACAAGTTGTAAAGTGAAAATCTAAGTGTCAAAGTCTAAATTCTAAATAATAGGTAAATGAATCAGTGAAGTTTGTATCAACGTTTTATCAAACACCTCATCCTAATCAAACCACGTGATCAAAATGTCCTAGGATGTACCCTTCTTGCAATGGACATTAGTATCATTAATCACCTTAGCTAAGTTAAACTAGCAAGAGATATAGATAACACTGACTATTTTTCTGTGATCTTTTCTTATGATTTATCTTAATGACCCATTCCAAGGACCTCTTGATGGTTTCTCAATGATTTAGAGAGAAAGGAATGGGTATTTTATCATTATATTTTGTTTTTTGTGCTTGTGGGTATTCTTATAAAATAATCTTGGCGCATACTTGCTTAGTTTTGTGTAGGGAAGTTGTTTGGAGTAAATTGTTGACTATTGTGTATGCTTTGGTTCAATGTATTCTAAGCTTCTAACTTAAATTCCAATGAGGTTTCTATATGTCAAGGTGTGAACAAGCACTATCCTATCTATTTGTAGAATCAAAGTCCATTACACTAGATACAACGCCATCCCGGTTATTAATACCTTGATGCATTGTATCTATGTGTTATATCAAACAATAAGGAATGACGGAAAATCCCAATCCCAAGATATGAGAAAATCCTCATCATCATCATGCATCTCTCATCACCATCTCTAATAAAGTCTTGGTGGATCATAGACTTGTTGGATATTTTTGAATCAATCTCAAGATCAATGGTCATTTATCTTATTTCTTCTATCTTCTCCTCATGCTAACTTGGTATCATGATAGTCAACAAAAACAATATCATTAATGCATCCATTCTGCATCCATAAATCATCAACATGCATTCATGTTGAATAAATCATGACATATCATAATATAAAAAACATAATCCACTGCATCATCATTATCATTTAAACTATGCTAAATAATATGGATTTTTTATTCTAAGCATCTTAAATCGTTGCATACATATCATAAACATGCATCTCATTATCATATCATAAGAATAAACATCGAGTTTAACCATTCATATATCCATATGCATATATCATCACATCATAAATTGCATAAAAAATGTACAAAAAGAAATGAATCCATATCATTTGCATAAGCATAACATTTGCATATCATATCATCCATCCCATGGAATATCATAAAAAGATACTGAAAAAGAATGTAATATTGCATCCATTCCATATCATTACATCACATATCATCACATATCACATAAACATTAAATAAAAGGAAACATATCCTTCCATTATGTTGCATCAATACATGATCATACTATATAAGCATATCACATCATATTAACATCAAATGCATCCATACATTCATAAAGCATGAAATAAGAGAACACATCATATTGAATTTGTATCATTTATATATCAAAAAATGGTGACTATCATGATACAATATACGAGTCAGTGTATGCATATCGATCAAAAGTACAATATCCACAAGGCTATCAAAAAGGATCCCATGAATGTATCTCTATATAAAGAATCGAACAATACTAAAAAAGTGTATGTACAAGATAGCTAGCCCTGATTCTTCCCTCACCAGGCTATCTCTCTAGCTGATCCTTGACTCGGGGATGTGCCCCACTCCTCTGTGAGTAATCTAGCTACCTAATCACCGTAGGGACATCCTGATAGTATTGCATGCGATAATAAGTAGTCTTGATAATGACCTCTCTATACAATCAGGTAGACACTATCCATCCCTAAGTTGCAACTGTCATAGACTCCAACTGTTGGTGTCGCTTGACCTCCTGTGCTAGCTGCATATCAACAGTCTACCTGAGTAGGCACTCTTGGTCCCTCTCAGCTATCAAGTCCTGTATTTGTTTCCTAGCCTAGTCTCTCTCAACAATGATGACCAAAATTTGTTGATGAGCCTGATATCTCTCACCCATCACCACCTGCAACTGCTATATCCATGCATCACGGGGATTTGGCCCCGATGGTGGCTACTAAGGAGGTTGTTGCTATATCGGTGGCTACTGCATCAAAGGTTGTTGGTGCACTGGTGGTGCACCTGAGACCTATCCATCATGATGTTTTCCATCATAGCCATCATGTCCTCTACCCCTACCATCTAGACCTTTGCCTTGTCCATCATCTAGCTATCCTTTGCCTCTGCCTACACCCCTCCCTCTCGGCCTCCCTTCTGAAGGTATACCTGTTGGATCTATAAATTGTAGAGGGGGGCATGATCCATTCATCATAAGCAGGTGTTGTCTATACATTTTCCTATCCCTGATCATAGTCCCATCACCTAGCAACCAACTATTGGAAGCCCTCTACAAACTCATGGGATGGGATTGTGTGTCCCCATGCAGTCTCTTGAGTTGACTTGGAAAAAATTGAAATGTATGCATCATCGGGCCTATCCTAACTCTTGCCAAACTATCTAGAAACCCTATCAAAAAGGTACCTCTCAATAATCATGTGCTCTCAACCCTACATATATCAGATCTGTTGAGCATAGAACAACTATTGCACATCATCATACCAAGCTGACATTTGAAGCCAAGACCACCATATGAACACTGTCATATCATCGATCACTCAACACTAGGAGGGAATATCAAGCTGCCCTATGTGTTGTAATGCTATGGAACTCGTATATCTCTAGACAATTGGATCATTTGGCTCCACATCTACCATGTGAACAATTGGTCGAAGCATGGTAATGTGCTCCTAGGCCCAAATGTGAAGAAGGGTGACCCCTTTACTAATTGATCTCCCATCATAGTAAACAAAATCATGCATATCATGGTAAAGGGAAGCCAACATCACTAGCCTCCATGCATATTGGGTCCTCTGAAAGAGCATCCTATGCCTATCCAAACCCCATCCTAGAACAAAACCTCTGCTTCATCAATTTGGAGCAACCAAGCCTAAGATCACTGCTGCAATGATCAATCTTATGGTCAATTCCCAACCTCTATACATCTCAAGGTCTATCTGGGAGTTGACCAGATCAGGAGACTCTTGGTCAAGAACCTCATGGCAGGCATCATATCTAGTGTCAACATCATAGATCACACACTCACCATGTATCAGCAAATGCAAAATATTCCATACATCCTCTAGCGTCACTATCGCCTCATCAGTAAGTAAGTGGAATGATGAGGCCTCACTATACCATCACTCCCATATTGTTGTCATCATCACCAAATGTGTTTGCACAACAAGAATGTACGTAACATGCCACAAACCAAACTCCCCTAGGTGCTCTTTTCATAACTCAGACAAAACACCAAGTCTAGATAAAACAGTTGGCCGGTCCTCATGAGACATCAAAGGCTAGATAACCTCCTGCACCCATGAAGTGCATGACATCAAAAATATGAAAACTAGCTAAGTTGGAGTTTTTATCCCCAAAATGAAAATAACATTGCTATTTACAATAGCGTCACTATAGCTCAAATTCCAAACAACGACGCTTGAGGCTTTTAAATTACAAATTGTGATATGTGTCACCAAACACATATGCATCACTATTTGAATTGGGCAAACCCTAATCCTAAATTCTAAATCATGAGGTGTGTCACTATTTATGTGTGTTGTAATTTGAAATTAGAAACCCTAATTTTAAATTGTGAACTATGTTGCTATAAATCAAAATAGCATCACCGATTCTAAAAATAACGTCACTATATAACGACGCCACCAAAATTCAAATTTTAAAATGCAATAAATGTGACTAAAAGTCAAATTTCAAATCAAGTTTTGAATCACATACTGGTGCTCTTGCACCTGGAGGCCTCTGTTACTTGCAAACCCAGTCAGAAATGTGTCGTGGGAGCACTCGTTGCACCATTTCATCTCCAGCTCAAAATGCAAGAATTCTCTATGAATGAAAGTGTGCTTGAAAATTAGGGCATCTTTTTTGCATTTTTGGCACTTTTTTGCATCTTGGAGCCTTTTCATGGAGGATTTCTTGAGGGGGCAGGGAACCAACTTATTCCTTCTGCTAGGGTAGCAGCAGGGCATCCAAAAATTAGAATTTTTTTATTTTTTTGATTTAAACAATAGTTTTTTATTCAAAGGGTGTCATTTTCATCTATTAACCTAATTAATCTAATTGGGTTAATTCACCCCCTTTCATGCTAACATTTCGTCCAATTAGATTAAATACATCAAGTTATTTAATTAAATATCATATCACTTCCCCTTTCCATTAAATTAATTAATTATTTAATGAATATCATCTAATTCCCCTAATTGCATGATTAAACCTTTGTTTAATTAGCAATTACTAATTAATCTAACCCCTCACTTGCAAGGGAATATTCCTCCTTTGCACATTCCTCTAAAAGGAATATTCCCATGGAATATTCCTTCACCTTGTACACATTAAAACTTTGTTTTAATTTGCTAAATATCTAATTTCCCTCACTTATGAGAATATTCCAAAGAATATTATCTTTCCTCACTCATTTGAAAAAGGGTAATATCTAACCTTGACTTCTTTGTTAACACAAGTTAGCTTTGACCTCTGAACAAAGGAGAACCCTTGATTAAATATCATCATTGATTCTCATCTATTGATGAGAATCCATGGAATATTCCTTCACCTTGTACACATTAAAACTTTGTTTTAATTTGATAAATATCTAATTTCCCTCACTTATGAGAATATTCCAAAGAATATTATCTTTCCTCACTCATTTGAAAAAGGGTAATATTCCTTTTCTAACAAATGTACTTGACTTCTTGAGCATGTTAACTTGTGACCTCTTGTGCAAGTTAGCTTGTGACCTCTTAGGTAAGTTGAAAGTGTGTTTATTTGAACAAAGGAGAACCCTTGATTAAATCTCATCATTGATTCTCATCCGTTGATGAGAATCCATGATCCATTCCTCCAACTCCTTCTATCCTTGACCGTTGATTGGTATTTTTGATCTCAACCATTCATTTGACATTTGCTCTCCTATAAATAGGTCACTATTTGGAGACAAATGGATCCATATTTTACATTAAACTTATGTTTTTAAAATCACTCACACTCGCACTCACTTTTAACATTTTCTCAGTATCATTTTAGCTTAAATACTTGCATTAATTAGCTTAGCTTCCATTAATGGCTTCCATGGTAACATAGATACATACATTTAGCTTGTCTATTAATTAGGGTTTGAATCTTTTAGCTTAGAATCCATTTAGAATAGCTTTGCACTTACAAATCTTAATCATTTTAGCATAAATCATGTTAATATAGGTTGCATTATGTTAATCTAGTTTTAAATCATGTTTTCATACACGTCTATCAATGGTTTTATCAATTTTTTTCTATAAAGTTGATTGAAGCAAGCTTATTGTCTGTAGGATTGGGAAAGTGTCATCGTTCCACATCAGCATGACACCACTCCCCCAATAGGATAAGTTTCAAATGGATTAAAGTAGGTGTTTTGAAGCTTTCATAGTGTAGTATGCTTAGTTTAATTTGAACTTGATTGATCCTATTGAGATTGACGTTAGTGGCTTAATTTAATTATGCTTCGATTCTTCATGGATCAAGTGTAATCAACCCATACTAATCTGTTGGTCACACTATCAACCAATCTCTCTCATCTATCAACCTCTTTCCTATCTTCAATATATCATTCACTTTGGCATTCCAAATACATTGACTACTCAATATGGCTATACATCCTCTTGTTAATCATATTTTCCTTTGGAATACTTCTTTTTGATGGCCTCTTTCATGCTACCAACTCTTTAGATCCTACTTAATTTATATTTATGGT
The DNA here is from genome assembly GCA_007258455.2 of Sequoia sempervirens. Classification (NCBI taxonomy): domain Eukaryota; kingdom Viridiplantae; phylum Streptophyta; class Pinopsida; order Cupressales; family Cupressaceae; genus Sequoia; species Sequoia sempervirens. The sequence continues at coordinate 685,524,068 of VDFB02193867.1, forward strand.
GCTACCATCCATTCTAGTAATGTTGCATATATCTGTGATCAATACAAACCACTCCTTAATGCACAACTTTTCACTATTGTAAAATTGTACCTCACTTCCTCGCAATGGTATTAACCCTCCTATCATACACTACTTCTTTGTCAAACTACCATGGACTTATTAATGACATACATCTATTGTTGCAATATCACATAACAATTTATCATGGCATGCTTTGATCTTGAACTTTATCTAGCACTATTCTTGTACCAAAATTAAATCCGCTTAATATAATTAACCAAGGCATAATGGATCTAGATGCCTCAACATCCTTAGTCTTAGATTGTCAACCATTTCCATAAACATTAGATTTTTTTTGCTACCACTATCTACCACCATATCACAATACTTACCTCTTTCCTTGCATTGAGTATTGAACGAATGTTTCCCATTTTTTAGTTCACCTCTCCTATTACTCAAATTAGAGCACTTTGTGAAACTAACAATGCCCCTTACTCATGATGTCCCAACCTAGTTATTGGTTTGTAATTCTCCTCCAAGTAATCTTTCATAGTCATCTCTCCTACCATAAATTTCTGCCACTTTTATCACTACAAACTTGTTGTCAAACTCTCTATGGCCAGGAAAAAACTTCAACTTCACCCCAAACTAGCAAATTAACTTATATAGATGAAAAATAATCCAAATGAAAATGTTAGTTAAGGTATGATATAAAATATGCATCCAACTTAAGACCCTTTGTATGATATGATTGGAAATAAATGATTTTCTACGTGCTAGAGCAGCTTAAATTGATTGATATGCACATTTTCAGACCTATAATATTCAAGTTTTATTTGGAAAAAATGAATAAATAGCTGCTATATGTTGTAGGAATCTCATGTGGTGAATATCTAGAAATTTTGGTGGCTACAGATGAAGGGATTTATGACATTAACTACTGTTCTTATGAATTTGGATTGATGACATTAACTAATTGATTATAAGGATTCTATGTTGAAATTTGTATCAATGGGTTAATTTTAGGTAGATGGTTAGCATGGTTAGATCAATAAGCATACAAACCCAAAGAATCTATCAAGTACAATGAAAACTAAAACAAGAAAGGTTATACCAATTATTCATTGAAGCCTCCATGATTCACCTTGATAGCACCTCCTAGCTTGTAGTGTATGATTGTTTCCCTCAGATCTAGTGTGTGAGAAATTTGACTATGACAATGTCCTATGCAAGTTTTGAAGGATTTGAATGACAATAAAGACTATGCCTATGAAAAATGACAAAATGAATATACCTATGAAATAAGTAATCAAATGGAATAAGCTAAGTTCATGTAAAAACTAAGCATAAATGTGTCAGAATAACGAAGTGGTTCCAAGAATGTGAGTAAATTGGCATTTTATAGAAAATACAATTTTGGATGGACGGAGGAGATTGAAAGCTGACAAAGCCTAAAATCAGTGGACAAGATTTCATGTGACAATCCCTAATTAGGGTTAGGGAAAAATTATTAAATGAGTGGTCAAGATGTCATATGAGAAAATCGAATCGACAGTCAAGAATAAATGTGATAATTAGTCAAAAAGATAAAGATTTTTGAAAATCAAGAAGATAAAGACTGCTTGATTTGTGAGATTCGAAAAATCAAGAGGATAAAGGTTGAACTGAAAAGTAGATTTGGAAAATCAAGAATTTGCCCAATTACTTGATTTTTGGAAGAAGACTACCATTTTGAATTAAATTAATTCAAAATATGGATTTTGTGTGACAATAAATAATCGATTTTAGATTATTTACCAAAATGAAGTGAGAGTTAATAAAATGAAATTATTTTAAATAATTCATTTATTTAAAATGAGGGAAATGTTAAATTTGACAGTTAAATAATTAAAGATAATTATTTAATTGAGAGGATATGATCAATAATTAAATAAATTAATAAATTCATTTATTTATTTAATAATCATGAAGAATAAAGAGATGTGAATTAATTAAATAATAATCAATTATTTAATTAACAGTCGAATGTGGACCAAGGACATAATTAAATGTCATAATTATGCTAGGACGAAAGTGGTAAAAATAAAGCTTGCAGGCGTAGGTCATTTTTATGTGTCTACATTTTGCTCCTCTTTGTCATAATGTAGCTTGTCGCATTGTGACAAAGAAAATAAGTTAAAGTCATGCCCCAACGAAGGTACATAGTATCGATGCCCCCTCAGGAAATTTTTCAAATTTTGGACCAGCGACAAAGAAATTTGGAAAGTGTCCCGATAAGTCAATTTAATGATCGAAAAGACAATGGCGTAGATGGTTTCGGATTCTTACATGTTTAAAAAGGCCAAAAGGGTGGTCAAAGTTGGTCAAAAGGGCCTCCAGTTATAACCTAGTTGACAAATGTCATTGACTTTATAAATAGCTTGACAAAGCGGTAAAAGTCAATTCATTTTCACTATTTACCTTAGCAATTTGGAGAGCTTAGAGCGAAGAGGACTGTAGCAGACATGGTGATTCTAGTGACCGAGCATCGCGGAGAGATCATGCGGACCTTCAGGTGACCCGAGGGCTTAGAGCTAGCGGTATGTACCCCTAACCCACTTTGTCATTTTCTCATTTTTGTGCAAAAATTAGGGTTTTAGGGTCAACAAAAGATGCGCTGCAATGCATATGCATGCGCGTAAGTCACATCTTCCTTCGCATTCGATGCATTTGATGCGTCGCAACACAAGTGCACAAGGTTTATATGATAGATTCACTGATTATGTTGCATTTAAAAGAAATCATGACGCATTCGCCAAAGTGAGCCACAATTGATAGGTGAGATTATGCATTCGCAATAATGAGATGCATTTGAGGTGTAAAATGATGCATATGCCCTATTGCAATGTGAATGATAGTTAGAATGATGCATTTGACATATCACAATGCAATTGAAGTACAAAATGATGCAATTGCCTCATTGTGACGCATTTGAAGTCAACGTGATGCATTTGACTTTGAATTTGACTAAGGCTGATTTTGATGGGTTTCAAATTTTGAATGCTTTTTGAGTGACACAAATGATGATTGTCGATAAGATGCTGACATGTTTGACCATGTGCAGAGATAGCTAGCGCCCATCTATACTCAGGAGAGCAAGTCATCGACCTTTAGGTTCCAAGATCAGCTAAGTCCGCAAGAGCAATGATGGTTGATGCAGGTAGGCTTGTATTATGTTTCCTATATGCTTGTTATTCGAGAAATAGGAGATTGCCGACTGTTTTGTGTGAGATGGCATTGAGATACATTCTCATTCCATTTACCGATAGGAGAGGCCATAGTTACGCTTGAGGATGTCTATTGTATTCTACATCTTTCAATCCGAGGAGAGCAAATCGTTTATGACCCTCAGCATAGCTACCAGACCTTTACAACTTACTCTCAGGATGAGGGTACCAGACTTAGCATCAAGGAATATGAGATCTGTAGGGAGTTAATGGTGGAGCATTATGGCTCGTTTGATGCACTACTAGTGACTTTTATCAGCAGGTTATTGATTCTTGACCACCGTAGACATGGGTTTCCCATTGGTTGGGGTGATGTGATAGTGGGTATGAGGCGAGATAAGATAGTTTATGCTTGGGGGGATTTTTTGTTAGGCATGCTCCACCATCAGCTTCACAAGGTAGCCTATAGGAGGGCATAGAGCATTGGGTGTGGCACGACACTTCTGATGATATGGGCCTGGGAGCATGTAGTGATATTCTGACCTCCCATCCAAAGACCACAGCTAGCAGAGGGGATGCCTTATGCTTATTACTATGCTGGTGCTTTATAGCAAACGAGGGTCGGAGAGCCAGGATGGTGCCGTCATCAGATTGATACCATGGTTTCATTCATCTGGAGGCCCTATAGAGACTGTGAGCAGTGGAACAATGAGGATGACCACCTCAGCTTTTGCAAATAGTATCGTTACTTGATCGAGAGGATAGTGCAGATTCATATCATCATAGAGATGTACCTGCCATAGCGTGTACTAAGATAGTTTGGGGAGCACCAAGGTGTATTGGTAGGCACAACCGAGTATGCCAAATCTTCTAGGGAGTCATCTTGGGGGCCACTGATTCCTATAACTTTTGTCATGCAGCAAATTGATGGGCTAATGGCACAACCATGGGGATGGAGGGGTGGGATTTCTGACCTAGGGACTACTACTGACTATGACCTGTGGTGGCAGGTACATCTTCTAGTGCCACTGACAGATTTAGATGGGCCAATGCCGCTTGATAGGAGATCAATTATACCATGTGTGCTATGAGCCAAGCGAGGGGGAAGAGGTGGTGAAAGAGGTAGAGGTAGAGGGAGAGATGGGGGTAGAGATGAAGGTCGGGGTGGAGGGAGAGATGGGGATGGCAGGGATGATGGAGGAGATGGCAGGACGAGGAGGAGAGATGGCCAGAGGCAGATCTAGAGGGTGAGACAACACGTGGCAAGAGGGGCACTAGATTCTATTCTAGAGGTTGTTGAGGAGGGGGGAGAGAGGAGGAGTTGGGTAGGAGCAGGAGGAGGAGAGACAAGAGGAGGGTGTGGCTGAGGAGGAGGCCAGACAGGAGCAGGAGGCTGAGATGGATGTGGATGTGCCCCAGGACGAGGGAGTCGATGGAGAGGAGGTTGCAAAGGAGGAGGATGATGATGGCAGAGAGGATGATGTAGCTATGGATGAGGTTGAGAGGATCCTAATATGGAGGATGGTAGAGGATGAGGAGGAGATATTGTTTAGCTCGACATTGCCCCATGATGCCATGATAGATCAAAGGGTGGCTTACTTACAAAGGAGATTAGATGAGAGTGTCGCACAGGTCAGAGCACTGTAGTTAGAGTTAGAGGTGATTTGAGTAGAGTGGGATCAGGAAGTGATCCTCCAGTAGGAGGTAGCACAGTGGTGTACAGAGTTTGCATGACTATGTATAGGACCATCGACAGATTTGGCACAGGAGTTTGGCAGGTTCAATGTATGGCTTGGGTGATACAGGCAGTTATATGAGCTGGCCATTCTAGCCAAGATGAGAGATTCCTCTCTGACCAAGACACAGACGAGGATAGGCAGCAACAACAGGTCAAGGAGTGGTAGTGGTAGTAGTAGCCAGAGTAGTGTAGGAGGCTCGACCTCTTCAGGGAATACTTTGAGTCATAGGTCCCATCATAGACACTCCTCTAGTCACAAGTTCAGACCATAGATCAGTACCTAGTTCACCTCTAGTGACAGAACCTTCAACTTCACAGAGTTAGGATGCAGTGTCGTCACAGGTACATGCTACTATGGAGATTATTCCATCAGTTCCATCAGTTTCACAGACAAAGGTTGTTGTAGTTCCACCAATTACTTTAGTGCCAGGTAGAGTCCTTAGTCACCACACTCTTCGCCACAAGGGGATGAGGAGAGCATTTCATAGGGACATGCTTACTACATTTTATTTCATGTTTCAGACTTTATGTTATGAAACATTATGTATTGACCATTGAGCTTGTGAGCTCTATTTTTGGGATATCTCTTGACTCTGTCCTGTGACATTATATTTCTAAGATGATGCTATATATATGATGCAGTTTTGATGCAGCCTACATGTGTGTTATGCAATCTTATTATTTGGTTTATGCATTATGATATATGTGATGTAATGCCTATATGAATTATGCATTTATGATGGATAATGGTATTATTTATATGTCATGACATGTATTTCTTATGATGGTTACTTATGATATGATGCCATGATAATGCCATGTTTATTTGTATGTCATGCTAATGTTATGCCATGGATGATGATGATATGCATAATGTATTTATTTGAATGGATGCCATGTTTATGATTTTGTTAATACATGACTATGTATAATGCAATATGTAATGAAATGTATATTATTTAATGCTATGGATTATGCATGTATGGACCTAATGCAATGTCTATATGATTATGTATGTACATATGTTTTTGTATGTCATAGGATATCATCATGAGATGGACGAGAGAAGATGACCAGACCGAAGGAGATGCATGTTAGTTCCTAGACCAAATCCTTCAAAACCTTACCATAGGACCTTAATATTTATTGCTCTTAATCATCATTGGGTAGATTGTTGTAATGGCCAATAAACACCATGATATGACATAGTTCAAGGTGTGCAAGATCGTACCATCACATAAGACAAGCAGTCACAAAAAAGGATGATCATGACTCATACTAAGAGCACAGTTGCCCCAATCTTTTTGTCATAACCAATTGCAAGCAAAAAAGAAAAGAAGGATAAGTCATGAAATTTCGTTGCTTCTCTAAATCTTGTTTCAAGGACATCCTTGAGAAACTAGCAACATGATTTGAAAAAGTACAAAATAGAGCCATTATCATGATACGTCGTTGTTTTTCAAAATTTCATAGTCAAGACATTGCTGAGGAACTAGTAACATGCGTGTCAAAAGACAAGACAAACATCATGATATGGCATTGCTTCTCTAAATCCTGTTGTCAGGATCTTGCTAAAAAAATAGTAACATGATGAAAAATCCAAAGGAAAGATAAGACAATCATGATACATTGCTACCTTTCTAAATCCTATTGTCAAGATCTTGTTGAAAAAATAGTAACATGATGAAAAACCAAAAGACAAGTGCCAAGTGTTTGCCAAGTGTGTCTCGATGCCAAGTGTCTTGATGTCAAGATGTCAAGTTTGATGATATCGATATGCCAAGGTGTTAAGGTTTTGACAATGCCAAGATGACAAATGTTGAAGACTACCAAATTCAGGAAGGACACATCCTGAATAATGGTGATGTCGAGAGGATTGATCCCTAAATGTCAAAAGGGATCCCTCAAAATGCTAGTGATAGTGATAGTGACGATGCCTAGGAAGGACACATCCTAAGGCATAAATGAAAGAGTTTTTTCTTTAGGACACATCTAAAGGATATTGGTGTCAAGAGGATCCCTCAAAAATGTTGGTATGACAATGACAATGCCTAGGAAGGATACATCCTAAGGCATAAATGACTGAGGCTATTCTTTAGAAGGACTCACCTGAAAGATAACCAAGAGTTGACAGTTTGACTAGTTGTGAAAATTTGACTTGTTTCAACCAAGTTTGACTGGAGTTTGACTGAGTTTGACCTGTGTGGACCATATGTTGATATTGATATGTTGGTGTGATTGTCCTGTTGAACAAGTGATCATCATAATTCGTTTTAATGATTTTCTTTGACTTGAAGACTTTTGACGTGTGTTCCAATGTAGTGCCATGAACCCTAATGGACTGACCTAGTGCAGCCTCGGGGGCTCATCGACAAATGGCCTTGCCTACATCATGCACTCAAAGACCTCGTAGTTCAACATGACCAATGACTTTGTCTTGATGACCAAATATTGAGTCATGATTTATTTTGACACACCTAAAGGGACTAACCTAATGTCTTTGGGACTCAAAGATGATTCTTGCCTACGTAGCAAATGTGCAGAGACAATGTAGTTAAGACAAATGACAAAGACTAACGGATTTGACAAGAAATGACTTGTTTCTATGTTTTCTAGACATTTTGACTTTGTTGGTGTTTCCTCATGATGCTTTTCAATTTTTAAGGTCTTTTTTCAGGACATTTTATGATATTTTTTGGTCCTTTTTTAGGACATTTTGTGGTTTTGAGGTCTTTTTTCAGGACTTTTTATGATGTTTTTGGTCTTCTTCTTTTTTTCTTAGGACTCTTTGCAATATTTTTTCCTTTTTTTAGGAAATTTTATGATGTTTTTAGTCTTTTTTCAGAAAATTTTGCAATGTTTGTCTTTTTTCAGGACTTTTATGATGTTTTTGGTCTTTTTAAGGATATTTTGTGATTTCCCAGACTGTGCATGATACCTACTATAGTCACTTGATAGAATTTTTTCCCCTAGTCAAGTCCAAGACTTAGCCAATTTTAAAGGACATGAAAAGGGATATGTATGCAATGCCAGATGGACAGTATGCAGGACTTGATGTCAATCATTTGTCACCCATGAGAGGCAAGGTATGATGTCTTGTCAATTGTTGTGGTAGTGATAGAAAATGTGTTCCATATTATGCCAAGACAGATAAAGTGATAGTAGATGGAGGAGCAATGATTAACTACTCGTGGAGCCTATTTGCTAGGTTTTCACCATGGTACTTATCCAAAGCACCTATTTTTTAGGTTTTCACTATTGGTTGAATTATTTCTCTTTATTATTTTTGTCATTTTTTTTATTTTCTTTTTATTTTTTGGTGTCACCAAGACACTTATTTGCCAGGTTTTCATCAAGGCAACAATTTTTTTTTCATTTTTCAATTTTTTTGTATTTTTAAAGTTTTGGCTCAACTTTTTGATTATATGCATAGAACTTTTGAAGATGTAGACTATTTATAGGCTCTGACAATTTTTCACCATCTGGAGTAGCCATTTGATATGCTCTAGAACCAAAAGAGGATATGATGATGTAAGGACCCAACCAGTTTGGTTCAAACTTGCCTGGCTTTTCTCTATCAACCTAATTCTTAGGGTTCTGCATGAGGATTAAGTCACCAATGTCAAACTTCTTGACCATGACTTTCTTGTTTTAACTGTGACAAAGACGATTTTGATATGCCTACATATGGTTTAGGGAATCTTTCCTTCTTTCCTCTAGCATCTCCAACTCATGTAGGCATGATTGTCTGTACTCCTCATCATTAGTTAGACCTTTCAGGAAGACTCATAGGGAAGGAATTCCAACCTCAATGGGCAAGATGGCCTCAGCTTCAAAGACTAGGGTGAATGGAGTGGCTCTTGTTGGTGTACGAATGTTGGTTTGGTAAGTCCATAGAGTAGGGTTGAGTTGATTATGCCAGTCACGACCAGCATCATTGACAGTCTTTTTCAGAATTTTAACAATGGTTTTATTTGATGCCTCAGATTGACTATTTCCCTGTGGGTAATACGGAGAGGGAAAATGATGTTGGAAGTGAAATCATTCACATAACTCATGAACATTTTGGTTTTTAAATGGACGTCTATTGTCAGTGATGATGGATTGTGGAAGACCATATCGGCAAATGATGTAGTTAAGAATGAATTTGGAGATTTTTTTGCCAGTTATGTATGTCATAGGGATGGCTTCAATCCACTTCGTAAAATATTCAATGGTGGTGATAATGAATTTGTGGCCATTTGATGAGATCAGATGGATCTTGCGCACGAGGTCAAGTCCCCATTGTGTGAAGGGCCAAGGGGAAGTGATCAGCCAAAGTTCTTGCGCTGGAGCGTGAATCAAATCACTATGAATCTGACATTGGTGACAAGTCCTGGCATATTCTAGTGCATCTTTCTCGATGGTCGGCCAATAGTACCCAAGTCTTGTTATCTTCTTTGCCAAAGTAGGACCACTCGAATGAGAACCACATATACCCTCATGTACTTCGTGTAAGGTTGTGTGTGCTTCATTGGTGTCGAGACATCTAAGGAGGGTGTCATCAAAGCTACGACAGTAAAGGGTGTCACTAACGATGGCATATCTTGTAGTTTTTCAGATAAAAGACTTCCTCTAGTTATTGGAAAAATTAGGTGGAAGGGTTTGAGACTTAAGGTAGTCATGAATGTCTTGGTACCAGGGAGAATTAGGACCAACAAGCTTGTAGACCATCTCTGATTCTAGAATGTCATAGGCGAGAACCAACAATTCTTCTATTAGGAACTCCCACTGAGGCATATTGCTTGGAATGTCAAGGAGGAAGCCAATTGTAGCCATGGCATCGGCCACCTTGTTTTGTGCTCTCAGAACTTGTTTAAAAGTTACCGTGTGAAAATATGTCTAAACACTATCAACCATTCATTTGTAGGGCATGATTTTGTCATCCTTAGTGTTGTAGTCATCGTTAACTTGGTTGATGACTAACTAAGAATCCCCATAGACATGAAGTGTTCTAATTTTCCATTTTATTTCCATTCTAACTCTTGTGACCAGTGCCTCGTATTCTGCCACATTATTTGTACATGGGAAGGCTATACAGAAGGATTTAAGAATGGAATTTCCTTGAGGGGTGATAAATAGTATTCCTACCCCTGAGCCATGATTAGTATGCGATCCATCAAAGTAGATTCTCCAAGGTGACTTAGGTTCCATATGGAATATTGACTCATCTAGAAAATTTTCCATTAAAGGGTGATCACTTTGTATAGGTGCATCTGCTAGTTGGTATGCTATGACTTGTCCCTTTATTTCCTTTCTTTCTACATATTGAATATCATATTTGCTCAAGATCATTACCCATTTTTCCAGATGTCTTGTTAATGTTGCACAACTTAATAGATATTTGAGGGGGTCAATCTTTTCTACCAGTTGTGTCTGATGGCTTAACATATAATACCTTAACTTTTGAGCTACAAAGACCACTGCTAGACAAGCCCATTCAATTGATGTGTAATTCAACTCATACTTGACTAGTGTCTGACTAATATAATATATGGCCCTTTCCTTTTCTTCTTGGTCGTTTTGTGCTAGTAATGCCCCCAGTGTTGAAGTAGTGGCAAAGATGTATAAGATCAATGGTTTTCCACAAATGGGAGGCATAAGGACTGGCGATGACAGTAGGTAGTCTTTTATTTGTTGAAAAGCTTCTTGGCATTTATCTATCCATACAAAGGGAATTCCTTTGCGTAGAAGATATTGGAATGGTTGACACTTGTTGGCCAATTGTGCTATGAAGTGTCAAATAGACTGCAACCTACCTTGTAAGGTTTTGATTTTGCTTATTCCTTTGGGAGGAGGCATGTCCATGATGGCTTTGAATTTGGCTAGATCAACCTCAATGCCTCTTAAAGAAACTATATATCCCAAAAAATTTCCAAATGTTACACCAAAGACACATCTCTTAGGATTCAGTCTGACCTTATATTCTTCTAGTCTCTTAAAAATTGTGTCTAACACTTGTAGATGATCTTTTCTTGTCGTTGATTTAGCCAAAATTTCATCTACATAATCTTCCATTATCTTATGTATCATGTCATGAAAGATTGTGGTCATAGCCCTCTAATACGTGGCGCTTGCATTTTTAAGACTAAACGACATGACATTTGAGCAGCATGTAACCCAAGGGCAAGTGAATGTTGTTTTATGTTGGTTTTCTAGGGCAATGCAAATTTGATTGTAGCCTGAGAAACCATCCATGAGGGACAGTATCTCGTACCCTGTCATGAGATCGACAATGATATCTATATTTGGTAGCGGAAAATTATCTTTTGGACATGCCTTGTTTAAGTCTCTAAAATCTGTGTAGACTTGGATCATTACATTTGGCTTTGTTACTGGCAATAGGTTAGATATCCATTCAGCATAATCAATAGGCCGTATGAATCTAGCATCTAGAAGTTTCTTCAACTCGGCCTTGACTAATAGAATGACCTGAGGATCCATTTTGTGTAACTTTTTTTTAACTGGTTTGGAATTTGGCAATAATGGTAGATGGTGTAGAACCAATTCTGGGTCTAGTCTAGGCATGTCCGCATAGGACCATGCAAAGTTGATCTTACGGTCGGCAAATAATTTTTGAAATTTTGGTTTCTCTTCTTCATTCAAGGACGCAACAAAGAGGACCATTTTGGGATCTTCTGTGGTTGATATGTTGCCTTCTATGGTGTCCTCTATGAGCATAACTAATTTCTCTTGAGTTACAAGAAGAAATTCTAGTCCTCCATCTTTGGGCACCTTAGAGATATTTTCACCCATAGATACATCCTTTGTTTTTACTTTTTTGTTGTCAGAAGGTGCCTTTCAGTTTTCACCTAAAGACGTTTCATTTTTTGCTTTATTTTTATTTTTTACTTTACAAATTGAGGACGTAGCAGTCTCGCCAAAGTAAGCTACACAATCCAGATCAATGGTGAATCCTACCTTGTGATCACCACTAGGTATGACCTCACGCAATCCCATAAACTCTGTAATGGCCTCATCATTCTGAAAGGTGTCCAGGATTGGCGGGCCTTGTTGGTCCCAATTGATTAGTTGAGGATAAACTAGGGAAATTCCATCGTCAGTGTTGGTGAATTGAGGTGAGGATGCAGAAAGCATGCAAATGGATTTAGAGATATTGTAGATGAGATTATCATCATCCAATTCCACATCGAACTCTATCCAATATTCCCCTTCACTTGTCTCATATTCGTTGTCAAAGTAGGGGATAAATGACTCAGAGTTGTTGTTGTCAATGTCATCTTGCAATTCAGATGTATTCAACTGATGGTTATTAGGTTCAAATGGTGGGGCTTGTATGTCATGGGAAAGGTAAATGGGACTGTGACTATTTGGTTCCTAATCGATTTTAAATGTTTTCCAAAAATTTTGGTCAGAGGTTAGCTCCCCAGCTTCAAGGAACAAATCATTGAGGCAACAATCACTTAAGGATCATTCGAAGCCAAATTCCCACTCATGGGAGTCAGTTTCAGTAAGGGATTCCTTGATGTTCTCGACACTTTCCGAAGCATGCACTCGCTCACTTGAAATTCCATTGGTACATTGGTCGTCATTGTCAAGAAATCCATACCCTAACCCAAGATAATTTGGTATTTTGAAAGGTTATATGGGCTCTCTTCATCCAGTTTTATTTCTACCTAGGCCACTAGTACAATCGTATCCCTTAGCCTTCATTATGTCATATCCCTTGCCATATTTCTTAACTGGTAATGGTTCTAGGTCTACCATTTCTTTATAGAGCCATCCTATAATATCGGCAAGGTCCTCATTACTCATGTCTCCCCATTTGATGAAAACCATTTTTGGTGGAACTTTGAAAATTTATTTGGGTTCCATTCTAAAACATGGCTGACCATAGACCTTCAGAGATTTGGGTATTGTTGTGATGCTATATGTTGTATGTAGTCTAAATTCTCCATGGCTAAGGTCTTGGATCTTAACATTGGACTCATTCTTAGGGTTTGAGGAAGATGGGGGAGTGGTCAAAATCATGGACGGAGTGGACGTGGAAGATGATGCGAGTGTGGATGGGTTAATGTATTTAGAAGAAGAGGAGCTAGGAGCTTCTCAGTTGATGGGCACTCAGTTTTTGGAAATACCTCTTAGGTTGGTACAATATTGAAAGGGGTCGGGGTCTCCATATATGGTGATTTATGTGCTGTCAAATGGTAATTTCAAGCATTGGTGATATGTAGAGGGAACAACCTTTAGGGCATGAATCCATGGGCGGCCGAGCAAGATGTAAGGTAATTTTTGATCTAGGACCTGGAAAGTTGTATCCACAATAACTAGTCCCACTCTGATAGGAAGAAAAATAATGGAAAAACATTCTTCTTCATCATATGCTTTTATGACTATACTCTTTGTAGGGTCTACACATGCATTAGAGAATCTTAGAGCCTTAACTAGTTTTAAGGAGAATATATTCAATCATGCTTCACCGTCTACTAAAACTCTTCTAACCTTGTGCTTATGGATGAAAGTTTTAATGTGTAATGCTTGGTTATGGTTGGTCTTGGGTGATGAGTAATCCTAATCAAAAAAGGTGACATGGTGAGGTTTAGTGAGGTATCCCGCCATGGTCTCAAACTGGTTGACATCAATATCTTTAGGGACTGATGACTCTTGCAAGGTTTTATCCAGTATAGCCTTATGTGTGGGAGAAATGCGAAGCAGCTCAAGTATGGAAATCTGCATAGGGGTTTTTCCTAACTGATCGATAAGGTTAAACTAACTCTTAGGTTACCACTACTTTTTGGATGAGCCAGTTTGTGGTTGCTTAGGAGATGGACTAGGTATGGTGATTTTAGGTTGCCTAGTAGGAGGAAGACCAACTATGGTGATCTTACGACTTCGAGTAGTAGCATTGCATTGGGGTGCTCTTTTGACTGTGATGGTATTAACACATTCATTATCAGTTCGGACATTGTTTATAGTAGGTCCACCAAAATAGTCATACTTGGCACGGGTGTAATTGGCTTGATTATTGTTTGTCTTAGGACCTGATGTGGAAGCATTATTAGAACCATGGTCTTGCAGTGGGTTCTCATGAATAGTATGATCTGAATTAGAGGAAAATTATGGGCCACCGACCTCAATGATACGATTCTCAATAAGGTCTTGTACAAGATTTTTCAGTTGTCGACAAGAAGAATTTTTATGCCCCTTTTCCCAATGATAATCGCAAAATGCATTATCATCCCACCATGCTGGTTTGAATTGTCCTGCATCATATGGTTTTTGTTCTTAAAGTGAGTTGACACCATTCTGAAGGCATTTCTTGAGGACCTCCTCAATGGGCTCACCCAAGGGAGTGTATGTACAATCCCTGGGGAATTGTCTTATCTGATGGTATTGTCCTTGATTGTGACTATTTTGAGAATTTTGTTTGTTTGGAGTGACATTGGAAGGGGGTGTCAATATCGTTGTTGATTTGTTTTGTGGTTGAACCCATTTTGGAGCCAATATAGGACCCATAGTGTTTACAAGCTTTGCATTGACAACATCGTCATTTGTAACATGTTTTTTTTTACTCAGTACTTGTTTTTGTCAGTGGGAGGATTTGTGTTTGCATTTTTAGGACCATAGTTTAGTTCTCCTTTTACAATAAGAGCCTTCTCAACTTGGACGCCATTTTCAACTAGATTTGTAAAAGTTGTGCAATAATGAACTTGTAATCCATATTTCAAGGGGCCCAAAAGTGTTTGAACGAACATGTCAACCTTTTCTTTTTCAAGTATGTCGATGTGACAATGACTAGCTAGACTTCTCCATCTTTGGAAAAATGGGATAAAAGTTTCACCTGCATCCTCTTGCATGAGAGTACATAGGCTATTAATAGAGGTGTCCATGTCAATGTTATACAAGTATTTTTTTATGAATTTGTGTTTAAGCTCATCCCATGTTTGAATATCCTTTTGAGTGGAGAACCATTCAAGGGCAAGACCTGCAAAACTTTTAGAAATGAGTCTCATCAAGTATGTTTGTTCATAAGCGATGTCCATATAGTTGGTTACGAATTCTCAGACATGTTCAATAGGATTTTTCTTTCCTCTGTATTTCTTAAAATTTGGTGACACATATCTCAGAGGAAATGGAGGCATGTATAAGTTCATGTCAAAGGGGTACACAGATAGATTATATGACACTTTGGATTTCTTGCCAGATATTTGGATGTTTTCTATGGTCTTCTCTAGACCCATCAACTTTGCTTGCAAGGCATCAATTATAGGGTCATTTGTGGCCCCATACATTGGATTGATTGGTACACCATGGGTCCCCATTTGTTGTGAGTGGATGTTGGTGTACTATTGAGGAATGTGTTGTTGTGACATATATGATGTGTTCTAGTTTGCGTGTTGTTGATATTGAAAGTTTGAATTTGTGACGTGTTGATGGGTATGAATATGGTATGAGTATGTTGGAACGTGTCCCCCAACCATTTGTGTCAATATTTGAGGAATATGGAGACCATGAATATTTTGATGCATGAATGATGCCATAGATTGTGTGTTTTGACTACCTTGTCCAAATTGTTGAGTTTTTACAAGGGGAATGTTTGCATTTTGTCCTTGGGGAGTGATTGCATTAAGTTGTGTTGACATGTTAACATTATGTTGTGGTCCTTGAATAAAGATACATTGTTTACTTCCTCCCAAAGGATTATGTGAGGTACCAATGAGAGTATTTGATGAAGTTGCACTCATGGTACTAGAGGTAGTCATCAATGGAGGGTTTGTATGGCTTGATGATGCCCCCATGACGTTTACCGAAGTGGTAAAGAGAGGATTGGAATAACTTGCCCACATTTTTGAGGACCCAAAGGTGGCTCCAGTCGATTGTGATGATATTATGGATATTGTGGGCAATGTGACGGATTGTGTTCCTCCAATGGATGTAGCATTGATTGAATTGGAGTTGTTTGAAACATTGGAGGTAGCAATCATTGTAGTTGTGACATTTTGTGAGGTAGCATCAAAAAAGGTATTGCTTGTAGTGTTTGGAGGTTGACCACTATTGGACATGTTATGCATATTGTTGAAATCAAGGACATGTCAGAGGCTGATAAGTTGTTCCAATTCATGCAAGGACTTGCTCCATGGGCTCAGCAGGAGCTCTGGAAGCAGAATGGTTGGAATCTCCCCTCGGCAGTGGCTGCCGCAGATCGGTTATTGGACTTCAAGCACGATGGCCCCAGAGAGCAAGGAAGGGGACAGAGTTCGCATTGAGATAAGAAGAAGGGGCCGCCATCTAAGGATGATGGAAAGGGCAAGGGGAAGCCAGTGCATTCAACCAATACTAGGGGTAGTGGGAATCAAAAGGCCCCGAGCAAAGGTTCAGCAAAGGGAGGAAGACCTAGGGTGGGCAAGTCCAAGGCCACCCAGAAAGAGAGTAATGTGTGTTTTGTGTGTGGGAGTGGATCACATTGGGCCAGGGATTGTCCCGAACGCAACCGGGTTAACTCAGCAACTCAAGTACCGACACAACCAGATGGAGCCACATCCGCTATGGGCGTCATCCAGGCTCTTGGTGCCATGAACGTACAGACGCCTCCCAAGGCCGCAGCGGCCACACCAGTGGACTGCCACAAGCTCAGTTTTGTAGAGGTTCAACTCAATGGGAAGATCACATCAGGGGTATTCCGAGAAACCCATCCCATTGGTTCAGCTTCATCGGCATGGGGGACCGAAGGGATGAAAATCCTATTGATTCGGAATCGAGAGGGAATCAAGCAGCTCAGAGTTGGATGAGAGGATCGACCCGATCAGAATGAACATGCATTCGAGCCTTTGAACCCTGCTTCTATAGCTTGCTTTCAATGTTGATTCTTCGGATGGATGAGGGGCGCCCACTACTGGAAGGAACATTCCAACCAAAGTCAAGTGATAGCGGGATTGAGTTCCGTCGTCGAGTAGAGTTCCCAGTGTTTCGATAAGCAGGTTCAATCTAGTTGGGCTAGGTGGATGCTGCTTTCTTTGATACTGGGCGATCAACTACCTATGCCCCCATAGAATTGTAGGGGCTCGGTAAACAAGTTCAATTTATGCTCCCACCACCCTAGTTTCTATCTTCGCTGGTGGATATGGGTAAGTGAGATTAGCTGCTTCTTTGACTAGCTGTGATGCTGCGAGAAGAACAACTATTTCAACAGGTGCTTCATATTGGTAAAATGCTTATGTAGGTGCAGGTGAATCAGTACCATTAAAGGCAGAGGTCACACCTATTGCAGTTGAACCAGTTTCTCCACCACTAACATCTTAGCCAGCACCTGAGCAAGCACCCCCATCACCAGTAGTTAGAGATCGAGTTAACTCGGTTCTAGGTAAAGCAGATCCCTTTAAAATAGTAGGGCCAGGCGTGGCCAGCGGGCCCATTGAAGGAACAGCACCAGTCAAGCTCAGCGTAGCTTCATGTTTTCTAGCCTACCTATAATGCATCTGTTTCCTATGATGCCTATGCTAGTGGATCTGCTCCTATTGGCTTTGCATATAGAACAGGAATAGGCTCAGGGAATGGGTCTTAAACCCTACGACCTGTCACGCTATAACCTATACTGATCCACCATAGTTGGTCCTTGGATCGTTCTCCAGTTTGTTTCGTACGAGCAGCATCAAATCCATAAGCATATATGCATCCAGGTGCAGTTGATCCTATTAGCGATTTAGTTGACTAAGTTCAAGCAATAGTTACTTTCCCGAACGAATAGAGATAGGGAAAGGGCTAACCTCTTGATGCAGATCATCCAGGGGTTTATGAAGAGTGAGATACAGATGTAGATAAAGATTTGGTTGGTTGAAGTTCTAATGCCAATTCGAGAGTAAGCCCCAGGTTAAGTCGATCCACCCGTAGCAATAGATCCAGATGGAAATCCTCCATGTCTAAATGTATATCCTAGGGTTAAAGAACTAGCTTCCCTACTGATAAATCACTGCCATTAGCATAGATCTATAGATGGCTACTCTGGGGACTAACCTTTTGTGCATAGCGATCCCCCTACAATTCTATGGGGGCCACTCGTCGAATGGAACCTTACTTTTTGTTCATATTGCCCCAAGACTAGAAGTGATCTGTCCATTTGTTCAGTGGGTGTAAGATGCGAATCAATAGGGTTATGTATATAGAGAGGACCTTGCCCGGCGGGGCATTTTTTTTTCTGGGTTCAGTCATTTACCTAGCGCTACCTACAAGGCTTCGCTTCGATCAAAAAAATTCTTAGATAGTCTATATCTCCGGGGCTCAACTCAGCAGTCCTCGATTCTGTCATGTTTTCTGGGTGGACGAATAACTCAACCCTAAAGAAAGGCAGGCACGGCGATGCGGACCCTAACCCAAGCAATCCATGGGTTCCAAACGGTATCACAATCCATAGGTCACCTTTCTCTATCCTCCCAATACCCCATAGAAGTGTCGGGGATGGGAAAGGACCCTTTGCACCCGTGCTCGTAAAGAATGCTCATATCTATTGGGTCAGGTGCTGCACCCACACAACCTAGCACTACAGTCATCTATATCTCCCAGTGAACATTTCTATATGTTATAGAGGTGGTGGCAGCTAGTCATGATCTTGACTTTCCCACCTGGCTAACTTAACCAGAATCGAAGGGTTTGGGCAACTATATAAAAGAAGGGAAAATCGACCGCCTTTCATTCTAAGCCTACCTTTTCTGAATAAAGAGATGCCTAAGAAACAGTGAGGATATGGGGCTTCCAAATTGAGTTGGATTTGAGCCTCTGGATGAATGGATTGGGGCGGAGAGAGATAGAAGGGCGGTGGGGGCATCTTGATGCTTCAAAGTGGGTTCTATTTCGTACACGGGTCGATCCTTTCCAAGTGTTTCTCACTGGGACCGCTCCTCGGTATCAAATATGGGATGTTTATATCCATCCATAGGACCCGAATGACCCGGAAAACATTTCTTTATCCCCCCCCCTATATATAATTTATAATTTGAGTGATGAGTTTATTTCAAAATTCCACCATGCTGGATTGGAGGGGGAATGCCTAACATGAGTTTTAGAACCCGCCCTTATTATTTCTTGAATGAGAGATTACTCTGCTCCACCAGGAGATCGTATCACTTAGGACCAAACTTCAGGGTTGTTTCAATCGATGGTAGATCGGGCACGGGACCACAAAATCCTTTTTCTTCTCCGACTCGCTTAGAAAAACAAACTCTCCCTATCAACAGAACATGCACTCGCTCTCGGGGTGGGTGGGAGGCTATAGTTAGGCGCCCATCCCGACCAACCTTCTGGATTCCCTTTCCCTCCTATCGATTCATACGAGTCAATGCGATAAACGGGGGCTAAATGACATCTATTGTGAAAGGGGGGAGGCGTTTCGCCGGTCACAAAGAACTAATTGACTCAGTATTGCCAGATGCCGGATGAACGAACTCGGCAGATCCATCTTCTTTCTGCATTAATGAATATGATCCCTGAAACGGTTACGGCGAGATGTCGCTATAGCCACTAGACAAATGTC
The DNA here is from genome assembly GCA_007258455.2 of Sequoia sempervirens. Taxonomy (NCBI): domain Eukaryota; kingdom Viridiplantae; phylum Streptophyta; class Pinopsida; order Cupressales; family Cupressaceae; genus Sequoia; species Sequoia sempervirens. Next base: position 685,543,536 of record VDFB02193867.1, read on the forward strand.
GACCTTGTTGAGAATACCCCTAGAGTGATTCAATCCAGCCACGTCTGGGTTGTTGCCAGATCACTTGACCGTATCTATATCCAATAGACTCGACTCGTATAAATATATTCGGTTGATCGATGGGTTGAAAGATCTATCCCTCGACAACCTGGAAAGTTGAGTGCCCCCTAGCGAGTCAACCGGGTCTCGCTCCTAAAAGCTAGAAACAACTTTTTGATACGTCGAGAAAGGAGAAGTTGCCCAATCAATAGGTCGATCTCTTGTTCATGCACAATTAAAATTATTCAATGGAAATAAGTTGCTTGAAAGCCCAACTTTAATGCTTGCTGGAAATTTTGGAGAGCAGGTTATACTAGCGAGTTGATTCCTTAGAATAGTAGGGGCCATTGGAAAACTATATTAGCAACCGGGGCTCAATTTCTTAACCCATTATTCCTTGAAAGTCATTTCAGAGGCAACACCAGCATATTTCCCTCAATGAGTTTGCTGGTTCTCCACTCCTCTCCCAACACGAGAGCTCCGCTTTACCCATTGAGAAATGGTTCTTCAGTCACTTCCAGTAATGCCGGTTATAAGGAGCATGACGAGCAAAGGGTCCAGAGAAACTCTGACTACCCGTTACTAGCCACTTTCTCTAAGTGCCCCTACTATTCTATGGGGGTGACCTCTCCTAGCTCTATATTATTGCCAGGGGTTGACATCTCGAACTCGACCTCGACGTCAGGGGTTCCCCACTATGACAAGCAGGATTGGAGGCTACGAATGAATGCAACCACCAAAAGCACTCGAGCTGGACCCATAAAGTGCCTGTTCTGGCAATCGTAGTAGCTAAAACATTGCTCCTTTAGTCAATTCTTTCTTGTCTTGGCCATAGGCGGCTTTGATAGCACGATAAATCCCTACGGGCAAGAGACAAAAGAGGAAGGGTGGCTGTCGCCTACACCTTTCACCCCTAACCCTCCCCCATAGCATTTATGTTCCTCATATCGTGATTCCACAATCAATACATTTGTCCCTACATATAGTGAAGATGGGATGGGGATTGAATTCGACGGTATCCCTCCATGAACCTCTGTTATTCCCCTCTAGCGTGATCATTATTGAAATGTACGATGGCGGTCTCATGGCATGAGTGTGGGTTTAATCGCTCTGTGCCTTGGAAATGGAAATATTTGATAGGGAAAACTTCTATCTGGTGCTTCTATTTTCTCCGTATACACAAGAGAAGAAGAAGACGTTATCAATCCCAATGGCGGAGGCACCAGAGCTTGTAAGAGCATAGTAAGCAAAGCCATAGGCAAAGGCAGGAGCCATACCGACCATTCATTCGAAAGATCCGGTCCCCTCAGCATCTCTTCTAGTTCCAGTCCCAGATCCAGTTTCAGTTCCAGCCATTGACCCGGTTCTCATTTTATGCGCATATCTCCCTCACTTCGGTTAATAGCTCTTGGTCGAAGGTTCCCCGTCATTGAGAAAATGAAAGGTTTAACTTGCGTAAATGTGAGTGGGCGGGTAGCAGTCAACACCTGGAAAGATCCGGTAGCTCTGCTAATCTCAGGACCTTCCCAATAGAGTATAGTTCTACGTAGCTAATAGAAGAATTCGTCGTTATGGAGATTCTATAGTTTAATACCCCACAGAAGCATATGCCCTACAATTCTATGGGTGAGCAGATTCAGTGCCTATTATTTCTTTTGTTTACCTAAAGCCTATTGATTAGATTGATTCAGTTGATCCACCAGTAGCAGACCCAAATGCAATTTGTTTTCTGGATCAAAATGCATTCCATTCAGCACCTCGCCCAACATCCCTTCCATATCGAGACCGAGATCCACCAGTAGTGGAATCACTAGGAACAGAATGAAATAGTATCCATTTAAGCAGCTTAAACACCAGCTGATCGAGATCGAGAGCCTATAGATCCATATCCTGTAGCAAATTCCCCAGTTTACTACCCAGTAGAGGTAGAGGCAAAGTCAGAAGCAGAGGAAGCAAAGGCAACAGAGCCCGTTGATTCACCACCAAAAGTTGTGTTTGATCGATCAGAAGCAAAGGTGGAGGTTGGAGAGTAAGAACCATAGCGAGGGGTTGGGGATCGAGACCGAGTAGCAGATCCATCAGTAACAGGTAGAAGCATTTTGATCCTTTTATCCGGAATGCAGAGAAATAGGCAGAGTGCCTAGTTTAGCTTGTTATTTCTATAGAGTGAGATTGACCATATGCAGATTCACCAGCAAAGCTAAGATCTAGGGCAAAGCCACCAGCACCCGTGGTTCTAGATTATCTAGTTGAACGAGTAAAAGAAGCACTTCACCCAGCACCTACTATTGGTTCCATATATAGATATAGGCCAACCCCCTATGATGATGAATCAACCTAGGCCGGATATAGATAGGGGGCTCTCTAGCTACCTTCGCCCCGACAGGCTCTGCCTTTCTCTATCCTGAGAGGAGCCGCGGATGGTGGGAAGTCAACTTTAAGCGCTACTGCCTCCCCTACCTTCTATGGTGTTGCTTTTTCCACCGCTTCTTGCTCAGATGCCTCTGCTATCTCTACCTTTGCTATTGGTGCTTCTGTGTTTTAGTAAACAAGGTCAACCAGTGCTAGATATATACTGGATCTCCAATGAATGGATTTGGATCAAGAGTTTTCACAGTCTATTGGGTAGACTCAATTTCTAGGCTCTGTAACTATAGGTGTTGTCTCTCTATCCCCGAGAGGTGCTACCTTAGGCGCTAAAGAAGCCTTGACCTATATTGCCAGTGCATTCACTAGTTATGATTCAACTCGGTTAGCTGGCTCAGGATCAACAGAATAGACAGAAGCCAACTACTGAAGCTTTCACTTGGTCAACTGAATCCCTTTAGAATAGTAGGGCTGAATCTGGACCTGGATCCCTTTAGAATAGTAGGGGTGCTAGCTTTGGATCTTCTATATATACGACCCCTACTATGTGCTGCTGGATATGGAACCAAGCGAAGGGATGCTACTGCCCTACTATTCTAAGGGCTGCTACTATATTAAATGAGGAGTTTCTCATTCGCTCGTCCGCATCCACAATCGGATAATCGTTCGTTCAACTAGTTACCCACCTAGCTTCATTGGATTGTTCGTTCAACCAACTCCATCAGAGTTACGCTCCATCCCAATATCAGAGTTACCCTAAATTCCGACCAGCCCTGCTTTCATCGGGACCGACCTGAGGCCCCTTAGAATAGTAGGGGGGTCAGTCCCACCCTATATCCTCCCACCCCCCAGGGCTGGGCGGTCACGAAGCGCTGGGGAAGAGGGATTGAAGCTGTAAGGTCCATCCTTCAGGTTGAGGAAGTTAGGTCAGCCCACAGAAAAGAAAAATGGATGTCCATCCGGAGGAAGTTGAATTCTATTACATGAATGAAGGATGTTGGGCCGAGACCAGATGGGAGGACAAGCTTTCAGGACAATTGGATGGGAGGCAAGAGTAGCTCCCTGAATAAAATAGAAGTTCAGGATGGAGGCCCTATCTCGTCTCGTCCAGGCAGGAATTCCACTTCCTTCTTTCTCGAACCTGAGGGAAGCTTCCCCCACCCCTGCATGCACGGGTGAAGATGGAGATAGTTTCAGGGAAGGGCATGCCTCATAGCTACTTGTTGAAAGTGAGAGATGGAAGGCAAGCTAGATGGTTGAAAGGAAGGAAGGTCGGGAGTAGACAACTATAGAACTCAACTCAACTCAACTCCGGTTTCAGTTCAGTTGGGCCCATTAGAATAGTAGGGAACTGGATGGAACTCCATTAACTATAGTTGGAGTATGGGTCCCTGGCCCCTCCCAGAAGTTATTGTCCTTCACCCACGGTGAGATAAAACAAAACAACGAGGAGGGGGTGAGGGCAATCTATCGGTAAGAATCAGCTAGACCGATGCAGGGTGGGAGGCAAGAAAGTTTCTATCCAAGCCCATGCTTTCCCACTTCCCTCGGTAGTCCTCAGCATCCTCCTGAAGTAACATCAATCATTGTTAACGAGGATAGCTATAGTTGTTGAATTCTCCCTCGGGATAGAGAAGAAGAGGAGGGGGTGTAGGACCTCCATTTGCCTGGCCCCTACTATTATAAAGGGAAATTGAGTGAAGTGGCCCCGACAGCATGAGAAAAAGTGCCCCGCAGCAGAATGAGATCCTTGTTCAACTAATTTCCTAACGCCCCTACAATTCTATGGGCTTCCCTTGCCTTGTTCTCGAACTGGGCGACGAGCTTAAATTGAGTGAAGTGGCCCCAGTGAGTGCCATATATCTATAGGGGACCCCCACTTAGTTTAGGGACCAGCCGGAAGGAAGTAAGGATGGAAGGAAGGAAGTCAACTCCATACATGGCTATTGGAGATGAAATGGGAGTCAAACAATATAGAGTTCCCCAACCCTCCTTCAGCAGGACAGGGGGCTACCGGCTAATCTACTACCTTCAAGAACTTCCCTCCTTCAATAACTAGAACCTCCCTCCTTCAAGAACTTCCCAATCTGGGTATTTTCCTTTCTTCAATACCAGCTTCAATACCAGCTTCAATGCCAGCTTAGGATTATCGTTCACTGAAACACCGGTCCAATCCTGGCCCTATCTATCCTCGAAGAACTGGCTAAACAGTTTTCAAGTCACTTCCTCGAAGAATTGGCTAAACAGTTTTCAAGTCACTCGGGTGCATTGATAGATATCGGGTGCGTACCTCTAATACCGGCTAATCCACTACCTTCAATCACTTCCCCGAGAATCTGGGAACTTTCCTTTCTTCAATATGAACCGGAGGACCCGAGGCCCAATACCAACCCTTGGTTTCCGAATCTACCTCCCACCTGGAGTGGTTGTGATTCCCCCCTGCATTGCAATGATAGCGTCGGTAACTAGTGAGATGTTCCACTACATCACAGCTCCACTCCATACAGAATATAGGTCCACTCCATAGAGATTCCACTCCACAATTCCCACTCCATATTTCGGAGGAGGGCGAGGCCCCATGCGTGCTTCGCACCCACCCTGCCCCCCCATTATATTTCGAATGGGATGGTGGGGTTGGACTGACCCAGCCCGAAGGGACTGACCTAGGGGGGGTGGGAGGCTATAGGGCATGTAGGACCGACCATACTCACCCCCCCACCCCCCCATTCTATTTCTAGCTGAGGGGGTGGCGGGTCGGTCCTGCATGCATGAAGGGCAGGTCGGTCCTGCATGCATGAAGGGTAGGGGGGACTCAATTGATTGATAAATCAATCGAGGGGTGGGTGCTCTCCCGTAGTTCCGTAGTTTATAGCTGGGGGAGAGGGACTCGATTGATTGGGGCCCTATATATATATAACTACTGAACAAAGGGTGGCATCTAGTGTTTGCTTGACTAGGGCAGGGCTCGACTGAAGCCCTATCCATATATGGGGGCAATGTTGACCGGATGCTCCACTCTGCTTGATGATATATATATGGGGCCCTATCCCTATCTATATGGGGGGGTGGGGGGCCCTCTCCCGACGAGTGCCTGGAGATCAAGAGATGGACGAGCGTATCTGGAGTGCCTTTCTTCGAGTGCCCATTATCCGAGGATAGCTCTTACCTAGATCGGTAACACTGTCTGTCAGGGACCCTACCCTCATAACATAGGGGGCTGTTCCCATTTCATTCATGATTAGCCAGTTATCTGAGTGGCAGGGGACTGTCCCAGCTATGGACGGTGAAGTGCCTACTGACTAGACTATACTATACTATATAGCCGCCCCTATATATCTATTTGGAGGGCCTATCTCATATGCTCCCGAGAGAACTACCCTATAGATTGAAATTGAGGGGGGGGTCTTCTGGCACATAGCGCATATCATACAGGATAGAGGGGCATAAATGCCATATATAGGGCCCTCGGCCTCCCAATTGGAGCTGGAGCTAGAGATCCGATAGATCTATGGGAAACCATCCTGATCCTAATCCTATCGGATCTAGATTATATACGTAACATGTCTATGTCTATGTCTATAGCGATGTGATCATCTAGCGATAGAGAGGGCCTATCTATACCCATATGCAATGCCCTATGAAGGCCTGAATATGGTGCCTAGATCTATCTATCGGGCCATCTATCTATACAGTCAAGGGGGAGGGTCTATCTATATATAGGGTAGGGGGAGACTATCTAATCCTAATCATCTAGTCAGCACCCTCTATCTATCTATATGATGGCGACCCCTATCGGGATAGGGGTAGGGGGCGACTCTCTATACTATGGTCCAACGGCAGAGATGGGATATGGGCCCACCCCCGCCAACTAGATAGGGATAGGGATATATATGGATAATACCCTCCTCCCCCAGCTCTATATAGTAGGCCGTCGCCATACCATATACTCGGCCTTGACCCCCCTCTCTCTATATGGGGGATAGAGGGGGTCGAGTGCCTAGCCTAAAGTTAGTTCCTCATTCCTCAACCTTTGGTTATGATTAGATTGGATTAGTATCAACTCGTAAAGAGTGAAGGTCGAGCGAGGTCCGTTGATACTAAGGGAATTAACCGCATCGTATGTCTTCATTCAGAACGTTTCTCGATATAGGGCAGGGCTTACCCGAGCAGGGCTTACCTGCTTAGTCCCCATCCAGAACTATAGGGGATCGATCAAGAGAATAGATTGTTCTTCTCCACCTCCACTTGAGTTGAGATACGATGTCACTTGAGATATAGCCCTATCGGTTGATGGCATTGATGTGGGGAGGACAAGTGACGGAGGAGAGATAGATCTAGACTGGGCAACCCAACCAGGTGATACACCAGTTGCATCTCCGGAATAACCGGCTTGAGGATGTAGTGTAGTGTAGTTAGTTTATGCTCGGTTGCTAGATAGCAGAATATCTATCTACAATACATAGTCACCCACCAGTCGATGCCCCACCCAGATCTCTTCATGCACCGGAAGGGCCTTTGGGCACTCGATTTATCAATCGAGGTACTCATCCGACAACTATACTATATATGATATGGCTCGGGGGAACTCCCAAGAGAAATAACTATAGATGTAGATATTGGGCATCCCATCCCTCAGCCTCCTTTCTTTGCTATACTATAGGGATCTAGCGGCCCTCAGCCTCCCGAGCATGCATGATTTCAGCAACTTTAGAGTATGGACAGCTCGAGAACTCTAGTACGGACGAGCTTCTCAAGTGGCCAGATGAACAACGATTGACACTGACTATATAGATATAGATTGGGATTGGAATTGGGTTTGTTTCCTGACCCGGGCCCACTGCACCACTGAGGTGAGGGCTAGCTATCTGCCTTACCCGGAGCGCATCTCAGTCGAGCGGCAGTTAGCAGTTATATAGAAATTTCTGAACTGTAGATCGAGTGGCAGTTATATACATAGGGCGAGCCGAGCATAAATGTCGTCCCTCTGATCGAACTGGGAGTGACCAAACGATATTGAGGTCTGAGATCTATGGGCCCAACTCCCAACTATATAGCCGGGCCTCGTCGGGGGAGTGCCAACTATAACCATAGCTGCCCTCAGCCCCATGTAGTTAGAGGGGCCCAAAGGTACAGGTACTCAACCGCCCCCGATGAACCCTATAGATCCGATCTTTCCCAGTGGCCGAGAGAACTCGGGGCTCCTCTCTTTCATCTCATCCGGCAGGGAGAGAAGAATCATCTCTCGCTTTATCTATGGGGGGCAACCAACCATCTATAGTCCGTACTCGAGCGATAGATCGAGGGAGACTAGGCTTAGGCTATAGCTTAGTCGGCCCCTACTATTTTAAGGGCATCGGCACCCTATATATCTATATGGCGACGGTTAAGTTATAGTCATAGTCATAGCTATGCTCGGGAGGGAGCATCTATAGTAGGGAAAGAATAGTTGAAAGCAGTTCAAGTTGACCCGAACTCCTGTCAACTACCATAGAATTGTAGGGGCCCTCCCACCCTGGGAATTGTAGTTGATCCTTACCACTTTCTCGCCTTCAACCCCAGGAAAGATAGTAACGGTAATCCCAACATAGAGAAGGAGATGGGCTAGTGGAGGAGATTGGTTATCCAGTCGAAAGCTTACACTGTATTCCACTCCAGAACAGGAAACAAATACAGGCAGGATAGCTATTAGTTAGTCGAGACGAACTGCCGAACTACTGATTGAACCGAAATCAATTTGTTAACTTCACAACTATAGGGTAGTGGGCCCCCTACTATTCTAAGGGACTACCGAGTTTGTTAAATTCACTCATCCTGAACTGAACATGGAAGCTACTTTCACTCAACCTGAACTGAACACCGGGGGTGTAGGGTAGGACCCGGAACTAGACAATGAATCTACCGGGGGTGTGATAGGAGAGAGAGTGAGAACTCTAGTTGCTGCTCTAGAACTCCAGGGAGTTTCCATCCATCCACCTTATCTTCCCTTCCTTTCTTGAACTCTCGTTGAGAATTCTAATTATAGATGGGTCCCTACCTCCCTCATTAATTCAGCATGGCTGAGGAGCTATCGATTAGAGTCCCTGCCTCCCAACCTCTCTGATTAGTCCCATCCAGAATTGAGTCCTTCATTCACCCTCAGTTGGAAGGTATAGTTATCAGTTTGGTTCCTCGGCATCCAATACTCCATGCCCTCAAATCTAGCTAGGGTGGGAGGGAGTTCTAGCTATCGGTATATTAGAGTTCTAGCTATCGGTATGGTCCTTGTCAGTATCCTTCCTTACAGCCTCCACCTGGAGATTGGCGAGAAAGACCGATCCATCCTTCTAACGTTGATTCCCGGGGGCCCGAGACTAGCCTGAACTGCCCTTAGAATAGTAGGGGCCCCTCCCTAGCTCGGATAACGAACTACCTGTAGTCCATCCTAGATTAGAAACGTTGTTGTCCATCCGGGCCATCCCAATCAATCATTCCTTTCTCAACAAGAAATCCCATAGGGCCTTCCGGTTGAACGATCGGGCCAACCGGGGGTGTATAAGGAGGCCCCCGGGATGGATTATAACTTGATACCGTGGGTGAGGGGAGGGAGAACTACATAAACGGATAGCTTTTTGGGGGGAATTATAGCAGGTAACCTATCCAGCCAAACCCGCTACCATAGAATAGTAGGGGCCCTCCCTCCCCGGCTAACTCCCTGCTTGATCTCCCTGGGCTATAACTGCTCCTCCCACTCTAGTTCTCCCTGATGAACTTAGTTGACGTTGGCTATCCCTATATAATTGTATACCGAGGGTGAATGAAGCTCCATCCTTCACCCTTGCACGGATGGCCATGTTACGTAGAGAATCTGGTGCACCGGTGTTTACCGGATATCCCGATTCTCTACGTAACATGCCCCCCTCCCGGAACTAGACTATTCCCTCATGAACACCCGCCTAAAATTGAGGTGTTCATGTGGGATAACTATAGTTCCACTTCTCACCCACCCACCCCTACTATTCTAAGGGCAATTAATCTACCGTAACCCCACTATAATTCCCCCCCCCCTTTAGAAGTTCTAGCAGGTTGATTCCTTAGAATAGTAGGGACTCCCACCCACACTGGTCCATTCCATGACTGAGAATGTCAATTGTGAATTCTTGTGCTTCGAAAACAACCCCCTGTCTATATCTTTGGGGCGCTTGAGCGAAAGCCCTATCTATCTCGTTGGTCAAGTGGTATCTTCCTGCCTGCATAAGTTGTCCCGTCCCAAGGTTTAGCGTGGGTCGAGCATGCTTCAGAACGAATTCATTTAGAATTGGGTGAGAGGAAAGGCTCAGTCCAGCTATAGAAGCCCATTAGGTAGGTAGGTGTTCAGTAACTATTTCTCAGCATCCTCCTTTGTTGAGAGCGAACGAGAAACAACGAGATCTCCGAGAGCAAACTAGTACTTTCATCCGGGAGGGCCAGCAGCCTTATAATAGTAGGGGCAATAGGGAGGGCCAGCAAATAGGGCGGTACCAAGGGCGAATGGGACGGTACCAACCCCACAGGGGGGTGGGAGATAGTTTTGTATTTTTTGGAATAAAGGATGACAATGCAAGGTGATGATGACATTTTCCTAAGGAAATGATTGATGCCAGATGACAAGGTTTTCAAAGAAAAAGTGTTAGATAAGGACTAAGATGATAATGTTGACTAAGGACTTAAGATGATTAATGTAAAGTCTAGGTTCAAAATTAGGACTGGAGATGGACAATGCAACGTCGAAGTTTAAAATGAAGACTATGTTTGGACAATATGTGGAGAAAGGTTTTCCTAACCACCCTAAGCTTGAATTATGTCTCAATTTGGGTTATCAAAGGACTTGCTAAGGGGATTAAATGAAAAGGTCAAAATGACTAGTGAGCTTACTGAACTAGTTGGAGGTTCTCACAAAAAGGACAACGACTGAAAAGAGGAATAGTGATTATGTCCCAGGATGACTTAGTTTTGAAACAATGGTTTTACAAAGTGTGATGAGTTGGCCTAATCCAAATTTTTCCAAGATGAGACCTAAGGATAAATTTATGCTAAAAATGATGATTATGATGCCTAGGGAATGCAACTAAAAACTTGCAAATTTTAAACCTATGGTTAAGATGCAAGCTAATGAATGAAAATGATGGATGTTTTGAGAAATTTTGATTCTGATTTGTAAAAGAGAACTTTGAAAAAGATGTTTTGACAGTAGGGTAAGATTTTTGGACTTGAATTTTGGTCTAAAATAGGGTGTATTCTATTTCCAGGAAAATGCATCATTTGAGGTCACGAATACATTGCAGTTATCAAATGCAGCTCTAGAAATGGAAAATACAATTCACTTTTTCAAATGCAGCTTTACAGATGGCGACTGCAGTTTAGTATTTTGGATGTGGCTTTATAGAAGGAAAATGTGTTTTAGTACAGGCGAATGTGGTGTTTGGAGTAGCAAATGTGTTTTAGTAGTGCATATGTGTTTCAAAGGCTTTCAAATGTGGTGCGACAGAGTGATTGTGGTTTAACATATGTGGTGCACAATGCAAAAAGTCAAATTTCTGATGTTTGTGGTCAAAAACCTGAATTGTAGAAAGTTTGACAATTTGTTTCCAGATGTTTGGGTGTTGTTTGTTTTTTTTTAGTAACCAGCAAACACTTGGCAAGAATGATATTTTGAAAAGTAAACAAACACACAAGAGAAAAAATACAATCCTATGGTTAAGCTAGGATAGTATTCACTAGACTCCACATGGGTTTCCCCAGCCACATATCAATAGCGTGTGAATCCAGAAGCTTGGTTGCATAGGCTCCCCCATACAATGCACTCTCTTCTCAAGCCAACCAAGCTTCCAACCCTCATGAAACTCCCATGGCAGATTGACCACCTCTAATAAAGACTACGAAGATGTGGAAGGCTTCACACTTACTGATGTTGTACTAGAAAATAGAAGGTTTTGGGCTTACTACACAATATTTTTTAATTCGGGACCCCGTTCGAGTGGCCATACATGGGGCGCAAGATTAAGCTCCATTTAGGAGGCACTCTAGCCTGAAGAGATTAAGCTCAATAGGTTTTTGGGGAGTACTACTTGGTCCGTATGACACATCTGTACTTGTAATCTTAGGTTTTCCCTTAAGATTCACATTTATATACCGATCGGGGGTAGCTTGGCTTTAGCTCCATTGCCAGTTTGAGTCATGTTGGGATGATGAAATCCCCAAGCAGGCCCAATTTCTAGAGGCAATAATCATTTCTCTTACATCTAGGTTTGAATGATTGTGCAAGGGTAGAGGATACTTTGGTTATTGCATCAAGGTTACACTAGGATAAAGTGGGTCTAGCTTTCTGATCACCTAGTTTGCATAGGGTGAGAGCATATTCACCTACCACTTTCAAACACAATCATACAAAATGGAAGACATGTTCGTTTTAAGTACACTGAAAATAAATTTTTTCTATTCTAAAAAAATAACAAGCACAATGTTGAGAAGTGAGTCTTGGACACTCGAACCTGCAAAATCACAAGTTAGGAGTTTGATTAAATTGTCTTGGACTCACGAAGCATAACCACTACACACTGCAAATAAAGATTAGTAACACACAAAAACCTATGCTAGGAAGAATGCAGAAAAGAAAACTAGAATTCCAAAGAAGATTTTGAAAACCCAAATGAAAAATGAAGAAAAATGATTACTAGGCAGATGTGTCACAACAGAGCAAATGTGTCTCTTTCTGCAGCAAACGTGTCTCGGTCCTGCATTCTGGTCTGACAGGCAGATCCAATAGTTGAAGCTTCAAATGTGGCTCGTTATGTCAAATGCGGTGTTACACATTGCGATTGTAGTTCATCAGAGTGAATGTTGTGTTGTGGCTTTCAAATGCATCGCGACACAGCGTATGCAGCTCAAGAAAACACAAATGCATTGTTCCATATCTGTACCTACAAAAATGATAGAAAACAAAAAATTCCATACAAAAAACAAAAACTAAAGTAGTCGGGTTCACCAATGTAATCAAATGAAAGATTTGAATGATAATAAAGACTAATGCATATGAATTTGGATTGATGACATTAACTAGTGTTCTTATGAATTTGGATTGATGACATTAACTAATTGATTATAAGGATTCTATGTTGAAATCATCCAATACCATGCATGCTTTTATTGTTCTTATGGTGTGTCCAAGTGCACTTATGCTTTTTTTGCTGCCCTGTGGTGGAACTAATATATTGTTTGTATCATCATGCCCTATGCTATAGATAAAAGTATTCATCATGCTAAGGAAATGGTCAAGGATGAAACCAACATAGAAAGAGAAAGAAGCTAAGAATGCAAAGAAATCGAAACATATGAGGGAACTTCGTAAGAAAGAATATTGGACCCGATAGAAGAAGAGGAACCCCAACCATCAACAAGAGATATGGAATTGGTGGCACAAAAAGAATTAATCAAAGCCTTCATTCTATGAGAAAATTGAATACCATTGTTGGAGACACATCCTCTACCATAAGTCAAGGTGGAGGGACACTATCTACCACATCTCGAGTTGAAAGTATATCATCACTCACATGTGAAGAAGGAGGTACACCATCTTTCCCATCTAAAGTTTAAGGTACATCATCTATTTCATCTCTGATTGAAGGTACACCATCTCATTTTAATATTGAATAAATTCCATTGAACGTTGAGATGAATTTACCTTTGATAACACCACCTAGAATTTTGCAAAGAAAGCTAAAGTATTTGATTGATATCGATGAGAATATTTTGCAGCCAATGGAAGGTAAGATTCTAAAACACACTTGTAGAAGATATACTCATAAGATTTGGAGAGTGTTCTTTGAAAAGTTAAATGAGACTGCAATATGTCAGCTATTTGTTGAAATGATGTGAAGTATAAAGTATAGGTCCATCATGAAGATTATTGGGTTGAGAACATCAGAGGCTTCAAGTGAAAAAAATATTGTCAAGAATCTAATGAGTGCATATGAGAGTATGGGTAACACCTCATGCACAAAAAGATAGTAATGTCACATGATGTGTCATTACATCAACAATAGTAAGTAATCAAATGAGGAAAGCTCATATCATTAGAAAGATGATTCAAGCATTGAGAATTAATAGAATTTTTTTATCAAGAGCAGTTGGAAGGTGCCAAAGAATTGAGGACACCAATGCCAATGAATTATGGGCTTTCTTGGGGAGACTACCACAAAAATACAAACCAACTATTGAAGCATTGAGATCACTAATTGATCACTATTTGATTATGCTTTTATGAATGTCCATACCTTATTCCAAAGATCCGATTTTAGCATAGGTAGGAAGCATGCTAGCAAATATTATCAACAAAAGTCATTTTTTGCATATCTTGCAGTTCATGCATTGCATAAGATGATATATGTTTGAGGTATCATTTTAAAAAATTCATATTCCTTGTTTATGATTCCACATTTTTCATACACGTCTAAAACCTTTTCAACATGTCTACCAAGGAAGTTGCAATTATAACATTTGAAAAAAATCCTCCTTTCTTTCAATGGTTTGATTGCTACGCATACCTTGTACCAAAGGTAGGATGTTGACATAAGTTGTGGAATTTGGATTTACACTTGTCAATTGTATTTTCTTGAAAGTTTGTAATGTCTTTTAAAATATCCATTTTTTGCATATCTTACAATGATGGCATTCCATTAGACCACATTTCTTTAAGGAATTCCATCAAAAAGTTTATTTGATTTGTCTCTACTAAAACATTTTGCATACATGTCTACTTGTGGAAATTATATTGGTAGGTCATACATTAGAAAATGGCTAGAGAAAAGTCACATGATAAATTCTTGGAAGGTATAAATATCACATATGATCCTCACAACCTCCCTTCATAATTGGGCAATGGGAAAATGAAAATGCATAACTGGAGCAACAAGTAGTTGAATGCATGAAATGAAAGAAGGAATCTGCTCTTGAGAAGTTGAGGAAGGTGCATTGTAGTACATGCAATGGGAAAATGACAATGCAAAACTAGAGGTAGCAAGTACTAGAATGTATGAAATAAAAAAGGAATCTGCTCTAAAAATAATTGAAAAGAAGCAAACCAAAGTGAATGAGATAGATAATGTATTGAATGAAGAGATTCTTCCTACTCTTGAGAAGTTTAAAGGAAGGTGCATGTCCAGTATGTGGAATGGGAAAATGGCAATGGAGAAGTGGAAAACCTCATGAGATTTTGTATTTGGTAAGAATTTATGTAGGAAAAGAAAGTTAGAGATGATTCTATAGGTGGATTTGAACAAATGAAGTCAAAGATTCTTGAACTTAAAACTTCGATGGAGAAAATACAACTAGAAATAGATGATAAGGAAGAAGCATTGATGAAAGAGTAGCTGATCTAAATCTCAAAGTAAAAGATATGGAAAATAAGTTAAAATATCATGAAAAGGAATATTGGGGGTTTTCATAGGCAAGAGCAATAGAGATGAGGGAAAATGTGTGGATGGTCAAGTTGTAGATGCAAAATTAGTAGTTGGAAGTGTTGAATTTGAAGTAAAACAACTAAATACTAAACTTAACCACTTAGAAAATAAATTAAAAGATAAGAATATTTTATCATCAATGAAAAGGAGGTTACTCTTCTCTAAAAACACTTGAAAAATAAGCAGGCCGAAATGAATGAGATAATGTATTGAATGAAGAGATTCTTTGTACACTTGAAAAGTTGAGGAAGGTGCATGTATAGATTATTCTTTGTTTGTCATGCGACCAAACCGATAGTTCTAACATGTCTAGATGGGTGGGTTTATGCTAGGAAAGGTCTTGTTTCACACCAAAAAATGTTGAATAGCCTGAGCTACATTGTACTGACAAAGTCTCTTAAGAGACCAAAGTGAAAAAGGGTAGAAAACTTTGATGAGTGATTACTCAGAAACTGTGTCACTTAGAAACATTTTATCTAAGGCTACGGGTTCATGTATGGCTCCTCTATAATAAACTCTCTTGGTTTTTAATATCTTTGAGGCGTTTTCTTGTGGTGTTGAGTTTTTCAGTTGATGGAAAATGGTTCAAATGCATGCAACGTAAAGTTGCAAGGTGGTGTAAATTTTGTTCTATTCATCGTGCGACCAAACTAACAATTCCAACACATCCAAATGGGTGAACTTATGTTAGGGAAGGTCTTGTTTGACACCCAAACATGTTAGAACAATCCAAGCTACATTGTACCAGTGAAGTCTCTTAAGAGACCAAAGTGCAAAAGGGAAAAAAAATTGACGAGCAATTACTCATAAACCATGTCACTTAGAAAATTTTTGTCTAAGGCTAGGGGATCATGTAGGGCAGCGGCTATCTAGCCCCAGAAATGCATTAGGGCATGGATGTGCCACTACATGCCCATTCATGCATTTCGTACAGCCGGCAAAGAGTTTAACTATCTCATAGAGCGGAAATGAATTTTGAATACTACGGTCTTGTCAATCCTTGCTAGTGTTGTGGTACATAAAAAAAATTCCCACAATAGGTACAAGTGGTTTTAATAAAGTTACCAAAAGTAAGTTTTGATTTACAAGTCATTTTAAGTTTAATTTTAATAAAAAAATTGTTTAAATTGTTTGTGTTTACATTTTTTTATTGTAATTAAACATTTATATTTCAAAAAATATATGTTTAATCACTTTAAAAAATAATTAAAATTTTTAATAAATTTTATTTGAATTGTATTTGTATTTTTAGTATTTTTTTAGTTTTTTAAATTATTTTTTATATTGAATAATTTTTTTAAAGTGATTTGATTTTTTGAATACTTTTTATTTGAATTTTATTTGTATTTATAGTTCGTGTTATTTTAAAAAATGTTAATATTATTTTATTATAAATTTATAATCTTCTTTAAATAATTTTTATGATTGTCAATTTAAATTGTATTAAATGTTTATCTTTTTATATAATTTATTTATATGTTTACTAAAATATTACATTGTTATAATATGTTTAATAATTTTTGAAGAATAAGTTAAATTTAATCCTCATAGTTTTGATTAATTTAATGTTTAGCGATTATTCTCTTATTTAAATTGTTTATATATTTACTGTAAAAAATATTTCTACTCTTAATAATTTTAAAAGTGACATAAAATTGACTCATAGAAATGTTTTAATTTACTTTTAAGTGCTTACACTTTTCTTTCAATTATTATTTTATTTGTAATGTTATTAAGAGCTTGTGTCTTTATTTAAACTAACATACATATATTAATTAATAATATATATATAAAATACGAGAGAGTTATTACAAATTATTTTTTTTTAATTTTTTTTTTATTTTAGAATGCTATTTAAATTAGTAAATGTATAGATATATGTTATAAAATAATTCCTTATTTCAATTATTTTCAAATTTAGAACCCAAAACCTAATTGAACCCTAAAGCTTCACCATAATTCTAATCACAAGTTCTATCTTAGAATCCTAACTCTAACCCTTACTCTAGTTGAATTGTAATCCTAACCTTAATTTAATTCTAACTCCAAGCTTTATGTAAGAACAGTAACCCTTTGGGGTTTTAGGACTTAGAGTTGTTAGATGAAATTATTATTTCATCTAAATAATAATAACTTATAAATTTATTAACTCAAAAATTTGTAAATAATATGATGTTAATTTTATTTTCAATAAATAAATTTAAATGAATTTTATTAATATATAAAATAAATTTATTATTTTAATTCTACTAATACTAGATTTCATTATGTTAATTTTATTTGTATTAGATATATGTTTCATTTAAAAAATTAAACAAAATTTTATTTATGTAAAATATGATCTTCGTGGCATGTTTACCTATGTGTAATTTATTGATTATCTATGTGTAGTTTAATATTTTTGCATCAGAGTGACCATTTAGGAAGTAGGTGTTGGAAGTGACTAAGTGAAAGTGAGATATTGTAAAGATCTTTCTTGAAGCTACTTGTCAATTGGAATTATCTTCCACTATTGTTAAAAAAAATCAAAATGACTAAATCAAAGTGATTTTTGGGTGACTAAGTTTTACGGTTCTTAGATAAAGCTTGGGGTTAAAATTAAATTAAGGTTAGGGTTACGGTTCTTAGATAAAGCTTGGGGTTAGAATAAGGGTTCCAATTAGGGTTAGGGTTAAATTAGGGACAACTATAGTTAGGGTTAGGCTTATGGTGTTCAAATATAGGGTTAAGGTTATAATTATGATTAGTGTTTGAAATAGTGTTACAATTAGGATTAGATTTCAATTAGGATTGGGTTAGGGTGTTCAATTAAGGTTAGGATTATAATTATGATTAGTGTTAAAATTAGTATTATAGTTAGGATTGAAATTTTAATTAGGATTAGGGTTAGGGTTTACTTAGGTTTAGGGTTAGAGTTAGGGTTCTAGGACAAAGCTTTAGGTTAGAATTAAATTAAGGTTAGGGTTATCTCAGATAAAGCTTGGGGTTAGAAAAAGGGTTCTGATTAGGGTTAGGGTTCAATTAGGGTTTGGTTTAAATTAGTTTACACTTCAATTAGGATTCTAAGAATTAGGTTGAACATTAGTGTTCAAGTTAAAATAGTCTTGAATTTCAATTAGGCTTAGGGTTTATGTTCTAGGGTAAAGCTTAGGGTTAGTGTTTATGTTCAATTAGGGTTAGAATTAAGGTTGTATTTCAATTAAAGTTAGTGTTAGGTTAGGGTTAGCAATTATGGTTTATGATTAAGGTTTGGTTGGAGTTAGGGTTAGAGTTAGGGAATTGTGGTTTAGTTAGTGTTAGGGTTATCTTGGGTTAAATTAGTGATGATTAGGGTTTAATTATGGTTAATATTTAATTGAGATTAGGTTTAGGATACAACTGGTATATGTGATAAAGTTTTGGGTTAGGGTTATGGTTGGGGTTGGAGTCAAGGTTAGGGCTACAATTCAACTAGAGTTTGGGTTATAATTACGATTAACATTATGATTAAAATTTAATTAGGATTTAACTAGGGTTATGTTTAGGGGTTATATTCAATTAGGGTAATTGAATAACTAGGGTTAGGATTACGGTTCAATTAGGGTTAGGGTTATAGTTAGGTTAGGGTTAGGGTTTAATTAGAATTACTCTTATGGTTTTATTAGGATTACAATTAGAGTTGGTATTGTAATTAGGAGTATGGTTTGTGTTAGAATGAATATTATGAATAGAGTTAAAATTATGGTTAGGGTTAGAATTATAATTAGGGTTGAATTTCAATTACGATTAGGGATAGGGTTAGGTTGAAGGTTAAGATTACAACTCAACTAGGGTAAGGGTTAGAGTTAGGATTCTAAGATAGAACTTGTGATTATAATTAAGGTGAAGCTTTACGGTTCAATTAGGTTTTGGGTTCTAAATTTGAAAATAATTGAAATAAGGAATTATTTTATAACATATATCTATACATTTACTAATTTAAATAGCATTCTAACATAAAAAAAAATTAAAAAGAAATAATTTGTAATAACTCTCTACGTATTTTATATATATTATTAATTAATATAAGTATGTTAGTTTAAATAAAGACACAAGCTCTTAATAAAATTACAAATAAAATAGTAATTGAAAGAAAAGTGTAAGCACTTAAAAGTAAATTAAAATGTTTCTATGAGTCAATTTTATGTCATTTTTAAAATTTATTAAGAGTAGAAATATTTTTTTACAGTAAGTATATAAACAATTTAAATAAGAGAATAATGGCTAAACATTAAATTAATCAAAATTATGAGGATTCAATTTAAATTATTCTTCAAAAATTATTAAATATATTATAGCAATGTAATATTTTAGTAAACATATAAATAAATTATATAAAAAGATAAACATTAAATACAATTTAAATTGACAATCATAAAAATTATTTAAAGAAGATTATAAATTTATAATAAAATAATATTAACATTTTATAAAATAATGCTAACTGTAAACACAAATACAATTCAAATAAAAAGTATTCAAAAAATTTAAATCATTTTTAAAAAAATATTAAATATAAAAAATAATTTTAAAAATTGAAAAATATTGAAAATACAAATACCATTCAAATAAAATTTATTAAAAATTTCATTTTTAAAAAAAAATGATTAAATATATATTTTTTGAAATATAAATGTTTAATTAGAATAAAAAAAATGTAAGCACAAACGATTTAAACAATTTTTTTATTAAAATTAAACCTAAAATGACTTGAAAATCAAAACTTACTTTTCTTAACTTTATTAAAACCACTTGTACCTATTGTAGGCAAAAAAATTTGTGTAACACGGCACTGCAGGCAGGGATTGACAAGACCGTAGTATTCAAAATTCATTTTCATTGTACGAGATAGTTAAAATCTTCGTCGGCTGTACGAAATGCATGGATGGACATGCAACAACACATCCATGCCGCGGTGCATTCCTAGGGCTGGATAGCCGCTGCCATCATATAGGGTCCCTCTATAATAACCTCTTGGTTTTTGGTATCTCTGAGGCATTTTCTTGTGGTGTCAAGTTTTTAGTTGATGAAAAGTGGGTTAAATGCATGCAATGTAAAGTTGCAAGGTGGTGTAACTTTCGTTCTATTTCATCTTGCAACTAAATAGACTATTCCAACATGTCTATATGAGTGGTTTTATACTAGGTAATTTCTTTTTTCACACCCAAACATGTTGAAATAGTTTGAGCTACATTGTACCAACAAAGTCTCTTAAGAGACCAAAGTGCAAAAGGGAAACAAACTTTGACAAGTGATTAATTGGGAATTATGTCACTTAGAAACATTCCCTTTTATGTTACTAGATCATATAAGTCCCCTCTAAAATAATGTATCTTTTTTTTCAACAGATCCAGATTGTTTGCCCATGGTGAAGAGTTTTTAGTTGATGGAAAAAGTGTCAGTTTCATTTAGTGTAAAGTTACAAAGTGGTGTAACTTTTGTTATGTTTTTCACACAACTAAACTGACAATTCCAACACACTCAAATGGGTGGTTTTATGCTACGAAAGTTCTTGTTTCGCACCCAAACATCCCAGAGTAGTTCGAGGTACATTGCACCCACCATTTCTTTCAAGAGACTAAAGTGCAAAACGGCAACAAAATTTGATGAGTTGTTACTCAGAAACCATGAAACATAGAAAAATTCCATCTGAAGCTACGAAATCATGTAGGGCCCCTCTACAATAACCTCTCTTGGTTTTTGATAGATCCAAGTTGTTTTCCCATAGTGATTTTTTTTTTGATGCCCCAAAAACTATCAAATGCATGTAGTGTAAAGTTGTATGGTAGGCTACTTTTTTTTTTGTTATTTGTGGGGCCAAACAGTTAGTGCCAACATGTCTAGGTGGGGACATCTATGCTAAGCATGGTCACTACCCTTTGTTATAAAAGGCTCATAGTCTTTCCTATTCGAAGGGTCACAACTTTTTGCCTTTGAAAAGTCACAACCAAATTCATATCATTACTATTTGTGAGAACCTAAATTAATTTATTTGCAATATTTCCTTCTATTATATTCTTGTTTGAATTATTCAATGATGTAATACATGAAGTATACATAAGAATCATGAAGCATACACATGAACACATCAAGTATACATAGGAAGCATGAAGCATACACATGAATAATGGTAAATAGTGAAGTATATATAGGAAGCATTAAACATACACATGAATACATGTAATACATGAAGTATACATAGTAAGCATGAAGTATACATGTGAAAAAATGGTGTATACATAGGAAGCATGAAGCATACATGTGAATACACATAATATGTGAAGTATACATAGGAAGCATGAAGCATACACATGAATACACGTAATACATGAAGTATATATATGGAGCATGAAGCATACACATGAACACATGAAGTATACACTAGAAACATGAAGCATACACATGAACACATGACATATACATAAGAAGCATGAAACATACACATGAATACATGACGTATACATGGGAAGCATGAAGCATACATATGAATACACATAATACATGAAGTATACATAGGAAGCATGAAGCATACATGTAATACATGACGTATACACCAGAAGCATGAAGCATACACTTGAACACATGAAGTATATAGATAAAGCATGTAATACACTTGGATTTTAAATATTTGAAGTAAACCATCTACAAATATCCATTGAAGCATGGATTTATAATGCAAATATGAACAACATCAATAAAAAAGATGTGTATTAACCAAACATCTATATAGACATACATCAATATATGTCAATATAAGTATAACATATATACAAAATAGCCATATAGGCTTACAAGAATTCCATATGGGAATACAACGTCAAGTATATGTAATACTGGTAGAATTGGCTATGGCTGCCACCCAAGATCTATGGACCAAATGGAAAGCACAAGAAAAGAGAGAAATGATATGACAAGAATAAACTGTATTCAATGTCATTAATATGATATGATAGAATGGTACAACAATTACATAAGAGGCCCCTTGGTTATATAGCCAAGGTGAGAACATAGAAGGGCATAAGATTATGACAAGTGTCAGAATCTTATGACATGAGACAACTATGAAGAGTTTTCACTCCACTTAAGGTGGAGAGATAATCACATGATGTGTCCACAAAAGGTGGAAGTGATGAGGTAATGACATGTCAAGTCCACCAAAAGTGGAGATTCTCCAACAACCTCCTATGTGGTCCCTAAGTAAACTTAACTAAGGTGTAATTATGACCTAGGACAAGGTACAAGACATTTAATTACACCAACACCCCCTTAAGTGCAACTTAGGGATTAGTGCAAATGACACAAAGATGCAACAATGCAAGATGGGCCCCGGCTACTAGGCCATGTTAGAAACCCATGTACAAACAATGCAATCAATGCAATCTCACAAGTGAGGAAAGGGAAAACCTCATGGGAAAACTCCCCCTCAAAAAGAGAGATGAAATACAAAAGAAATGCTCTCAATGAAGAATGAGAAGGTAAAAACCCCATGTGAGGAAAAAGACCCCCCCATAAGAGAGAAGTAGAAGAGAAGCAAGGTAGCCCCCCCTCAATGTTGAGTCTCCTGCAATGATGGTAGAAGCTCGACATTGAATGCTGAAGATGATCCAATCTCGCCGAACAACGTTCCTCCCCTTAGGAAGAAACAAAACCAAGGATGTATGCAGGATATCATGAAGATGAATAATGTGTGATGGTGTCTCTAAAGCATGCTCAAGTGTCTCCATGTCGATGCGGAAAGCTGAACCACTCCAATCAGGCATTCTAGGCCACACTGCTGAAGAGGAAAATCCAACACCTAGTAGAGATGAATGTAGAGCACTATCCAAAGACAATGGTATCCACTCTGAAGACAAAGAAGCCTCCTCCAAATGCTGTCCAAAAGAATCCACACTCACACCAAACTGTGAAGAATGATCATGTAGAGAATGAACAAGAGGGTCAAGGTGTTCCCTCACAACAACTGAAGAAGGTGTATCTTCATCAAAGAGAAGATGAATGCTATCAATGGTGTCCTCCAAATCTGCAAGATGTGACTCCACAAACAAGTCTGAAATACCTGTGAGGAAGTCATCCAAAGTAGTCATATCTGGAAGACTATGTATGTCCTGCTGCACTGAATCACTAGGAGCCAAAACTGTTGAATCACAAGTAGCATCAAGTACAACAGTAGATGGAGGAGATGAAATGCATGGCTCAAGTATTGGATCTGATGTGAGTATGCCCAAGTTCAAAAAGCCAAATGTCTCCTTAGAATCATGGTGTATGTGATCAACAGTCGAAGGAACATTGTCATCATCAGAAGCAAACTGTGCAAAGGAATACAACCTAGATGAATGATCAACCACCCCAGTAGCAATGACATCTCTAGTCTCCAAGTCATGAATGATAACAGAATCAGGAGTGGACTCCACAGTTCTCCCATCTCCACCATGTGTAATCTGATATATGGAAAGCAAATTGTTCGTCAAATGAGGAACACACAAGACATCCTGAAAAGTGTTCTCCCCAATGCTAATAGATCCCTTCCCTATTACACTCATATATGTATTGTTTCCCATCAAGATAGGAGACATTGAACAAGGCTGAAATGAAGAGAAGATAGTTTGTGAAGATGCCATATGATGTGATGCTCCTGAATCTAGAAGCCATCTCCCTGATCCTAGACTTGAATGAGCACAAAGAGCTTGTCCTTTATATCCTAATGTTTGACCTTTGTCCTTTTTAGACTGTTTTGAAGTAGAAGGAGAAGAAGATGATTCAGACATTCTAGAAGGAAAATCAATGTGATTCTTTTTGAGAAGATTCTTCAACTCATCAATATCCTTCTTATAACAATAATGTTCTTCATGTCCATCCTTCTTGCAATATGCACAAAAAGGTCTCTCCTTCTTAGATGATTCTCCTTTTGAAGAAGATTTTTTCTTTGATTGATCTAAATGTGGATTATCCTTTACTTGATCTGAATGTTGATTATTCTTTGCTTTCTTCTGTTTCTTATCTGATTCTGATTCTTTCACCTGGTTAACCAACAATGCCTGAGATTTAGAAGTCTTGATGAAACCCATTGAGATAAGCTTTTGTTGCTCATGTATCAACATCTCAGAAAATGATGCAAATGAAGGTGTAGTGTATGCAGACCCCATAGTCAATCTATGAGTATGAAAGCTAGAAACAAAAGAAGCATAATCAGGACCAAGTTTGTTCATTGTATTGTACACCAACTGGATGTCTTTCTTATCAATTCCACATGCTTTACATTGCTCTTTTAGATCATTAACCTTAGTGATGTAGTCTTGGATGTTGTCAAAGTTCTTAGGATCAAGATTCATCAAATCATTATCAATTTGATAGCCTCTTACTTCATCTTTTGTACCATACAATGTTTTCAATTTTTCCCAAGCTTCATGAGAATTTTTACATGATTCAATTTGGAACAACAAATCTTGAGAAACTAGTCTACGAAGACACCCAAGAGCTTTGGCATGTTTGATCATCCATTTTAACTTTTTCTCATCATCTGTAGGTTCAGGTACCTTATTTTCAACATATAGAGAGTGACCTTCTGTCATTAGTATATTCCATGAATTTTTATGCCATGTTGAATAATTATATGATGTGAGCAAAGGAACCTTAGAATGATCCATGAGAATGAAAGAGCAAAGCAAAAAGATCAAATCAATGCACCAAGAGACCCCCCCTAAATTACTCAATCAAGAAACCCCCAAGCAATATCTGATTTGGCACTTTATATTTAGTGCATTTACAGTTGCTAGATGCCAAAAATAGCAAGCTAGACTTGATCTTAGTGCTTACAAATGCAAAAATAGGCCACAGTATCAAGTACAATTTTTGGTACAAAATGAGATCATTCTGATCATACCACTGAGAATTACAAGAAAAATAATGCACTTTCAAAAAAAATTGCACCCAAAAATATTACCGTAGGAGCAAGATATGAGCTCCCGAAGTTCCCAAAATGAGGACGAAGCAACAACACCTGTGAGAATCTGAAATTTCTGAAAAAAACAGACACCAAAACCAAAAACTGATTGCACCAATGCATAGAGCACGAAAAATTAGCCCAAATAAAAAAAAATTGCTTGAAAAAAGGAGTCAGAATGAGCAAGATATGGAGCTTCAAAGTTTGACTAAAAAATCAAAAGTGCCAATGGTGAAGGGGTCAAAAAATTCAAAAGCTTGCTGACGTCATCGATGACATATTGCTGATGTATGCAATTCAGGGGTTTAAATTTGACGGTTTCGCCGCCGTCAAAAAAGGCATATTCTTCCGGTCGACGGAATACTCTGTAGCTGTTCGGAATCTCAGCAAATGATGAAATATTCTTTTCGTTGGAATTTTCACATCGCCGGAACTTTTTGACTGCCGCCAATGGAAAAACCTTTTGCCAGATTTCTGTTTGCCGGCCGCGGATGTGTGGGAGAGGGGCCCGCCGAGCAGCCACGTGGCGGGAAGTGGTGGGCTCCGCGGGTACTGCAGACTGTTACACGCAGAAAATGTTTTCTGCTTTTTTTGTTTTGATTTTATTTTTCAATAAAAATTTTACAAAAGAAACTTTTGATAGATATTTTTCACAATTAAAAATTTTAGAAAAATCAAATCTGATTTTTTCTAAAAAAATTCAAAAAATTTCCCACGGAATAAAATATTTATTTTTCAAAATCATACCGTCGATGTCATTATGACGCCTAGGGGCCGTACAGCTCTTGGGCAAAAAAAAAATTTGCCTCACCGGATGACTTGCTCCGAATCGGACAAATTGACAGTCAATCTTAGGGTTTTTGGCCCTTCTGGACGCGATGGCAGGGTCGGATTTGACCCAAAATGCTCCAAAATTGCAGCTACCTTCTGGATCTAGCAACCACTCTTCAGCTTCAAACCCTTGTAGATTTGGCCTCGTATGTCCGATTTGGATGAATCAAAAGGCAAAATTGGCTATCTCAAACCTTCCGGACACAATGGTGAGCTCAGATTTGCACCAGCAAGCTCGGATGTGAACCTGCAACAAAGAGCCACGAACGGAACCTCCTGAGATCTGGAATCTCTCTTCAGAATAGGACTCTCCAATGGCACCCAACACGCTCTGATACCATGTTAGAATTGGCTATGGCTGCCACCCAAGATCTATGGACCAAATGGAAAGCATAAGAAAAGAGAGAAATGATATGACAAGAATAAACTGTATTCAATGTCATTAATATGATATGATAGAATGGTACAATAATTACATAGGAGACCCCTTGGTTATATAGCCAAGGTGAGAACATAGAAGGGCATAAGATTATGACAAGTGTCAGAATCTTATGATATGAGACAACTATGAAGAGCTATCACTCCACTTAAGGCGGAGAGATAATCACATGATGTGTCCACAAAAGGTGGAAGTGATGAGGTAATGACATGTTAAGTCCACCAAAAGTGGAGATTCTCCAACAACCTCCTATGTGGTCCCTAAGTAAACTTAACTAAGGTGTAATTATGACCTAGGACAAGGTACAAGACATTTAATTACACCAACAAATACAAAATATATGTCCACAAATGCCATATAGGAATACAAAAAAGGACCCCAATAAAAAGCCATTCCCCTACTGTGAAGAAAAAAATTCATGTGCAGCCCTTGAGCGTTAAGGGAATGGAGATGTGTATGAGACTGGTCTACTTCAAACTCGAGGGTTGCTCCTCCTATTTGGTTCATCATGGAGCTTTAGTTGTTGCAATAAAAAGTATAGACATTAATATATAGAAATTACATTATAAAAAATGAAATATTTAAATAAATATAATCACTTAGCACCTGTAAATGGTCTCTCTCCTCCAATATAGGAGCGACATGCTAAGGTTGTGGTGTGAAAAATTCCTATAGAAACCATCCAAATAGAAATTAAGCTATAAATCAATAATCATTTTATTTTTCAATAGTAAATAGCTATAACGACGAATGTAATTTTGAAATTTACTAATTTTCCTCATACCCTTGTCAGATCCATCAAGCTATCTATTGTGGAAAATACACCATGCTACATTTCCCTACCAACATTAGGAGGTGATTCTACTTGCATCATCTGAAAATAAAATAACCTATTATTCAATCATGAAAACTAGACTAGTGATGTAGGTCATGGCTTATAATGTATGAGATAATCAACAAAATTATGAGTACTTATTGAACTATATATTTCTTACTATTATTCTTACTATTTTCCCTATCCATAGCTTGTTCATAAGCACTTGTTTTAGGCTTTTATCCATAGCAACAAAGTAGTGAACCGTTTCATAAAGTTATTTGGTAGACACGTATGAAAAATGTGATAGCATAGAGAAGGAAATGAACTATTTGAAAAAATGCCTAAAAGAAATGTGGTCTCATGGTGATGGAATTCCATGACAAATTTATTTCTCATGGCACTCCATCACCATGAGACTACATTTATTTGAGGCATTTTTTCGAACAATTCATTGCCTTTTTTATGGTATTTTATTGGGATGGGGTGGATGGTATAGTGTGGTCTTGGTTATGAGATGGAGTGGGATCATGAAATTAAGAGGGAGGAGTATTTTGATCATGAAGGGGAGAGGATCATTAGATGGGGTGAAAGGTGTACTTTCACCCTGATTTAGAGAGCGATCATACAATGGAGTGGAAGAGGTACTTTGATCTGGACACAAAAGGATGTCATTAGATGAAGTGGGGGAGAGGGGATTGTGAGATGGGGATGAAGGGATATCTTTCTCTTGAGATGGAAAGGTATCATTAGATGACATGGAAGGGAACTATTTTTCTTGATTGGAAATGGGATCATGAGATGGAAGGGGATCATATGGTGGAGGAGAAGGGTTTCCTTGATCTTTAAATGGAGGGGGATCTATGTTAGCATGCTTTGGATTAGGATGTGGACATAGTTCATTTTATATAGATGGTGTGATGAGGGAGGAAGGTTTTATAGACTCTTTAACTTGGATAGATAGATTGATAAGGGATTCATAAGATTTAGGATATTAGGGTTTATCTTGATGTGGGGGTGATAAAGGTGGATGCATGATATGGGGAAGATTGCACCACTTTTTTTGCATGGGAAACAACCACCTTTGCAAATAGTCCTTAGAGGAAGTTATTATGAGAGACATGGGATGAATTTTCTTGGTAATATTGGGGTGATGCATATTTTAAGGTTGTGGGATATTAACAAGTGGAATAAGAGGTGGAAGCTTCCATGGATTGGTAAATTGAGGATGAGGATGAGGACCTTGAAAAGGATTTGCAGGATAATTTTGGCTAAGGGATTGGTTTCCCTTGTCAAAGGAAGGGGGAGGATAAGCAAGAGGAGATGGATTGGGATTGGATGAAGGTAGGGAGGATGGAAGTTTAGCACCATTGCCAAGGAGACATCTAAGCATGGAATCCTTATAATAATGGGAGTATTGAGTGAGAATAAAATTAGTGGTGGTGGATGGGGATGATATGGATGAGACTTGAGGGGAGCTTTGGATGGGGGATTGGTGGAAAATTAGAGCATTCTATCTATTGAAAATGGATTCAAGATGATCCACAATGCTTTCATTATCATCATTGGGATTATATTCGGGTTGGTCAAAAAGGCTATCCTCATCACCATCGATATGGTTGGGGTTGGCTGGAATGGATGAAGGTGGATTAGAATAGATTAGGTTGGATGGAGGATAAATTAGATGTTTTGACATGGTGGAGGATTTATTGGAAGAAGAAAGATTGGTATTGACTTTGGATGAGGATGGAAATTAAGATGATGGATTATAAATGAACTTGGGGATTGGAAGAATAGGATCTAAGGATGAAGATGGAGGATGGGATAATATTTTGGGAAAAAAATCTATGAAATCATAATAGTAAGCAATGTCATAGACAAGGAAATGAGTTGTTTGAAAAAATACCTCAAAGAAATGTGGAAATCACCATGAGACCACATTTCTTTGAGGCATTCTTTCAAACAACTAAATGCCTTGTCTATGCTATAGCTTACTATTATGCCTTCATTCCATTTTTTTGAGCATCCATAGCATAGACAAGGTAGTGAAATTTGTGAAAAAATACCTCAATAAGATGTGGTCTCATGGAATGCCATGACAAGAAAATATAATTGGAAACTGCTCCTAGTTATTAGTTGTGCAATGTGAAATAATACTTTGAGTTTGAAAGATGTGCAGTGCAATGTAATCAATGATATGAATATAAACTACAATAATATATTAAGTAAAATTCATTAGTTAAACTCTTTATTTTATTACCTCAATTCAAAGCTTCAAACTCTACCTCCACTGGGAGGTGTTTCCATGAAATCTCCAAGATTAGCCAATTCAACATCTAAAATCATATATTAGAATACCATTCATATAACAATGATATTCACATGTAATATTTATAATTGTTTACTAGTTACATACCTTGAAAATACATGTCGTAGTGTAATATAGAGGTGGAGAACCACTGGAAACTGAATGAACACTATGACCTTGAAATGAAATTCCATTACAATCATTAAAATAAATTAGTTAATCTTTTATTTCAAAAATGAAATTTAATAAATAAATTCAATGAACTTGGTAACATTTACCTGAGTATCAAGGCTGAAAGCCTTGTTCAAGAGGGCATATTTCATCACCAACTACTGAGCTATAGATGTAGCATGCACACCTGTGTCTTGACTATCCGTGGGGTCATAACCATGGGGTGAATTGCAAGCCTAAAAAAAATGGGGTGAAACCCTACTCCTCAAAGTCTCCCCTGACTCACAGTGTGTTGTAGGAATAGCATTCTTTATGATGCTCTGGGTCAAGGAACTAATGGACTATAGTGTCTTGACCTCAACACTCTCCTTCACAATGGAAGGGATAGCCACACACTCATAAGCTAGTATAGTGAGTGCTCATCTCACTAGCCATTGAAGGTTGACATGCCCTTGGTTTATCTTGTGCTAACCTGCCACCTCTACCCTAGAATTCTCGCATATCAAAATAGTTTGGCACTTTATTGAGGACAAAATCACAGTAGAGTTTCCTCAAAAAATATTGTGGTACCTCATTATTGTTGCATTGAGAATGGTTAAAAACCATCTACCACCTCTGCCAAAAATATTTCTTTATCCCTTTGTGGTTGCACTAATGGATAGAGAAACTCTTGCTTGTAGGGTGTATAGGTTGATTTGTTTGTGGGCTTGTGAAAAGGGAACACAAGTAAAATTTTATATTTTTTTCATTTTTGACTTGTTTATAGGATAGTTTATATGTATAATATTCTCTATACTCCTATCTCTTCTCTGTCCAACCAATTAATTTCTTGCTAATTGAATCTACATGTGTTAAAACCGATTCATGATTATGCAAGCATACTTTGCGAGGTTGAACTTGTAGGACCTTTCAACCTCACAATTAACTCCTCAATTATTTTTTTGTTATTTTTCAATTTCCCCCATTAAATTTTTTTGAGTTCTAGGGGGATGTTGAGGAATTATTGGAGGTGTTTGTTGGGGTTGTTGTTCAGCAAATATTTGGGCATTAGGTGAAGGAGGATTTTGAGGAGGAGGAGGTTGACTGTCAACTCCATAAAATTAAAGAAATTAACATCAAAAAATATTAAATATACCTATTTAATAAAAAAATCACAAAAAAAATTAAAAAAACTTACTCCTTTGAGCTCCCCGTCAACATGGTGGTATTATGGCAAAGAATTGATGAAGAATCGATGAAGAAAACATGAAGTTTGAGCTCTCAATAATATGAGCATTCTTGGGAAGGGTTTGCAGGCTACGGATGAAGGAAATAGCACAGTCACAAATGAAATGAGTTTTCTTTTTTTTATCTTTTAACATGACATAACATGCTCGTGTTATAGCTTTGGTGCAACCAAGCCTTAGGCTCGA
Source organism: Sequoia sempervirens (assembly GCA_007258455.2). NCBI lineage: Eukaryota > Viridiplantae > Streptophyta > Pinopsida > Cupressales > Cupressaceae > Sequoia > Sequoia sempervirens. The sequence continues at coordinate 685,574,348 of VDFB02193867.1, forward strand.
TCACACCAAGCCATAATGTGAACACGTCATAACATACTCACGTTATGGATTTTTTAAAAGATCAAAGATGGGTGGCCACAAATTGGCACCCCATCTTCTTGCGCACACCCATTTATATGATGTAATATTCTAATATTATATTATATTAATATTAATATACTCTAATATATATTTGATATTAGATATTATATTAATATTTAATATATTATAATATATTATGTAATAGTATTAATATTAAAATATTTTAATATATATTAAATATTATATTAAATTGTCTTATAATATTATAAATGGGGTAGGGATGGAGAGGGAGGGGTAGGCGGAGAGAGAGGTAGGAAGGGAGAGGTATGTAGAGAGGAAGGGGTAGGGTGGAAGAGGTTGTGTGTGTGAGAGAGAGAGAGAGAGAAAAAAGTAGAAAGGGATGGAGGTAGGGAGGTAGAGGTAGAGGGAGGGGTGATGGGCAAGGTCGTTGATGTCACAACTTGCATCATTTAATTAATTATTTTATCGAATCAGGTGTGTCTCAAAGAAATATGCGGTAAGGATAGTTGTCACAAATTATTTTTGGGGGGTTTGCACTGTAAACAATGATTTCAGGTATCGTTTTTCCTACTTTAGGAGCTTTTCAGGGCTCTTCAGGAGCTTTCAGGAGCTAAACTCTAGCGATTGATTCCTAAGATTAAATCTACTTTAACTTCTAATTTAAAATTCTATTGACTTAATTCTAACTTTATTGACTTCGATTTAGACCAATCATGGAGAAAATTAATGATTACTTTAATCCTTAATCTAATATGTGGAATTCCAAATTAATTATATTTTTCTTTTAAAAGAAATCCATAATTTAATTGTTGGAAAGTAAATGCTAATTTAAAAGCAAAAATGAATTGCGGGAAAATGACGATTATTCTAAAAAGCATAAAGACTAATCTCCATGAATAGATTCTAAACAGACTTCAACTCCATCTTTCCATAAATTCCTAACATTGCTTTAATGAAACCTAACAAACAAACATTAATTCTAATCGATTCAGACGGTATCTAAACCTAATTTATAAAAGAAACTTGTTCAACAATTATAATGGTTCAATTTATCATTTCTCATAAACAAATCTAAACATTCAAACGATTCGATCTTAACCATAATAACTGAAACTTCGAAATGCAATTGCAAAAAAATTATCTAATCTTAAAATTTACCAAGATAGATGATGATTTTAACGATTGAAAAATTCAAAATCAGTTTCTACTACAAATTTTAATATCAGAAAATAACAACACTACAAAATACTATAAGATCATTCCAAAGGTTGATTGGGTCCTGCTCTTCCTCAGGTAAGATCCTTCAACACAGTGAATTAATTAACTTCTTGCCTCCTTTCTCATTGATCAAAAGAAGAATGCAGAACAAAGTATTGCTTGTGATTACAAAAAATTCTAATTGCAACTTATCTAACTCCCAACTAAGATAGAAATGTGGATATTTATAAAATATCCTTATTAGCTTCTAACATGGCATTAATTTCCAAAACTTAAGGTGACCATCTTCAGATTACAAAATGGAACTAAAAATAGAACTGAAGTTGACTATGGAGGACTATGCTAGAACTACGCCAGATTGGTGTTGGATGTAAAAGTTCCTCAACCAACTATGAAGAAGTCGATTCAGATTTTGAGTGACTCATTATCCAGCAAGGCCTATCTATGGCATAGTCATTCCTTAGGATTAGATAGAGAGTGTAACCGTCTCATCAATCTTTAAGATACCCTGTTAAAAACCCTTATGAAAAGGACAACAATCATGGCAATAAATATTAATGCAGCATAATCATCTTATCCAAAGTTATCATAAAGCAACGCATTTAACATAAGCTATTACTTCCAAAATATCTGCTAATTTAGTTAAACATAGAGTAAAATAAGCAAATATGTTAATCTATTGTCTACCACCAGTTATGTCAATTAACAATAAAAACAAGTCTTTTTAAACATAAAAAGCCTTAAATGAGATTATTTTAATCTACCATCAAGGGGTAGGTAGAAAGAGGGAAAGGTAGGGTAGGAGGGATAAAGGGAGGGAGGGAGAGAGGGAAGGATGGAGGGATAAAGGGAGGGGTAGGTGGAGAGAGAGGTAGGATTGGAGGGATGGAAGGAGAGGGGATATAGAGAGAAGTAGAGAGGGATGGAGGTAGGGAGGGAAGATATAGAGAAGTAGAGGGGGAAGGGGAGAGAGGTAGGGAGGGAGAGGTAGTTTGAAAATGGTAGATAGATAGACCTAGTGTGTGTGTGAGAGAGAGAGAAGTAGAGAAGGATGGAGATAGGGAGGGAGAGTAGATAAAGTAGGTAGAGAGAGGGAGAGGTAGGGTGGGAGGGATAAAAGGAGGGAGGGAGGGAGAGGGAAGTGTTGGAACCAGAATTTTCATAGAAAATTTTAAGGATTTTATCAGTGAAAATCCAAAATTCATACTATCATTTTCATAGAAAACCTCATTATTGCCATCCACAAGGTCAAAATTTCCTTTTACCGCTATACCGCTACTGCATTGGATACCCCATATAGCCCTTACATCATACCTCTCTATCGCAACCCATTACAAAGAAGCTCACAGTATGATGGTATAAGGAGCTAAAACTATACCCTGTCACCTTCATCGTTATACCTTGGGGGGTCAGGACATACACTACGGTAGAGCAGTACACTAAAGGATAGTAATAGAAGAAGGCACCGCTATACCATAGAGGATCAAAGTATAGCCCACGGTAATGTGGTATACTAAGGAGGAGTACTAAGAAGACATACTATGGTACCGCAGGAAGATAAAAGGTAGCCCGCAGTAGAGTGGTATATTGATATATGTATTAAAGATACACTGTGGTGCTGCAAGAGAGCCAAAGGTGATGTGTGGTAGAGCAGTACACTAAAGTAGGATAACAAACAATACCGCAGTACCGCAGGGGAGTGAAAAGTGACATGAGGTAGCATGGTAAAGCAACTATTGGGTCATTTAAAGCATGCCAATCACATCAATCAACATAGAAATATGAAATTGAGCTTGATACAAATATTTGAATTGTGTGAATTTATGAGTCGAGAGTTAATGCATTTTAGTGTAAAGATACATGAAGTAGATTGAGATTTCTCATTCATAATAACAAAAGTGTAGACAAGCTCAAGGTATGGGAGTAAAGGGAATTCTTTGAGGAAAATCATCTTGCCGAGTAAGCTTTGCTCATCACTGTTTGAGTTTTATAACAATGGCACCAAAGAAAGCAGAAGTAGGAGCTAAGAAAGATGAAGTTAAAGCTAGTAAACCATCTTTACAGTCCCCATTGCTTTCTTTATTACCTAGTTCAATAGATAAAGGGCCCAAAAAGGTTTTCAAGGATTTAGCTCAAGGATGTAGAAACCCTATTGTTCCTTAATCGGGGTGGAATTTGTATAGGTATTTCTATCGAAACAGAAATGATAAGGTTTCGACATCAAACCTGTGGACCCTTGATTTAGCCAAATTGATTGTTCCAAATATTTTCATTGATGTTGAGCTGATTAAAGCCCTAGCCCATAGCTACCATGCCCCAACCAAAATTGCAAGGCTTCCAAATGGTGGGTGTTTAGTCAATGTTTCAAGGGAGGCCATTATCAAATGTTTTAACCTGAATAAACAAGTTGTTACAAAGGTAAATTTGGGGAAACTAGAACAAGAGTACAAGAGGCTAAGGACATATAGAAGTGATGAGCTCCCCCTACAAATGAAGAGGAGTGATAATAATAGAATACTCCCCATCCCTTCGTAAAAAATGGAGCCTTTCCTAGTTTCAGACTTTCAGGTTTACTAATACCTATCATGCATTGTGTCAAGTATTGGGGATAGATGCAGAAGGAAATATGTCAATGGGATTGATGAGGATGGCTATGATCATTACACACCCTAAGTCAAATGTAGAATTTCATTTTTCATCTATGATTGAAGAGAAAATACATGAGGTTTTGTTGCAGGTTAGAGAGGCTAAGGGTCCCATTGCCTTTAGAAAATATTCTTTGTTGTGTGACTTAATCTTGTACCAAAATGAAATGAAATGGACTAGGAGAATGAAGCTATGCACACAAGAGAATGGAGTAAGACTACCTGTATAGAATTGGTGTTACTTATGGGAAAGCAAGTGCACAAAATGTGATTTTGTTGTATTTAGAGATGACTTTGTTGTTAGATTGATAGCTGCCCTTGGTTACCCAACATCAAGGTTACCTAAATCTTTGATGCATGTGATGAGGCTTGTACAGTACAAGCTAGAACTTGGATGTACTCATAATTATGTTGATTGGTTCCTCATGCTACAACACACCATTATTAGAGTGTACAGTTGTGACCAAGCACCGCATATCTTGCCCAAATTTGTACCTGCAATGGTTTTTTTTCTAGAATTCATGCGGAAAATGCTTTGGATGGAACATGACTTAATGAGGAATCAGAGAAAAGGAACATTTTTACCTAATTGGATAGTATTTGAGGAATTGTCTATTGGATCTGAAATGTTGAAGGAATTACAAAGGTTTGTGAGGGTTAATTATCCCCTCAAGTCTAGAAAGGAAAGAATATGTGACCTAGAGGGTCATATTAATATGATCAAAAGGACCTTGCTAACAAAGACAGGCATATCTCATGTATTTGACCCTAAGGAGGATGTAATAAGGAATTTGGTATATTTTGTTGATGTATTTCAGACTAGAAGGAGATGGATAATGATGATGACGTTGGAAAACCAAAAGAAGGAGAAGAATAAGAGTTTTAAAGGGTTTTTTTTGCAAATGAACCCAATCTTCTCAAAATGATGCAAATGACCCTTGAAAAATTTGATGAAATTTATAAAAGGACCCAAGATGAGGGGTTAATTCAACTTCTCACACCCCACCATCCATCACATGAAGCATCTACATTGCATACACCACCTCCATCACCTATAAATTCATCCCCTCCATCTCCTACACATGAACCCCAAGCAAAGAGACAAAAGACTAAGTCATTGGTTGACTATGAATCAAGTGATGATGAAGAAGAATAGGGAATTTTGGCTTTGACTGAAATGAAGGAGGTAGTAGAGCAACAAAAAATTCAAGAGCCTCATGATCCTAAAATTAGGATATCAAAAGAAGGTGTTGATGAGATTCAAGATGATGAAAGGGTTGTGGCCTCTCTTAGGTTTATGGAAGATCATAACTTCATCCATACAAGTGAATTAAGGACTTCTAGATTAATATGAAGATGAAAAAATTTGATGAGAGATTGAAAATCAATCTTATAGGAGCTAATGAATCAAAGCGGGCTAAAATCAAGGCTCAAACATTGGTATAATTAAATATTGATAATATCAATATTATCCCCCAGGAGGCAAAGAGAACTAGTATTGAAAAGTGATATGTTGATCATACCAGGGATGGAGTTATACAAACTATTTCTTTTAGATTAGATTAGAGCACAAGATGATCCAATATTAGTAGAAGAGTTTGATTCAGAGGAAGGTGTTTCAAGAACAGGGTACAACCCTACTACCCAAACTCTTGCTTTGTGGAAAAAATAGAAGAACACAAGGAAGCCTAGGCTCTTGGATTTGGTGCAAAAAATGAGGGGATCAGCCATGGTGAGAATGATGAAAGACACAACTCCTACAAAGGCCGCAACTATAACTATGCATTCTGCAATGCTCACTAAAGATGTGGTAGAAAATATGGAAATGAAGATCAATGAATATGAAAAGAGACTAAAATTGTCAAATGATGAAGTGAACAAATTGTTTATTGAGAATGTGAAGTTGAAGCAGCAGTTGCAGTAGGATACCATAGTGAGAGGGGATGTAAATGTTGTTTATAACTGACCAGTCCAAGCAGAAGATCCACAAATTCAACAATTGAAAGATGAAATTGCTAAAACGAAGAAAAATAATATGGAGAATGTCAAGCAAAATACTATGGAGATTTTAAGGAAGATATTGTAGCATAGAATTGAGATATTGAAGGAGAAGATAGGTGTATTATATGAAAGCTTTAGAAATTTGATTAAATATTTTGAACAAATAAATTATAACTCCCCTATCCTTGAAGAGCTCCAGAAAAGGTGGCAACCAACCTATCACATACTGACTACTCTGTGCAAAGCCACACAAAGGGATCCATATACCCCACCAAGAATCAAACCAACATAGGAAATGGTAAAGAGTGTAATTAAGGAATCTAATTATTTGGTAGATGTGGGGAAGAAAGTGGAGAATAGAAGGATTGCATTTGACTCCATTAAGTGCCTCTTCAGCCTATCAATATTCAAAGATGATAATCAAATAAATGGAATGGATGAGTGGAAAGAATAATTTGATTAGATAGTTCCAAAAGGCTTGACACATGTACAGGATGATGGGGAGATCAATCCAAAAAAATTCCATACTTTACTTTATGGGAATATCACGGTGGACAGTGGATACACAAAGTTTGTAGTGGATGTCAGAAATCTCTTGGACAATAGATGGAAAAGTCATCTCACAAATTTTGCATCTGCACAAGAATTCAAATGGCCAAATGATCTGACAATTAGTAAGTGGCAGGAGAAGTATTTGGGCTCTGATGAAGATTGATCATTTGCATCACACAGAGAAATTGTCATAAAGTAAAAGCTTTGCACAAGTCTTAGATGACCACAGGCTTTTACTTGAAGATTAACAGATTAACACACATGTTTGTTTCTTTCAGTTATGCTTAATTTCATAATTATGTTTTGTTATCAAAAGACATGTCCTTTGGTCTGAAGCTTGTTGCCTCTCATCTAAATAAGAGAGACCAAGATTGAAAGGAATTATTAGATTAGATATAGGAGAAAGTAACAAGTGAGTAGATAAAATGCTTACATTTAAAAGGACCAAGATGCATGTATAAATTATGATGAAATCAATGGAAAATATCTGATTTTGTGGCCTCATACTGGTATCAATTATTTTATGAAATTTATATAAAATATTATCTACTTATCTCCAAGGTTGACATTTCCTTATTATTTAAATTGATGTATCAAGGATATTTTCAATTTATCAAAGCACATTTTTTGTTTTTGTGTGGTTTAGTTAATTGAGTCCCTTCAATCAATGATTAAATTCATTTAATTAATCACAGCAATCTGGAAAAAGGTCATTTGGATCAATAAGAAGAACTTGGTAATTACATTCTTGCATGTTTATACAAGTTACAAACCATTATTAGTGTGCTAGACAGTTTGAGTTATTGCCATTATAGGTCACATATTCTAGATCTTCATTAGACTCCATCCACCCAACAAGGCACTAGTCTAATCCATCTCATCATTTAGTTTTAGCCAATTCAATTTCAAAATTTTACACATGTTAACTAAACATATTCATAACTCCATCTTGATATAGCTTATACAATTTACACCAAATAGGTCTACATATTTCCACTTCCAATTGCCATTGTGGATAGATTGCTTAAGTAGGAAGCACACAATTTAAATGTGCTCCATTTGCATAGGTACACCCACCTAGGTCTGGCAGAGCCTGAAGAGAAGAAGGTTCAAATTCATCATTTGGCCTTGTACATTAGCCAAAATCATACCAAGAGCTTGGAAACCTCTTGTGGTTTCTCAACCAGCATTTTTGAGACCTAACAATTTGGCGACTCTACTGGGGAACCATATCTGAATCCAAACCTTCATCACAAGGTCAATACCTTACATAAGACTCTACTAGGAACAAGAAAGTATATAATTTTCTCACTTCTCTAAAGAGTGAGTGGCGAATCTGGTAAAGTAAAGTACTCATTAGAAATAACAAGCCTTAGAAGTCCAACTATGCAAGGCAGGAGGTCCCTCTATAAAGGAGGTCGTAGTGACAATAGTAAATGGACACAAAAGAATGATAAGGGTAAGAAGGCATCTGATGACATGTGCATGAAAAATAAGGATAAAGCATCAAAACCTCACTTTGAGACATATAATTGCTATGATACATTGAAAAATGAAAATAGCTCAGTAGGAGAACCTCATACTCCTAAGGAGAAAAGTAATCCTTTCTATTAGCTAGATCCTTAGAAAGAAGAATTTAAGGCTAAACTCAAGGCTAAAAGAATCAGGAGACAACATGAGTATGATAAAGAAATGGGAAGGAATCAGAATCAGCCTATTGATAATGTATGCCCTAAAGAAAATTATGAATTTATGACTAAGGAGGAATTAAATGCACAACTGGAATATGAGAGACAAGAAATGGAAATATCAAAAGTAGAATATGAACAAAGGCTCCAAGTGATAAAAGAACTCCAGGATTTGAAGATGCAGAAAGCCCAATTTGATGCTCAAATAGCTAACCTCCCTAAATATATACCACCTCACAGGAAAGGGAATAATAATGCAAGACCTTCAAATCCACTTGCAAAGCCATTTGGGAATCAATACAAATCATCAAACCCTCCACCCATAAATCCATCACAACACCCGAATGCTTAGCCACCCCTTGGCCAATAATATGTACCACCACCCCAAGTATAATATAATAATCCATTATATCAATATCAACATCCTCAAAACCCACCTCCTTAGCAATACAAAACTATGATCAGACAATTTGACTTAGCACGATTCCAAATATATCCTTACCCTATGGACAATCGCCAAAGAGGTCTTGTCCCAAAATTTACAAGTAGTGCGGTCATAGTTGAGGAACATTTAAGGAATTTTAATGCTTTCATTCAGGATTTGGATATGTAGTATGAAGATGTTCAAATGAGGTTGTTTATGATGTCATTAATTGAAGAAGGTAGAGATTGGTTTAATAGTTTAGCAACAGCTTCTATTGCTTCCATTCAAGAGTTTTATGATCAGTTCCTCAAGCAGTATGGAAATCAATGTGCTCTAGAGTTTTCCTTGCATGAATTAATAAGTATCCATAAATATCAAAATGAGTCGGTCTATGATTTCAATCAAAAATTCTCTAAATTGCATAATAAGATACTTCCTAGGTCCTGTTGCCTATATTTCACCTACAGTTAAATCAGGAAAGATAATCAAATGTTAGATCTTCAGAGGCCAATGGAACATTCACACAAGGGAAAAGACTCTAAATCTATTGCTAGGTCACAGGGAACTTAATGGGAGAAACTGCCCTAGGGAGATTCGGCATGAAAATCATCTAAGGAGAAAGTTGACAAGACACTCCTGAGGTCTCGCTGACTAGCAGGGTTTTCATTAAGTCCAATTGCTTCAAACCAGGGATCCTATCGGCATGAGATCTCTTTCGGCATTTAGACTCGGTGACTAATGGTATCTTTCCGACAACAGTGGACCTTCGGTGTAGCTTTCAAGTCAGGCTAAGGTCTCCCTGACTCTTATGTCTTGTTGATGTATGAGGAGCCTCGGATGGAGAGGTTCTTTCGGCATAAGAAGGCAGGCTTCACTAGGAGGTCTTAGCAAGGGCAAAGTCTCACTAAAAGGAAGGGATGGAGCCTTGATATGGTTGTCTTCGGTAGGAGTCCCCCCATCACAAAAGAACCCCTTGGTATGACTAAGGGGCTTTGCCGGGATGTCTCCCCGACTCGTAATGTCTCGCCGAGATCAGAGCTCGGCAAGAAGCGAAGGGCTCGAAAAAAGGTCTCGGTGAATGAAGGCGGTCTTGCTGATCAAAGGGAGGCCTCACCAAAACATGAAAGGGCTCACCAATAGTTGAAGGTGTCATTGACAAAGGTCTCACCAACTAGTGGAGTTACACCTAGAAGGAATGCTCTTGACATAGGTTGAAGCCTTCACCAGGATGTCACGTCGATCTGTGGATGTCTCCCTAATAAGGAAAGGAGCCCACTGAAGGACAAAGTGCTTAGGTATGGTCTCAGTGACCCATTAAAGTCTCACTGATATGAAGACCTTCAGTATAGCATTCCAAGTCAGAGAAAGGTCTCCCTGACTCGGTGATCTCTTAGCAAAAGGAAGGCGAAGCTCGGTAAGGTAAAATGCATTCAGACAGACACTAATGGTCTCTTGCCGAAAAATGAAATGGGGCCTCGCCAAGCTAAAGTGACATTTAAATAAGGTCTTGCCGATATGAGGATGTCTGGCCAATAGAGGGAAAGGAGCTCAGCGGGATGACTTAAAGAGACATCGACAAAGGTCTCCCCGACATAAATTTCATCGATGTAACACTTGACTGTCAGAGTGATGTCTTACTGACATCACATGGTCTCAACGATAGAGGAGAAATCGGTATGACTTTGCAAGCTCGATAGAACTCTCATCGATTGTCACATGCTATGTCAATGGATTCAGAGGACATAATCGCATCGGTGAGACACTTTTAGTGTCTCACCGAGATGTGATTCTTTTCAAAAGAGTTTTGACCACCTACAGAGCCTACGTGGAATACGCTTGACAAACCAGGAGGAGCTGAAGAGAGCCCTGGCAATCTGATCAGAATGAAGAATGTCAACAAGATGAATGCAACATGTATCTGTTGTGAGCTCAGGGCATTCAAGGCATTCAACCAAGGTGGTTCAAATAGGACACGATGCCAGGAACAAAATGAATGCAGTAGCTATGAAATATCTGAAGAAGGCTTCACCGGGGATGACTCTTCACAGCAGGGACACACAGGGTTCCGCATTAAACTCAGTCAAAGATCTTAGGATAGATTTTTCTGAGACCGATATTTTGTAAGCCCTAGGGGGCTGACACATTTTGATATATAAAGCTTTTTTTCCTTTTTGTAAATAGTTTGAGTAATGCATTCAGAAGAGTTAGTGATTTTCAGCTATCCTTCCTCAACTGATGTATATTTTGTAACTCAATCAGAATTTGGAATGCAACACAAAGTTTACCTTGGAAGCTAGTGTTCATGTTTGTACTATTCTCATTTCTGTATCTTCTTTTGACTATGCAAGTCTTTAGCTGTGTTTTATAAATTATGTACTTATATCTTAGAGATGTGAAATTAATCTTTCCTTCCTGAGATGTGTATGTAGATCACACATGTTAAGATTGATGCATAAGTCTAGAAGAAGTTGTGTTGAACACATAAAGCATTTACAGTTAGGTTTCCCAGTGTATGTTCATCCTGTTTTCTTTTCATAATTCTTCCAAAAATTAGTAGTTAGGTGACACCAAAGGAAGCTGGCCTTCTCTAGAGGTTCATTTCAACTATAAGTGACCCACAACCTTGAAATGATCCCATGTTGATCTAGGAAGCTCAGTTTCAATCTATGTGCATAGGGTGCATTTCTAGGTGACAACATTTTATGGCACACCCAGTGGGACTAAAATTAGATTGAATTGTTGGTTTAGTATGCAACCAGCTACTCCCAGACTTTATAGAAGTCATTTGGTATACTTGGCAACTCCAAAAAGAAGAAGAACTCCAGAAATCAGTGCCTTCTACAATTTATGAGAAAAGTTCAAACAAGAGGTAGCTCCGGTCCCTTCGAATATTTGCAGTTGTCACCACCAAGAAGATAAGGTAGAGCAATAGAAAAAAGAGGAACAACAGTTATCTATTCTAGAAGAACTTAGTCTACTCCTCCATCAGTAGGATCTCATTTTAATGCACCAACAAATCCACCTCAGATACCTCCAATGGCCGCTCCAAGGAATCAACCCTTTGTTGCTTTCAACAAAGGGAGTCCTTTGAACTTGGCACAGGACAATGGCATCCCAATGGCAACCTTAAAGAGTCTGCCAACTTTCACAGGAGAAGACCAAACTACTCGCATTGAACATATGAGAGATGTGGCTTCGTTATGCGGAGTCCACCACATAACTCAAGAGGACGTTGCAGTGAGATTACTAGTTGCTTCACTGAAAGGAAGAGTTGTGCAGTGGTATAGGAGCCTACCATTCAGTTCGATTGCAACATGGGATGAATTTGGAGATAAGTTGCATAAGAAATTCCAAGATAGGTCTGACAACCTGTCTCTACTAGAGCAATTGACTATGATTAAGAGGACTCCACAAGAGCAGATGAATGATTTCAACTTTAGATTTCAAAGAACTTGGGATAGAATCCCTGCAACGGTGAGGCCACCTCTAGAATATGTATTTTTATATTTTTTGAGGGCTCTGAATAGCGACATAGTTGTCATGATACAATCAATGGGGGGAGTGTCCTTGCTAGACACTTTCAAAATAGTAATCAAAGTAGAGAACAGTTTAATACAAGCTAGAAAACTAGCTCCTAGGCCACCAATGCCAATATTTCCAAAAACTCATCCAAGCATTCCTTTGCAAATACCACCTTTCACACCTCTACCAGTTGTACCAATGTTGCCAACTACTGTTCCAACCATTCATAAACAAGAAAGTGTTGCTTCAAGCTCATCATAGGAGTTACAAGAGATCAAAAGTATTTTACAAACTTTTGGTAACAAGTTGGTGAACTTGGAAAAGCAATAGACCTATTCTAGGCCTTATCCACAACAGAATCGGGCCTCAAGTCAGCCCTTCCAAGGTCAGCAGCAGCAATTCCAAGGGAATAGACAGTAGTATCAGGGAAATTATCAGGGCCCAAGATAGAGTGTGAATACAAGATCTTTTCAGGCCTATGCTCCAGCCCCTGTTAGCGCGACCAAGGAGTTGGCTCCTATCCAAAACAACTTAGCAACAGACTATGAGTGGTGTTACCCTTGTAACCAACCTCATAATCAAGCCACTTGCTCAAATGGACTAATCAATCAGGAACTTATGGTACAGAATGCTTCAAGTTCGCAGCAGGGTACTAGCAATGATGCATCCCCACAACACTAGGACCAATTTAGAAATGATACAACCTTGCTTAACTGGCCAAGTCAAGAATTCTATGGGGTGAATGAAGATAGTTCTCTAGTTGCAGCTAACACTAGGGAAAAGAAGAGAGCTTTTGAGCTTAGTCAAGCGGCTAACAAGGGAAAGGCAGCGACTGTAGAACCATCTACATCTCGAATGGCTCTTGTTTGGCAAAGAAATCAGCAACTCCCAGACAAGGAGCAATCACACCCGCAAGCTGATCATACTAGTATAAAGGTACATCCTAAAGTAAATCTAATTGTAATTTATAATATCCTTGATAGTATGAGAAAAATGAATGTTACAATGTCCATGTGGGACTCATTATCCATCCCAGGTCAAAAGGATATGTTACAGTCAGCCCTGTCAAGTTTTAAAATGTTTGATGAATCTGAGCACCCAATAGTTCAGGCTAGAACTATGTTAACAAATAATTCTTAGGGAAATGATCAATAGCCTTGCATGGAGACTGAAAAAGGAGTTAAACCACCTCTTTTCTACATGTCATTGATTATTGGTGATAGGTTATTTCATAACTGTATGGTAGATAGTGGAGCTAGCAGCTTCGTGATGCCAAAACAAATTGCTAACAAACTTGGACTAAAATACCAGCCTTTAGAGAAGGGAGTGATCCAATTGGATGGTACTTTGGTTAATACTTTGGATATTATCAAGGATTTAAATCTCACCCTCCATGCTTGTCCAAAATTTTCAGTTCCTCAAGACATATGTGTCATTGACCTTCCACCTTTATTTTCATTGTGTTTATCTAGAGACTTTACATCCAAGATAGGTGGTTATGTATCAGCTGATTGGTCACATATGCTATTTAGAATGAGATACAGAACCAAGGTTACCATTAAATTTGAGAGATTGGCTAAGGATCATATTGAGCCATATAACCCAAGTCCTTTTAATGTTGTTCCTACTGCTGTAGACACAAATTATGTCGTTCTTTCTGACAATGAGCTAGTTGCTACTCAAGAACTCCAATCAGAAGTTGTTCCTGATGTGTTGCTACATGAATGGGCAGTCGAGAATGTATTGGACAGTCCTGAGGACCTCATTCAAGATGCTGGTATGGGCAACTATGTCATTCTTGAGCCTGACATAGAGATTCCAAACTTGGAGAAAGATGTAGATTAGTTGTTGCAACCACTAAATGGAGTTTGGGAGATGTTCTTCGATGGTTCCAGAAGTAAGAATGGGGCAGGAGGAGGTGCAATGTTGATTTCTCCACAAGGTGATAGGTACTACTCTGCATTCCATTTTGCTTTTGCATGCTCCAATAACACTGCTGAATATGAGGGTCTTGTTCAAGGTCTTGAGTGGGAAAAGAAGAGAGGGGTAACCAGCTTGAAAGTATATGGGGACAGTGAGCTAATTGTTAATCAAGTAAGAGGCCTAAATGTTGCTAAGAATGATGCACTGAAGTCTTATAGAAATAGAGTGTGGAACATGCTTGAGGATTTTGATGCCTTCAACTTAGTGTCTATTCCAAGAAATCAGAACAAGCATGCTGACAGGCTTGCATCCATTGGGGCACAATTTGATATTCCAGGTGACATTAGAAAAGAGAAGGTGCAACAATATGTGAAGCTTGTAGTCAGACCATCAATTCCTGACAATAACATCCACTGGAAAGTTTTTGACAGTGATGAGTAGATCCTTTATTTCTTGCTCGAGGAAGATCAGTTATCCATAGTGAATCAAGCAAAACTCAAGTAGCAGTATGGTGATCGAGTCATATAGCTAAGGACAAATAAGGTACCCAAAGGCCTTGTTACCTTAGAGTTGATTTTTAGTATTGATGATCAGCTTAAAAAGGGTAAAGTTGACTTGCAAATCAAAGAAGAACATTACGAAGAGCTAGAGATTTTCAAAGGTAAACTTCTTAAGATAGGAAAAATTTGTTCACATAAAGATAAACAAGCTTTTGTTGCTTTATGTCAAGAATTTCATGATGTATTTGCTTGGGAATACTCAGATTTGAAAGGGTTTGATCCCATATTGCTCAGCACACCATTGAGTTAGAATCCAATGCCAAGCCAATAAGGCAAAAACAAAGGCCCTTTGAATCCTAAGCTTGAGCCCTTAATGATCAAAGAGCTAACCAAACTAGTTGAGGGGGGTATTGTCTTTCCAATTAAACACACCTCCTGGGTTTCTAATCTTGTTCCAGTTAGGAAGAAAAGTGATGAAATAATACTTTGTGTAGACTTTAGGGATCTTAACCGAGCCTTTCTAAAAGATCAGTACCCACTGCCCTCCATGGAACAAATCTTACAAGAGGTTGCTGGTTCTGAAAGATTTTCCTTGTTAGATGGCTTTTCGGGCTAAAATCAGGTGCTAGTTAAAGAAGAAGATCAGTTCAAAACTGCTTTTACAACTAAATGGGGCACCATGGCATAAAAAAGGATTCCTTTTGGTCTATCTAATGTCGGTGCCACATTTCAGAGGGCCATGGACATGGCATTTCAAAATTTGATCAACAAGATTATGCTGATTTATTTGGATGACATTACAGTTTATTCTAAGAATGCTGACGAACACCTGTCACACCTTAAGTGAGTTTTTGAAAAATGTAGACAGTTTGGTATCTCTCTCAACCCAAAAAAGAGCATCTTTTTTGTTCATAAAGGGAAATTATTAGGACACATAGTGCAAAGCAAGGAATTACTATTGATCTTGAGAGAGTCAAAGCCATACTTGAGTTGCCGCTACCTAATCACAAGAAGGGTCTACAAAGCTTTATGGGCCAAATCAACTTTCTAAGAAGATACATCCCTAATGTTGTAAACCTGTTACAACCTTTAACAGCTATGTTAAAGAAAAATGTAGTTTTCAGTTGGACAAAAGATGCCAAGAATAGTTTTGAAAAGGTCAAGAGGCCTTAGCAGCAGCTCCTACGCTGGTAAATCCCAATTTTTCTAAATATTTTTATCTGTATGCCTATGGTAGCACAAGTAACATTTCTCCAATATTGGTTCAAAAAAATGAAGAGAATTTAGAACAACCAATAGCCTTTTTTAGTCAAGGTTTGGTCGATTATGAATAGAAATGCTCCTTTGTAGAGAGGCATGTTCTTGCTGTGATTAGAAGCCTAAAGAAATTCAAGCCTTTGATCTCTCATAATAAAATTCATTTCATGGTGGCACACTCAAGTGTGAAGGATTTTCTACTGAATAAAGATCTTAATGAAAAAAGAGCAGGATGGATCACTAAGGTCATGGAATACGATATAGATATTAAGATCACCAAATTAGTTAGAGGCAAGGGCCTCTGTGAACAACTTGCTACTAGGTCAAGCAGTGAAAGTGAACTAGAAAAGGATGTTATCCTTGCTAATACAAGTGAGTTTTAATAGGATGACCAATTGGGTTCAAGATATGATCCAATTTTTACAAACTGGTGAATGCCCATTAGGATTAAACAGAGCTAAAAGGAGATACTTCAGATTGTAATCCATACCATATGTGCTGGTAAATAATGTTCTCTTTGAAAAGGATCTGAACGGTGTCCTATTAAGATGCATTCACAGTCACCAAGTTGAGGAGGTACTTCATGAATTTCATGATGGAGCTCAGGAGGTCACTTTGCTCCCAGAACTACTCCTTGGAAAATCATGAGAGTTGGTTACTACTGGCCTAGCTTGTTCAAGGATGCATATTCCTAGTCAAGAAAGTGTGTGAAATGAGCTCTGTTTTCAAGAAAGGAAAAGTTGCTAGCTATGCCCCTGCATCCAATTCAAGTGGAGCAACCCTTCATGATACGGGGCATTGATTTCATTGGGCCAATAAATCCACCTTCTAGTATTGGTCACAAGTGGGTACTTACAGCCACTAACTATTTTACAAGATGGATAGAAGCAGTTGCATTGAAAGAAGCAAAAGAGTCTTTAGTTTTGAGCTTCTATGAAGATATAGTCACCAGATTTGGAGTTCCTGACTCCATCATATCTGACAATGCTCTTGCATTCATGGGTCTAAGAGTAACTAATTGGGTTGTTAAACATGGCATTCACTTGAATATATCCTCAAATTATTACCCCCAGGGTAATGGTTTAGCTAAAAGCACAAATAAGAATCTCATTAGGATCATTAAAAGAACCATAGAGGATAATCAAAGGACCTTGCACATCAGTTTAAAGAATGCACTTTGGGCAGACAGAGTGACCCCTAAGAGGTCTGTTGGCAATTCACCATATATGTTGGTCTATGGAAAAGAGGCAAGATTGTCCCTATCTATGGAGCTCCTAGCTCTAGACATTGTTCACCAGTTGGAGATGCTTGAGGGACAGGACCCAATGTCTGTAAGGTACGCAGAGCTCATGGAGCTCAAAGAATCAAAGGACGGGGCAATGAAAACTTTGGAGTACCATCAGCTCCAGAAAAAGAAGACATTTGACAAAAGGGCTATAGCAAAGTATTTTAAGGAGGGAGACCTCGTGCTCAGGTGGGACATTCTTAGAAGCATGCCTAGTCATCACACTAAGTTTGACAATATGTGGAGCAGTCCATTTATTATCACAGACTGCAAGGAACACAATGCTTATCAGCTAGCTACAACAGGAGGGGAAGTACTTCCTATCCCAGTTAATGGGATACACCTTAAGCCTTGCTTTCAAGTCTAATGGAGTTCCTCTTTTGTATATATTAGTTAAGTGTTATGTTTTAAAAAGTGATTGTGCACTGTGGCTCATTTTTTTCTGTTTTTCTCCTCTCCCTGGGTGTTGTTTAACACAATAAATAGTTCTTTTCCTTTTCTCCTATTTTGTCATTTTGGCAATCTGTTGTGTTCTATCAGTTTCATGCGAATTGCACCCATGTGTCGATTGACATTTTTATTTGTTTTTTGAGATTTCTAATGACTCCATACCCAATAGAAAAATTGTAGCTATTGGTTCTCATGTTTAGTAGACAAACATTCTGCAAAGGTCACCATAATTGTTGCCTATATTTCACCTACAGTTAAATCAAGAAAGATAATCAAATGTTAGATCTTTAGAGGTCAATGGAGCATTCACACAAGGGAAAAGACTCTACATCTATTGCTAGGTCATGGAGAACTCAGTGGGAGAAACTGCCCTAGGGAGATTCGGCATGAAAATCATCTAAGGAGAAAGTCGGCAAGACACTCCTGAGGTCTCACCGACTAGTAGGGTTTTCATTAAGTCCGATTGCTTCAAACCAGGGATCCTATCAGCATAAGATCTCTTTTGGCATTTAGTCTCAGCGACTAATGGTAGCTTGCCGACAATAGTGGACCTTCGATGTAGCTTTCAAGTCGAGCTAAGGTCTCCCCAACTCCTATGTCTCACCAACATATGAGGAACCTCAGATGGAGAGGTGCTCTCGGCATAAGAAGGTGGGCTTTGCTAGGAGGTCTTAGTGAGGGAAAAGTCTCACCAAAAGGAAGGGATGGAGCCTCAATATGGTTGGCTTCGGTAGGAGTCCCCTTGACACAAAAGAACCCCTCGGTATGACTAAGGGACTTCACCGGGATGTCTCCTTGACTCGTAATGTCTCGCCGAGATCAGAGCTCAGCAAGAGGCGAAGGGGTTGACAAAAGGTCTCGGTGAACGGAGACGGTCTTGTCAATTAAAGGGAGGCCTCACCAAAACATGAAAGGGCTCGCCAACAATTGAAGGTGTCATCGGCAAAGGTCTCACCGACTAGTGGAGTTACACTAGGAAGGAATGCTCTCGACATAGGTTGAAACCTTCACTAGGATGTCACACTAATCTGCTGATGTCTCCCCGATAAGGAAAGGAGTTCGCTGAAGGATAAAGTGCTCGGGTATGGTCTTAATGACCCATTAAAGTCTCACTGATATGAAGACCTTCGGTATAGCATTCCAGGTTGGAGAAAGGTCTCCCCGACTCGGTGATCTCGTGGCAAAAGGAAGGCGAAGCTCGGTAAGGTAAAATGCATTTGGGGAGACACTAATGGTCTCTTGTCGACAGATGAAATGGGGCCTCGCCAAGCTAATGTGACATCGGCATAAGATCTTGCCGATATGAGGATGTCTGGCTGATAGAGGGAAAGGAGCTCATCGGGATGACTTAAAGAGACATCGGCAAAGGTCTCCCCGACATGAATTTCATCGATGTAATGCCTGATTGTTGGAGTGATGTCTTACCAACATCATGTGGTCTTAGCGAAAGAGGAGAAATTGATATGACTTTGCAAGCTCGATAAAACTCTCATCGATTATCACATGCTATGTCGACGGATTCAGAGGACATAATCGCATCGGTGAGACACTTTTAGTGTTTCACCGAGATGTGATTCTTTTCAAAAGAGTTTTGACTACCTACAGAGCCTGCTTGGAATACGCTTGACCAACCAGGAGGAGCTAAAGAGAGCTATGGAAGTCTAATCAGAATGAAGAATGTCAAGAATATGAATGCAACACGTATCTGTTGTGAGCTCAGGGCATTCAAGGCATTCAACCGAGGTGGTTCAAATAGGACACGATGCCAGGATCAGAATGAATGTAGTAGCTATGAAATATCTGAAGAAGGCTTCCTCGGGGATGACTCTTCACAGTAGGGAGATGCAGGGTTCCGCATTAAACTTAGTCAAATATCTTACAATAGATTTTTCTAAGACTGATATTTTGTAAGCCCTAGGGGGTTGACACATTTTGATATATAAGGCTTTTTTTTTCTTTTTGTAAATAGTTTGAGTAATGCATTCAGAAGAGTTAGTGATTTTTAGCTATCCTTCCTCAACTGATGTATATTTTGTAACTGAATCAGAATCTGGAATGCAATGTAGAGTTTACCTTGGAAGCTAGTGTTCATGTTTGTACTATTCTCATTTCTATATCTTCTTTTGATTATGCAAGTATTTAGCTATGTTTTGTAAATTCTGCACTTATATCTTAGAGCTATGAAATTAATCTTTCCTTCCTGAGATGTGTATGTAGATCGAACCTGTTAAGATTGATGCATAAGTCTAGAAGAAGTTGTGTTGAACACATAAAGCATTTACAGTTAGGTTTCCCAGTGTATGTTCATCCTGTTTTCTTTTCATAATTCCTCATCATTTCAGTGTATCATCTTAGATTTTAATCTTTATTTTATGTATTCCTTCTTCCTTTTTCCCGCAAGAATCAATAGTTAGGTGACAAAAAAGGAAGCTGACCTTCTCTAGAGGTTCATTTCAACTATAGGTGACCCACAACCTTGAAATGATCCCATGTTTCTCTAGGAATCTCAATTTCAATCTCTGTGCATAGGGTGCATTTCCAGGTGACAACAGGTCCAAATTAGAAAACCCTGCAACATTAAGTATTTATCTAAAAGCATTTGACCGAAAGACAAGATATGAGCTTAGGGATAGATGTCCTAGAAACTTAGCTGAAGCTCAAAAAATAGAATTGACTATTGAAAATAATAAAAAGGCTATTTGGATGACTAGTAAGAGAGATAATCCTAGGGTCCCCCCAAAATATTAATAACCGGTTGAACAGGAAAGAAAGTACATACAAAAATGAAAGGCCGAGGTTGCATGATATGCCTTATAATAAAAATTGGAAGGATGGAAGGCCCATAGTTGATAATCCTAAGAATAAGGAAACTCTTGACCCTTTAAAGAAGAGAGGAGCATATATGGTTAATAATAATCCCTGGTGTTAAATTTGCAACATGCCACATTCCCCTGACCATTGTATTGTAGCTCAATCAATACAAGAAGAGGTACCAATAGACAATGATGAAGAGGATCACACAATCTATTTAACTTCTCACACTCTCCATCCCATTGAGCAGGTACATTCATCTTCAAAAGAAGAAGGCTGTGAGTATGATGTTGATAACCAGAGATACAACATTCATATGGCAAAACAAGTTTTTTCTGATGATGAAGGAAGCAGTGAAGAACGATGTTCTATTAGCACACCACCTTAGTCAAGTAAATGCAATGTAAGAAGACCAACTGAGGAAGAAATTAAGAAATTGGCCATTGTTGTAGTGGAAGAGGAGAAAAGTAAATATTAGTTGAGGAACATATTAGTAAATGAGGGTGTTCCAAGAGGGATATTTGTGAAAGACAAAACATAGGGAGCACCGAAGAAAATAGAAAATAAGCAGCATAATAAGAATGAAAAAAGGCATGTTCATAAGGAGGAAAACAAAGAGTTGCATAAGGACAAGCAAAAGTTTGATCAAACAAGCAAGAGAGAAAAGGAGGAAAGCAAAGGAGAGTCACTAGAGAAAAAGAAAATGATCAAAATAGAAGGTGCCTCTTTTTATTTCACACAATCTTTATCCCAGGTAAAAATGTCTATACCATTACTTGAAATGATGAAAATAAAAGAATATAGGGATAGTTCTATTCAGTTAATATCTAATGGAAATGGTAAAAACATAAACTTTGAGAGCAAGGGGACCAATAAGGTCAACAATAAGCAAGAAAAGGTAAATTTTCCAGAGGTTTGTCAAGGAGATACATTAATAAATCATCCACAAGTTGATCCATTCAAGTTACTACATTACTTATAAATAACAAACTGGTAAGGAACTATATGATAGATTTTGGTGATGCTATCAATATCATGCCAGTAAGGGTTATGAAACAACTTGGCATGTGGGTGGATACCAATGGTGGTAAGTGCTATGCTATGGATAGGAGGCATGTCCCAATGGTGGGAGTCATGAAAGATGTGGAAGTAAAATTGGCTTCTTATCCACAAGCAACTTATAATATTGACATAACTGTGATAGATACACCTCCTCATTTTGGGATGCTTTTATCAAGACAGTGGACTACAGCAGTTAGAGGAAATGTACAGCTTGTCTTGTCATATGCCACAATACCAATAAATGGTGAAGAGGTCAAATTATATAATGAACCAAGGATGAATAAAATTATGGATTATGTTCCTCAAGATCAGTTAAACTTATTTTGTGATGTAGATCTATGAAGTTTCAGAATAGAGCCTTCCCAAGCTAAACTAGTGAATACTGGTCCAACTAACGAACATGCTTCCAAGAATCAACATGGTGTGTGGAAGATGTATTTTGATGGAGCATGTAACCAAGAAGGCAATGGAGTAGGGATAGTATTTATTTTACCTGAATGTACTACATTCAAGTATTCATTCTTGCTAGCATTTGAATGTACAAAAAATATAGCAGAGTATGAAGCCCTATTAAGTGGTTTGAATATGGTTGTCAAACATAAGATCAAACTACTAGCTGTTATGGGAGATTCTAAATTGATTATTTCACAAGTCAGGTCAAAATATGCTACCAAAAAAGAAGAAGGTTAAAACAATATAGGAATGTTGTATGGGATATAATTGAACTATTTGATGCTTTCTCCATTGAATGGATAGACAGGTCCAAAAACTTGATGGCATATTTCCTAGCTAATGTAGCCCTAAAAAGAGATGATATCACCTTGGCTGGAGTATCTCAAGTTGAATTCAAAACAAGGCTTGCCATCCCTGACCATATATATAGCTAGAAATTTTTCAATGATGATACTAATCTCATAAAGTTTCTCCATTGTATAGACCAATATGAAGCTCAGGAGATTGACTTTAATGCTTTTATAGAAGAAATAGATGGAAAATAGATTGTATTTGGAAAAGAAGTTTTGCAGCTCAAGACCAACAAACTTCCTAAAGGGATTTTGGCTTTAGAAAGGGTATATGATGGGAATGATCATTCTCTCATGAAGTAGACACCAGTAAAGAGTGAAGATGTTGAAGAAGTCAATCTGGGGACTAAATTAGCACCCAAAAAAGTATATATTGGAAAGAAAATAAGTCCAACAATCAGAAAAATGATGATTGCATTATTGAGGAAGTACAGGCATGTTTTTTCTTGGTCTTATGAGGATCTTAAGGCCTACAGGGAAGACTTATTCCAACATGAGATTCCATTAAAACTAGATAAAAAACCATTAAGGAAGAGGCAAAGACCCATCAACCCAACTTTGGATCCTAAAATGTAAGAGGAGTTGGCAAAAATCAAAGATGGTGGAATTATCAAGCCCATTAGACATTCGACATGGGTCTCAAACTTGGTCCCAGTAAGAAAGAAAAATGGGGATATTAGACTATGTGTAGACTACAAAAATTTAAATGTTTCTTCCCTTAAAGATAATTACCCTCTCCCTAATATGGAAGCCATACTACACAGAGTAACAGGATGTGAGTTGTTGTCAATGATGGATGGATTTTCTAGGTATAATCAAGCCAAAGTTAAAGAGTCTAAGCAATACAAGACAACTTTTACTATGCCATGGGGAACTTATGTTTATGTGAGAATGTCATTTGGTCTCACAAATGTAGGGGCAACCTTCCAAAGGGCCATGGATGTGGCATTTGTAGACTCGTTCAATGCTATAATGGTAGTGTACCAAGACAACCTCACTACTTATTCCAAAAGGGTAGAGGACCATGTAGAACACCTGGAGAAAAGATTTATCAGGGCTTTGGAATATGGTATCAGTCTCAATCCTAAAAAATGTCACTTTGTTTTCAGTGAGGGTAAACTTTTGGGGCATATTGTATCAAAAGAAGGGATTAGAATAGACCCTGAAAGAGCAGAATCCATAGACAAAATCCCCATCCCCAAAACTGTCAAAGCCATTCAATCATTTTTTGGAAAAATTAACTTTGTTAGGAGATTTGTTTCAAATTTTGTTGAGATTATTAAACACATATCCAAAATGTTGAAAAAGGGAGAAAAAATAGATTGGACTATAGAAGCCCCAGAAGCTTTTATATCTATCAAGAAAGCTATCAAAGAAGCTCCTATTCTGAAATCTCCTAATTTTACCAAACCTTTCCAAATATTCTCATTTGCCTCATTTCACACTATAGTAGTTGGTATGTTACAAAAGAATGATAAAGTTCATGAGCAACATGTATCCTTCTTTAGCAAGTCATTGCAGGGGTTAAAGTTAAAGTATGATATTATGGAGAAACAAGCTTATGCATTGGTCAAAGCAACAAAATATTTCAGGCCATATCTAGTTGGAGCCAAAGTAATTGCATATGTGCCACATGCAGCTGTGAAAGATATCTTGGTACAAACAGAGCTGATAGGGAAAAGATGTAGATGGATCAATAAGATCCAAGAATTTAATGTGGAAATTTAGATTACCAAGTTAGGGATGGGACAAGGTCTAGCCAAACTAATGGCAGAAGAAAACATTGAAGCTAACCAAATCTGTAATGTGGAAAATGAGGGTGGTGCAGTTGCAAGCTTTGAACATACTCCTTGGTATACAAACATAGTGTATTATCTCAGACACATGAAGTGCCCTGAAGGATTGGATGATAATCAAAGGAGAACACTAAAATTACAAGCATCCAAGTACGTATTCATAAAAGGTGATTTTTTTTGGAAGAATAGGGATGGAGTGTTGTTATTGTATCTAGATGATTCACAGGTAGAACATGTATTGAGGGAGATGCATGAAGGAGTGTGTGGAGGTCATTATTTTTCCAAAATGACTGCACATAAGATTCTCAAGGTAGGGTATTACTGGCCTAAGGTTTTCAATGATTCTTTTTCATATGTAAGGAGGTGTGAAGCCTGCCAGAAATTCTTAGGAAAGATGAAATATCAAGGAGCCCTACCACTTAGACCTTTACAAGTAGAAGCCTATTTCCACCAATGGGGAATTGATTTTATTGGGGAAATATAGGAAAATTCAAGTGAAGGACATAAATGGATATTAGTGGCTACTAATTATTTCACTAAATGGGTAGAGAAAATTCCATCTAAACAAGCAACAAGTAAGGTGGTGATAAATTTCCTAATGGAGAATATCATAACTAGATTTGGTACACCAGTAAGATTGATCACAAACAATGGGATGTGTTTTAGGTCTAATGAATTCAAAATATTTTGCAACACATATGGTATTATTTTTTCTTATGCTATCCCCTACCACCCACAAGCAAATGATCAGGTAGAATCCAATAATAAAGGTCTTTTGAAAATCATAAGAAGGATGTTAGATGGAAATAAGAAGGCTTGGGACTCAAAGTTAAGAATGGTTGTGTGGGCAGACAGGATTACTGTGAAGAAGGTGATTGGAAGGTCTCCATTTGAATTGGTGTATGGGACACAAGCCAAGATGCCATTGTAAAACCTTTTACCAATTTATAATTTCATCCTTCAGGAAGATTTAGATGTTCTAGAACCAATGGAGGACAGAATGGAGCAACTTGCAAAACTTGATGAAATAAGGAGAATGGCTCAAAAGCAAAACATGAAGCTACAATCTCAAATGAAATATCTTTTTGACAAGAAATCCCAAAATAGAAAATTTGAGGTGAATGATTTAGTGTTGATGTGGAATGGTAGATGTTAGGAAAAGGGAAAGAATGGAAAGTTTGAAGCATTCTGGTTAGGTCCCTTTGTTATCATTGGCAAACGGCAAGAAGATTCTTATTATCTGTAAAACATGTTAGGTGAGGAGCAAGAATTTCCAGTACATGGGAAATTTCTAAAACATTTCTTTTCTTGAGGAGTACCAGAGGATTAAGGATTGTGAGTGCATGGACAATTCTAAACAAACCTCTTAAAACACTTCTTTCCATGCACAATAGTTTAGGAAATTAGAAAGGGACTAGGACTTGCTAGTTCATGGACAATCCTAGAATTCCCTCATTAAAACAAATTTTTTCTCCATGTACAATAGTATAGGATCATTTCCATCTCCATCATTTTCCACCTCCATATCTATTTTCATTCCATCCACAACACACTTCCATTTTCATATCTTCAAAAATCTCGGTCTGCACCCAGAGATATTTTGGATTCTTGTAGTGATTGGTAAATCACTCATCCCCAATTGGAGCTGCTATTGGAACTAGAATTTTCATAATTTTTTTTAAGGATTTCATCAGTGAAAATCTAAAATTCATACTATCATTTTCATAGAAAACCTCATTATTTCCATCCACAAGGTCAAAATTACCTTTTACCGCTATACTGCTACCACATTCGATACCCAATATAGCCCTTACATCATACCTCTCTACCACAGCCCATTACAAAGAAGCTCGTGGTATGACGATATAAGGAGCTAAAACTATACTCTATCACCTTCACCGCTATACCTCGGGGGGTTAGGACATACATTGCAGTAGAGTGGTACACTAAAGGACAATAATAGAAGGAGGCACCACTATACCATAAAGGTTCAAAGCATAGCCCCTGGTAAAGGGGTATACTAAGGAGGAGTACTAAGAAGACATACTGTAGTACCACAGGAAGATAAAAGGTAGCCTATAGTAGAGCGGTATATTGATATATGTATTAATGATACACCGTAGTACCATAAGAGAGCCAAAGGTGATGTGTGATAGAGCAGTAAACCGAAGAAGGATAACAAAACATACTACGGTACCACAGGGGAGTGAAAAGTGACATGAGGTAATGTGGTAAAGTAGTCATTGGGTCATTTAAAGCATGCTAATAACATCAGTCAACATCAAAATATGAAATTGAGCTCAATACAAAGATTTGAATTGTGTGAATTTATGAGTCAAGAGTTAATGCATTTTGGTGTAAAGATACATGAAGTAGATTGAGATTTATCATTCATAATAATAGAAACCAAGTGCAGATGAGCTCAATGTGTGGGAGTAAAGGGAATTCTCTAAGGTGAATCATCATACCGGGTAAGCTCTACTCATCACTCTTTGAGTATTGTAACAATGGCACCAAAGAAATTAGAAGTAGGAGCTAAGAAAGATGAAGTTAAAGCTAATAAACCCTCTTTACAGTCCCCATTGCCTTCTTTATTACCTGGTTCAGTAGATAAAGGGCCCACAAAGGTTTTCAGGGATTTAGCTCAGGGATATAGAGACCCTATTTTTCCTCAATCGAGGTGGAATTTTTATTGGTATTTCTATTGAAACAAAAATGATAAGGTTCCAACATCAAACCCGTGGACCCTTGATTTAGCCAAATTGATTGTTCCAAATATTTTCATTGATGTCAAGCTGATTAAAGCCCTAGCCCATAGCTACCATGCCCTAACCAAAATTTCTAGGCTCCCAGATGGTGGGTGTTTATTCAATGTTTTAAGGGAGGCCATTATCAAATGTCTTAACCTGAACAAACAAGCTATTACAGAGGTAAATTTGGGGAAATTGGAACAAGAGTACAAGAGGCTGAGAAGGAGATATAGAAGTGATGAGCTCCCCCTGCATATGAAGAGAAGTGATAATAATAGAATACTCCCCATTTGAATGTAGAATTTTATTTTGCATTTCATGAGGATGGCTATGATCATTTGACACCCTAATACGAATGTAGAATTTGATTTTGCATTTGTGATTGAAGAGAAAATACATGAGGGTTTGTTGCAGGTCAGAGAAGCTAAGGCTCCCATTGCCTTTAGAAAATATTCTTTGTTGTGTGATTTAATCTTGTACCAAAATGAAATGAAATGGACTAGGAGAATGAAGCTATGCACACAAGAGAATGGAGTAAGACTACCTATACAAAATTGGTGTTAGATCTAGGATAGTAGGTGCATAGAATGTGAATTTGTTGTATTTAGAAATGATTTTTTGTTAGATTGAATGATTTTTTTGGTTTCCCAACACCAAGGTTACTTGAATCTTTGATGAGTGTAATGAGGCTTGTGCAGTACAAGCTAGACTTGGATGTACTCATAATTATGCTACTTGGTTCCTCATGCCAACACACACCATTATTAGAGTGTACGGTTGTGACCAAGCACCACACATCTTGCCCAAATTTGTACCTGCAAGGGTTTTTTTTCTAGAATTAATGTGGAAGATGCTTTGGATGGAACATGACTTAATGAGGAATTAGAGAAAAGGAACATTTTTACCTGATTGGACAGTATTTGAGGAATTTTCTATTGGATCTGATATGTTGGAGGAATTACAAAGGTTCATGAGGGTTAATTATCCCCTCAAGTCTAGAAAGGAAATAATATGTGACCCAAAGGGTCATATTAATATGATCATAAGGACCTTGCTAACAAAGAGGGCCATATCTCATGTATTTGACCCTGAGGAGGATGTAATAAGGAATTTGGTATATTTTGTTGATGTATTTCAGACTAGAAGGAGATGGATAACGATGATGAGGTGGGAAAACCAGAAGAAGGGGAAGAATAAGAGTTTTAAACATGAAGCATCTACATCACATACACCACCTCCATCACCTGCACATTCATCCTCTAGTCCATCTCCTAAACATGAAATCTAGGCTAAGAGATAGAAGATTGAGTCATTGGTTGATTACGAATCAAGTGATGATGAACAAGAAGAGGCAATTTTGGCTCTAATTGAAATGAAGGAGGTAGCAGAGCAACAAAAACTTCAACAGCCTCATGATCCTAAAATCGGGATATCAAAAGAAGGTGTTGATGAGATTCAAGATAATGGAAGGGTTGTGGCCTATCTGAGGTTTATGGAAGATGATAAATTCATCCATACAAGTGAATTAAGGACTTCTAGATTAAGATGAAGATGAAACAATTTGATGAGAGATTGAAAATCAATCTTATAGGAGCTAATGAATCAAAGCAGGCTAAAATCTAGGCTCAGACATTGGCAAAATTAAATATTAATAATATCAATACTACCCCCTAGGAGGAAAGAGAACTAGTATTGAAAAGTGATATGTTGATCATTTTGGGGATGGAGTTATCCAAAGTGTTTCTTTTAGATTAGATTAGAGCACAAGATGATCAAATGTTAGTGGTAGAGTTTGATTTAGAGGAAGGTGTTTTAGGAATAGGGTACAACCCTACTACCCAATCTCTTGCTTTGTGGAAAAAACAAAAGAACACAAGGAAGCCTAGACTCTTCGATGTGGTGCAATAAATGAGGGGATCAACCATGGTGAGAATGAGGAAAGACAACTCCTAAAGAGGCCACAACTATAACTATGCATTCTGCAATGTTCACTAAAGATGTGGTAGAAAATATGGAAAAGAAGATCAATAAATATGAAAAGAGACTAAAATTGTCAAATGATGAAGTGAACAAATTGTTTATTGATAATGTGAAACTGAAGCAACAATTGCAACAAGATACCACAGTGAGAGGGGATGAAATTGTTGTTTATCACCCACTAGTCCAAGTAGAAGATCTACAAATTCAACAATTGAAAGATGAAATTGCTAAAACAAAGAAACATAATATGAAGGATGTTAAGTAGCATATTATGGAGATTTTAAGGAAGATATTGGATCATAGAATCAGGATAATGAAGGAGAAGATAGGTAGATTATATGAAAGCTTTAGTAATTTGATTAAAGCTTTGGAACAAATAAATGCTAACTCCCCTATCCTTGAAGATCTCCAGAAAAGGTAGCAACCAACCTATCACATACTGACTACTCTGTGCAAAGCCACACAAAGGGATCCAGATGCCCCACCAAGACTCAAACCAACATAGGAAATGGTAAAGAGTGTAACTGAGGAATATAAGTATTTGGTAGATATGGGGAAGAAAGTGGAGAATAGAAGGATTGCATTTGACTCCATTAAATGACTCTTCATCCCATCAATATTTAAAGATGATAATTAGATAATGGGAGTGGATGAGTGGAAAGAATAATTTGATTAGATAGTTCCAAAAGGCTTGACACATGTACATGATGATGGGGAGATCAATCCTGACAAATTCCATACTTTACTTGATGGGATTAACATGGTGGATAGTGGATACACAAAGTTTATAGTGGATGTCAGAAATCTCCTAGACAATAGATGGAAAAGTCATCTCACAAATTTCACATCTGCACAAGAATTCAAATGGCCAAATGATCTGACAATCAGTAAGTGGCAGGAGAAGTATTTGGTCTCTAATGAAGATTGATCATTGGCATCACATAGAGAAATTATCATACAGTAAAAGCTTTGCATAGGTCTTAAATGACCATGAGCTTTTGCTTGAAGATTAATGGATTAACACACATGTTTGTTTCTTTCAGTTATGCTTAATTTCATAATTATGTTTTGTTATCAAAAGACATGTCCTTTGGTCTGAAGCTTGTTTCTTCTCATATAAATAAGAGGGACCAAGACCAAAAGGAATTATTAGATTAGATATAGGATAAAGTAACAGGTGAGTAGATAAAATGCTTACATTTAAAAAGACCATGATGCACGTATGAATTTTGAAGAATTCAATGGAAAATATCTGATTTTGTGGCCTCATACTAGTATCAATTGTTGAAATTTATTGAAAATATTATCTGGTTGTCTCCAAGGATGACATTTCCTTATTATTTAAATTGATGTATCAAGGATATTTTCAATTTATCAAAGCACTTTTTTTTTGTGTGGTTTATTTAATTGAGTCCTTCAAGCAAGGATTAAATTATTTTAATTAATCACAGTAATCTAGAAAAAGTTCATTTGGATAAATAAGAAGAACTTGGTAATTACATTCTTTCATGTTTATACAAGTTATAAGCCAATATTAGTGTGCCAGACAATTTGAGTTAACGCCATTATAGGTCACATATTCTATATCTTCATTAGACTCTATTCACCCAACAAGGCACTGGTCTTATCCATCTCATCATTTAGTTTTAGCCAATTCATTTTAAAATTTTACACCTATTAACTGAACATATTCATAACTCCATCTTGATATTGCTTCTACAATTTACACCAGATAGGTTTGCATCTTTCCACTTCCAATTTCCATTGTGGATAGATTTCTTAAGTAGGAAGCACACAATTTAAATATGCTCCATTTGCATAGGTACGCCCACCTAGGTTTAGCAAAGCCTAAAGAGAAGAAGGTTCAAATTCATCATTTGGCCTTGTACATTAGCCAAAATCATACCAAGAGATTGGCAACCTCTTGTGGTTTCTCAACCAGCATTTTTGAGACCTAACATGAAGGATAGAGGGAGAGAGGGATAAAGGGAGGGGTAGGTGGAGAGAAAAGTAGGGTTGGAGGGATGGATGGAGAGGGGATATAGAGATAAGTAGAGAGGGATGGATGTAGGTAGGGGGGATACTAGAGAAGTAGAGGGGAAAGGGGAAAGAGAGCTAGAGAGAGAGAGGAGGGAAGAAGGGATAAAAGGGAGAGGATAGTTAGGATGAATGCTTGGAGAGGAGAGATAGAGAGAAGTGGAGAGAGAGAGAGAGGTAGTGTGTGTGAGAGAGAGAGAGGTAGAGAGAAGGGTAGGTAGAGAGAGGGAGAGTTAGGGTGGGAGCGATAGAGGGAGGGAGGGATAAAGTGAGGGGTAGGTGGAAAGAGAGGCAGGGTTGTGTTGTGCAGTTTTCACACACATGCCCCACTAAAAGTAGGGACCCTCTCTCACTTTGGTCTTTGGTGCTTTTGATCCTCTGATTATGAAATTTGGTTTCTTCTAAATGTGCTTGAATGTTTATTCTTCTCCTACAAATGATCCCTTGAAGTTACTCATTGAAAATCCTAAGTCTTGAGGTGATTTTTGGGTTTTCACTAGTTTTGAGAATTTCCTCCCTAGGTGGAATTCCCCAATTGCCATCCATACCTTGGATACCCAACAAGGACTGCTTTGCATTGTGCTTCAAATATTTTGGCTCTTTGTAGAATTTTGTGTCTGCCAGAAATCCCCAAAATTCTTTCAGGCCCTCCAATCCCCGAATTTCCTTCACCTCCTCGGATCCCTGAAACTTGTCTTGGGTTGTCTTTTCACTCCATTTATATTTGTTGTACAAATTTTGCAGCACATATTTAATGGAATTCTATTGGTTTTATGCTATCAAATTGGTGTCATTTGTTTTGCATCGAATTTGGAAGAGCTTAATCCTTGAGTGCTATGTGTGAATTTGGTGTTTGAGCTTTAAATTGCTGACTTTGGTGGCATTTTCTTTTCTAGTGTAATTTGCATCTACTTGAGATTGGAGATTGTTTCTTTCCATTGCCCTCTTGAATTGTTCTTCGTCAATGGTATGTACATAGTACTCTAGCCTTTAATTGACAAGTATGAATGGTTTTGTGATGTCCTGGGCATGTCTTGAGTATGGGTTAGGAGTACTTGAAGATCTACATTTAAAACTAGTGTTGCCCATGGTTCTTTTGAAATCTCTCCTGAGTATCGACGTTGTCATTCCCCATTGTTCTCACAATCTAGCTATTCCAATCCTTGCTTGGTTTTCCCCCCCTAGACTTGGTATTACGTATAGTGTTGATTTGGTTCGCCTGATCTAGGGTTTTGTGCAATTGGCAGATTAACCATCCAAATGCAAATTTGAGTTATCACTTCTCACTTGTATCTGCTTGATTACTTGCCTTTGGTAGTTTGAAAGAGTTGATTTGGTCTTAATGCAATAATCAAATGTATCGAACCTTTGACTATTACTCATGGCAGAACCCTAGGATTGCTTGTTCTAAATTTCTTGTTATAGATCGATTGAGCTAAGTTTAAGTGAATCATAAGTTCAAATCATGATTGAGTGATGTAAGGCAAGCACAAAGTCTAAACCAAGTCCCAAATTAATGATCATTTGATCAATTTTTCCAAGCTATGAAGAGCTGGAAATTTTAGGATTTCAAGTGCTTCATAGAATTCCTTTACCCTAGGAAATCCCTGAATTTCTATCACCTCTTCATTTTCCTAAAAAATGTGTGAAGTCATGCCAGTTTCACATATTTCTGTCCTTGATGGAAATCCCCAAAAACCTGCCAAACATGAAGATTTGTAGAAATGAATGCATTAATGTTGAATGATTTTTGCATTTCATGATTGGTTTGAATGATTAAAAGATGTATCATGTTATTTCTTTAGTTGTGATGTTGATTAACCAGCTTTTGGGTGATGATTACTCCTTCATCGCTAAATTCTGTCTGGCCCAGAAATCCCAAAAATTCCTTCTTGGCTTGATTTCCGCGAAGGGGTGAAAATATTGAACTTTTAAGGAAGTGTGCTTTATGATATTTTAAGGGATTTTCATCATTGTTTGGACTTATTTGAATGATGAATATGTTATTTGTGATGGGTTGACCTTGATCCTCATGTTGTAATGGAAATTTATTGTGATATTTTGTTGAGTGCAAGCTTAATCAAGCAAGGAAATTGCTAGCAAGGCCAAGGGAAAACAAATGGATCTTGATTTCAAGGGATCCTCCATCCTAGAAGTTGAAAGGATCAAATTGGATACAAAGAGCGAGATTCTTGAGAGAAAGCTAGCTTCCATTTGGTCAGAAGTGATTGACACAAATGTGGGAAGATGGGACTATGAGGAGTTCAAGGCAAGAATGGAAGTGCAGGACCCTCCTCTATTGGAAAAAAGATTGGTAAGCTCTGGGTTGGGCCATGTGACTGGATTTCCTTCTACAATGCAGTGCTATAAGTTAGCTTTGGAATGTGCCAAACACTATGATCTAGGCACACAAAGAGTGATCAGGCCACAAGGAAGAGTGCTTGAAAATTTCTCTCCTATTTTAGTGGCCCAAACATTTGATATGCCAAATAGATCCCATGTAGTACAGTTAGATATTGATGTAGCCAAGAAGTACTATGCAAAAGATACAAACAAGTCTTTACAATTTATCAACTCTTGGTTGGAGAAACCTAAGGCACATATCTCCAAATTACCAAAGCAATTGTTCAAGGTAAAATTCAAGTCAGAGTATTATGATGCAATCACTCTTCTCAGTAGAGTGATGGGTTTAAAGAGTGCAGGAGTATTTGAGGGTTGGATGTTTTACATAATAGTGAGAATGGGTAGGACATAGACTATCATTTGGCAGGTATAATCAGTGCCATGATTCATGAACAATTGTGCAATGTATTGTAGACCAAGAGCTTCACCATGACATCCTACTTGGTCTATGCCTTAGAAAGATTCCATCCATACAAGGGATTGAGCACTTAAGGGGTCTTTGGTCAGGATGTGATCTATGAAGTCTACCCCCAACTATATTTGGGAAGTTCTAGCTACATAAGGGTGAATAATGCATTCACCATGTACATTACAAGGTTACTCCAAGGAGCAAAACATGTGAGAATTTTTTATGTTGCTAAGGACTTGATCTAGAAGTTTGGAGCATGTTTCATTCAATTTCCCACATTATCCTACATTAGGATTGATGGTTTTCAAAGAGATCCATATAGACTGCCTAGGTACCCAACTGATCACATCATACTTTTGGAGGCTACAAGGAAATTTTTTGACTTTGATGACATTTTGAAGAAAGACATGCACAAAACTAGTTTTGGCAATGATTTTCCATTGAGGATAGGAGGAAATGAGGCTTGTCCTTATTTGATCATAGCACACTCCTTTGAGGAAGAGATGGGTACTCTTGGCTTGGTATTCCACTCTAAATGGTCTAGATTTGATAGAACAGTTGGGGCCCAAATGAGAGCCAGTAGAGATTTCAGACATAAAGATGATATCAAGGACTATTGGGCTAACTATAAAGATGAATTTGAGGTATGAAGGGAGAAGTTCTCAAGGTTTCCTACTCACTTGATCAAATTGTATAGCATCAAGGCCATCCCTAATCAAATTGATGATGATGGGGAGGTGATACAAAGGCATGACTATGAGCCAATTAAAGATAATCCAATTGGTGAAATTGACTGGTTGGAAGAGGAAAAGATAGAGTTGGAGAAAATCAATGCTCATGTGATCAAATACACCAAGCTATGGATTAAACACAATATTTGGGAACTGGATAGTGAAGGGAAACAATACACCTATGACCTAATGGGAAACTTGGAGTCCCAATCCACTTTTGAGGAAGATGAGCAGGACCCAAAAGGAAAGGAAAAAGGTGAGTTCTCCCTTCAAGATCACAATCAAAGGTGCCCAAGAAAAGGCTAAGGAAGAAAAGAAAAGGAATCCTATTGCCAAGAAGAGGAATACTGCTTCTAAGGAGAAGACATCTACTTAGGAGGATGAGCATGAAGAAGAAGGGAAGAAAGATAGTGTCCATGTGCCCAAAAGGAGAAGAGTGGCAAGAACATCAAGGAAGTAGGGTGAGCATCCTAAAGGGGAAGAAGTTACAATACCACAATTGATAGATGTTGAGAGTTCTGGGGAGAAGACACAAGTCTATACCAAGAAAGCTAGAACTCCATCTCCTAAAGAAAGTCTAATGAAAGAAGGTGCCCCTGCAATTCCCTTTGTTGTGCAGCAACAAGAAGACACTTTTTCCCCTCCTTCAACTCAAGAATTGCATAATGAGGAAAGGGAATCAACAGAACCTACTGGTGAGGATATCCATCAAGGTGAGAAGATAGAGGAATTCAATGTTGGGGATCTTCACAGTGCAGAGGTGGAAATCAATAAGATCTTGTAATCCTCCTTGATGTCATATGAAGACTCACCTGTTGGTGATGAAGGAGAGAAAACCATGGAAAAGGAAAAATCACACGATAAAGCTCCCTCTCCAATCCAAGTGGTAACAGAGACACTTGATCAAGAAGAGAATCAGAATCTAGAGGAGGACAAGGAGGAACATGGGAGGGAAGACAAAAGTGAAAAATTCCCTATAGTGCAAGATTTGAATGTTGACCCCTCCATGGATCAACCAGAAAAGGAGAAGCAAGATGAGAAATAGTCAGATGCCTCTACTCCTAGTTGGCTTAGTGAGAGATTGAAGAGCAAGCAGATAGTTGTGGACGATACCCCTCCCAACTGGGATGAACTACTAGCCAATATTGGAAAGGGAAAGGAAAAGAAGAAGGCTAGGGTGATTTCTAAAATCACTAGAGATGAGACAAATAATAGGGTAATTCATATTGCTACTCCTACAGTAGACAAAAACAAGGATGAGATAGTTTATCAAGATTACACCATTCAGACAATAAAATTGGGGCCTACAAGCAAGGATCAGGAGAAAGAAGAGTTCCAAGAGTCCTCTTAGGCCATCCTAAGGAGGTTGGATAAAGAAATAGAGGAGAAGGAAAGGTTGCAAAAATAATTGAATGATGTGTATAGATATGTGCAGCATATGATGAAGCCTCTATAGGCTATGGGAAGTGAAGGAGTGGCCCTTGAAGGATTGTTGCCTAAAGAGGTATTCAGTGAGCTTGAGAAGATGAAGGATTCCACACAGGCTACCCATGAATGGTTGCAAGGAGTAGGACATCAAGGAGATAGCATGATCAAGGACATCTTGTCAACTTGTGGAGATGTGCATAGGTCATTTGAGTGGCTGTAGAATTTTCTTTGCTGGAGCATGACAAAACTGATGTGGACCTTATTCTTCATAAAGAAAAGACCATCATGGATTATACTAAAGAAAGATTAGTGAGTGATGGAATCTTTCCTTGCTCAAAGGTTTTAGAACCTTGGGAGTGGTATGAGTCACTACAAATTAAATAGAAATATTTGAAGAGAATCCACAAGCAAGGACAATAGGTAGGAAATGCATTGAATGACATTTACAGTAAATGTATTTCATTCTTTGAGATAATGACTAGGAGGAAGAAGTTTGCACTGAAGCACTTGACCTTAGAGCAATTAAGGAAGTGGTGGAATGAAGTTTATTCCCTGATTGATGATGGTCCAATGACAACCTACCATTTAGATGATGCATCCACCTATATTGTTGTCATGGAGAAATATCAGGATCTCAAGGTTGAATGGGATAAGGTCGTCAAAGAATCAAGGGAGGAGATTAAATCTATTGGGAGGAAATTTAAAGTGTTAACAACTCCACCTTTGGCTGACCTAGAGGGGGTTTTCCTTAAGGTGCAAGATAAATTGGATCGAGATAAAGACAAGGGGCCAGTTAATGAATGATTACATTGAAATTTGTGCTTCCCAATATCTCTCCTTTCATTTCTTGCATGCATTTGACCGAGATACATTGGAGAATCTAGGCCGTCCTGAAAAGGAGCTGCAAGCATTTAATGAAATATTTTTTTTTATTCTAGAAGCTTCCTAGGCCGACTTGTTTGTGGCCAATTATCTTTGTAACCCTAATTAGGCCAACATATCATGAAGTCTGTATAAAATGGCATTTTTCCTCTTTTGTAAAGGCTAGTTAGAAAAAGAATTAGACTTTGAAGCGAAATAACTGATAGAGAAAAGGCTAGGATTAGGAGTTAGTTTTAGTTTGAAGCAAGTGCTATAACATAGAATAGTGGAATTTTTGCTACTATTGGGTGATTCAATACAAGTGAATACATTGTGCCTTGGTGATCTCTCTTGTGTTGACTTATCTTGCATGGTTCATGTTGTTCTATC
Organism: Sequoia sempervirens; assembly: GCA_007258455.2. NCBI lineage: Eukaryota > Viridiplantae > Streptophyta > Pinopsida > Cupressales > Cupressaceae > Sequoia > Sequoia sempervirens. The sequence continues at coordinate 685,611,316 of VDFB02193867.1, forward strand.
TTTTGAGATTGCTTAAATCTATTTGATATATGTTATATTTAAGCTTAGATATGATTCAATTATGTTTATGGTTTGATGCTTGAAGTGTTTATAGCAATCCATAGTCCATACATTTTGCAACTAGTTGATTGTGAGTTGCTTTGTAAAGTTAGCCTGGACCTTATATTCATGTGCTTGGTTCAATTGTGAATGTTTATTCATTTCAATTGCAAATAAGGTTGGTTTGAATGAATGTTCATGATCTAAAAATATTTAATTCCTTAGAAGATTGCACTATTTCTATAAGATTGCAGATGAAATCTAGGTTGAGCAAGAATTAGTTTTAAGGGGTTGGTCCATTTCAAGTATTAATAATTTGCATTGTTAATCTTAGGAATAGTTTTAATCTTAGAAATCTCTCTTAAACCCATATCTTTTGCTATTTCTTTTATTATCTATGTTAGATTTAGGATTTAAAGTATCACCATATTGCAAAATCTAATAAGTTCTAAGATCTAGCATTTGTTTGTAAGGTCCCTTGTGATTACCAGCATTTTCACATTTATCACCGAGTTTTCTTTGCATTGTCAAGACCTGACATTAGATACCTTGGGGTTATCTCTTGAGGCTTGCTGATAGAGATTTACCTTTCAAGAGAGATAGGATACTTGTATCCTGTTTGAGTTGTTGTTGTGTAGAAAACATCATCAATAGGTTGGAGGGATGGAGGAGAGGGTATATAGAAAGAAGTCGACTTGAATGGAGGTAGGGAGGGGAGATAGGTAGAGAGAGGGGAGGAGGGACAAAGGGAGGGAGAGGAAGGTTAGGATGGATGGTGGGAGAGGAGAGATAGAGAGAAGTAGAGGGGGAAGGGGAGAGATGGTGGAGAGAGATATGGGGAAGGAGGGACAAAGGGAGTGAGAGCAAGGTTAGGAAAAATGATGGGATAGGAGAGATAGAGAGAAGTAGAGAGGGATTGGGGGACAAAGAGGTAGTGAGGTAGGGTGGGAGGGATAGAGGGAGGGAGAGAGGGAAGGAGGGAGATAGGGAGAGATAGGTAGAGAGAGGTAAGGTGGAAGGAATAGAGAGAGAGATAGGTGGAGAGTAAGGGGAGATAGAGAGAAGTATAGAGGGAAGGGAAGAGAGATAGAGAGAGGGGGGAAGTTGGGAGGGAGGGAGATGTAGGTAGAAAGAGAGGTAGGGTGGTAGGGATTGAGGGAAAGGTAGGTATAGAGGGAGATGGTGAGTGGAGATAAAGTGAAGTAGAGAAGGAAGGTGAGAGAGAGAGAGAGAGGTTAGAAGTAATGGTGGGAGAGCAGAGATCAAGATAAGTAGATGTAGAGAGAGAGAGAGGTGAGCTACGAGATAAATTGTGAGGAGATAGAGAGAAGTAGATGAGGAAGGGGAGAGAGGTAGAGAGAGATGGGGGAGGATGCACAAAGAGAGGGAGAGGTAGGTTAGGAGGGATGGTGGGAGAGGAGACGTAGAGAGAAGTAGAGAGGGATGGGGAGAGGTAGGGTGGGATGGAGAGAGAGAGGGAGAGAGAGGGAAGGAGGGAGGTATGGAGAGGCAGGGAGAGAGAGGTAAGGTGGAAGGAATAAACAAAGAGGCAAGTGGAGAGAGTGAGGGGATATAAAGAGAAGTAGAGAGGAGGGGAGGTGGGAGGGAGGGAGAGGTAGGTAAAGAGATAGGGTGGGAGGGATTAAGGGAAATGTAGGTAGAGAGGGAGAGGGTGAGTGAAGATGGAGAGAAGTAGAGAGGCAAGGTGAGAGAGATGAATATATTGCTCTTAGCTCCATGTAGTTTTATTATAATAAATATGATATTTAATACTCTTTTGCAACAATCCATCAAATATTTTTTTATAATATAATCTATTATTATATAATAGTATATTTATATAATATATAATATAATATTTATATTATCTAATGTATATTATATTAATATTTATATTATAACATGTTAAATTTTAATCTATAATCAACCAAAAAAAACCATTCTTAAGTTAACGAAATATGTTACTTAAGTTAAAGAAATGGATATCTGTGTTTTCTTATATTTTTCTGTCCCGACTATTGCCTTGGGATTGGTTTGGGATTTGGCTTGGGGTGTCAAACCTAAAAATTCAACTACCTCAATATGTTTAGAAGGGTTCTAATGGTTTTTTGAATTTCACCCTTCATGCTAATGAATTTTTTTAGTTTGAATTTGATGAAATGAAAAGGGTTTATTCTGTTAGCATTCTACCAATATAAGATATGCTTTATTTTGAATTTAATAGATAATTATTATTAATTTTTTACATGCACTATGTGTAAAGTCTTGATTACTAGGGTGATTGAAAAATCTATAATTTATAAATGGCTACACATTTTTCAAATCTGAAAGATGTGTCACACTTTATGCTTCACAAACTATAGCTTAAAAACAAAAATCATAAAGTTTTGACCAAGTTAGGGTGGCCAGACAAATGGGTTTTAATATTTAAAACATATATATTAAAAAAATTGTAACTAATTATTTACTTGAAAAAAAATACAAAAAATGTGTGTCGCATTTGGGCATGTGTCCTCTACTTATATTGAAAGATTAATTTATTTATTTTTCTCATACTTGGGTTGGCCAAACTAACACATGTTTTTTATGTTTTTTTCAAAATTTAAATTACTACTGCATTGAAATTTTAAAATTTCACCAAATAAAATTATTTTTTTCAAAAAAAACCCAAGTAGCCCACAAACTACATTCAATTTTCTACAAATTCTATTCCTACATATTTTCCAAATTATGTTAATAATCTATTCAAATTCTTATGTGAAGTTGCTTAAGTTTATTTTTTATGTTTTTTATTACCACTTAAGGGCCTTGTTTGGCCCATCATGATGTTGCACTGACCCATAACATGACATGAATGATTAAAATAACATAGTTCCCTAATTTATATGCTACCAAACCATAGATTAAACTAGTTGGCCAAGACCCAAAATGATGTTAAGGCCAAAATTTGAATCCACACACTACCACAGGTCAATCCTATGGGCCTTTCATTCTTTTGCCACTCATGATAGGTTGGCCTCATAACCCTTACATACTCCTTCACCTTCCCATACACCACCATCTCACTCACCAATCCTGATGCTATTTTTGTTCCACAGGCCAATCATCCTTTCTCGTTTGATCAACATTTGTTCGCACCTCTAATCTCATCCAAGGCATTCGTTGGGCAACATCCCCAACCCTTGATTCTAGAACACATCAAGCCACACCCTTGACCCAAAATGCCTAATTTGCAAAAGGGACATGAAATTCTATGTAAAAAGGATAAATCTCTAGAAGATATCACTTAGCCAATAGCTCAAGGAAAGAAATAACATAACCCAATCATCCTTCACCTCCACAGAGCTATAGACTAGGAAAAGACAAAATCAACCTAGAAGGATGTTGAGATTCTATCTCTTAAGAAACAAATGTAAGTTCCTCCTTCCACCTTAGGTATCAACACTCAATTGTATATCCCATTCCCAAAAAATACCCTTATTAAGGGTATGGCTCAGTTGGTATAGGTCTACCGCACAATCTTAGTGATGTTGAGGAACATAACAACTAATTGAAAGCAAAAATTGTGTAGTTGAGCTAGGAAAATATAGTTTTGAAAAAGAATAAAGTTGAGGCTAATGGTAGAGTGAATTTAATATGTGAGATAAGTGGAGTTATTGTCTCTTTCCATCCTCCCTCCAATGTTTATACTCCCTTTTTATGAAAAAAAAATTAAAATAAAAAAATATGAGAAATTTCCATAATTCTCCATATGATTTTGAGATCGACCATGATTTATTATAAACCTATTTTAAGAGTACCTTTGAACAAAAAGACATTTTTTTCTAAATTCTACAAGCATGGTTTCCTATTGGGCCACCATAAATTATCTATATTAAATTTGTATGTGGGGGATGTTCAATTGAAAGTTCTTGTTTCATTATTATGACATCAAATCATATGGGAAAAATCTTCACTAATTCTCATTTGCAAGAGACTTTAACAAACCTCCTCATGAGGTATGAATATCCTAGAAACCAATATTTTATGAAATCCCTCTCTATTACAAGAATTATGGAGGATGTTGAGCGTAGGCATGGGTATGCTATAGGCTTGCGGTTGGTGATGTCACAATCTGCATGTGCCTCTTTTCAATTGCATGTGATCGTTTCTACTTGGTACAGGGTTTAAATCTTCTTTATTGGGGGTTCTCTTTTCTTTTGAGGGGAATTTGAAGTGTTCAGGGGGGGACTCTTTTTTCTTTTTCTACAGATCTCTTTTTTCAGCTGTGCAAAGGTTTATTTGGAGTTGTTAGTGAAGATGCTTGAGGTTCTATCTACTTTCTGTGTTCTCTTTGTTTGTTGTCTTTTGTTTGGATTATGGTGGAGAATCAAACATCTTATAGTTTGGTGGTAGTTGGTGATGGTGTGTCTCACAATGGCTCTTCTTCAAGTTTGAAATCTTAGCACTCATAGTTGTTTTATGTGGGGGAGGGCCCTAAATTGAAGAAAGTGAATGGTTGTTTGCCCAGAAGCCAAGGTAGGCCAGTTTTGGTCCTTTCTCCTAAATTTATTGTTGATGATGTCTCTTATTGGAGTCGACATGCTCTTATCTATAAATTTATTGGGATCTATATACCTTTGTCGGCTTTGGATGCTTGGATTCAAAAATTTTGGTAGGTTCAGGGAGACATGGAGCTTATGGTGGCTGCAAATAGTTACTTTGTGGTGGTTTTTTCTAATATGGATGATAGGAACTAGGTTTTTGAGGGAGGACCCTACTTTTATAATCATGTTGGTTTGTTTATCAAACCTTGGCATGTGGGTTTTAATTTAGCTGAAGAATTGTTGTCGAGGGTTCCTGTTTGGGTTTGTCTGTCGCAACTTCCCTTGGAGTTCTAGAGAGAAGATATTTTACAACAAATTGTTGCTCTTCTTAGTAAGCATGTTGTAGTTTCTCAAAAAACCCTTGAAAAAAAGGTTATTTATTTTGCTCAGATCTATGTGGAGATAGATTTGAAAAATCCCTTACTGGATTCTCTAGAAAATTTTCTTGGTTCTTTGTCCTAGGTTCAGTAGCTAGATTATGAATCCCTTCCTTTTCATTGTTGGATTTGTCATGAGTATGGACATCTTCAGAAGTAATGTCCTAGGATTAATAAAACTCCTTCTTCTAATTCCTACCCTTTGTCTTCATCTCCAAAATTTGTTAAGGAGGATAAAGGGAAAGATTCCATGATGGAGGGTGCATCGGATAAAGATGGATTTGTGCCTATTAAGCCTTGCGCTAAGGGTCATGGTCAAAAGAGATTGTTGAAGGACAGGCAGACTGAAGATGACTTTAATTAGTTTGAGGTGTTAGACACTTCCAACTTGGAAGAAGGAATCCTGTCAGGTGTGCATTCTGGTGTTGTTGGTATGGGCTTTGATGTGGGGCAAGGACAAGGGTCTGGTCTTGATCTTCATTTCTCACAGGGTGTGCAAAATCAGCTAGTGTCTTTGAATGGACCTATGCAGGATGATGATGGTATTGTTTTGGCAGATTCGGCAAATGAGGGGCTAGTTTCTAGAAAGAGAAAGGGGTCTTCTCTTTCCTTGGGGTGCAACAATGTATGCTTATGAAGGAATCATCTGAGCACTCTTCTAAAAGTGGCTGCAAGAAGGATCTTGAGAAAATTAAATGTATTGGAGATTTGTTGGTGGAATTTGGGTCTGTTAAACCCATTAATACTCACTTTTATCCTTCTCCTTCATGATTGCTCTATCATGGAATGTAAGGGGGGTGAATAGCACCTCTTTTCAAAAGGCTATTCATGATTTGGTTGTTGTCCACTCTCTGAACATTTTTTGTGTTTAGGAGACTAAAATTTTAGTTGATTTTATGCTTCAGTGTGCTTCTTGTATATGGTACTTTGGTCAATGTCAGTGCATTGGTTCTCAAGGGAGCTCTAGGGGTTTGGCTCTTTTTTGGGACCCATGAAAGATTGCTCCACTTTGGTGAATTTCTAGTCATTCTACTATTTCCATAGTTTCCTCTTCTTTGGAAATAGGTGAGACAATTTTGGTTACTAATGTTTATGCACTGACTAATTTTCATGGAAAAATTTGACTTTGGGCTCATATAAGGTATGTTAGATCATGTGATCCATATCTTCCTTGGGTCTTAGCTAGTGATTTTAATTGTGTTGAGCTTGGAGGAGGAAAGAGGTGGGTTGCCTCGACTTGGGCCTGCTTCTAATCTTTTTGGGAAAATGTGGATTCACTAGATTTAATTGATGTTAAGCCTTCCAATGGGGTTTTCACTTGGAATAATAGACGGAATAGAGAGGAAGCAATCTATGAAAGGCTGGATAGATTTTTTGTTTCCTATTTTTGGGTGGGAAGTAGATTGGTTATTGGTTATGAGATTCTTGATTGGAGGGGTTTTGAAAATTGGCCAATTAAACTTTTCGTAACCTCTTTTATAGTTCCTAAGAATCCTCCTTTTAAGTTTCAACTTATGTGGCTTCGAGAGTCTTCTTTGCATGATCTTATGGCCCAGTGGTGGTGTGATGGAAGCCTTGCTTATGGTATTGTATAAGAGTGAATTTTCACCCCATATGCAATTCCCCTTTTTGCCTTTACCCAGCTTAGAAAACCAAGTTTGGAGGCTTAATTCCACCTAAGCCTGTTGCTTGCATCACACTTGGCACCTATTTTGAGTGTCGAAGGAATTTCTATCAAGGATGCCCACACGACGTGTAGATGTCTATGTGGCGTGCTTATGTCCCTGATAGATTCCCACATCTAGATCCTGTAGAGGCGTTACACTTCCCATTGGGGGTTGATTTGTAATTCCCTCTTTGGCTGACCGACCCGAATATGGTCGTTTCTCTTCATTATTTCTTCATATTCACTCCTTGAATAGGCATTTCATCCTCTTCACATCTTCTTCCATCATCTACACATCTTCTACCATCTTATACACCTCTCCCAAGCATTGAGCTCACACTCTAACTCTCTAGCTCTCTCTAAGCCCTCTCTTAGCTCTCCAAACAATTTACACTTCACAACAACAAAATCAACACTCCACCACTTTAGTAGAGCAAGTGTGGAACAAAAAACCATTGCAGTAGAGGCTTGAGTTCCTCTCATTTTCTCCCCCATTAGCCTTGAGCGCTCTTGGTGGAGATGGTAATCTTTCACTCCTCTCCTCTATTACTTGGTTGAGTAGCATAACACTATTTTGTAGTGCTTTAGTTCTCTTTACTTCATTTCTACTTTTCTCTCTATCTATCTAGTTGTCCATGGAGGTGGGAACACCAAAATAGGGTCTGACTAAGACAGGCCCCTATACAGCCACCAAAAATTTCTCTCTCCCTCTTGTGTGTGGGTATTGAAGACACTCACAAACTAGAAGCTTCATCACTCACACGGTCGTGAGTATTTCCTTTCTTCTCCTTATCATCACTTAGCCATTTTTTGAGACATTCTCACTTTTTGGTCCCTATGAGACGCTAGTGCACCTCTGAGATGCCAGCGTGCCATGCTGTCATTTGTATTCCACGTTGACATCCTTTGGCCGAGAGCTTGATAGTCTGTCCAAAGAATCTCTGTGACCTACTCTTTCAGATTCTGAATCTCTCGTCATTGCTCCATTGAGGTAGTATAAGGAAGTTTGCTTCGTGAGGCTCTTTGAGTGAAGAGAACTCATGAGTAGCAAATCCCCCTATATTAGATTTTGGTGAACCCAAAGTGAAGAGAAAATCTTCCATAAAACTGGGAATTTATTTACCCCTACTTGGTGGGGTTATAACTTTTGACTCAGTGCTCAGAATTCAGAACCGTTTGCACCGTTGGAAAGGTCTTCTAGAGGACTAGTTCAATCCCTAAAATACTAGTGCCTTTAGTAATTGAATTTTTGGGACTGATGCAAGTTCTGACCTCAAATTCTGCCTCAAAGACCTTTGAAAACACGAATTACTAAAACATAGAAAATACCAAAAAAGCTGTAATGGATTTAATATCTTCTTTTATTAGTTTTGTGTGTAATTTTATTGAAAATGTTAATGATATTCCATTTAGTGCATGTGATGGTGACTTGGCTTGCCTATGTCACTTGGTGTTTTTAATCCTTCTCACAAAAGCCCTCTCACTTCAAAGGATATTTTGTTGCAAGAAGATGAAATCATTGATAATTTTCTTAATATTACTTTACCTTCTCTTCATTCCAATGCACTCTCTTCTAGAGACGTTACATTTGTGAATGATGAATCTCATCTTTGTTCTGATGCACTCTCTTCTAGAGATGGTGCATTAGCGAATGATGAACCTCCTTCCACATATGATTCTCCCTAGATTGATGTTGAGAATGTTCCTTCAAATGATTATTCCAAATTTGATCCTTTTTGGATTAATGTTGAGAATATGTATTCAAGTAATTATTCTACTAGTTGTGATGATTCTGTAAATACAATCCATGTCTCTGTTTCCCTTTAAAGGCCTAAGAGACCAATCATTTACATGACCCTAGTTAGTCCTGCTTCTAAAAAGATTTGTTCTATTGATGGTGTTCTATTTGATGGTGGTTCCCCTAATATTCCTATGGCTCTCTCTTATAGAGCAGTAGCCCATACCTAACCAAGTCTTCCTTTAGCTCCTAAACCTATGACTAAAGCACCTAGTGATTATGATCCTATCGACCAACCTTGCCAGGTTCCTTCGGATATCTCTCTGTGGGACTTGATTTAGTCTACTCTGGTTTACCAAGGTATGCTTCAGGAAGCTTTGTAGAAGATCATCTTGCCTACTTCTACTAGGCCAATGGATGCTAATGTGTTGATGACGTATATTCATGCAGATTTTCTGACTATTACATTCTATCTGCAAGAGCTTCCGCCTCTAGAAGTATAGAAGCAAGCGAACCCTTTAATGATCATAGTTAATATTAATAAAATTGGCATTAGACGTACTCTCATTGATGTCAATTCAGCACTCAATGTATGTAGTATCGATCTATTGCCTAAGATTAATATTTACTTGTCTTCTATTAATACTTCTTTTGTTGTCCTTCATGGGTTCGATAATGTCAGTCAAAAATCCCTAGGAACGATAGTCTTGCCTTTGAGGTTGCGACTCGTTACTGTACCTACCCTTGTATATGTTATGGCAGAGAAGTTACCATGTAACATTCTTCTTGGTAGATAGTGGATTCATGTTATGGGTGTAGTCCCATCTACCTTGCACAAATCTATTAAATTCATTTGTAACAATAAGGTAGTCACAATCAAGGTTGACCTTAAGGCTATACACCTATGTGAGATGGCGGCTACTGGTCAACCTTTGGTTGTTCCTACTCTTATCCCTTTAGTATCTTCTAGTATGTTGATGTTTACTCCAGCAGTACCTACTACAAAGGACACTCTCAAGATAAATGTCCCTGAAGAAGATCCTTTTGAAACAAGGAGTCCTAAGTGTGCTCCTTCTACCTCCTTTCAAAGGAATGCATGTCTTGGTGATGATTGGGGTTCCTTAGACTTTACAAAATCCTTCATTTAGGAATATAAAGTCGACCCGATCCACTTATACCTTCCAATAACATCATCCAAACCCGCTATCGAAGATGGTCATTCTTCAACATCGTGGGACAATATGGATGCAAATTGTAATATTCTTTGTGTCGATCCTCCTTGAGGAAGAGGATTACGCTTCTACTCAAGAGGATAATGTTGACAGTCCTGTAAAAGAGGATGATGGTGATCCCATAAAGGAGTGTGACCCTTGTTGTCAGGACAATACTCTTTATGAGGATCCTCCTTTTCAAGATCTGCAAGCATGTAATGGCCCTGGCTTTGAGCTTGTTTGTAAATATGGCTATGAGCGTAAAGGTTGTGGGTGTAACAAACAAGGAATCCAAGTCCCTATAGAATTTATGCCTCATAAACGTAATCTAGGGCTTGGTTGCTCAAATGAACAATCTAAACAGAAGCCATGGGTGAGTGATATGAATTCTTCTCAACCTCATCCTATTGAGAAGATTCTTCCCCCACTGTCTTCTATCTTCGTTCCTTCTTCTTCTCATTGTGAGAAGAGGAACCTTTCTCCACAAGAGAAAGGGTTGCTTCCTGCTCCCCATACTTTATCTGAGAAAGAGTGTATTTTGTTGAGGCTTCTCAAAGCATGCTTAATCACTCTTCCTTCTACACAAAAGAAAGTTCATAAGCATAAACATTCTTTATGTGTGTACCATCGAGTGCTTGGTCATTCCACTAGTGAATGTAAGGCCTTGAAGGATAAAATACAACAACTTCATGATTCAGGTATCATCAAGCTCCCATTTGATTGACGCACCTTCCTTTACTTTGCATGACAAGTGATATCGAGGTTTACCTCTATCCCTGTTCTAAGTATCTTGCGTGGTTCTCCTCCCCTATATGCTGGGGGCAATGATAACTCATTTTGGAGATGTGTGTCCTTCTTAAGGACCCCCCTCTTCTCTATGAATTTTGAATGAAGCGTCCCTTGAGTGGACCCCTTTTCTCTTTTGAAGGGTTCCCAAGGGACCTCTTTGAAATCTTTTCTCTCGAATGAATTCATTGGTGTCTAGCTTGGGGGTAGCCTAAGTAGACCTCACTTTTCAAATAGTGTGTCCCTTGAGTGGACCCCTCTTTTTTCACATTAGGTTCCTGAGGGATCCCTTTGAAATTTTTCCAACTTATCAACGGTCTTCGTGACTGTTCGCTTACTCGCCTACACGACTGCTTTTTAACATGTCCTATCTATGGGTAGACATGTCGCTGCTTTTTGACTCTACAGAATCTTCTTCATTTGAGCTTCCTCCATGTGAGAGATCTTGGGGGTTACCTCCCTACAGGTCTGAGAGCCTGTAGGGTGCTTCCTTTGAGCTTCCTCCATGTGAGAGATCTTGGGGGTGGCTCCCCTACAGGTCTATGGGTCTATAGGGCACTTTCCTGGGGTTTCCTTCATGTGAGAGTTCTTGAAGGATACCTTCCTTACAGGTTTGTGGGTCTATAAGGCGCTTTCTCGGCTTCTTCCATGTGAGAGATCTTGGGGGATGCCTCCTTGTAGGTCTATGGGCCTATGAGGCACTTACAGTTTTACTCGGTGATACAGGTTCTCCTCCTTGAGCAGGGCTTTCTTTTATCACCTCTTTTGTGGTGCAGGTTCTACTCCTGAGTGGGTTTTTCTTTCACCACACGCTTTTTGGTGATACGGGTTCTCCTCCTTGAGTGGGTTTGCTTTTATCACCTCCTTTGTGGTGCAGGTTCTACTCCTGAATGGATTTTTCTTTCACCACACACTTTGTTCATTTCTATCTTTCTCTTCTCTCTTGTATACATTGGATCGAAGATCTGCATCTTCTTCATCCTGAGTATATGCTCTATCTTCAACTTCATAATTATGTGGAACTATGAAGTCTTCTTATTACGGTCTACTTCCTCGATGGTTTAGGTATACATTTCTAACTCTACTCTCTCTTTATCTACTTTACTAAGCACTCATCAGTGTTAGTGCTCACTAAAGTGGGGGAAAAATGTATAAGAGCAAATTTGCATCCCATGTGCAATTCCTCTTGTTGCCTTTACCCTCCTTAGAAAACCAAGTTTGGAGGCTTAATTCCACCTAATTTCATTGCTTGCATCACACTTGGTGCCTATTTTGAGTGTTAATGGAGGCGTTTCTATCGAGGATGCCTACACGGTGCGCATACGTCTACATGGTGCACTTACGTCCCTAATAGATTCTCGCATTTGAAGCCTGCAGAGGCGTTACACTTGCCACTGGGGGTCAATTTGTAATGCCCTCCTCGGTCGATTGACCCAAATATGGTCATTTCTCTTCATTATTTCTTCATATTCACCCCTTGAACAAGAATTTCATCCTCTTCACATCTTCTTCCATCTTTTACACATCTTCTACACCTCTCCCAAGCATTGAGATCACACTCCAACTCTCTAGCTCTCTCTAAGCCCTCTCTTAGCTCTCTAAATAGTTTACACTTCACAGCAACAACATCAACACTCCACCACTTCAATAGAGCAAGTGTGGAACAAAACACCATTACAGTAGAGGCTTGAGTTCCTCTCATTTTCTCCCCCATTATCCTTGAGTGCTCTTGGTGGAGGTGGTAAGCTTTCACTCCTCTCCTCTATTACTTGGTTGAGTAGCATAACATTGTTTTGTAGTGCTTTAGTGCTCTTTACTGCATTTCTACTTTTCTCTCTATCTATCTAGTTGTCCGTGGAAGTGGGAACACCAAAACGAGGTCTAACTGAGGGAGGCCCCTATACAACAACCCAACAATTTCTCTCTCCCTCTTGTGTGTAGGTATTGAAGACACTCACAAACCAGAAGCTTCATCACTCACACGGTCGTGAGTATTTCCTTTCTTCTCCTTATCGTCTCTATTCCATTTCAATCTTATTACTTCTTGTTACTTTCTTGCATTCTGGATATTCTTAGTAATTGGAGTGTAAGTTGTCACTTATCCATTTTTTGAGAAATTGTCACTTTTTGGTCCCTACGAGACCCTTAACGCCTCTGAGATGCCAGCGTGTCACACTATCGTCTATATTCCGCGTTGACGTCCTTTGGCTGAGAGCTTGATAGTTTGTCCAAAGAATCTTTGTGACCTACTTTTTTCAAATTCTGAAACTCTCACCATTGTTCCATTGAGGTAGTATAGGGCAGTTTTCCCCGTGAGGCTCTCTAAGTGAAGAGAACTCGTGAGTAGCGAATCCCCCTATATTACAAGTACAACTATGTACACCTTTGTTAAAAAACTTTAGTATGTCAAATTTCACCTTAAGAGATGGAATAGGATGAGTTTTGGTAATCTTAAGGTTATGAGGAGGAATGCTTAGGCACACCTTGTTGTGATTACTCACCAAATTTGGGATTTTGGTTTTTTAGATGCATTAAGTCAAGCAAAATCCTAGGCTACGAGAGTAGTGGAGGAGTGGGAGCTCCAAGAGGAGATTTTCTGGAAGCAAAAGGCTCAGATTGATTGGGTTCAGGAAGGGGACAGGAATATTGCTTTCTTCCATCATTTTGTATAGGATCATCGCAATAGAAGCTTTATCTCCTCTTTGGTCAATATGGATGGGATCCACATATCTTCTTTGTAGGCTTTATCTCGTGAGGCTAGACAATTTTATTCTTCTCTTTTTTCTGAGGATTCACTCCCTACAAAAGATGAGGAGAATTTGATCATTGCTTGCATTCCCTCCCTAATCTCCAAGGAGATGAATGATTTCCTCATCTTCTTGATTTCTCTACCTAAATTGGAAGAGGTTGTTTTTGGGATGAATAAAGGAAAAGCTCCAAGCTCAGATGGTTTTCATGTTGAATTTTTTAGGAGTTTTGGGATATTATAAGTTTGGATTTGTTGGAGGTTTCCCAGGAATCTCTTCATAGCAAACAAATTTTTTGTGCCTTGAACTCTACTTTTCTAGTTCTCATTCCTAAAAAGGAAGGTACGGATCAGCTCAATTCTTTAGACCTATTGCTCTCTGTAATGTGGTGTACAAAATTATTACAAAATTGATTGCAAAGAGGCTCAAATTTTGTCTTCCTTTTGTGATCTCTGAGGAGCAAGGGAGTTTTGTGGCTAGTAGACAAATCCTAGATGGGGTGGTGATTGCCTCTAAAGTCATTCACTCTATGGCGACTTCTAAGGAGAATTCTATGTTCATCAAATTGGATATGGCCAAAGCTTATGATAGAGTTAACTAGAGTTTTTTGTAGCAAATTCTCCTAGGATTTGGTTGTAGTCTTGATTGGGTCAATTGGACTATGAGCTATGTTACCTCTTCCTCTTTTTTTGTTATTATGAATAGGGAACCTTTTAAAATTTTTGGGGCATCTAGGGGCCTTCATCAAGGAGATCCTCTCTCCCCTTATCTAATTATTATTATGGCTAAGGGCCTTGGTAGATTTCTTAAGTCTTGGCTTTCCCAGGGCATGATCTAAGGTTGGTGTTGGGGCAATGGGTTGCCACAACTCTCTCATCTTCAATTTGTGGATGACACTACTCTTATGGGGAGGGCTCACCTTTAGGAGGTTGTTTTGTTTAGGCAGGCTTTGGATATTTACCTATATAGGAGTGAATTTGTACCCTTTATGCAAATTCCCCTTTTACACATCCTCGCCTTAGAAAACCAAATCCAAAGGAAAAATTTGACATTAGAAAGTTGTCTTCCTTCCACTTGGTATCTGTCCTTTATGTCGATAGGCAAATATTTGTTGGGGATGCACATGCAACACATAAATGTCTATGTGGTGTGCATACATCCCTGATGGATTCCTATGTCTGAAGTTGGTAGAGGCATTACACTTTTGATTGGGGTCAATTTGTAACTTCCCCCTTCGACCAACTGACCCCGAAAATGGCAGATTTTTCCTTCTTCTCCTTCAAATTCATCCATTCTTCATTCAACTCATCTTTTTCCATCTTTCTTCCATTTATTTTTGCATTCTCAAGCATTCTCAACCTTCACTTCACTCCCAACAACACTTCAACACTCCATTACAATAGCAACAACACTCTGTCAACTTCGTAAAGCAAGTGTGAAGCAAGCCATTGCAGCATGGGCTTGAGGTTCTGTGAGACCTCCCTTCATCGTGGTTGAGGCTGTGGTGATTTTTCAAGCCTTCTTTCTCCTGCATTGGCTAGTGAGCTCTTTGTGGAGGTGGTAACATTTCACTCCTCTCCTTTATGATTTGGTTGAGTAGCTATTTACTGTTTTGCAGTGTTTAGTGCAATCTCTACTTTATTTACTTCTTTATTTCATATTTCTATCTCGTTGCTATCTGGCTGTCCATGGAGGTGGAAACACCAAAATGGGGGTTTGACTAAGGCAGGCCCCTATATAGTGCCAATTTTTTTTCCCTTCCTTCTTGTGTGTAGGAGAATGTGCTTTTGGAGCTAGTTGGCGAACTGGCGCCTTGGTGAGATTATCTTCATCATCTTAGCTCTTATCTATTTACTTTAACATCTATGTTTGTACTTTTCGTATGCTATAGTTCTATTTTGTTCATTTAGAAGTAACTAGCTAGGCCGTTAGCTTATTTTCTGATGATTCATACTGTATTCTTTGTCCTTTGGCCATACGGATACCAATGCGCCCAAGAGACACCAGCGCACCACGCTGATGTCCCAAAACTGCATTGTCATCCTTGAATAGAGAGTTGTCTGAGGCACAATACCAACTCTAAAAACCAACTCACCGAGCCCAAACTAAAGTTCAGATCTGTAGAGTGATTGAGGCACATTATAGTCCTCATCATTCGTGATCCCTATTCCCAAAACATCCATTTAGAGTGAGGTAAGTTAGGGTAGCCCTCCGCTCTCGACTCTCTTTGACCTGGGCCTTGACATGGTTGGTCCCCCTCTCTTACATTACCTTGCTGCTTCAAGTTAGAAATTCAATGAGCACAAGTCGTCTATCTTTTTTTTTGATACTCCTCAAGATATTCAACAATGGATTGCTAATATTTTGAGGTTTCAGATTGGGTCTCTTCCCTTTGCCTATGTGGGATACCTCTTGTTGTTGGTAGGAAGCCCAGGTCTTCTTGGAAAGAATTTCTTGGTAAGCTACACAATAAAGTCACTCGTTGGACTCATCATTGGCTTTCTACTGCTGCAAGAGTGACTCTTCTAAAGTCTATTATCTGGGATCTCCCTATTTATAGGTGTTTTGTTCAAGAGGCTCCATTTTATTTCTTGAGGGAATTTGATGCTCTCTTACCTCAATTTCTTTTGAGTGGTAACTTGCAGTCGACTAAGTGAAGTCTTGTTAAGTGGGAAATGGTGTGCAGGCTGTAGAAAGAGGGGAAACTCGACTTACATTTTGCTATTTTGAATGGAAAACTCTTGCAACCAAGTTATATTGGCATTGGTGTACTAGTCAACATCAGCTTTGTGCCCATATTCTCACCCACAAGTATATTAAGGATGTTAACACTTTTGATGTTCCTCGGTTCCCTTTAGAAGGAATGGGATCTATGATTTGGAAGACTCTAAAATCGTGGGCTCAGTTGGTTAAGAAGGGGATTTTTTGGATTTGTCATATGGGTTCTCAGGGTCTTTTTTGGTGGGATTCTTGGGATGGTCATCCTCCTATTCTTTATTCTTACCCTCACCTCTAGCCTCTTTGTGATCATTTTACTGTTGTAGGTTGGAACACGGTTGAGCATTATAAGACTATTTAGAATATTGGACTGGTTGCTAGTCTTAGATGGAAGCACTCCTCAAATTGGTCACCAGGAGGGTCAGAGGAGGATAGGCAAGAGTTGGCTCAGATTCTTGCATCATGTGAATGCAACTCCATGGAGGGGCGTGATGTCTTGGCTTGGAGTAACAATGATTTATCTTGTAAGTACTTTGTTTCAGCGGGTTATGGAGAGTTGGTTAGGAAGATGTTTTGGGACTCTGAGGTTCCTTGGTGGAAGTACATGTGGAACAATTTTTTTTGGCCCAAGTGCAATTTTTTTATGTGGTTGGTGGTCTAGAATCACTATCTTACTTGGCATAACTTGTGCAAGCAAGGGTTCCAAGGTCCCTCAATGTGTGTTTTGTGTTGTAATAGTGAGGAGAGTGTTTCTCATCTCTTCTTCCAATGTTCCTTCTCTAGGAGGCTTTGGCACCTATGGTGGGGTGTGTGGAACTGGGCTTGTTGGAATGTCTCTACTTTGGTGGTGTTCTTTGCCCGGTGGGGGAAGGCCCATGTTAAGACCTCCTTTCTTCAAGCTACTTGGGCTCTTGGACCAACTTTTATTATCAGGCATATTTGGTTGGAGAGGAATCACATGATTTTTTAATATGTGAAGTTGGTTGTTCAACATTTGTGGTAAAAAATTCTTCATTCTTTGGGAGAAACTATTTCAGCTAAGTGTGACTTGGCTGAGGGTGTTGATCCGGGAGATGTTTCTTGTTGCACTCATCTCAACCTTCCTCTTCAAAGGGGTGTTGCTCAAGGTGTTGGCTAGATGATGAGAAATAGGTGTCGTCATCCTCTTTAGAAGATAAATAGGGAGAAGTGTTTGGTGTCCTCCTCAGGGTGTGTTGAAAATTAACACAAATGGTTCTTCTCGAGGAAATCTTGGTCATGCTAGTATTGGGGCTGTTGGGTGGAATAGTTCTAGGACTATTGAGTTTATCTTTTATGTTTATAAGGGTTGGTATACTAACAATGTGATGGTGGCTCTTGCCATTTTATGTATTGTGGAGCGCAGTTGTGCTCTTGGGTGGAGACAAATCATTTGTGAATCTAATTCTCAGGTGGTGGTGACTTTGTTGAAGAGGCAACAGTTAGAGGATGTCAATTGGCATTTGGCTATAATTATAAAACAAATTCCCAATCTGTGTGCTTCCTTGGAATCTGCTACTTTTTGTCACATACCTAGCTCGAATGGAATGGGGTTGCAGATTGTTTAGCTAAATGGTATTTTGATCATTTGCAAAATTGTAATATTGTGGAAAGGGGTCAATTACCCCCAGATTTGTCTTAACAGTTGGACCACTTAGTGGAGATCGACAAGGGTGTGTAATGCCATGTGCTTTGTACTGTTCTATTTTGGTTTGAATAAATTTTTACCCCTCTTTTAGTGAAAAAAAAAGCCTTCTCTATTACACTCTACAAACCTGGGTTAAAACTCGATATACTACAAACTTGCTCTAAAGTATTGACTTGACTGTTTTCATAATCATGATAGTTATCTTCCCATTCTTTCTTCTAGATCATGTTAGGAAATATGGGAAAAACTCCTAATGTGCCTAAAGAAAAGGGAAATTCTATCTCCCACAAATCTTAGTTGGAGACTTTATAGGGGATAGGGGCTAGTAGTTGTAAGGGCTAACTTTGTCAACATGTAGCAATTGACTGGAATATCATAGAACCTTCCCTTTTTTTGAAATGTGGATTGTCCTATTATCTATCTATAACTAAGGTTTGGAGGTGTAACTCATCATGCAACTCGCCACATCAACACATCTATTGAGAAGTGCCTAAAATTTAACTTTTTAAAGATTCGACCAAAACTTGATCAAGGACCCGCAGTAGTTGAACAAAAAATATCATTTGTTGCTTGTAGATTATCATATTATTATATAAAATAAAACTAATATGAAATCTAAATGGACCAAATACCTATTGGTAACCATAAATCTTTGATATCTCTAGTTTTTATATTCAACACATATGGACCAATAGTTGAACACAAAAAAACTATTTGTTGTTATAAAAACAACACATAATTATTTAAACTACAACTTATATCAAACAAAAATGGACCAATAGTTTAATAAAAAAAAATTGAAAATCCTTCACATTTAATGGAAAAATACATGGTATTTATTGTGCTCACCTTTTATATTTGTGATAGGATAAACTATTAATATGAAATACTTCAATGCTTGTATATTGCTACCCCAATAGTTGTAGACATAAGAACATTATTTTTTTACTATGATACCAATACTTGTTTAACTAAATGTCTTATTCTATTAAATGAGCATTTTATTTTATAAATCACATACTTAGAGTGGATCATTTGATATTTTATTTGAGACAAAAAAAAAAAATTTCACTTCTTGTTGAATGTATTTATGTTTTTTTTACGTAACATAGGTTCTCATGTGTTCAAGTATGGGTCCATTTTTTATCAACATTTGGTTATATTTTTATTTACATATGAACTATTTATTTACAATACATAGTATAAATATGTGGTAAGATTAGTATTATGATCACCATCACAATCATTGGACCCTGCACAACTACTGAACCCTCTTCCCTAGATCTCACTCACTTGTCTATTACATTAAAATACAAAGTCCAGCTCTAATTTGGATTGCTTAGTGACCAGCTTTAGTACACACATTTAAAAAATGGAAGGATCAAATCAGTGCTACACAAGGTTATGCAGCCCCATGAGCCTACGCTACATACAAAATGGAGAGTTATGACTACAGTAAGTTACATGAGGACAAAACTTCAGGTAAAGAAGAGGAGATGAGAACATGGCCTACCTTCAATGAGGGGGAAATGATGAGATAATAAAAATGTCTCATGGTTTATTTAAAAATTGTACCTTTCTTGCTGAAAGACATTTGTATAAACTAATTAACTTTAAGATATTAGAAACAGATTATGAAATGTGTTATCTGCCTGTTTCTCTTTCATGAGTAGATAATTATATAGACTTTATTTTCTATGCATATTCTTGCATTTATGATGAATGCAAGCGTTATAAGTAGTCTCATGACGTGGAGCTATAGAATAGACAAAACCAACTCCAGAGTTAACTCAACTAGCTCAAACTGAGTTGGTTAGTTCCAAAACATGTAACACTATAATTCTTCTGGTTCAAGAAAGTAGATAAGGGCAATATCGCTTGTCCTTGGATTTGTGATGATTAACTCTGGGTCCTAACTCCTAAGTCAAATTTCTGTCTTTTAAGTCACGTTTGCAACTGCTAAATAGAATTTTAGCCATTGACCCAATAATGCCATATTTTATGAGTTGCATTTGCTAATTTTTAGGGGATTCATCTTGAAGTCCAAGAATAACTGAGACTAGAACATTTGAAGCTCGCCTAGACTCATGAACAATAATAAGTCTTTAGCACAAAACTGAAACTCATCTCTAACAGAGGAATGCATGGACCATTCATTAGATCTAGTGGTCAAATGGATAGTAGGCCAGTCTCTCTCTTAGCTTAGAAGTAAGATAGTATGTAGCCTTTCAGTGGTAATAATAAGTTCAGTGTAATCCCATCTTTTATTAATAAAGAGAGTGAAGTTGATGGGTCTTTCTAAGTAACGGGTTGATTAAAAAGGGAGTTGGGCCCACTCACTTTAAGGAAAGATACTTTCTTCTTGTTTTCTTATTCATTTCATTGCATCTTGTCACAAGATTAAGTTAGTTCATGATTTGATTGTTTAATCATTTGTTACGTATTAATTCATTAAAAATACATAAAAGAAAAACTGAATTTCACATTCTAGTTTTTATTTCAAGTCATATAAGTGATTTATAGAATGATTTCATTTCTACAATTTATATTTTAGCATTTGATGTAACAATATTTTTATTTCTGCATTGTGTGTGTTTACATTAAGTTGGTACAAGTAGATTTATATTCTCACAATGTGTGTATTTACATTCAAAACTTTCTAGATTAGAATCTATTTCAGTTATACGCTATTATCCAATTCCAGTTCAAATTAAATTAGGTTCTTAGGTAGGAGCTTATTGCTCTCAATACTGGAAGTCTATCACAAATAATCTTAGTCTATCACAAATAATTTTGGACATCATCTAGATTAATAAGAATTAAATGACGAGACTATTAAAACATTACAATGACCTCATTTATTAATCCACTTGCATGTGCATCATAATCAACATTTAAAAAATCTATAAAATATCTGATTCAAAACATTTTAAAAGAGCTGATAGTTATCTAGACAGCAATCATACAAAGTATTCTTTGACTAATCAGATCATCAAATTAATTGAATCACCACAACACCACATATTATTAAATCATATTAACTTGGATTCCTTCTTTTGTTTGATTTTGGCGCCTCAAAAAACACTATAAGTGATGCCAAAGTAGGACAGGTCAAGTGGCCCCATAACCTAGACTTAACATGAGATCTATATTGGTTGCCAACAACCACCGACAGCATATCATTTGTAGTAGTACATTTCAATCCGATCTGGAATGTAGATACATTTAATAGAGCTCCTTTCTATCCATCAAAATGTAACATCTGTTGCTAGCTAAACTTTGAATAATTAAGTGAAAACACTTAATTTTATTCTTTGCTTATTTCATGGCCAAATCTCTTAGCACAGCACCTCTTGTTGGAGAATTTCCCTTAAAACGAACAAAGAATGTCACTATTGTACGTGATGAAATTTTAACAGATAGGATTTGAGGGGATGACTTTTTCTCTTTATATTCTAAAATTCCAATAAATTTAAAGAATAGATACCCTCAAATCCTCCATAAAATGTCATTTTCCCAAGCACAAGCATACTGTGTCAGATTCATCTTCTGATTACCACTTTAACCTGTCTACCACATATTATTGATGACAGACACACGTTGCTTCCATGACCCGTATCCTCCTGTTTCTGACATCTAATTACTTTATTCTTCTTCTTTCCACAAATGCTTGCTCCTGTTTCTGACATCTAATTGCTTTATTCTTCTTCTTATCACAAATACTTGCTGACTCAGTTCAGTGCAGATCTATTCAATGAATAGAGTTAAGTTCAGTGCAGATCTGTCCAATTAATACAGAGTTTGTGTTCTGTTAACTGTATGGATTTAGCACTAGGGTATAATATGTTTTTTGAAATGCTGCGGGTGGGTATATTATTGTCATTGATTACTGTTCAGGTGACTTTAAGTGCTTATGAATCTGATCTCATAAATAAGTTGCCAGGCCAAAAACAAAACATTACCTCTAAACAGTATGGTGGGTATATTACAACTGATGAAGACAATGGTAGAGCTTTATTTTACTACTTTGTACAGGCAGAGACCAATCCCACTTCCAGGCCATTAGCATTATGGCTTAATGGAGGTAATAGAATGATATTGAACTTTGATTTATAGGATGCCCATATAGTGTACTTGTGCCCTTGAACAACCTTTTAGAGCAAGCATGTAATACTTTTGTGTTAATAAACTACTGCAGGGCCTGGATGCTCATCGCTTGGATATGGAGCATTCATGGAGCATGGTCCTTTTAGGCCCAAAGGAAGTGATTTGGAGAAAAATATGTACTCTTGGAACAAGGGTGATTATTACTATTTAGTGTAGATCCTCTTTATTCCAATTCTTTCATTAATTGGCTTGTAACATACATCTATTGGTGATGTTTCAATTTATGCTTGGCAGAAGCAAATCTGCTCTATGTAGAGAGTCCACTTGGAGTGGGATTTTCATATTCCAATACCAGTTCAGACTACGAGTATCAAAATGATACACTAACTGGTACATTGTCTCTCAAGTCTCACTATATATTTACTGAGTCACATATGGAAGTTTGTAGCATATAGTTACTGGAGGCTGGATATATGAAGTATTGATTAAGCAAGCTCCAAACTAATCAATGACTGCCAAATAATGCAGCTGAGGACAATTTGACATTTCTTTTGAATTGGTACGAGAAATTTCCAGAGTTCAAAGATGTAGACTTTTACATAACAGGAGAGAGCTATGGAGGTATAATCAAGTTCTGTCTGCCTCTGTTTTAACAGCAATTGTCTTCTGCTTATTGATTTTAACCTTTCAACACCTTCTGGCAATCTATTTATTAATTTTTTTTGTTAAGCTTCATATAACTTTAAGGCTAATCACTGTTATCTTGCAGGACACTATGTGCCACAATTAGCAACCCTTGTACTGGATTACAACAAAAACCCAAAGATCACACCTATCAAACTGAAAGGAATTGCCGTAGGTTTTGTATATACTTCATTCATTATTTCAAATTATTTTGTAAAAGTTTTATACAACCTATATACAAACATGTTTACTCTAATAAGATTCAATCACTAGAGATATGTAGCCAGAAAAGATTTCATGTTCTGTCCCTCATATATGCTTTTGGTAAAAACTAAAATTCTGTATTATGTTTTTTGCGCTATGAGTGCTTGGGGTGAGATGCCATCTTGGGGGACTCAGGAGTCAGGCGGTGACTAAATCCTGTGTCAGCAATTACTTGGGGGTTATTAATGCCTTAGCCAATATATTCCTATTTATTACATTTGTTGAAAGAACTTACAGTGCTTGCTTCATGGATAAGCCAATACATTCCCGGGGTTCACTTGGATGTAGGATCAAACTTCAGACAGACCAGGACTAGACTAATATGTTGCAATCAGAGTTATCAACTAATGGGGATGGAGGATTCGTCAGAAATTCCAAAATTTTAATAGATTAGATTTTCCCAGTCAACAGCACATGAAAGTATTGGTTCACAGTAACACCAATCACTGAAATTTTGTGGAGCTGACTCTACTAAGCATAGATCTTCTCAATAAACCTTGAAATTTAGAAAAAGCTAGGGTTACAAACACAAGATCTTCAAATTCTTGAATATTGTATGCATGCATATTCTGTTATGTAACTTAGAAAAAGCTAGGGTTACAACACACAAGATCTTCAAATTCTTGAATATTGTATGCATGCATATTCTATTATGTAAAGTTTTTAGCAGAGTTAGCAAAATGAATCTTCTTCTTCGGCTTGACAAGTTGTTTCCACAAAAGTTTCTAAGAAAGTTTATTCATTGTTTAGGTATAATAAATGGAAATCTGAATAAATAACACAAAACGTGAAATGTCATACCATTGCAGATTGGCAATCCCTTTTTGGAGATGGAGATAAGCATAAATAATGGAGAATTTTTGTGGTCGCATGGTTTGATCTCAGATCAAACCTACCAACTGGATCAGAACGTCTGTAA
Source organism: Sequoia sempervirens (assembly GCA_007258455.2). Classification (NCBI taxonomy): domain Eukaryota; kingdom Viridiplantae; phylum Streptophyta; class Pinopsida; order Cupressales; family Cupressaceae; genus Sequoia; species Sequoia sempervirens. The sequence goes on from VDFB02193867.1 coordinate 685,634,824, forward strand.
CACTTCCAGAATGTGGCTAGAAGATTATGTTATAGGCAAAGAATCTCAAGCTTGTATGGATGTATATAAAAGGGAAATAGGCGAAATCGGAAATGTGAATAACTATGATGTCATCGCAGACAATTGTCTGGCAGCTCAAGCTGATCAAGCAGTGCAGACAACAGCATCTGGAAAGCTAGGGAAGCTTCAAAAGAAAGTAAGCAGTTTCACTTCAATGAAATCAATCCGTGGTATTGGTTTAACAGATATGCTGCACTTGCAGATGAACAAATTTCATGATACTTATATTGATCACTGCGATTGAGCAGATAAAAGAAAAATTTGACTTCGTTGATCCGTGTATTAGAGATGAGATATCATCATACTTGAACAGGGATGATGTGCAAAAGGCACTTCATGCAAATACAACAGGCCTGTCCTACCCTTGGAGTATGTGCCAGAGGTATGCTCTGTGGTCTTTGCTCTCTCATCTGCTTTTTAATATTTTTGCTGTTATTGTTCCTACTGATTAAAAATGGAAAAACAAATCCAGTTGACAAAGCTATCCTTGATACACTTCAAAGCGTTTAAAAATGCACAGCTGGATGAAAGGCAACATGAATATATTCTCAACCATGCTAGTTTAAAGCTAAAGGTTTCCTTTGTGGTTCCCAGTCCTCTGTTTGTTTCCATTTCCTATACATATATAATTAAGTTTCCAACCTAGATTAGATATAGATGAAATCTCAATTACAAATTTATCAGCAATACTGTTATGAGACCAGAAATCAAACAACTTAGATGGTTGAAATCAGCAGATGGTGATACTTATTAAATCATATTCAGCTGAGTTGGGTGATTTTTATCAGCACATATTAAACTCTTTCCAGAGTATAATGTCTCTACTTTTTAACCCATTTATCCAAGTGTGTCATCTCTTACAATTTTCACTCTTGTCTGAGTCATGTGAATAAAGGTGCTACTTGCAATTTATTGTTATTATGGATGACTTTTGAAGTGCTTAATAATGGATTTTTTAATTTTTCAGAGGCACTCTACATTATGACGAAGGAAACAGAGCAAACAGCGTTATACCAGTCTTATATAATCTTGTGAAATCTGGCCTACCCATTATGCTGTACAGGTAATGTTTCTCATGAAAATACTTACTTCTATCCTGTTCAAACATTTGTCAACTGAAAAGTAGGATAAATCCACAGTGGAGATCAAGATGCAGTTGTGCCATTCACAGCCACAAGAACCATTGCCAATAATCTGGCCAAGCAGCTAGAACTACTCACACTTATCCCATACAGGACTTGGTATGATCAACAACAGGTGAGCTCTCTTCCTGGCCAATGGCCATCATGGAATTAGTTGTATGCATTCAGATATATTTCGCTGGTTTAAATTTTGAACCTGTGGGCAGGTGGCAGGATGGACACAGGCATATGGGTATCTAGTCCATGGGAAGAATCAGACCATTCTTACTTTTGCAAGTGTGAGGGGTGCAGCACATGAGGTGCCATATACTTCTCCATCTCAGGGACTCACTTTGTTCAGGGCTTTCATCAGAGGATTATCTTTGCCTGCAAGGTGATCTTCTAAGGCTGTGATTGAGGAACAAGGCAAACACATTGGCAGAAGTATTATCAGGGAACAAGGAATTGTGGTATCATGGAAGGCCAATAGACAATGAAATGGGCATTTTTCATTATTAGGTGATTTTTTGTTGGTGCTAGAGACAAATGTAACAATGTATGTGTGAATAAAATTCAAAGCTAATTCTTATTGGGATTTAGTTAAGTTCTGCTCTGTCACAAGGAACACACTAGCTAGACCTAAAAATACACCAACTAAAAAATGCAGATTTGTCTCCAAACAATAAAGGAATGAATCTGTACACTTCCACAACATATGCATTTGAAAGAAGACGTTAATTCTCTTTTCACATAATCAACCAAAGGACCCAAATGCACATCCACGAGCAAAAAAGTCAGCACTAGCACAGCCAAAACTCATGGGATGGTTTTGGAGAAGGCCAAAGCTAGATTAAAATATTTTACCTGGTATTGCAGGCTCTTTGGGCCACCAAAGCCTGACTACGTTTCTATTGGTACTCCATTCAGCCAGAGTGAAAGCTTGGTGAACTCTGTCTGAGTCAACTTATGTAATTTGCTCTCAGAATTCTATTTATAGGTTGTTGGAGTTCATTATTGGGGTTTGTCCTTTTGAGTTAAAACCTGATCATATGCCTCTCTTTGATAACTTGGCATCAACACAAAATCTTTTATGAAGAGAAAAGCCAACACACGCACAAGAAAGGCCATGTCCAAGGTAAAATTCTTATGAATCAAGATAAGCAAGAACTCTTTGTTGCTGCTCTTCAACCGGCAAAAAACTACAATGAGGTCAAAGAAAACAATGAAGAAGGTGGTTTTATATGCAGCAATATGTTGATCGCTATAATCCACAAGGCATTGAAGGTGTGGAAGAGGTCTCGTCCTATGAAGAAAGTTTCAAATACTTTCATGGTTAACCCTTGGTATGATGAAGAAAGCAAGGCTGCTAAAAGAACATTTAAAGAGAATAAGCTAAACAAGGATAATAAGGAAAGCAGGAAAAATTATAAACAATTATTAAAATCTAAAAAGAAAGTTATGTGGTTTCAAGAAGAAAAGAGTTAATTTCTTTGGGGAAACACAACCCCAAAGGATTTTGAAGGGAGCTTCAAGAAAAAAAAAGAAAACAAATAGAAAACAATATCACAGGAATCCATTGGTTAGAGTATGCGAAGCTCTTCAATGAGTGAGTTGATGAGAAAAGTTATCCGCCAATAATTGACACATGGGCGGAGCTCTTTTCAATGGAAGATATCAAACAAGGCATAAAGAATATGGCAAGTGGTAAAGTTCTGGACATTGATGGGTTACAAGCAGAATTTTTAAAGTGGTGTGTTGATTTACTTGCTCCGCACATCAAAGGTATATTTAACAGCATCAATCAACACAACTTTTTGAGGGAGTGGACTACTAGTGTTGTTATCCCAGTTTTCAAAAGCGGTGACATCAACAACCCTTCCAATTATTGTACAATTATGGTCAATCCTCTTCTTGGAAAGCTTTTTGGGAGCATGGTAGAGCACAAAATCAACAGGTGGGCTAAAAAAGAGGGAAAGAGAGTGAAGGGGCTGGCTGGCTTTAGGCCAAAGCATTCTACCATTGATCATTGCATCACTCTTCACACTTCATTGAGAAGGCCTAGGACACCTAGGGTGGAGAGGCCTTTTGTTGCTTTCCATAAGCTATTTGAGCAGGTTAGAGCTAAAATCAGAACTAAAGAAGGCATGTCTGAGTGTTTTGGTGGTAACATTGGGGTTAAGCAAGGTTGTCCTCTTTCCCCCACTTTGTTTGACTTCAGTTTATATATTGGTAAACTCGAAGAATGGCTAAACAATTCTATGGGGGAAGGGATCTAGCTAGCAGGGCTATGTGGTGAAGTTACTTTTATATGCCGATCTTATTCGTATTGCAAGAACTTCCCATGGTTTGAGAGAGCATTTGAAGGCTCTTGAACTTTTTTACCAAGAGGTTGGGATGTAGGTGAACACAAGCAAGACCAAAGTCATTATTTTTTCTTTGAAAAGGAAGAAGTTACAGTTTAACTTTATCTTTGAGGGAAGTGCATTGGAGATAGTGGAAGAATACAAGTACTTAGGGATTGATTTTCACAATAGGCTCAGTTGGGTGACCTGTAGAATAAAAAGGATTCAAGGAGGGTGGAGAACCTCTTTCCTACTCCAAAAAAGGTGTAGAAAAGTGGAGGTATAGGATTGAAAAACCAAGAAAGTCCTTTTTGGGTTGTTAGTTGTGTCGATTGTCCTTTATGGCTGCAAGGTTTGGGGAAATAGCATGTCAATCCACAAGTGGTGGCAGGTGGAAAGAATTCAAAAACACTTAATTACTAGTAGTCTCAAGGTCAAATCAATAGTCCCCTATGAGATTCTTTTGGCTGAGGTGGGTATGTTTCCAATGGAGGTGTATGCAATAATTAGCTTGCTAAGCTATTTAAATAAGGTTGATAACATGGATATGCATCACTAGCCCAAGTTGGTAGTTGATGAAGAGTTAAAGCGTAGGAAAAATACTTGGATGAAGCAGAACAACAAATGGTTAAACAAGTGGGACATTCAATAACATGTTTGTCCTAACACTATTGAAGAGATAAAAAAGTTTGTGTTAGAAAAGTTTAGGACTACCATGTGGACAAATCAGATTGGGCACAAAAAAAGCACACTACGTCAAAGAATTCAACCCTAAATGGGAGCACGATGAAAAAGCTTACTTAAAGGATGCAATTAAGGGAAAAGCTAAAATTTTAGTGGCGCAATTAAGGATTGGCTCTCATCATCTTCGATGTGAGATGACCAGATGGAAGGTACCCATGGAGGAATGGGAAAAAAGAACTTGCATTTTTTGCACCAAAGGGGTGGTTGAAACTAGGAGATACTTAATCCTTCATTGTGCGGCATATGAAGATATCCATATCCAATTCAAAGACAATTTGAAAGTGGGTAATCTGAATGAGCTATTTGAGGAGACAAGGATTTACAAGATGACAAACTTTTTGGTCAAGATTCATAATAGAAGGGCAATCATCGAGAAAATATTGACAAGTTGTTAGCATTGGTCTTCTAGGTCCCTTGGACCACTTGGCCTTGTGGACGTCATTAAAATTCCTTCACTCATTCATTCATTCAAGAGGAGTGACTGTCATGCATTTTGGAAAGAACTAAACACAAAAAACCACAAGTGAGCAATGGGATTGAATAGCCACCTAAAAGGACACATCAAATTATAGAAAAAATACTATACTTGGATCTAAGGTTAAATAGTAAAGGAACTTAGCTCTACTACCAAAAATGTGCAATGGCAGTCCTGGTGCACGCTAGGACTGCGCTAACACTTGTTTATAGGTTCACACAGATGGAAGGGTGTGACATTCAAGTGTAAAGACTCAAGGTGGAGTGAAGGGGTTGTGGCAGACCGATACTGGAAACTGTGATGGTGCAAACAGAGAGGGGCATAAACATTATGGCCTTCGTTCTTCTTTTGCCCAGGACTCCATTATCACGTCTTCTCCCATTAAAAATTCATTGGGTTTTGATCCTTTGGGGAAGACTCAAGTTGGTGGTGCGCAAGAATATAGTTTAGTAATGAATTAAAAAATTTAATTTTAAGAAAGAGATCATAAACATTGTTTTTCATTTTTTCTATTTGTGCCATAGGTTGAGCAGTGCATATTCTCAATAAGTGAAATGATTTAACTATATAAGGTTTTCCAAATATGTGCTATGTCACATTACAAGAATGCTTGTGGGTTAGTGCACCAAGCTGTGACACAAAAATGGCTCTTAAGATGCCACTTTTTTTTTATGAAATCAACAAAATCTGATGTGCATGAGAAAATGAAGATAGCTATGCTCAAAATTTGAAGACATGGCAAGAACAAGAGTTGAAGTTCTCCAAGTCTAGTTTCTAAGCTATTATTTTATTTTTTTAAATAATGAAGTAATAAGGGTTTCAAAAAGGGGGGGGAAATAGGTCCTGTTTTTATTAAAAAAATTAGCATAGTGTTTGAGGGTCCCCCCTTTTTCCTTAACTTGTTTTTAGAATTTCAAAAATCCAAGCAGTGAGAAATTAGCTAACACCAAGTAGTTTATCCCCATTCTTTTCGGCTAATTTTTTTAATGAATATAATATTTTATGAATTTTTGAAGTGGACACATCCTAAAAAGCTGAAATTAGAGTGTGCCCCCCCCTAATTTTTTTGAAAACAAATCGAAAATCTTTTTTTTTTCACCATCTGTAGAATGGAGTCTAGTTTTAAAAATGTAATATGTTTCAAGATTCAATGAATGAGTAAAATCTATCCTAAAACTAGCACTTGTTGGTTTTTGACAAAAAAAAGAGGCAATAATAAGAGAAGATATGGATGAAAACCTTAACTTAATCAAAATGTAGAATATATATATATATTTAGATAGCTAAGAGAGATCATAATGTCATCATGATTTTTTTATAAACTTGCATTGAAAGACGTGAAAATGTGACAGTTAGTACAGGAAAAAATATGTGAAAATTTGGTACCCTCCTGAGAAAATCACATCCATAAGTAGCTCATTTGGCGAGTAGCGCCAAATTTGGCACTTGCCAAATGAGTTGCATTAACAAAAATCTAACTTTGCTTTCTCTTTGTGTCTCCACCACTTTGATAATGCTTAGAGTTCACGATTTATGATCGTTGATGGATAGTTGAGGTTTTTCCTTTCATTCCCTCTCTGCCTCCTTCCCTCTTAACCAATACATACCCATTCTCTCTCAACCCCCTTTGGGTCTCTCCTACACTCTACCTTGTCTTCCATCCTTAGGGTTGATGGTTTAATGTATAGGATAACTCCCCCTCTTAGGTCTCTTCCTCCCTCTATCCCTCCCACCCCCTCTCTCTCTAGTCTCTCCCTCCCTCTATCCCTCCCAACCCCTCTCTCTAAAGTCTCTCCCTTGCTCTATCCCTTCCACCCTCTGTCTCTTGGATCTCTTGCACCCCCTCTCCATCTCTGAAGTTTCCCCTCCCTCCACCCTAACCCTCTCCTTCCACCTATCTCTTCCCTCTCCCCTCTCCCTCCTCTCCCTCTCTCTATCCTTCCACCCCTCTCTTGGATCTCTCACACACCTCTTCGTCTCTCCCTCCCCCTTCTTTCTTTCTCTCCACCTCTCTCTCCCTCCGTCTCTCTCTCTGGTGTCCTCCCTCCCTCTCTCTCTCCCTCTCTCTTGGGCTTTCCTCTCATCCACTCCACCCCCTCTCCCTCTCTTGGGTATCTCCCCCCCCACCCTAACTAGATGCTCTCTCTCCTCTCCTCTCCCTCTAACTCCTTTCTCTCTCTCTCTCTCTCTCTCTCTCTCTCTCTCTCTCTCTCTCTCTCTCTCTCTCTCTCTCTCTCCACCCTCTCTCTCTCTCTCTCTCTGGTCTCACTCCCTCCCACCATACCTAGACTACTCTCTCACATTCCCTCTCTCTCAGGTATCTCCCTCAAAATATCCCTCCCACCCCCTCTCTCTCTCAAGTCTCTCCCTCCATCCTAACTAGATAATTCTCTTTCTCCAACAATAGTCTCTCTCTCTTAGGTCTCACACCCACGCACCCTACTTAGACAAATCTCTCTCACTCCCTCTCTGTTCTCTCTCTCTCTCTCTCTCTTGAGTCTTTATCTTTCTCTCTCCATATCATCTCTCTCTCTCTCTCTCAGGTGTCCCTCTCTCAGGTGTCTCCCACTCCCTCTCTCTCAAGTCTCTCCCTCAAAATATCCCTCCCAACCCATCTCCCTCTCTCTAGTCTCTCCCCTCCACCCTAAGTAGATAACTCTCTCTCTCCCTCTCAAGTCTCTCTCTCCCTCCACCTACCTTTGTCCTCCATCCCCCTCTCTCCACCTCCCTCTCTCCATTCTTTCTCTCTCTCTCCATTGTCTCTCTCGTGTCTCCACTCCCTCTCTCCCGTCTCTCCCTCCATTCTCTCTTGGGTCTCACTCCTCCACCCCTACCCTGGGCTACCTAGGCTACTCTCACTCCTTTTCTACTCACACTACCTCTCTCTCCAGGTCTCCTCAAAGTATCCTCCTATTTAGCATATACTCTCTCCCGTCTCTGCCTCCCCATCCTAGCTGAGATGGCCCTCAACTTAACCGGTATCTCGGGGTCCCATCTCCTCCAGCCCCACTCTCTCTCTCCCTCGGGTCTCTCTCCACTCCCTCTTAGGTCTTTATCTTTCTATATCCCTCTCATCTCTCTCTTAGGTCTCTCTCTCAAGTGTCTCCCACTCCCTCTCTCTTAGGTATCTCCCTCAAAATATCCCTCTCAACCCCTCTCCCTCTCCCTCCCCCCACCCCATCTCTCTCTCCCTCCCACCCTACCTAGACTACACTCTCTCACTCCAATCCCCTCTCTCTCACTCCCTCTCTCTTAGGTCTCTCACTCAAAATATCCCTCCCACTTCCTCTCCCTCTCTCAAGTTTCTCCCTCCCATCCTAACTAGATAACCCTCTTTCTCTGATGTAGTAGTATCTCTCTCTCAAGTCTCACTTCCTCCCACCCTACCTAGACAAATGTCTCACTCCAACCCCCTCTCTCACACTCCCTCTCTCTTTCCCTCTCAGTTCTTTCTCTCTCTCACTCACTCCAACTCCCTCTCTAAGATATTTATCTTTCTCTCTCCCTCTCATCTCTTTCTCTCAGGTGTCTCCCACTCCCACTCTCTTAGGTCTCTCCCTCAAAATATCCCTCCCAACCCCTCTCCCTCTCTCATATCTTCCCCCCACCCTAACTAGATAACTCTTTCTCTCTCTCTCTCTCAGGTCTCATTCCCTCCCACACTACCTAGACTACTCTCTCAGGGATTAAGGTTGAGCAACTAGGGTTGAGGGTTTAAGGTTTGAGGATTGAGGCATTAAGGTTGAGAAATTAGGGTTGAGCGTTTAAGGTTTGAAGTTAGAGGGATTAGGTTTTAAGGTATACGGTTCATGGTTTTGATCACATATCTCTAAAGATCCATACTGGATCCCATTTTTCCATTTTTCATCCCCTAGATTCTTAACCCACTCTTTGAAGGCTATAACCTATGATCTTCTATCACAAATCATGACATATTATATATTGTTAATTGTAATCCCTCTTTATTCAAGTCTTTGAAGAATCATAATTAATATTTGTTATTGTAATCCTTCTAAATATTCAAGTCTTAACAATGTATCACCTTTACTTATACCCAAGTGTAGTTAAATGGTGTGCTCTTAGTTTTGCTTGTTCTAAATATTGAAGTCCTAACAATGTATCACATTTTGCATCACATTTGGTGCTCACCAAATGTTCCTTTTCCAAAAACGGTAAAAAAGGAGTTGACCCCATGATTCAGGCCCACAATTCTCTGCATTTGTCTGGTTCTATGCTTTATCTGACTCAAAAACAACTTTTTATGCAACTAACTTGTTGTTGTACCAAATTATGCTTGATCCATCACCTTTTTAGCACCAATTTGCATGCTATACAACGTAGAAGAAGACAATTTGAAGTTTCTACATCATTTTTCATTATCTCAGGTAATATATTCATTTTGGTACAATTGAAATGTTTATATTGAGTTTTTTTGTTTAGTTTTGACAATATAAACCATTACATTCATGATTTTATTAAGCATAGTAGTTTTACATACAATTCAACATTGAATTAGATGGAAGTTGCATAAAAAAGTTTAATTTTTAGGAGTTTGAAGAAAAAAAATGAAAAACATGACATAATTTAGATGAATTCATGTAAACTTATATAAAGGATATCAACTTAACACAAAATTTCTTATGAATTCCATTTGCATTGCTTATAGTAGTCCATTTCCATCATGGCTAGTGGAATTCACTCTTTTTCATTTTAGCTAGATGTTTATATTGAGTATTTTAATTTTTTTGACAATATAGACCATTCATTTCATGATTTTATTAATCTTCATTGTTATACATTGAATTCAAAATTGAATTAGATGGAAGTTGCATATAAAAGTTTAATTTTTAGGAACTTTTGAAGATAAAAATTGAAAAACATCACATAATAGATGAATTCATGTAAACTTATATAAAGGATTTGAAAAAATGCCTCAAACCAATGTGGTCTCATGGAATGCAATGAAAATAAAATGCAATTGGCAACTGCTCCTAGTTATTAGTTATGCAATGTGAATTATTTGCATAAGAGTTGCACATAGGTTGACTTTTAAAAACATTAGATTGTAATTGAAATTTTATCATTTGTAAACGTCTAGTTACATTAGTTATGCAATGTGAAGTAATGCTTTGAGTTTTAAAGGTGTGCAATGCAATGTAATCACTATCCTTTGAAATAGCTTGAAGTCACTATCCTTTATGCTTTCTTATGTTTGCACAACTAAAACCAAATAATACTATCCTTATAATCATGATTATCAAAGTTTTCAAACTCCAAATTCTTCCCTACTATAGCCATAATGACTTTGCATTTTCTCTAAACACTTTGTTGTCAAAGACTACCCTTTAGAGTTGACTATTGTTTTCTATTTGATTTGACTAATATCCTTCCTTTATGGCATTGTTGCATACTCAAATGAAGACTATGAGACCACATTTCTTTGAGGCATTTTTTGGAACAACTCATTGCCTTGTCTAGATGTTATTGCTTACTATTATGCTTTGATAGATTTTTTCCAAGCATCCATAGTTTGTTTGAAAGCACCTATTTTAGGCTTTTAGCCATAATGGAAAGGAAGTGAATTGTTTGATAAGATTCTTTGGTAAACATGTATGGAAATGTGGTAGCATGGACAATACATTGAGTTGTTTGAAAAAAATCCTCAAAGAAATGTGGTCTCATGGTGAGCTGCAATTTAACCCTTAAAAAGAATGCATCAGGAGAAAATCATTTATGAAGAAGTTTCCCTACATCTATGATATAAACGAGGCTTGTTTGTTGAATTGTATTTGAATTCAATTTTTTAAGAATAATTTTTCTAGCACTAGCTAATTTTCATGACAAATTTATGGGGAATGTTAGAATAATTGGGAAGATGGGGTTTGAATGTTATTTGTAAATTTTACAAAATTATGAACCATGATAGAAAGGAAGTGAAATATTTGATAAAATGCATTGGTAGACATGTATGAAAATGTAGTAGCATAGAAAAGGAAGTGAGTTGTTTAAAAAATTACCTCAAAGAAATGTGGTCTCATGGTCATAAATGCAAAATGTGGTAGCATAGACAAGGCAGTGATTTGATTGCAATTAAAATTTTGTCATAGATAGATCAACATCTAGCTATTAGTTATGAAACATGAAAACATGCTTTGATTTTGAAAGATATGAAATGAAATGTAATAAGTGATATGAATATGGTTCATAAAATGCTTTGTGTGTTTCATAAAATGTAATGCAATCAGCGATATGAATATGTTACATAAAATTCATTACTTACTTTTGTTCTTTGTGTGTTTGCGAACATGTAGCATTAAACGTCATGTTGAGGAAATGAGAAAAGCCTCTCATGTTGGATGAATGTGAAGCTAAAAATGCAAGGAGAAGAGAAACAAAAAAGAAAGTTCATGAAGAAAAGAAATTACAACCCATAGAGTAAGAAATTCCCATGTAATCTAAGAGAGATGTCAAATTGGCAACACAAAGGGAATGGATGCAAAAACTTCATGCAAGGAGAGAAATGAATCTAGAAGTTGGGGGCACATCATCAACCGTAAGTGAAGTTCAATGCACACCATCTACAATATCCCATGTTCAAAGCACATCAGCAATCTCAAGGTACGTCATCGATTTCACCTCCGATTGAAGGTACACCATCTATCCCTGATTTTTTTGACATTCCTAATCTTGACACAACTTTATCTTTGAGAACTCCTCCTATATTTTTGCAAAGAAAACCTAAATATTTGATTGATTTTGATGCAAATTTTTTGAAACCAATGGCTAATAAGATTCCAAAATGTACATGTCAAAGATATGTGAAGAGGATATGGAGTTTATTTTTTGAGAAGCTAAGTGAGGCTAGAAGATGTCAACTATTTGTTGAAATGATGAGGCAACTCTATTTTAGGTGCACCATGAATATTCTTGGACTAAGAAAATTGGAAGACTCAAGTGCAAATCCATTGTAAAGAATCTGATGAGTGCATATGAGAGTGTGGGTTCTACCTCATGCACAAAAGATAGTTGTGCCACACGATGTGTGATGACAACAAAATTGTTAATCAATCAAACCAGGAATAAGATGAACCTTACAAAGATAAGTAAATATTTAAAAATAAGTAGATCATCTCTAATGACAGCCAAAAGAAGGTGTGAATGAGTGGAGGATCCAAATAGCAATGAGTTATGGGCATTCTCAAGTAGACTCCCATGGAAAGATAAAGAAATTGCTCAAGCCTTGAGATCTCTATTACAATATTTTTGGAATGATAACACAAGTGTCTCTCTTAATCAAAGAGATGTTGTAAGAAGGACAATTGGTCAAATCCATGAGCCACATCCAAAGCATTTTTTAGATACCACTCAAACCCAATTTTTTGCTAATTTTGTAGAGAGGTTTCCTCAAGTTAAAATATGTCAAAGGTTTTTTGAAATACTAAAGCCTTTTTATGTCAAAATAAATCATGCATGCACTACTTTTTATTGTAGAGTACATATTGAGTTTTATAACCATTATGATGTTTATCAACGTATATGTGTAGATATGCATATTAGCAATGTTTTGCAGGAATGTAGCATAAGGCCTCCACCTAAATCTTCAAGGGATTTCCTATCTACCATTTTATGTGAAAGAGTGGATGGTCAAACTTTTTACAAGAATCATGTTTGGATGGCACATATGGTCATTTTGGTGGCACACAAAATTTTCCAATTTTCCAACACATGGCTAGTACACGTGTAGTTGGAAACAAAATTGTGGAATTTGGAAAATAAAAGATAGTGGCCTACAATCTAAAATATGGGAAAGAAGTAAAGAAGTGTGAATTGGTCAGTGATAATAATCTAGTGTATTAATTTATGGGCATTTTTTCGTGATCATGTGGTCTATGAGTATACAAGGCATACACATAGAGCTCGATGGTTGGACTTGTAGTTCAAGTTATGCAAGGGAACATTTCCAGTTCATAGCATCATTTCAGTTGTCAACCTCACAGAGAACTATGCACTATAGCCTTAGAACGAGGTGAAATCACAATACTACAACTCCACATAGGTTTCTATATTTGTGCATATAGCATTCATTCATGCAAATGATAGTACAAAGGATAATAGGAAGGCATTGAGTTAGTATCACTTTTACATCAGTGATGATCGCATGCATTCTACAGAGTTTGTGCAAGGTTGCTTTTATATGTTTTATGTTGTTTTGGCTAGTAGGGGCATATCATTCAGTCAACATATCATATGGTTGGATAATTGTACATCACAATTCAAGAACTCTAGAGTGTTTAACTACTTGAGCGTGATGCATAGGATTAGTGGTGTTCAACATATGCGGAATTTCTCAGAGGTCGAACATGGAAAGGGGGAGCATGTATCAAAAGAGTCTTAGCATGAGAAGAGTTAAGTACAAAGACAATACAAAGTTGATAGATGCAAAATCAATTGTCTAGTGGTGCAATCATGCAATGGGTCCTGGTAATGAAGGTAATTCTTTATTTTGTAGATCTTTTTGGATGGTAGATGATACTAACATTGAAAAATGTGAGGTTTGTTGTACACTGACAAGATTGAGTGAGCTACACTCTTTTAGAAGCTCCAATGCAGGTACATGGACTATCCATATGTGAAATATGCCATGCTTTTGTTCTACATGTACACTTCAAGCATGTAATGATTACAACTCAAAGGAGTGGGTTGATGAATGGTCTATAAGAATTCTAACCCCACTTGACACATATCATCTCCCGACGGCTCTACAAATAATGAAGATGAAATCATTTGTTTACTTTGATCATGCATCAGATCTATTAGAACCAGGTAATATATCTTCTTGCATAGTTAATAAAAAATTCCTACTTTTATCTTACTTTTTTGTTTTATTGTGATGTTCATTAAATACATCTAACTAGATGACAATATCAATGTGGGGCATGTTTATACAGTGATTATAGATGAATACAATGAAGAGGGAATAGATTATTACCTGTGTCATTGTATTGAGGCCAAAAAGAAATTGGAGGCCCCAGTTATAGATGGAGAAAAAATAAAATATCCTACAGGTTCGGTGGTTACTGAAACATGGCTTAGAAGGTACAAAATTAAGAATGCTCCAGTTTGGTTGTTTGAGAATTTTGACATGTATCGGAAGATTCTTCACTATTCCAACCTTTTTGTCATAGCCAACTTTCATTTGATCAAATATGGGGGTAGACCTGTGAACAAGAACTTGTGGAAGGTGTGTGAGTCTGACCATGAGGCAATACTTGATGCAATAAAGAGTAGAGCAGACTTGGATGGTTCATTGGATTGATTTGTAAGTATGCACATATAATTTGTAAAGTCATGTTATTTGGTTAATTTCAGTGTATAATTTTTTCATATAAAAATTGGTGATTGATAGTATCTTTATCCATAAAAAACAAGTCATGAATTAACTATCATATTTGATATATTTGATACATACAATTCAGATTTATTGTTTATGTAGCATTTGAAGATGTATACTAACATTATGAGGGTTCAACTTTGGTATTTGGAAGTGTAAGTTTGATTGTACAAAGGTTTGCAATATTGCATTATTGTTAATCAACTAGGGTTTGGAATCTACATTGGTCTTCAATTATTGTTAATCTTCTATTGTTTCCTTTCAATCCATAATGTTCATAGTTCACAGTTTCATTGGCTGATTTGTTGTGATGTATAGGTATAAGGGTTTTGTTGTTGTTTTGCTTATTAATTTCAATGCATTTTCTTGAAGACTATGATGCATTGAGTGCTTATTCCCCCTATGGAGGATAGTGGCATTTGACTGTCTTCCATTATTTTTCAATACTATTAACTAAAACTCATGGCTGCCCCCTTTTGATCAAGTTGTTTCCCCCTCATTTTGAATTGTTGATATTCCATTTTGCACACATTTCATCACGCATTTATGCTCTTCATATGATTACTTAACTTGCATTTGAGCTTGTTGTCCTATGTCAATGGATTTTCTTCTCTTTACCATTGCTAATGATGATCCCTTTCCAAACCCATAATGATTTGGTATGGCTAGGGTTTAGTTAGGGTGACTGTCTTCTATGAATTTGAACACAATATACTACCTTATGGGACTGCTCTTCCCTCTTCAGGACATTTGCAAACTCCACCATGTTTTCTTTTCCATGGACTTCTCTTCAATGCATCTTTTCATAGGTCTCCTTGAAACACCAATGATTGATTTGTGATTGTAAAGGTTATCCATTGTTCATATTAAGCCTTGAAACTCTACCTTTGTATCATTGTGACCTTCAAAGTGTCTTCTAGTTGCTCCCTTTCATTTTCTATTGGAATTTCCCTCTCACCTTGATTGTGCATACATTGAAAACTTCCCCTTTATTTGATCCATAGAGTTGCCTACTATCAACTTGATGACCTTTCACATTTCTTTCATCTATTATGGTAGTCCCTCTTTTCTTGCAACTTAATTAATGAATCATTGGGCACATTTACAAGCTTCACTTTACATTGGTGTTTGTTCATCCTTAAATAGTTTTCTTTTAAATCCTTTAGGAATGCTTAGACATAGTTTATTTGGGAAAGAAAAAAAATCTGCAAATAACACATCAATGTTGAAGAAAAATAAATTTTTAACCATGTAGAAATTATCTAAGTATGCGTTGCTCCATTTGTAATCAATCAACATAGTGGTTTGAACACCATAAACATGTCCATGTGTCAAGTTTTCTATTTAATATCTTATTGAATAGGTTGTAACATGTTTTCATTGTAAAATAGTACTTAATTGGTTTGTACACCATAGAAGGGGGTTATCTATTTAATTTATTAATCTTAAGAAGTTTTATATTGAACATCTCTTTATATGTGTGTGCATGAAGTTGCTTCCCTTTTATGTATCATGGTCTTGTGTTATTTTTCTAATGCTTTCCCCTTAAGAGGATTTTTCTTTTAAAGATATGCAGAGGTCATTATGTTGCTCATTTATTGTGATTTTATGCACTTGACGAAGTCATTATGTTGCACTAATTGTTGAAATTATGCTTGCTAAGCATGCCAAGTTTATTGAAGTCAATAGAATTCTTTAGTAGAGGTAAGATAGGAATTTCCACTTAAGTGATGATCACATTTAGTGCATTTTTTTTATGGCATGCATTGTAAGCGCTTTTTATTCTCTCCCATTACTCCATCTTAGTTCAATTATATAAAAGGAGTTCACTCCAACAAAAGGACCCAAAAGCATCTAATCCATTTATAAGACTACTCAATAATTGAGGTGACATAAAAAATTGTTGGAATCAAACATCTCTTTTATTGATTCTTTATGGTGGGAAAGAATAGGTTGGTAGTTCACATTTTCTTAGTAAATGTAAAGCATGTTGGGGTTATGGATGTTTATTCTATCATCATTGTGTCTAGGTGTGTATTTCATGTAGTTTGAATGTACAAGGGTTTATGGATGTTTGGATGATTATTTTAAGTGTAAGTTTGAATGTATAAGGGTTTGCAATATTGCATTATTCTTAATTAACTAGGGTTTTTCATCTACATTGGTCTTCGATTATTGTTAATATTCTCTTGTTTCCTTTCAATGCATAATGCATAATGTTCATAGTTCATAGTTTCATGCATAATGTCCACTTTAATGCATGATCTTTGTCATCTTGATCAATTGGAGTTGAGATTGTGCATCACATTGTTGGTGGAAGAAAGCATTCAATACAACAATCATGCTAAAGATAACCCATATTGTTGTCTTATATGAAGCATTAGCATTCATAATAATGTCGTTGATAGGTGGAAACACACTTAAATGCTTCAAAAGGATAATGGTCTAAATGAAATTCATGGTCTTCTATTATGTTGCTAATGCTTGCCCCTTAAGAGGATTTCTCTTTTAAAGATATGCAGAGGTCAACACGAAGTGTGGATGCATTGATGTTGAATTCTCTAACACCAATTGGAACACACAACAATAGTGGTGATTAGGATGGAGGAGTGGCTTTATAGAGTGCATGACTTATTTTTTCAGTAGGTATTGAGTTTTTAGTATGAAAAACCCTTATAAGATCACTCATAATGTAAATGTAGTGTGTTGCTCACTCAAAAAGTTGTAATCATGAATAAACACACTAAGCACACCATAATGAACACTATTTATGATGTATGCTTAACACAAAATCAAAATGTTGTTCGATGTTGTCATCTATGACATTCAACCTAATGCCTATGCCATACTCCATTCAAACAATCAAATATAAGAGTCTATTTCATTCAATTATGATGCATAAAAAAATGCATTAGGTATGACATAGAAGTTTGATGTATAATGGAAATATAATCTACACCATTTAACCCTAATACATAAGTGAACTAAGACTCATCATGAAAGTTGCAAAGGGATGTAACTTTCATTCCAAAACTCGTGCGACCAAACCGATAGTTAAATTTTTTTTGGATGGGTACGTTTAGGCTAGGCATGGTCCTCTTTCACACCCAAACACGTCGAAATAGTCTGAGCTACATTGCACCGACGATGTCCTTAAGAGCCAAAGTGCAAAAATGCAACAATATTTGATGAGAAGTTAATCAAACACTGTTTCACTTAGAAATATTTTTCTTGAGGCTATGGGATCATGTAGGGTCCCTCTACAATAATCTCTCTTGGTTTCAATACGTCTAGGTCATTTGCCCGTGGTGAAGAGTTTTTAGTTGATGGAAAAAGGGCAAGTTGCATGTTGTGAAAGTTGCAAAGTGGTGTAACCTTCATTTTGTTCATCATACGTCCAAACCAACTGTTCCAACATGTCTGGATGGGTGTGTTTATGCTATGCAAGGTCTTGTTTCACACTCAACCATGATGGAATAGTTCGATCTACATTGCACCGATGAAGTCTCTTAAGAGACCAAAGTACAAAGGGGCAGAAAAATTTGACAAGTGATTACTTGAAAATTGTGGCACTTATAAAAAATTTGTTTGGGGCTATAGGATCACATATGACCCCTCTACAATAACCTCTCTCAATTTTTGATAGCTCCAAGTTTTTTTCCCATGGTGAAGAGTTTTCAGTTGAAGGAAAATGGATTAGTTGAATGCAGTGTAAAGTTGCAAAATAGTGTAACTTTCATTATGTTTTTCATATGACTGAACCAACTATTCCAACATGTTTAGATGGGTAGGTTTATGCTATAAAAGGTCTTTTTTTTTCACCCGACATGGAACAGTCTGAGCTACATTGTACTGGTGGAGTCAGTTAAGAGACCAAAGTGCAAAGAGGCAACAAAATTCAACAAGAAATTACTCAGAAATCGTGGCACTTAGAAATATTTAATCTGAGGCTATGATATCATGTAGGGCCCCTCTACAATAACCTCTCTTGGTTTTTGATAGCTCTAAGTCATTTGCCCATGGTGAAGAGTTTTCAGGTGATGGAAAACATGTTAGTTACATGTAGTGTAATGTTGCAAAGTGGTGTAACATTCATTTTGTTTGTCATACAACCAAACGGAATATTCCAACACATCTTTATGGGTGGGTTAATGCTAGTAAAGGTCTTTTTTCACACCCAAACATGCCGGAATAGTCTGAGCTTCATTGTACCAACGAAGTCTCTTAAGAGACCAAAGTGCAAAGGGGTAGGAAAATTCAACGAGCGATTATTTAGAAACTGTGGCACTTAGAAACATTTCATCTTAGAATATGATGTCATTTATGTCCCCTCTACAATAACCTCTCTTGATTTTTGATAGCTCCAAGTCATTTTCCCGTGGTGAAGAGTTTTTAGTTGATGGAAAACGAGTTAGTTGCATGTAGTGTAATGTTGCAAAGTGGTGTAACTTTCATTTTATTCACCGTACCAGTGAAATAAATATTCCAACACGTTTGTATGGGTAATTTTATGCTAGGAAAGGTTATGTTCCACACCCAAACATGCTAGAACAGTTCGAGTTACATTGTACCAACGAAGTCTCTTAAGAGACCAAAGTGCAAAGGGGCAAAAAACTTGATGAGTAATCATAAACCATGGCACTTAGAAACATTCCATATGAGGCTAAAAAATTATGTAGGGACCCTCTACAATAGCCTCTCTTGGTTTTTAATAGCTTTAAGTTGTTTTCCTATGGTGAAGAATTTTTCAGATGATGAAAAATAGGTCAGTTTCATGTAGTGTAAAGTTGCAAAGTGGTGTAACTTTTTTTTCTATTCATCATATGACTGAACCAACTATTCCAACACATCTAGATGGGTGATTTTATGCTAGGAAAGGTCTTGTTTCACACCCAAACATGTCAGAACAGTTTGAGCTACATTGTACCGATGAAGTCTCTTAAGAGACCAAAGTGCAAAGGGGCAGAAAACTTTGATGAGCGATTACTTAGAAACCATGGAACTTAGAAATATTTCATCTGAGGGTACGATATCATGTAGGGACCCTCTACAATAACTTATCTTATTTTTTGATAGCTAGATAATTCATTTTCTTGTGGCGAAGAGTTTTCAGTTGATGGGAAACGAGTTAGTTGCATGTAGTGTAAAGATGCAAAGTGTTGTAAATTTTGTTCTATTCATTATACGATTGAACCAACTACTCTAACACATCCAGATCAGTGGGTTTATGCTAGGAAAGGTCTTTTTTCACACCCAAACATGCTAGAAAATTCCAAGCTATATTGTACTAGTGAAGTCTCTTAAGAGACCAAAGTGCAAAGGGGCAACAAAATTTGATGAGCAATTTCTCAAAAATCATGGCACTTAGAAACATTTTTTCTAAGGCTTCAGGATCATGTAGGGCCCCTCTACAATAAACTCTCAGTTTTTGATAGATCTAAGTCATTTTCCTGTGGTGAAGAGTTTTCAGTTGATGGAAAACGGGTCAGTTGCATGTATACACAAGAAGCATGAAGTATGAAGCATTACTATATTCATATGATTGATTTAATGTTTAATAATATTACAAGAGAATAATATTCAAAATTTATTATATATTTACAATTATAGAAAAGATGAGTGCATGGAAAACACTTGGATTTTAAATATTTGAAGTAAACCATCTACAAATATCTATTGAAGCGTGGATTTATAATGAAAATATGGACACCATCAATAAAAAAAGATTTTTATTAACTAAATAGCCATGTAGGCATACATCAATATATGTCGATAATAAGTATAAAATATATACAAAATAGCCATATAGGCTTACAAGAATTTCATACAAGCATACAATGTCAAGTATATATGCAATACAAAATATGTCCAAAAATTGCATATAGACATACAATAAAGGACCCCAATCAAAAGTCATTACCATCCAGGTGAAGAAAATAGATAGGTGGAATTTGTTAGTTGGGGTGATGGAGATTCATATGACACTCGTTTACTTTGAACTCAAGGGTTGCTCCTCCTATTTAGTTCCCGATCAAGCTTTAGTTGTTACAATAAAAAGTAAAGACATTAATATAAGAAATTGCATTATTAAAAATGATATATTTAACAAAATAATCACTTATCGCCTCCAAATGATCTCTCCTCAATCAGAAGATTCGTGCTTAGGCTCTAGCATCACAAATTCCTATGGAAACCATCCAAATAGAAATTAAACTACAAATCAAGTCATTTAATTTTTCAATAATAATAGCTATAACAACAAATACAATTTGAAATTTACTAATCTGCCTCATACCCGCATCAAAGCCATCGAGTTGTCTATTGCAGAAGATTCACCATGCTCTATTTCCCTATCAACATCAGGAGGTGTTTCTACTTGCATCATCTAAAACTAAAACAAGAAGTTATGCAATCATGAAAACTAGAATAGTTATGCAAGTCATGGCTTATAATGTATGAGATAATCAAGAAAATTTTGAGTACTTATTGAGCTATATATTTCTTACTATTATGCTTACTACTTGCCCTATCCTTAGCTTTTTTTAAAGAACCTATTTTAATATTTTATCCATAGTAGCAAGACAATGAACTATTTGATAAAATGCTTTTGTATACATGTATGAAAAATGTGGTAGCTTAGAGAAGGTAGTGAACTGTTTGAAAAAATGCCTCAAAGAAATGTGGTCTCATGGTGATGTAATGTTATAAGTAAGATTCAAACAAAGGTTGTAGTCACCATGATAGCATAAGTATGACAATGAGAAGCTATATTTTTAGATTTCAAGTGAACTCATTATTCTTCATCACAAGAATAGTCCAAATCATGCATCATTGTGCAAGATCAATAATAGTGGTTGTTGGCATAGTACCCAGGATGGACAGTCATATTTTGCTTATCTAAAAATATGAAATAGAGGATGTAAGTGTCCTCCTAGCTTTTAAGGGAGATGATGTCAACAATTGTGAAGATATAGATGAGTGCATAGGGTGAATGAGGAGGGGATAATGGGATGAGACTAGGAGGTGGAAATGGGACAATATCAAGAGGGAATAATGGAACATAGGATGAATTAGGATGTGTCTAGGGTTTGAATATAGTACATGAAGTTGGTTGTTTAGGTGTGCAACATTAATGGAGAAGAGAGTTGGTCAATAATGAGTGGCAAGAAATATTTCTTGTAATGATATGTGTATAGGATAAAATTTGGATGGAGGTGGTATAGCATAGAAGGCATAAAGGGACAAGACCAAGAGGGGATAATGGAAAATATGGTGAAATAATAGAGGGTACAATGGGATGGGAGTTGAAGGGGATAATGGAACATAGAATGGAATAGTAGAGATTAGTGGGATGGTCTAAGAGGGGATCGTAGAACATAGGGTAAACTAATAGATGTTAATGGGTTGGGATTATGAGGGAATAAAGGAACATAGGGTGAATTAGGGGAAGATAATGGGACAAGACCAAGAGGGGGTAATGGAACATAGGGTAAAATAAGAAAGGGTAATGGGATGGGAATAGAAGGGGATAATGGAACATAGGATGGACTAGTAGAGATTAATGGGATGGGAGAGGCTAGGATAAAAAAATGTAGTGTGAACTATTAGAGGTTAATGAGATGGGATTAGGAGGGAATAATGGAACATAGGATGAATTAGGAGGTGTCTAGGGTTTGACTATAGTACATGAAGTGGGAACTTGAGGTGTGTAGTAATAATGGAGAAGATTTTTGGTCAATAATGAGTGGAAGGAAAGGTTTCTTGTAAGATTATATGTATAGGATGAAATGTGGTCAAAGAGGGGATGATGGAACATAGGGTGAAATAATAGAGGGTACAATAAGATGGGAGTAGAAGGGGATAATGAAACATAGGATGGACTAATAGATATTAGTGGGATGGGCTAGGAGGGGATCATGGAAAATAGGGTGAACTATTAAATGTTAATGGGATGGGATTAGGAAGGAATAAAGGAACATAGGGTGAATTAGGAGAAGATAATGGGACACAATCAAGAGGGGATAATGGAACATAGAATGTACTAGTAGAGATTAATTGGATGAGCTAGGAAGGGATAATAAAACATAAGGTGGACTATTAGAGGATAATGGGATGTGATTAGTAGGGAATATTAGAACATATGGTGAATTAGGTGGTGTCTAAGGTTTGAATATAGAACATGAAGTGGGAAATTGAGGTTTGTAGTAATAATGTATAAGATATTTGGTCAATAATGAGCTAAAGGAAAGGTTTCTTGTAAGGATATGTGTATAAGATGAAATAAGGAGAAAGGTGGTATAATATATAAGGTGTTAAAGATTGGGATATGTGATATAAAATGGTTAAAATATGTGTGATGATAGGAAGGGAAGAATGAGATGGATGTTGAAAGGTAAATTATTTAGGATCTCACAAGACCAACCAAGCATGAAATCCTCTAATAGATATGGAAAATAAGACATCATGGTAGATTCCTTACAACATAATTCATTCACATCGCATGTCATCTACTCTTCATGTTTGGTTAAAATGTGTGGTGAGGAGGATGATACAAGTGATTGTTGAATACACCAAATATTGAGAGGGGAGGTGAATCAGTATTCTTCTAGCAAAGTTAATAATTAACCATTCAATTGTCAATCCACATTTAAATGTAATAGTGAGCCAAAACATAAAAGAGATCATACACATTGACACCAAGATTTTTACATGGAAAACCCAAGGTGGAAAAAACCACGGTGAGGATTAGCTCACAATATATTATAACTGGTTATAAGATATTATAGGGCTCATTGCCAAGACTCACTGTCCTTTTAAAGGCTCACAGTTTGAATACAAAAATGTGGCTTATAGCCAAGATACAAAAATAGTGTGGCTCACTGTCAAAAGTGAACTAGAGAAGTGCACCTTCAAGTGTTGGGATCAGTTCCAATTAAGCTCTGATAATACCAAAATTCTATTTTGGTTGCCAGTGTACAAACACCATCAGTAACTTTGCACTATTACACTTATCACATCACTTACTTACCATACACTATCTCTATCTCTCTCTCTCTCTCTATATATATATATATATATCTTTTTCCATCATACACATACATATGTATACATGGTCATGTTTTCCTTTACCACTTTTATCAGCTCAATACAAAATTCCTTTAAGCGCACAAAACAAAATGTGTTGTCAAAACAATAGGTCGGCCTAGACCTAATAAAGAACACACATAGGATAAAAAATATTAACCTTGTCGGCCAAAGGAATTACCAAACTTCTATTGCTTGCATAGCTCAACCAAATCACACAATCTTGTTGGAAACTCATTTATACCTGTAACTGACACTCCTTATCAACATATCAAAAAATCATAGGATTTCCTTTTACTGAGAATATTTCTAGACCAAAATACTAGATCAATATGAGTGCATAGTTTACTTAGTCAGTTACCAACCAATGTTGGCATTAATGATAACAAACCCATAGGTCACATTCTTCATTCTTCCAATAGTGATAGGTTATGGGATGGTGGAAGGTAAGAGTTAACTTGGTTGAAGGGATGAGGTAGCCTAAAAATGAGCATGAAAGAAACTATGTGAGAGAAGATTCCCCACTATGATCTACCATCATAAAAATTAGCATGTGCCATAACATCTTGTACAAGGCAAGCGGGTAGAGCTAGTGGTCATATGGAAACCAAGGGTTATGACAAGGGATTATTGGAATCATGGACACATAATACTAGTGAATACTAGGAAAGGTGATAACAATAGCCATTTGAGATTAAATCATGTTCTTTGACTTATTTACCGACTAGCTATAAGTAGCAAATAATCAATTATAACCTAAACTATTGATATTTTTTGTGAGGCTATAATATGAGAATTGACACTAAAGAGAATATGAATTACACATAGAGAAAATAATTTAAGGGTTCTATGGGCATGCTACCAACAAAATATTTTCCAACCTTGAACTATACTTCTTATGAGAGCAATTTCACAATCATTCAAAAGTTATCAAACTATATAATATAAATTGAGATGGAAAATAAGACATAATTTCAACTCCAAGCTTTCAATTTCTTAATTTTGCACAAATTAGTCTCATTCGTTCACCACTTCACATTCCTCCAATGTTTGTGTCTCTCATCATTTTTTTAGATTTGTACATGCAAAATTACCAAAACTAGCTAACATTGTTTTACAACACCATTAATGAATAAAGGTTACTTGAGTGAAAGTTGTATTAGGAAATGAATAGTGAGGTGTGGAGCCCGAAGGTCCAACAACAAACTATTTGACATCCAAATCATGTTATGAGACAATCATTCAAATAGCATTCAACTATTCACATGAAATAATTATTTCTATAATACTAGCTGCATACCTATGGACTCAACATTGAAAACAAATAAGGGTTTGCATGAATGGTGCATGTATCATGAACACTCTGAACTTGAATTTTCATCATATTGATTCTACTAATTTAGTTATTCTTACATTTCAAAATAGAATTTAATAAACAAAATTAGATGAACTTGCTAAATTTTACCTAAATATCAATGTTGAATGTTTCATTCATCAATGCATCTTTCATAACCATTTTCTCTACAACTAATGTAGGTTGTGTAGCTACATATCAAGCACTCTAATAATCATACATGAAAACAACACCACAAGAGTGACAATTTTGGGGTGGAACTTTGGGCGTAGAAGTCTCGTCCACATCAGGCTCTACTAGAGGCCTCACACACTGTACAATGCTCTAAGTGAGTGGGCTAATTGACTCTAGTGTGTCCACCTGGACACTATCCTTCACAATAGAAGGAATGGCGATATGCTCCACCATGTGTTTGGCCAAGGGTTTCAATGCCAACTATGGATTACATCATGCACCTAGTCTATCATGTGTGGAGCCCTCACCTCTACCCTGAAAGTTTATAATGTCAAAATAATTTGGCACCTTATTGAGGACAAACTCACAATAGAGTTTCCTCAAAAAATATTGTGGTACCTCATAGTTATTGCATTTAGGTTGATCAGAAACTGTCCACCACAACTCCCAAAACTTATTTTTTATTAATTCATCGTGGCACCAATGGATGGGGAACCTCCTACATGCATGTGATAAAGGTGTGTTGGTTCTTGGGTCTGTAAAAAGGGCACACAAGTTTGCTTTGCTATTTTTTTCTTTTTTCACATTTACATATGAAAAACCACTAGCATAAAAAAAATTTAATTCATCCCTCTCATTCAACCAAAAATTAATTTTCTCTCATTTCTCCTACATGTGAGACAATCGACTTCAAGGATTTGGAAATCCCTCTCCTATAAGGGTGGGTTTCAACATGCTTAGTTAATCTTCAAATCAATTATTCAATCTCTTTTTTATTGTTTTCAATTTTATTTAAGATATTTTCTTGGGTTCCTTGTGGATGCCCATGAACTGACAGAGGGATTTGAGGTTGTTCTAGTTCAAGAGACTCTTCATGAGGGGGTGATTGTGAATGGTCAATTTTTTGAGGTGGAGATTGATTTCCTAGAAATTAAAACAAAGTTTTTTTTAAAAACCTATTTCAATCTACATTCTAATTCTAATTCAAAATTAAAAAAAAATGCATACCTCTTCCTTCTCTTCAACCTCTTTGACGTCTTGGTAGAATCCTCATGAAGAATTGCAAGAAAAATTCCATCTCCTTTTGGTGAGCATGAGTTGGAAGACCAGAAAATGAGAACTAGGGTTGCGGGTTGCAAAAAAAAAGAGATGAAAATGACCTATTTTTTAAAGTAACTAACCATTTGGCAAGCGCTAAATTTGGCACTCACTAAATGGTTAAGCTATTTGACAAGCACAAAATGTTTAATTTCACACTTTTCAAAAAAGTGGAACATTTTTTGTGTCACAGATTGGTGCACACATCCAACAATCAAGATCTCAAGCATCATGTCAAATTCTTAAGCACAATTCATGTTTTTGGAGCTAACATTGTGATGTAGGTTTCAAAGATCAAGTCAAGCATTCAAAGAATCAATTCAAGCATCAAGATCCACATCCATCAAAGTCGTTTCATGCAAAGATCAACATCAACATTTCATATTTTTAAAGGTTTATTCAAGGGTTTGGTGAGTTGTAACATAACATTGTTTATTCATCATTTCTTTCACATTTCATTATTTCAACTTAATGTTTAATTACCCAAATAAGATTTGACCAAGGAAAACCCCCATTCACCAAAAATAAAATAAATTTCCCTCTTGTGTTTGTGTTGCAGATCTTAGGTTGAAGAGGGATTGAAGATCTCTTGAAGTGCAAGATTGGAAATGTTGTGAAAGTTGTCATCAATTCATAAAAACTCACCTACAAATCTGATTTTTGACTTTCTAACACTGAAACCTGAATCAAACAGAAGCTACAATTTTTTTGGGAATATGATGTCATTAAATTGCAATCCTAAACATATTTCATGTACCTCCTAAGTCCTTGGAAAGTGTTCCCCAACACTAGGATTAGAAAGAGATTAAATTCAAATGAAATGAACATGTAAATTGGCATTTGTAATTATTCCTAAATGATAGGAACATGTGGGGATGCCCAAGAAGAGCTCCTACAAAATAGGAGCACATGGGGTGCCCACATGGAAGGTGGAACCCACCTTGCTTAAGTTAATTGTTTAGAGGATTGATAATACTTTAGTAATGCATGTAAAGATCCTACAAGTTAGGGATTGATATTTACATGAGTGGAGTTCAGTTCAATTCAATTCAGTTCAGATCAGTTCAGTTCAGTTTAGTTCAGTTCAATTCAGTTATGGTTCAGTTACCTTCAGTTGCATGTAGTTAGTTTCAATTAAATACTAGTTGACTTCAGTTGACTTCAGGTGTGTGACTAATGACTTCAATTGCATGATAGATAATCAGTGGATACATTTAGTTAAGTGGGGATGATCAATCATGCATAATGTTTGCATGAATTGATGGAGAGATATGTTTTAGTTAACAAAGATTGAATTGGACCCACCTTGGGCCCCCAAGTTGGCATCTTTGAGTTAACACCTTTTGCATGAGAGTCACAATCCGTCGCAACCAATGCAGGTTCATTGATCCCCAAGTTGGAGCACCCAACTCTACTACAACTCAGAATATAGATTCATGCCTGACACAGCTCAATGCAATCCTAGTTTACACAATGTACTCACTAAGAGCACGATTTGGAACAGCATAATGCATCTCTCCAAGAGAGCACTTAGCAACAACATGCAAATCGGCCAGATCCAACTTAGCCTCACCAAGAGGATACAGTAAGACAAAACCCTTACTGTGCAATCGGCACCCTGGAACATGATCTCGAGCCTAGCTCTCGAGTGTTGAGACTCAACTCGACTTCACTATGTCAATACTGATCCTGGTCGATGAGGAATCCCTTCCTCAAAGAACCCAGAACTCAGGATGACTACAGTCTGCCAGCATTGCATTCTTAATCCGCACTCGTAAGGACCATTTCCAGCCATGCATAAGTCAACCTGGATCAATCTCTCAGCTCCCATCGTTGCATTGGACTCACATCCATGCAAGCATGCAACTTCGACATTCTAGATCACAGCCAAACCTTCATCTATGCTTTGCCAACTCGAATACAATAGTCCCCTATGGACTAATTGGCACGTCCCCCTTATAGAGTTCCCATAACACTATGAACACCACATCGGACGAGATAGTATTGGCATGAAGGGAACACGGATCGGCTAGGCACCATACGTGACGCAAGGGAACTCAATGTTCCTACAAAGGACCAACGCTTCCAAGTTGGCTGGGTCATTGCGCCCCCAGATCACTCCGTAAAACGAGGATCACACCTTATTCGGATCGCGTCAAGCTCCAACGCGTGAAGGATAGTAAGGAGGAACCTATCCCCTTACATACTCCCCCACTCAAATTAGGCGATGCCCTCGTCGTCGGCACCGGCATAAGGGATCTCCAAGTCCATCTTTTACAAAATCCTCCTGCATCAAATGCCATACCATGCAACTTCACCAACAACCAATGCTGACTTGGTTCTGCCCTTGATCCTTTGTCTTCCGGCTTCACCTCCAGACATACCAAATGCCTGACATGCCATACTATCAGTCCTTTGCAAGGTACTTCCATTTCCCTTGACTTATGTGACTCGACCTCTTAATGAGTCCCTGACTGCTGGCCTCACACGCCACTCGATTTTGCCTCAGATTAGTCCTGGACCAAATCCTACACCCTGAGCTCTGCCTCGTGCAAGCCCCCCATCTAACTCAGATCAAATCCAAGTTCCAGCTTCCAGCTCAACTGCCACCAAGTTCGTCGAACCCTGCCAAGAGCCGACTCATATCATCGCATCCTTGACATTTCCAATGCCCCTTTTGAGCCGCTATATTCACATCTTTGAACGATGAGCTCACCTCTTGAATAGTCATACCGCAACTCTTTGCTTCCCTATGTGAGATGTAATTGTGACTCGTGCTAGTATCCACCATAGCGATCACCTTCTTTGCCCCAAAGGAGATCTCCGCAAAGCATAGCTCACGATCTAGACATGGTCTAGACGAGGCAGAACCCTCATCGTTCTGTAGTGCAAGCAGCATCTGCATAGCTACCATGACTGTACTCAGTTTCCAAAACTATCACTCTGTCATGCACCTCACAAGAGTCAATTTCTCAACTCTCTTCAAATGAGTTCAACAGAGAACTCTCCAACTCGAATTCCATCCAAGTTATCTGAAGTTGAGCCCACAATTAGTCCGAGTTGCTTCTGCACATAGGATGGTTGCAGCATTGAGTCATGACTTTGTTGAATCTTTGTTTTTGATTGCATGGGAAGGAAGCTGATTGAGCTAGGTATGTGCAGAAGCAACTCGGACTAATTGTGGGAATTCTGTGATAGCAAGGATTTGGTATCACTACTGTGTTGAGTTGAGTTCCAAAATAGGAGTCCCAAATTACTTGTCACTACATGTCCACCCAGTATCTATGGAAGGTAATTATGCAGGTTGTGAAGAAGGATTGTTGAAGGCAAGGAAGCATATCAATCAAGGATTGATATAGTATTATTGTAATCTTGTTCTAAGGTTAAATAATACAAGCATTATTGATTCTAGTGGAGTTTTATTCCTAAAATGGTTTCTCGACGTATATGTTATGTCACTTCTATCTTCTTGTCTCATTCTTCTACAATCTTTTCTCTCTTTCTACAATTGGTAAAATTGATCCAAAGAGATAATCATACACAAAGAATTTGTAACAAAGAACACTTAATTAGATCTACAATCCCATAGTTTTACAAAGTTTTAAACTACATAATTTCACCTTCTTTTTCAACATTTGGTATCAGAGCTAATGGTTGGGTAGAGTTTCGGACACCTTTCTCTTAAAAGTTCGAAGGTTTTTTGGCTGTAGTGGGAGATTTTACTATTGTGATATTGCAGATTTGTAAAAGAAGTATGTTACAATGATTTCTACTTCTTGTCTAGATATTGAAATATTCAATGGATCTAGTTAGGAGATGGTTATCACGATGTCATGGATAGCTTGGTTAGATGTTTCAGTGGGAGCTTTTGATAGTGATGGTTTGATGTTTATCTTGTTGCCATGTATAGCTTGGTATCACACTTCAGTGGGAGCTTTGGTAGAATATGGTTATCTCCATGTGATTTGAAGATATTTTAACATCTTGTTTCATGGAGGACCCTTAGACTCTTTGGTAAAGGTGTTATTTTTCTTCCTTTGGAGATGATGTAGTTCTCTTTGGTTTTGGGTATTAATCATTTGCTTGGAGCTTCATGATTATGCAGGTTGCATTTGAAGTTGGAATGGATTGATTGTTGGGTGCTCATGGATACTAGAGAGACTTAGGTTAGGTTGGACATTTCTTATGTTAAGAGATATGTGTTGGAATGGTTACTTGTTATAAAAAAAAATCAACAGTAAAGAACAAGGATCCTACACCTAGAAATGGATGTGAGTCCATCATAGACTTGATGAGAAGCTTGTCTTTATTGAAAGCCTATATTGCTTGATGTTGTATGTACAAGACAATCTTGTATCCCACTCTTGGTCTACTCGACAGGTAAATGATCTAAGAGGTGTTGCTCACCTGATTATTAGATGCATTATTTATATGTATCTTGTCTTCTCTTATGAATTAGTCTTGAAAATTGAGTTCTGAGGGATTATTGAGAAGTAGATGCATGTTTTTATATATTTCCATTATTCTCCTTGCAATCTTGAACTTGAGTTAGTTATGAGGATTTGGGTAGGAGAGGTACAGGACATAGTAAGTGGCTTTGGGCATATTCCCTTTTGTTGTGGGAATGTTTGGCTAAGTTTGATCTACTTTATGTGAGAGGTTTACATCTAAGTTCTTCCATGTTTCATTATATGTTGAATGGTTAGATTTTGATATCCTTTCAGTTTGGGAGTGTTGAAGGAGATCTTACTTTACATAGTTTGGCACATGTTAGTGTGGTATAAGAATATGGTTTGATTTGTAGGTTCTCTCTTAGTGGGAATATTGTCTTCTTCTTGAACATTCTTGTGTTATGAGAGATGCATTTTTCATATCATTGTATGCTTTCTTGACATTATGATAGAGGAGTTAGCCACATCCTCTATGTGAAGTGTTATAGGAGGACTTGTTAATGTTGTGATCTTGTTTTCATATTTGACATTACCTATGCAGTGGGAGTTCCAGAAGGTATGCATTTTGTATGAGAGGGGCACCTCTCTTGGACTAGTTACACTTTACTACAGTGAGTTACTTCAAAGGTTTTTTATCGCATGTCTATGTGTGTTATTACCTTGAAGTCTTATTTTGTAGGATGGTGGATATACAAGGACTTGTTTGAAGATTTGGGTTGTTATGTTGATAGCATGAAGTTCTACCTATGATAGTTTGGTTATAGATACTTGGGAAAGGTATTGATTGAGAAAGTTGACACTTTGATCAATGCTGCAAATAAGTTCTCTTGGTGCAGGAAGGTCATTGGCCTTGATTCATGTACTTGATTTATAATAATGATTCCTCGTTGAGAATAATTGCAAAGTATAATGTCAAGTGGGAGAATGTTGGGAATAGGATGTCATTTAATTGCAATCCTACACATATTTCATGTATCTCCTAAGTCCTTAGAAAGAGCTCCCCAACACTAGAATTAGAAAGAGATATAATTCGAATGAAGTGAACATGTAAATTGGCATTTGTAATTATTCCTAAATGATAGGAACATGTGGGGATGCCCAAGAAGAGCTCCTACAAAATAGGAGCACATGGGGCGCCCACATGGAAGGTGGAACCCACCTTTCTTAAGTTAACTATTTGGAGGATTGATAACACTTTATTAATGCATGTAAAGATCCTACAAGTTAGGGATTGATATTTCCATGAGTGGAGTTCAGTTTAGTTTAGATCAGTTCAGTTCAGTTCAGTTATGGTTCAATTATCTTTAGTTGCATGTAGTTAGTTTCAATTGAATGCTAGTTGACTTCAGTTGACTTTAGTTGCATGACTAATGACTTTAGTTGCATGAGAGATAACAGGTGGATACATTTAATTAAGTGGGGATGATCAATCATGCATAATGTTTTCATGAATTGATGGAGAGATATGTTTCAGTTAACAAAGATTGACTTGGACCCACCTTGGGCACCCAAGTTGGCATCTTTGAGTTAACACCTTTTGCATGAGAAGATATTTACAAGGTTGAGTTAAGTGGGCCCATTCTTGGGTTCCAACTTTAAGGTGATGCTTGCAAGATATTTTCTTGACCAACGATCAATTAAGTGTTTAGTTTGGGGTGCCTAAATTGAGGAGACTTTGGTTTTGATTTCATGTTACAATGTGGAACTCTACTTGCACAATCTAGGCGTGGTTTTTTGTGAGGATCTTTATGCTCTTGTATTTGAAAACTCTTATGAGATTACATGCTTATTAATTGTCTATTTATTGCAACAATTGCATCAAAGTTGATTGCAAGTTAGCAGGTTGAGCTTGTGCATATGTGAGGGTTTGAAGCATGGCATGGGATGTGTGGATTCATGCTTGGTCACATGGAATGCATGAATAGCTTGTGTTGTAGAAAGTGTATGAGAGTTTTGTGTAGGTTGTGAAGAAGGATTGTTGAAGGAAAGGAAGCATATCCATCAAGGATTAATGCAGTATTATTGTAATCTTTTTCTAAGGTTAAATAAAACAAGCACTATTGATTCTGGTGGAGTTTTTTCCCAAAAGGGTTTCTCCATGTATATGTTGTGTCACTTCTATCTTATTGTCTCATTCTTCTACAATCTTCTGTCTCTTTCTATAATTGGTAAAATTGATCTAAACAAATAATCATACACAAAGAATTTGTAACAAAGAACACGTAAAAATTTTATTTTGATTTTGATTAGATTTTAATTTAATTTTTTTAAAGTTTTTTAATTTTAGTTAGATTTTAGATTTTTTTTAATTTAGTTTAATTTGGTTTCCAATTTTAGATTAATTTTGGTAATTAGATTAATTTTTAGATTAGTTTGATTTTGGTTTTCATTAATTAGGAATTAGATTAATTTCCAATTTTTAGATTTTTAGATTAATAATGTAGATTAGATTTTTTTTTAGATTTTTAGATTAATGTTGATTAGCTTAATTTTAGATTTTTTTTAGATTTCTTTAGATTAGATTCAATTTGATATTTTTAGACTTTTTTTAGATTTCTAGATTAGATTAATTTTTGGGATTAACTTAGTTAGATTTAGATAAACCTTTAATTTTGTTCATTAGATTAATGTCCTCTTCTTTTCTTAGTTTCGTCTTGATTCTGAGGCTAATCTTTGACATTCTTTTTGTAGGTGTGCATGTCCATGATTTGAAAATTAAAACCTCAACTGTCATTTGTCAAAGATTGGAGGCTCAAAACTACTAATCGTGCTTTGCAGGGCTCTTGCATCAGTTTTGCTTTATCTTGAATTCCTTCTTCACATAGAATTCTTAGTGGGCCTAAAATGAACTTGCGTACTTGATTTAACATCATAAGCAGGTTTAAAATTTACACATACTTGCATTGCCTAGTGGTGTGCATTTTGTTTCTAGGTATGTATGATTTTATCTCACACCATTTGGTGATCTTGAAAATCAAAAACACCTTCAGACATGTGGTATAACCACCCACACATTTCAATTGAAGTGCTAAAATGAA
Source organism: Sequoia sempervirens (assembly GCA_007258455.2). Taxonomy (NCBI): domain Eukaryota; kingdom Viridiplantae; phylum Streptophyta; class Pinopsida; order Cupressales; family Cupressaceae; genus Sequoia; species Sequoia sempervirens. The sequence goes on from VDFB02193867.1 coordinate 685,668,156, forward strand.
ATTTGTTTTCAAAATTTGTGTAATTATGATTCAGTAATAGAAGTATCCTCTCCCCTTGCACACTTGTGTGATCCTAGGTGCAAGAGAAACTATTATTGACTCTAGAAATTGGGCCTTCCTTGGTGGGAAAAAGTACTCACCCCAAGGCAACTCAAACTAGCAACGAAGCTATTTATCCGAGCTACTCCTGGCCGGTATACAAATGTGAATCCTAATGGAAAAATTAGGATTACGAGTGTGGACGTGTCACATAGACAAGTTAATTCCCCAAAACCCTGTTGAGCATAACCTCTTTAGGCTGAAATTCCTCCTTATCGGAGCTATTCTTGCCTCATGTTTTGCCACTCGAATGGGTGACCATACTCAAAAAAATGTGTAGAAGCCAAAAACCCTATCTATTCATTGGTGTAGCAATGGTCATTGCCAAGGCAACCACATTCTCGCAATTCTTAGTAGAGGTGAAGAGCCTACCATGGGAGATTTATGGGGGCTCGAAGCTTGGTTGACCTGAGAAGTGAGTGCAATGTAAGGGGGAGCCTATGTGGCCAAGCTTCTAAATCACCCGCTAAGAATAAGTGTGGCTGGGGAAACCCAATCTAGAGAATATAGTCCTTGCCAACCCTAGGATTGCGCTTGTCTTCTTTGTGCTTGATTTCAAAAAATTCACACACAATGTGTTTGCTAAGTGTTTTCTAAAACAATTAACAAATAAACATCCTTACCAATATGGAAAAACACATTTAGACTGAAACAAGTTTAAAAATCGGCCAAAAATTGCAAAAAAAAAAACCAAACACTATTACAAACTGCAATGTATTTGTCACTTGAAACGACGCAATTGCCTGTCAATTTGAAAAATCTCTGTCACTATCAAAACCTAAGACTAAACATTTCCAAACTTTTTTCAAACACCTTTTTTCTATGGTCTCTGTTCAAAACCAAAAAAAGAATTGCTCAAATCCTCCATCCTTGCAATCTTAGTTTGCATTTAGTTTGCCATTGCATTTTTTAGTTACACCTTAGAATCCACCATCAATTTTCAGCATAAATAACCTCATAGGTCCTCATTTTTATAGACTTTAGAATAGGTAAAATTTTCATTCTTGGTCAAACCCCTGCCTTCAAAATTAAATTGTCTTTGGACTTGGTCAAAATTATCCCATTTTTAGTCTTTTTCCTTTTGTGAGATAATTCCAACTCATAAGTCTAGTTTGGAACCTCACCTTGTCATCTTATCATTTCCTTTAGTCCTACAAATAGTCCCTTGGAAATTGAACTTGAGGAATTATCCACACATTGAGTGCTTAGGAAACCTTTCAAAAAGTCTACTAACATTAAGTGCACTTTGGAGCTCCTTGCATTTACATTAGAACACTCTAGTATTCCACATCCTCATTTTAGTCCTCGTTATCCCCATTGCATTTGACATCCTCATTTTAGTCCTCATTACCCTCACTACACTTGGCATCCTCTTTAGACAATATCATTATTGTTGGTATGTGATGACTGATCATGCTATACTATACACCCCAACATGTATCTAAGCTTGTTAAAATGGGTTCAGATGGGGGTTACAGTATGATGAAAAACGTGATTATTCACAAGATTGTAAAGGTTTTTGCACTGGATAATAAAATCATTGGATGGTTGCGGTTTGGTGGATGAAGCCTAGATTGGGTGAACCAAGTTAAATTCTCTATGTTATAATTTCTTCTATGTGTGTTTTTGGTTTCTCTGTTTATTAATTTAATCTGCATTTAATTGTTAGATATTTTCCTTCTAACCCTAACAAGTGGTATCAAAGCGGGTTGTGTTTCGATTATCGTCTGCAGGAAGGTCTCATGGTTGAGTGGGAGTAGTGGCGGACAAGGGTAAGAAGGTTGAGAAGTTTAATGGGCAGAACTATTAGTTATGGAAGATGCAGATAGAGGACTACCTCTATCAGAAGGATTTATGGTGACCATTGGAAGGGAAAACCAAGAAACCCTCAACAATGTCTAATGAGGACTGGGATATTTTGTACAAAAAGGATCTTGCAGTATTTGTTTATGCCTAGCACAATCGGTGGCATTCAATATTACAACAAAAAAGACAACTCAAGAGTTGATGGAAACCCTGGCGAAGTTATATGAAAAGCCTTCCGCTTCAAATAAGGTATTTCTTATGAAGCATTTATTTAATATGAAAATGGTAGAAGGTGGGTCAGTTGTTGATCATTTAAATGAGTTTAATATGGTCACCAGTCAATTAACTTTGTAAAAGTAAAATTTGATGACGAAGTTAGGACTCTTTTGATTTTGTGTTCTTTTCTTGAAAGCTGGAATAGCTTGGTAATGGTTGTTAGCAATTCTATTTTTGGTTCAAATACATTGAAATTTGATGATGTCATTGGTGTTATTTTGAGCGAGGAAATTTGTAGGAAAAGCTCAGGTGGAACATCCACATTAGGTAGTGTTTTGAATGCAGAAAGTAGGGGCAGAACAAAGGAGAGAGGAAACAATTATGGAAATTGTGGGAAGTCACGAGGAAAATCAAATGACAAAAGGTCCCAATCTAGAGACAAGAGGGATTGTTGGTACTATGGTAAGCCAGGTCATTTAAAGAAAGATTGTTGGTCTCAAAAAAATAAAGGAGACAAAAAGGAAGGAAGTAAAGAGACAAATGTGGTAAGTAATAAATGTGATGAGGATGCTTTGATTCTTTCCCTTGATAATGTTGATGATTCTTGGGTGTTAGATTTAGGGGCTTCATTTCATGCTACCCCCCATAGAAGTTATTTTCTTGATTATGTCCAAGGGGATTTTGGGCTAGTTTATTTAGGAGATAAAAAACCCTATTAGATTGTTGGAAAGGGAAGAATCAAGATTAAGTTGCAAAATGTGAATCATTGGCTACTACATGAGGTAAGGCATGTTCCAAGTTAAGAAAAAATTTAATTTCAGCACGACAACTAGATGATGAAGGTTGTGTTGTTACATTTAGCGATAAAAATTGGAAGGTCATAAAGGGTGCCTCAGTGGTAGCAAAAGGTGTGAAAGTAGGCACCTTATATCTTTGTACAGGTCATATTGTTCCTTCTACTTTAATTGTTATAGAAAAGGTCAATGTTCAGGAACAGTTGTTGCAGTTCAACAGGTAGAAGATCATACAGTTGTTGTGGACTTTGAATCGGCATTGTGGCATAATAGACTTGGGCATATGAGTGCAAAAGGTATGAAAGTACTTCATTCAAAGAATGTTTTACCAGGTCTAAAATGTGTTAATATGGATTTCTATAAAAGTTTGTGTATGGAAAACAAAAGAGAGTAAGTTTTCTCAAGGATGGGAAGCAAAAGAAAGATGAGAAATTAGAGCTTGTGCATACAGATGTATGGGGAATAGCTCAGGTATCTTCTCTCGGTGGCTCTCAGTATTATGTTACATTCATTGATGATGCAACTAGGAAGGTATGGATTTATTTCCTTAGGCAGAAATCTAATGTATTTGAAACTTTTAAAAAATGGAGAAGTTTGGTTGAGAATGAGATGGGTAAAATGCTAAAATGTCTCTGATCTGATAATGGTGGTGAGTATTGCAGCAAAGAGTTTGAATATTATTGTTCCTCTAATGGTATTCGTTGGCAGAAAATGGTTCCAAGGACTCCACAGGAAAATGGAGTGGCTGAGCACATGAATAGAACAATAATGGAGCGTGCACGGACTATGAGATTGCATGTTGGGCTGCCTTTAAAAATGTGGGAAGAGACTGTAAACACTGTTGTTTATTTAATTAATAGAGGTCCCTCTAATCCTTTGGGTTTTGGTATTCTAGAGGAAGCATGGAAAGGTAAGAAGGTGAGTTATTCTTTTCTCAAAACCTTTGGTTGTGAAGCATTTGCACATGTAGATTTTGAAAATAGAACCAAGCTTGATGCAAAATCAAAGAAATGTATATTTGTTGGATATGGCATTGATGAATTTGGTTATAGGCTTTGGGATTTTGAAAATCAGAAAACTGTGAGAAGCAGGGATGTCATATTCAATGAGAAAGTGTTGTACAAAGATCAGTTGCTACAGCATGAGAAGAAATAAAATGATTATGCAGTGTTGGATGATACTCCAAACAATGATGTTTCAATGGTTCCTCATGCTTTGCAACAACAACAACAAAAAATACCATAAACTCCAGTGAATGTAAGATGATCTTCAAGGATAAGTAGACCTCCAGAACGATTCTCTCCCTCTTTGTATACTATTTTGTTAACTGATGTTGGTGAACCTATCACTAGCATGTGTGATGCCACAAACAACCCCATAGTGGATGCACTCATAGTTCAACTTGCAACTTTGCAGAAACAAGTGGAAAACCTACAAATGTCCAACAAAAAGGCCCACATGTCATATGACCTATGTCTGTATCCATTTGACGCGAACTTCTACATGCCACCATTCCCACTTGGATATGCGGTGCCAAACTTTCGTAACTACAAAGGAAAAACTAATCCCATCGAACATATCAAATAATTCACAACCAACTGCATGGACATGGCCTATGAACATACTTATTTGATGTGACTCTTTCCTAGGAGTCTCATAGGTCACACACTTGAATGGTTTGTGTAGTTACCTAAAGGAATCAAATTGTGGGATGAATTAGCAATAGGTTTGTCGACAACTATGCATTCAACATTGACACAAACATCGAGATTGCCTCATTATGTAAACTTACTCAAGAAGAAATAGGCAAGAAATTTATTCCATTTTTCCAAAGATGGAGAACTTTAGCAATTCATTGTCCTGTGGAAATACTAGAAAAAGAAAAGGTCATCATGTTTGTGCAAAATCTTCTTGGGCCATTGAAATACGGCATACAAGTCCATTGCTACAACACTTTCACTGGCCTTGTCAAAAAAGGAGTTCAATTCAAAAAATTCCTAATTGCCAAAGGTGAACTCAAATATGGCAACAAAAACACAAACACAAACCCAAATGCTCCCAATGAAAAACACAAATACTGGGTCAAAAATAAACACATTACTAATGATGGAGTTATTGATGCAAAAGCAATAAATGTGACAGGTCCTGCGATCACCCTTAAAGGAGCTCAATCCCAAAATGCACCATTCACCACATTGACACCCACCACCAACATCATTCAAAAAAATCCTGTCAAGCTAGACCAAGGGGAACCTTGTCAAAATAGATAATTTCCAACAAGACAAACATACACCCCCTTGGGTGAACCAGTTGAGGTTGTCCTCAAGAAGCCCCTTCAAAACAACATCATCACATTGTAGGACCCTAAACCCTATGATTCTAGGCATTTCAAACCTTCACGGTGGGACGATAATGCATTTTTCCATTATCATTGCATAAAAAGGCATAAAACTTCTTCTTGTCACCAATTAAGAAATCTCATATAGGATCTTATCAAAATTTGCACCATTGAAGTAGATGGCTAACAATTCCCTTCAAATGTAGACCATACAATTCACAAAAACCCATTGTAGGGCCATGGTTCAAACAACCCCTCCACGTCAGCGCCAAATAATAATAATAATCAAGCTAGTTACACTCGTTCCGCCTTTGACTACTCTAGTGGACCCATCATTAATCACCTTCGAGCAGCTGACGAACATGTCGATACTGTCACCATAAGGAAGACACCGGAATGTAATGTCACCACCCATTAGGGTAAAGTCACAATAACTGGAGCTCCTCCTATACATCCCAAGATCACCATAGCTGGTCCTTCTGCTAAACAACCCTAGTCCAAAGGCCAATTTAATCTGATTGAACAACTGGACAAAACAGCTCTCAGATATCATCCTTGAGCTACTCCACATTTCACCTACCCACAAGGCCATCATTGACAAAGTCTTACAACAATCTTCTGTACCAAATGACATTGATGTCAATCATTTCGAGGCCATGGTCGGATGTTTGACTACCCCTCATCACATCACATTTTCAGATCTAGACTATTCCTCGCCCAAATCATCTCACAATGATGCACTCGATATTGAGGTCTTTGTCCATAAACATAAGGTGAAATGAGTTTTGGTAGATGGTGGATCAGGATTGAATATCTACTCTCTAAAACTATTCAAAGCCTTAGGCTTCTCTGATGCTTGCATGGATGCAACCAAAAGTATTGTTATCAAGGCATATGATGATGGGGAATGATCTTCAAAAGGCATTATGATCCTTCCCATTCATGTGGGGCCAATCATAGTAGATACAAAATGTTAGGTCTCGGATCTTGAATTACCATACAACATATTGCTTGGTCGACCTTGGATTCATGCCTCGAAGGCAACACCATCCACTTATCATTAGTGCTTGAAGTTCCCTTTTTACGACATTGAAATCACCATACCTGGAGATCCAGATCCTTTCCAATACTACACCAATTTGAGAGGTATTTCCGAACACCAAGTGTTAATCAATCAAGAAGCCTCAACATCCACCACTTCCAAATAAATTGATCCATCCACACTTGCCAAACCATCCATATCTACTCTCTCGACCTCCACCCTACCATCTTCCACCATCAAACCAAGTATTAACCCTAATGTTAAGATCTAGGACCAAGGGTGTGGAGAATACAAGTTGAACACATCCTACTGCATCACAAAAATACCCAAGTCACCAAAAGCATATGGTCGACCTTGCTTCAACCTAGAGCCCAAAGAAACTTTTAAAGTTCCTCCGACAATGAACTTCACAAAATGGGGAGACATGAACAATGAGCACATTGAAGACTTATCAGATTGGATCTATAAGGACCCAAAAGACCCGTCCCTATTACTAGTATAGATAGGGAAAAGGCTATGACATAATGAAGGCACAAGGCTATGATGGAACTAGTGGCCTTGGGGTAACCAAAAATGGAAGCAGAGAGCCTATAATGCCTTCTCAAAGACCAAAATATCTGGGGTTAGGGTTTGAGCTAATCAAAACTGATGATCAAGGCACCCATGTACTTTTTGGTGAGAGCATGAATGTTTCTAAGCATGTTGAGACAATTGAAGATTCCCTCACCGAGTCTGACTCCCACGAGTGGGAATTTGGTTCCAAAAAATCCATGAGCGATTATGAACTTAAAGAAATGTTCCTAGAACCCGGAGAACCCTCCTTTGAGGAAAGATTTAGAAAAATGTTTAAGATTGGTCAATCACATGATCTTTCTAATGACACCCCTAAAGTCCCAAAGAAAAGAGAAGAATGGGTTAGAGTCTTTTGGCATCATGGGGATGACAAACCTAAATCATCATTTGAGTCTACTAGATGTAATTCTACGCCATCATCTGAACCTACCAACCATGAGTCTGAGCTACCATCTAAGCATATTGATCTTGATTCCACACCATTTTTCCCTTATTTCAACCAAGAGTACAAGTCGTCTGAATCTAATGAAGATGGACCTTGGATGGAATCTAACTGGGAATTTGAGGATGAAAATTCCATCTTTACACTTTCAGCCTTCGTCTGCATGCTTTTCACCTCATCCCCACCCTTTTCTAATACTAATGATGGTATCTCTCTAGTATACCCCCAACTCATTAACTAGGATTAGCAAGGCCCACCTACTATGGACATTTTTCAAAATGACGAGGCCATTGTAGAATTCATGGGACTCAGTGAAGGGATACCAAGTGGGGACCATAAGGCTAGATTCAATATAGATCTTGATTATGCAACATATTTTGGGGAGATTGTGTAATCCTCCAATTGCAAAAATAGTAAACATAAAACAAAAAATAATACATCTTTAGGTGAAAACCGCAAGGCGCCTTCTAATGACAAAAGAATAATAATAAAGGACATATCTAAGGGTGAAAACCTCTCTAAGGCACCCAAGGATTGGAATTTCTTCCCATCAACCAAGAGAGATCAACAATGTTAATTGAAGACACCATGGAAATCAACATAGGAAAAATAGGAAACCCAAAAATGGTTCTTGTTGCAACATCACTAATAGATGAGGAAAAGCCTAAGTTTCAGGAATTCTTTACAGAATGCAAGATTAATTTTGCACGGTCTTATGCTGACATGCCAAGATTAGATCCAGAATTAGTTTTGCACCATTTTCCCTTGCTTCTAGATGCCAAGCTAGTCAAGCAAAAGTTGTGAAAGTTGCACCTGCAAATTTTTGTGTTAGTCAAAGCTGAACTTAAGAAGTTACTAGATGCGGGTTTCATAAGACCAATAGACTATGCTGACTGGATTTCAAACCTTGTACTTGTCACTAATCCAAATGGTCAAATACACATCTGTACATACTTTCGTGATCTAAATAAGGCATGCCTTAAGGATGATTTTCCACTACCCAACATAGACATCATTGTGGATCTAACAGTAGGGTATGAGATGTCCCTCATGGATGGTTTCTCTGGGTATAACAAAATTCACATTGCCCCTAAGATCAACACAAAATGACATTCACATGTCCATGGGGAACATACTGCTGGAACGTCATGCCTTTTGGCCTCAAGAATGCAACTGCCACATATCAATGAGCCATGACCATGATATTCCATGACCTCATGCACATGTTAATTGAAGACTATGTCGATGAACTCCTGGAAAAGTCCTTGACAAAAAAAGATCACCTCAAATTCCTGGACAAAATTTTCATGAGGCTGGAAGAATACAAGGTCCATTTGAACCCAACGAAGTGTATTTTCGAGGTGACTTCAGGAAATTTTTTGGGATACATATTTTCTCAACGAGGCATAGAATTCTGTCCCGCTAAAGTTAAAGCAATATTGGACATGCCTTCGCCAAAAGGAATCAGTGAGCAGAGAATGTTACAGGGAAGACTGCATGCCATCCACAAGTTCATTGCACAATTAGCTGATAAATGCCAACCTTTCCAGTATCTCATATGCAAGGGCATCCCCTTTGTGTGGACTGAAAAGTGCCAAACAACTTTTCAACAAATCAAGGATTATCTTTTGACACCACAAGTCTTAATGTCATCTATTGAAGGAAAACCTCTGATCCTATACATTTCAGCAACCATCGTAGCACTGGGGGCATTGCTTGCGCAAAATGACCATGAGGAAAAAGAAAGTTATATAGTACATCAATCGCACATTGGTCAGATATGAACTCAACTACACATCCATTGAACGTGCATGTCTTGTAGTTGTCTTCACTGCTTAGAAATTACGTCATTACATGTTGAATCATAAAACACACTTAGTGGCAAAGATAGATCCATTGAAGTATCTCCTCGGTCGAGCAACATTGATAGGACGTTTGGAAAAATGGGTAATGATACTAAGTGAGTATGACATATAGTATGTGGAATGCAAGGCTATAAAAGGACAAGTTATAGTAGATCAACTCGCAAATACTCCCATAGAAGGAGATCATCTATTAGTGGTCAATTTCCTAGATTAATCCATCTTGTAGGTAGAACTGTAATCACCTTGGAAGCTCTATTTTGATGAATCTCACACAGGTAATGGATCAAGAGCAGGAATATTATTCATCACACCACAAGGGGACTCTATCTCTAAGTCATTCAGAATTTCCTTCCCTTGCACAAACAACATCACTGAATATGAGGCACTTTTCACAGGACTCCGAATGGCTATCAAATGGAAAATCAAAACACTTTTGGTCTTCGGCGATTCTCAGTTGGCCATTAACCAGGTTAATGATGAATGTGACACCAAGGATGAAAAATTGATGCCCTAAAAACACATGGTTGATAGCTTCTTGTCATATTTCCACATGATTTCTTTTGAGCAAGTTCCTAGGGCACAAAACAAGGTAGTAGATGCAATGGATATGATCGAATCTCTCCTAGACATTCCTAGCAATGTGCTACAATTCGAGTTCTTAGTGGAACAGTTGTTGGTCCCACTTACAATATTCCTAAATCAGAAATGGTTTACGAGCTTGTTGGTCCCAGTTCACCATGGTATCAAGACATTTATGATTACCTTCACTCCTAGACACTCCCACCAAACCTTTCCAACAACCAACATAAATCCTCCATCTGCAAAGTCGCTCGCTACACCATCATCAGTGATACCCTCTATTGCCTCAGCTTTGATAATACCCTTCTTCATTGTCTCAACACTGCGAAGCACAAAAAACCTTATGTGAGGTACATGAGGGAATATGTGGATCTAATTTGAGTGGGCCAACCTTAGCTAAGAAGATAATGAGACTTGGGTATTACTGGTCGACAATGGAAAAGGATGCTCTGTAGTTTGTAAGAACATGTTGTAAATGTCAAGTACATAGTGATCTGATTCACATGCCAACACAAGAGCTTCCTCCAATTACTTCTCTATGGCCCTTTGCACAATGGGGACTCGACCTCGTGGGAAAAATCCTTCCTACCTCATCCAATGGCCATAAATTCATCATTACAGCTACTAAATATTTTACCAAATGGATTGAAGTTGTTCCCCTCACTTACATAACTGACAAGGAAATTTCCAAATTAATCCTCAACTACATAATCTGCTGGTATGATGTCCCACAATCCATCATCACAGACAATAGTCATCCCTTCAAAAATTAGGATGTATGTGAGCTTTGTGAATGCTTTCATATCCAACACCATTTCTCCACACCTTATTATCCCCAAGGAAACAGTCAAGTTGAGGCGTCTAACAAAATGATTATCAAAATTCTTAAAAAGACTGTCAATGACACTAGTGGTGACTGGCATCTCCAACTCAACCCAACCCTATGGGCCTACTGCACAAGCATCGACACACCTACTGGCACCACCTCATTCATTGCGGTCTATGGATTCGAAGCTATATTTCCTATTGAGGTTGAAATCCCCTAATTACGGGTCTCCTTGAAGGGATTGATTGATGATGAAGAGTACCGACAGTCTCGACTACATGAGCTAGAAATGTTGGAAGAGCAAAGAAAAAATGCCTTGAATCACTTACAAGAATATCATAATCGCCTTTGCAAAAGCTATAACAAAAGAGTAATGTTTTGAAAGTTTGAAATTTGTGATTTGGTCTTAATGCAAAACCTAAGGAATCAAGTTGACTGCGAGAAGCCTGACAAGTTCTATCCAAATTGGCTAGGTCCTTACATCATCACTGTTGCATTCGGTTTTGGTGCTTACTAGTTAGCTACTCTAGACAGGGAACAATTGACAGAACCTGTCAATAGTTTGCATCTACGCAAGTTCTACACATAGCATCAGAGAGCTTGGCTAAAACTCTTAAAAATACAAAAAATCGTCACCTTGATGAAAACCTAGAAAACATGCATCTTGGTGACACCAAAAAAATTAGAAAATATCAAAAATAGTAAAGAAAAATAATTCATCCAATAGTGAAAACCACTTTGGTGGTGCTTTGGATAAGTACCATGATGAAAACTTGGCAAACAGGCACCATTGATAGGAAATATTTGTTTTTCCATCTACTATCACTCCATCTACCTTTTTCCATAATAAATGCCCAATCTTCCAACACCCTCACGACATTTGTCATAAAGTATTTCTATTTCTTTCCATGGTTGACAATGTTTGACATCATGTCTCGCATATCCTTCAATTTTCATCCCGAGCACATCCTTTTCCATCTCCTTCATCTTGGCTAGTCCTAGACCTGACTAGGGGCAACAACCTTATCACCTGATTGTAGTGGGTCTCGCACATGGTCTTGTAAATCATAAAATGTCTTGAAAAAATCCTTTAAAAATTAGAAAATGTCCTTAAAAAATCCAAAAAATTAAAACATGTCAAAAACACCAAAACATTTAGAAAATCTCAAAAATCCCAAAATCAGAGTCAAAGTTTATCGTGTCATTCTTTTTCATTTCGAACTATGAGGTTTTTGTTCATTTGATGCGTAGACAAGGCCATCTATTGATGAGCCCCTGAGGCCACCTAGGTCAATCCTTTAGGGTTCGTCATTCTGGTCAAATACATCAGACATACTCAAACTCAGACACAAGATAGTGATTTGAACGTCAACATTCAAATTGTGAACCAATAGACAACATAGTCCAGTCACTCATCAAGTCAAACATAAGTCAAATTGCCAACACATGGTTGATCTAGTCACTTTATGGTCCCATCCAAGATGCATCCTTCTTGGAATTGGGCCCCGTCAAAATGTCATTTTCCTTTTCAGGATGTGTCTTTCCTGACAACAAGCTCGGTTCCATAATCATTGGCCTTTTTAGGATGTGTCCTTCCTAATAACATGCATTGTCACACTGTCAAAACTGTTAGACTATCCCATCATCAAGCTATCAAACTGTCATGAAATCAACCTTCGACAAACAAATATTGGAAAACATATTCAATGGTTGTTGATTTTCCTGGTCTATTTTGTCTTATCTTTTTATTTCTTTGTCTATTGGTCATGTTACTAGCTACCTCGAGGATGTCCCATGAAGGATTTAGAGGTGCAATGATGTCTCATGACCTGATTTTCCTTGATTGTTGTCTTTGGTGTGTCTTGAAAAAAAGACTGTGGCAACTTAGCCCTTAGTATGAGTTAGAACATTCCTTGTCTGCGATTGTCTATTTTTTGCAAGTGGATGACCTTGCACACCTTGGTCTATGTCATACCATGGTGTTTGTTGTCCATTTTTCACATTTTACCACCCAATGATGATTATGCAACACCTATGATGTTATTTGGAAAAATCTTGAAGTATTCCTTTTTCGCCTTAACATCCATGTCTTCCACACTAATATTTCTTCTATTCCTTCATCCTCTCGTCTTCTCATCCATTTCAAGAGTACACTCATGTTCTTTCAACCTGCCTATCCTCTCGAGGGAGCATACCACTACCTCCTCATCATCCTTCCTCTCCTCACTTTCAAACTAGGACATATTTTTGACTCGTTCTTCGACACAATGCAATAAATTGCATCATGCCAAAGAGGGGGAAAATGTAGACACATAAAAATGGCCTCAACTTGCAAACCATATTTTCTATGATGACCATGCTTCTCCCTCACATAATTCAATTATTTAATCATGTCCTAATGTCATAATTATTCCTACATGATTATTTAAATATGTAAATTACATTTATTTATTTAAGTATGTCACTAATCAATCCTTATTCCCTCCAATTATTTAATAACATTACCATTTATCCTTTAATTAAATAACATTATCCATTTAACCCACTTTTCATCCCACAAGTAAATAATTAAAATAATTATTTATTGCCTTTTGTCTCATTCCCATTTATGAATTAAACCATTATTTAATTCATAAGTCAACCTTCCCCCATAAATCAAATAATTTCTATTATTATTTTATTTTCCAAATACCTTTATTCTATTTTATTTATTTTCTACCATTGATTTAATTGGCTAAAGCTCAACCCTTCATTTCAAAGCTTTTCCTAAATTTGACTTAATGTTTCCCTAACCCTAATCCTCCTTATCACATTGAATCCTGGCCTTTGATCTTAGGGCTTCACCAACTTTTAATCCTAGCCATCCATTCTCAATTTGGAATTCTTTAAAAAGCTCTCTCTCAAGCCATTTTAGAGACACAGAGTCATTTAGAAATGTACACACACAAGTTATTTTCAGCATGCTTGAGAACTTGAGTACTTGAGCAACCACATTACTTCAATATTTTTCTTGTCTTTGGCATAGGTTATAGTTTCACTTCAAATATGAGGGAAATTATACAATTGGTAGCAAGATGGAGAAGGCCAATGGAGGTCAACCAATGGAAGCTTGAAGACTAGGTGATGTTTCACTATTCTTATGCTTCTTGTTTTCATTGTGCTCTATTGCTGATTAGGATTTAGTTTTATGCTACTTGCACTTAATCAAAAAATATTTCCCTATTACAGCTTCATCAAAGGAATCCAAGCATTTGAGGTGAATTTCCCTTCCAATTTCCTTGTTTAATTTTTTATAAAAGAGATCAACCAATTCTTTGTCTGGAATGATATAAGTTAATCATTTTGTTAAATGTCCCCATCTTTGTAAAAATGATGCAAAAGATTCTCCTTGTTTTTTTTTGGTGTTAAAAAGGTTTTTCATGGTCACTTTAAGGTCATAGTTCAAACTATAATTGGAGACAAATTTATCATCTAGTTCTTGAAAAGATTTGATGGTTAGGGATAATCATGAAAACCATTCCATAGCTTCTCCTCCTAGATTGTCAGGGAATAATCTCATAAGGTATATTTCATCAACTACAAATTGCATGGTAGTAGCACAAAATTCTCTTAAGTGGTCTTTAGGATCTCCATTTCCCTTATACTTATCAACTTTCGGTATGCCCTAGTGACTAGGAAAAGGTGGAATTGGTATGCTCAGATTGAAAGGATAAGGGCATATATCTTCAATGGAGAACTTGTGGGATGATGTTTTGTTGTTCTTGAGCGTATCCAATTCGTGTATTAGTGTTATAAGCTCATCCAAAATAGGATTTTTTGTAGGTGTAGGTTTTGATGTCTTTGAAGATCTCTTGTAACCAGGTTATAGATAAAAGGGTTTGTGATATTTGATTCTATCATCATTGTTTGTTTTGGGATGCTTAGATTCACTAGATTTAGGTTGGTCATTTATCATGAGTAATGATATGTCAAAATCAAGAGGAATTTTGATTCCTTCATTAGCAAGGGCCTTGAAGTATTGCTTCGGATTACGTTTGACTACCTCTGTAAGCAGTTTAGTGAATCTATGATCATTAAGTGCTTCATTTATATGGGATTATGTTATTTCTTTGCTATTAGTTTCATCTGTTTCACTATTTGCAACACTAATGTGATCTTCCCCATAAAATTCTTTTCCCCAAGGGTTCCCTTCTTCTTGAAACATTTTTTCTCTTATTCTAGGGGTCATAGGCGATTGTTTTGATCTTCAACCTAGGACTAGATAATGTATGAGACCAAAGATTAGGATATGAATCTAAGATGAGATATGAGAATGGTATGATATGATAAGTTTGGTATGATAATAATGCAAGAGCTCAAAGGGAACTCTAGGTCTAAAGTTGGTTATGATGCAAAGGCTTTACTTGTGATATGATGGATAAACACAAGGAAAAATGATCAAGAGAGGGTATGTAGGAGATGATGAACTCCAAGAGGATTTCCCTACTTAAGGATGATGAACCTCAAGTGATTTGGCTTATTAATAGCCAAAGGTTTGATTTCGAGACCTAGGAAGAGTAGCCTAAGTGCAAGATAAAGGTTTTTTTGAGAAATGCAAGAGCAAAAGATATGCAAGGACTAGGTGGAATGCAAATATTGAAAGATCAAAATTGAAGGATGATGACCCTAAGAGATTTAAGTGATAGGTTCATTTTGGATGGTTTTTTTTTGTTGTTTGACCTTTTGAGTTTGCAAGTTTGAGATGTTAAAAAATACTAGGTGTAATGTTTGGTTGTGATTTGTTTTGAGCACACATGCAAGACACAACAAACAAAATGTTTTTGAGTTTGATCTTTAGAAATTTTTTGATATTCATAGGACAAGTGTGGTGTTTAATTGTGACTGAAAATTTTTATTTGTTTTTTATTGTGAATGTTGTTTGATTGTTGCAATAAAATAATATTCAAGCACAAATCCTAGGTCGTCCGAGACAATATTTGTTGGATTCCCACTTGGATTTCTCCAACAGCACTTATTTAGAGCAGATAGCTTAGAGGTTTGGTGGCATTGGCTCCCCTCCATGGCACTCACTTCTTGGGCGCACCAAAATTCAAATCCCCAAAGACTCAAGGATCTCAAGGAATTTGTTATCTCTATTCTAAACTATGAGAATATGGGATGGCTTCAAAGGTCTGAACTCTTGTGCCAGCAAATAGAAGGGTTTTTGGCTACTAAAAATAAGAGGTGTCTAGTAGGGGATTACCGTGAACAGAGATCCCATCTGTAATAGCCTGAGAATTGGGAGGTCCACTCCCATTCTCATCACCAACAAGTCTCGACAGACTGAGGGTCTCATGGCTTGGCTTCAAACGATGCTAGCCACTCTTTGGGATACAACTTTTGTTCTCCTGACTTTGACATAGCCCATCGAAAAACGTGCTCGAGGTAAAACCTTGAGGTGATGAAATCCCTAGGAAAGCCTCTACTAAAAATAAAAATGAGACCAATGTATATTTCTTGTCACCCAGGATCGCATAAGTGTGCAAGGGGAAAGGATATGTACACACTAGCTCGGGTAACACATAATATGCAAGCGCACCAAACACAGCAAACAAAGTTCTTTTTAAGCACCAATTGAAATATTTTCTATACTAAAAGATAATCAGTTTTTTTTAAAATCAAGTCTTCAAGAAACATCATGCACCAAATTTCATTAGTAGTTTCAAGCCTCCAAGTCTTCAACAGATGTATATTCAATTTTTTTATTTTTTTTCAAGTCTCTGACATTTGAACCTACACAAAATCCAAAATAAAAAAATTAGCTCTGAAGTAAAAAAAAAAAAAACAAAACAAAACAAGGGAAAAATTAGCATTTACCCTAAAATCTAATTAATCTAATTTTAAAAATTTAAATCTAACTAAATTAGAAGAATCTAGCTCTAAATTCAAAATTGTAAAAGATCTAAAATCTAAATTTTATCTAAATAATAATAATAAAAAAAAAACTAGATCCAAACTAAATTATGAAACTTAAATCTAAATTAAATTAAGAAACTTTAAATCTAAAATCTAAATTTTATCTAAATAATAATAATAATAATAATAAAAGATCCAAACTAAATTAAGAAACTTAAATCTAAATTAAATTAAGAAACTTTAAATCTAAAATAAATTAGAAACTCAAATCTACACTAAATTAGAAATTAAAAAATCTAAACTAAACTAAAAATTAAAATCTAAACTAGATAAAAAAAATATTGCGGTGTATGAGCTCTGCTAGGGTTTTGTGTCTTTTGCGGTCACCCTTGGCCCCTTTTGCATCATACTACACATCCTGCACAGGAAACCCCTCTTTTCTTGTGTGTACGACCGCATTTACTGTGGTTTTTTTGTTTGAATATTCCTTCAACTGGCTCTAACCCAGCAGTTCTTACTGGTGTTGGCGGTTCGACAATGTTAATCAATGGCTCCTCCTCTGAACAAACGTCCCCAAAAATTTGTTCTGAAAGTCTTTCACGAGGTAAGTGTTATGATTCACCTGCTGATGTGGTTTTTCCTTTACCAGATTTTGATACTGCCTGTCAATGGCTTGAGCAATACACCCTTGTTGGGAGAACTCCCCCTGAAAGTGTGCTTAAAGATTGGGTTAACAAGGCTTGGGTCCCTCATGGGGTCTGCCTTGATATAGTCCAAAATTGAACCAAGGGTTTCTTCTTGTTCCGCTTTGCGGAGGTTAATCATGTGCAAGCTATCTTAGGCCATGGGCCCTGGTATGTCTGGTCTTCTTTGTTAGTTTTTCAAGCATGGACCCATGACTTTGCTATCTCATATGACACCAAGCTGTAGGTCTCGGTCTAGATTGAATTCCCTGGTCTACACTTGCCTTGTGTACCTTTTTTGAATAGTATAGCTTCCTCACTAGGGAGGGTTATTTGCATTGAGCTAGATAGGTTCTTTCAGGCCCGACCCCAGATGAGGGTTTGTGTGAAAGTGGACCTTTCCAAAGATCTAAAAGACTCCATTGATATCCAAATTGGACCTCTTTGCCACACCCAAAAGGTCACATATTTTAATTCTCCCAACACATGCTATAGGTGTCAGTCAGTGGACCACAAGATCAAGGATTGCCCTTTAGCAATGCCTCATACACCTTCTTTGCCACAAGAAGCTAAAAAGCGTCATTCGGCAGCTGCATTTGCTGCCAAACTTGATGCGAAATGGACTATGGTTACGAACCGAAAGAATAAGTCCACTAGCTCTGGGTCAGGTCCTATGACCTCTAAGCCGTGAAAGATGTTTCAAACCCTTTTGTGAAGGGGACATAAGCTCTGGTTGGAGCTTATTATGTTTCACAGTAGCCTAGGCCAAAGGCTATGCCTCAACCGATTGTTATCATGCTAACACAGTCAAAAGTGTCTTCTCCTATGATAGGAGCTCAAAGGCATTCTTGCAGCCCTTCCCCTCCTAGGGAAGAAGGGGAATATGTGCATGAAAAATGGAGGATGTCCTCTCCATCCATCCAGATTGGATCAGTTCCACTAGAATTTTTACAGAATCGCTTCTCTTCTTTGAATGAAGAGGAATCGGGTTTCAAAAATATGGAGGAGTTTCACTCATGAAGTTCCTTTCATGGAATGTTTGAGGTCTAACAGACCTCTCCAAAAAATATTCTGTCAGGGATACCTTGTGTAAGTACTCTGGTGTTGAAGTGCTTTGTCTCCAAGAAGTTAAAATCTCTGGTTTTTTGCTTGTTGTGGCTTGTCGCTCTATTTGGCCAGCTAGTAAAATGTTTTATACTACCCATGATACTAGGTGTGGCGGAGCTATCACCCTTTTGGCCCCACGATGGCACTCTTTTGTGGTCGACCATGGTTCTGATCCCACTCATCGGCTCATCTGGATCCTTCTCAACATTGATAATCATTCCTTTGGGATTATTAATGTCTATGCTTCTAATGATGTTGTGGAACACTCTTTACTCTAGCGTTGGATTGCTAATTATTTACTAGTTGCTACTTGGTTACTCTGTGGGGACTTCAATATGGTAGAAATGACGTCTGACAAAGATGGCACTTTTCCATTCAGATGGATAGCTTGGGAAAGGGAGGCGCAGTTTTACATGCGCAATAAATTGGGGCTTTTTTATCCCAATATTGGTCATCGTCATTCACATTCTCACTTGCACACTTGGTGTAATTACAGAGCTAGTTCTGATAGAATATTTAAGTGCCTTGATCATGCCATGATCTTGGCACAATCTTTTTTCTCATTTGATAGCTCCTCTCCCCCGGTTAAGCCGTTAGTGGATGTGACTTTGTCAAACCACTTCCCCATTTCTTTTTGCATTGAATGGGAGACTCGATAGCCTCATATGTGTAAAACTCAAATTTTTTTAAACACATATTTACTCTGCCACAAGCCTACCCTGGCCCACATTCATAGAGTCTAGAATTTGGAGTGCAGACCAACTCATCATACTGGCTAGATTTCTTGGTGGAATGAGGCTATCATCTGCACGGCTATATTTTTTCACATTTATAAGCGTTAGTTGGCTATTTTTCATCAGCGATCTTATGAGGCTACCACCGCTGACCTCTGTGCTACTTATGAGGCTTTGGCGGCCAACCCTTTTTTGCCATCATTACAAGTCAAGGTGGTGGAATTAAGACACAAGAAAAAAATTGCGGACAGTTATGCTACTAGAGGAGCACAAATCAAAGCCCGGTTACATTGGCTAAAAGTTGGTGATCGTGCCTCCAAAGAGTTTTTTTTGGCTTTGCATGCTAGACACTCATCCTCGGGCATTAAAAAAATCAAAGATGGTGTTCAGGTGCTTTCTGAGCTGCTTGACATTCTCCAGGCCTTTGTGCATCATTATGAGCAAGTCTTCACTGCATAGGAAATCACACCTATGCAACAACAACTAGCCCTTTAGTATTGCCTTGCTATTGTGCCCAATAAGCTTTCTTCAGCTCATAATTTTTTTGTGATCAACTTTTATTAGTTGATGATCTCAAAGAGGCTGTCTACTCCATGCCTGATGATAAAGCCCCAAGAATTGATGGATTCCCTTGTGAATTTTACAAAGCCATGTGGGACCATATTGGGCATGATCCAAGTTTACTTAGAGGCTTTTCATTCTAATTCTCTAGGTAACTTAATTAATAACGGTAACATAAAATTCATACCTAAGTCGGGTGACCTAGAAGATATATGCAACTGGAGACCTATCACGCTTCTTAATGTCTCCTAAAAGATTATTGCCAAGGCTTTGGCTCTTAAAATCTGCTATTTTCTACCTCAGATTGTACACCCGAAGTAAACTGGGTTTATCAAATCTAGATTTATTTTGGATAATATTTTTTTTTTTGGGAATGCATGGAATGGGCCAGATGCTCAAACCAGAAAGACATGTTCATTAAGATTGACTTTGCCAAGGCATATGATCGCATTGAATGGCCGTTTATTCTTGCTATGCTGCAAGCCTTGGGTTTTGGGCCCAATTTCATTCAATCTATTTGAATGCTCTTTGCAGATGCCTCTGCTTGTATCACCATCAATGGCCATCAATCCTCTACCTTTGGACTCTTTTGTTCCATTCGGTAAGGGTGCCCATTGGCCCCTACTTTATATGTGCTTGCAGTTGAGGGTTTTGGTTACCTCTTGGCCAGTGCAGTTTCCCAACGGCGGGTCAAGGGCATTTCTCTGCCCAACTCCCAGGCTCAGCTTGTTAATGGTCATTTTGCTGATGACTCATTCCTCACCCTTCTGGAGGAAGAAGAATCCATTGCGGCGGCTCTTGAGTGCCTTAATACCTTATGTCTTTCTTCCGGCTCTGCCATCCAGTGGCATAAAACTTTGTGTTACCGACAGTCTACCTTTCCCTCTCCGTCGTGGCTGCATCAATATGGATGGAAGTGGATTGGGCCTGGAGAAGTTTTCTGGTTTCTGGGCATTCCCTTTGCCTTTCAGGCATCTCCAGCTGAGCTTTGGCAAGTCTTGCTCTCCAGAGTTGAACAAAATCTTGCTTATTGGGTTACCAAGCCCCTCTCTTTAGCAAAGAAATTCCAGGTGTGTTCCAAAATTCTAGGGGCCACCCATGTTTATTATTTTTCTTGTTGGGCCTCCTCCAAAACTGCTTATGGCAAGCTTGAGAAACTGCTTTGTGACTTTCTTTGGGCCTCCTCTGAATCTCACAGAGGGTTTCATCGTGTGGCTTGGGAATTCTGCTACCTTCCTAGAGACTCAGGAGGTCTTGAGTTGTTGTCTACTCAACAACAAGGGACTGTTCTATGTGTTAAATGGATTATCCATGCCCTTACTAGGGATGAGGCCTAGAAAATTCTTCTCAGGCATAGTATTCAATCCAACATTCCTATTCATAGACCTGCCTAGAAGGGGATTGGATTTCAAACCCTTCTGGTCATGGAAGAACTAGTCCAGATTGTTAGGACCTTTGTGGCCAAGAGCATCTGGCGAGCCTGGGAAGTTGTCAAACCCTAGCTTTGTTGGGCTGACTCTAGTTTTTTAGACAGGCTATCTCTCAACCAGAACAATATTTGGTGGTTGCCTCTTTTTGCTAACAATGGGCAGTCGTTGGCTAAGTCGCCTGGGCTTAAGGCACTCAGATTTCACAAAAAGGGTATCCAGACCTTGCAACAATTCTTTTTCAAACCCACCATGTGCATTATGTCATGGGAAGGTTTTTGTACCCAATACAGACTTCATAACCAAGACCATGCTACTTATGATGGTCTAGTGAATACCATTCCTGCTGAAATGCTTCATAAGGTTGGAATTTGTGGGACCAAGCCTTGGTGGAAAGATTGAAAGTGGTATCCAGACACCCCTTTCAGGAACTACAAACCTCGACTTGGTTACAGGTGGCTCTCACCACATTTTCCTATGATTCAAAGTTTGAACCAGAGGTGGCTTCTTCAATCTCCCGCTCATGTCTGGCATAAAATATTTGCTACCACTTGGTTTGCAAGTGTTGAGCCAAAGCTTTCCCACTTTTCCTAGTGTATTATTTTCCAAGGCTTGCCTGTGGGCTCTCGGTTGATTCACCTGGGGGTACGGGACCCTCGTTGCCATTTTTGTGGGCAAGCTGAGAATTTTAAGCATCTTTTTTGGTTTTGTCCCAGAGCACAGCATCTTTGGACTTGGATTCATGACTTTTTTTGGCCCTTTCAGCCATAACCTTTCTCTTGGCATATGGTGTTGCTAGGAGATTCTCCTAGATTTCCTACAAAATTCACCCAGCTTTGGCACACTTTTAGGGTGGAAATTCTCTTCAATATTTGGAAAAACATAAATGCTTGCATTTTTTCACATACTCAAATGGATATTCATGTATCTTTATATGCTAAAGCTATGATTTTCTCTAATGTGCTTTTATAGGTTCAAGTGCAAGCTAACAAAGTTGCACTTGAGGTTGCTCACCTCCAGGTTCTCTTGGACCACTGGGGTAATGCCCCTTGTACTGTTGCTTGTGTCCCTACTTTTCCCACCTCTTCCCGTGATCGGTTGCCCTCCAAGGGCCAGTAGCAGAGTGGCTCTGCGCATCCCCATTCCCAGCCCTCTCCTCGACGAGATTCTTGCACTCCTCAACAACACTTTTCTCCTCTGTCGTGGGCTAGCCAGGGGTGGCCTTCTGGCGGTGCTTCGGGGAGCAACGGTGGTGGTTTCGGGCGGCCCTCTGATGATCCTCCTACTTCTGGCTCTAGTTGGCCAGTCACCGGTAAAGCACTCCCACATCTGTCACTTGCAATCTCGCCCCGACGCGAGGAAGAAGATAAAGAGAAAAAAGATGTTGATGATGGTTGGGGTCCTCCTCCTAACGTCACTCTAGACCTCGTTGATGTATGGGGGAAAAATTTGGATGACAGAGACCCTCCTGGCTCTGCTAGCACTGCTCTGGCCGCTTAATGGCCTTTTTATCTATTTTATTATTTTGGACTTCTGGGCTTAGCCCACGTGATCTATTGCTTTTCTAGGCATTGCCCATTTGACTCCTGGGGTGTGCCTTTCTACCACCCACCCTTTTTTTGTGAATATGTATCTTTATATTTGATTTAATATAGATAGTTGCCTATTCATCAAAAAAAATAAAAAAATATAAACTAGATTAGAAATTAAAAATGTAAACTAAATTAGAAATTAAAAACTAAACTAAATTAAAAATTAGAAATCTAAACTAAATTACATTATTCTAAATTAAATCAAATCTAAACTTACTCTAACTTTAAATCAAAATTAAAAACTAAATGTAATTCTAAATCTAAATCTAAATTAACAAAATTCAAAACTAAATTTAATTCTAATTCTAAATCTAAATTAATTAAAAAAATCTAGAAACACATTAAAAAAGGATACCAATTAGATTATGGATAACAAACATTGTTCAACATATATGTCTATGAGTTTCAACAGAGGAACAAGCAGGGTTCAATTCCACTACTCCCCACCTCAAACTTCCTCATTTAGACCCAGAAAAATAGTAGCATTAGCAACTACAAGAATAAAGAGGCCAGTCGAAGAGCACTTCAATATAATTTGTAAGAGGAACATATCAAAAAAATGTCTAGAGGAGCTCTACATGGAGAGGTGGTCAAAATGTGAGAGTGGGAAATGTAAACTATAATGAGAATGGCACGTTGACCAGTAGGTTTACATTTTGAAAGGAAGTGTGAGGGTGTTTCCCAATGGTTGTGACGATGATGGTGCCTAACTCTATGTAGGTGACCCCGTGCGATATCCCAAGTGGCTAGAGGCCTCCTTGTATTTAAGAACAGATTTAACATAAAGATTTAAAGAAGATTTTGATTAGGAACATTATGAAGCAAAAAGGCTGCAAGATTGTAAAAGAACATTATTAAGAGCAGTACATTTAGCACTGTAAAATTACATGTTATGCTTTGATGTTGGAGTTGCAATGTAGAAGTTTTCGACTTCAACTCTTAAAAAGTAAAAATGTATTGTCGATGAGGATCAGAATATGAAGGAAAAAGATGGATTGAATGCTAAATGTGGAAGCTCGCACATGGCCTGCGAAGAGAATATAATGACTACAATAAATGCAAATATCGCATGCCACAGAAGTTTATGAAAGTTATTTTCCTAGGTAATACAAATGCAGAAATAAACGAAATGAAACTGAAGCAAGGACCAAAAGGAGATATATTATATGCAATCTAATTGTTTCCCAAGGCCAAAAATTTACCAAAAATGTATTATACCCACTTGATGAAAAGCTTATTAGAATTAGAACAAAATCTAGAGGAAAAAATAATTAATGCATTTAATGTTATTTACAACATACAAAATATTCACAACGGGTTCACCATTATGTATATGCTGAAAACTGAAAACTAAGTGATTTAATCTATAAACTCAAATCAAAATTCCAACATAACTCCAATGAATCCTTTCTTAAATGAAAGTACATGAAAAAACATAAAACTAAGCTATGTGAAATCAAACATATGCATTCAAAAGAAGATCAAATCCATTGTTCTCCTATCATCAAGGTCTTGATTTATGCATTTGGTGCTCTCAAATTTTCACAAGCACAAGTGCAACAAGAGGCTATGATGAATGGAAGAGAAGATTGCATGATCATAATTCAATGTATATCTTTTATGATGAGAAGAGAAGGATTTTAATAGATGTCCTAGATGTCCTCACGGGGTGGATTCATGTTGTGGGAAAGATGTGGGATTAAAGAGTTAAGTAGAGAAATGCATATTGAAATTAATTGAAATGAGAAAGATAAATGAGTGGGTTTATGAAATAATGTAGGTTTAGAAGCTTAGAATAAAGATGTATTTGTGAATTAATGGATGATTTAATGAATTAAATTATTTTATGTAATGGATAAAGATTAAATGATCTAATGATTTGTGAATTTAGCCAAAAGATTAAATGGTTTTATGTGTTTAAATGATTTAAATGCATTGATATTTTAATGATTAATGCAAATGGAGCAATATGAAATGGACAAATGATTGATAAATGTAGATGGATAAATGCTTAAATGCTTACAATATATTAATGATTTGAGCAAATTAATGAGTGAATAGAATAAAGTATTAAATGAATCAATTAAACAGATAATAATATCTATTTAATTGATAGACAAAAAATAGGATAATTGTGAGGATAATTTTGAGTGTCTACAACAACCACTTTAAAGTGGGGGCATACATAAATAATATCTTTCTAAATTTTCCATGGTTCATGGTGTGATTTTATTTTTTCTTGTGATGTTTCCTTTTATTGGTGGTTTCATTGGGTTTGATGTCCTCCAAGAGTGTGATATTTCTTAGCATACAACTTTCCTCTTAGTGGTGATGCAACGCACTGCATTCCCTAAGTTGTGAATCTTTTACTCTTGAATTTTCCTCTCTTGGAGACATTAGGTATGATGCTCCCTAAGAAGAAGACCTTACACAAACTAAGTGAAATCCCTTTGAACAAAAATCTTTTACTAGCATTATTATTCATAAATGTTTAGCATAATACAACTTGTTAATCTTGTGAAGCTCAAACCCTAATAAAGACAACCAAGCATAACACACCTTGCTTTCCTGTGAAGCCTTCCCCTTGTTCATAAGTGTTTGGCATAACACAACTCATTAAGCCCTATGGAGCTCGAAACACTAAATTCAAGGCCACCTAGCATTGCTTGCCTATGGAGCCTTACCTAGCATTGTGGTGTCTTATTGAAGTTGTCAGAAGGATACCTTTGATATGGTATGAGAGCCTAATATGATTCTCTCATTTTCCACCCTTTATTGGAAGACTCACCTAGTGGGCAGCCTAAAGTTTCGCTACCTCGGAGTGAGTGCAAACCGATAGCAAAGATGTGTTCCACATCATGTTGGACCATCTAAGGCTTGATCTTCCTGGTCTTTGATGTTGTGTGATTGTGTATCTTTGTCATTATTGCATACGTAAGTGTCTTGAATGTCTAATTTAGTGTAAGTTTTGATATGAGGTCATAGTCTGACTAAAGTAGGGGAAAATGTACTAACACAAAAATTATCCCTTTTTCACTTAATTTGGGAATAACTAATAATAAAATAAGCCTAGCGTTCCCTTGATTTAATGTTGTAATTTGTTTTACACATTCAAATTAAGTTTAGGGAAATTTTAAAACTAAATGGACTTAATTGTGCCTTATTTAGGGTGTTGTAAAGTGTATCTTTACACTCACACTAATTTAGGGATCTATTAATTGATTGAGTTTAATTTTCCTTAATTTTCCCCTTTAATTAAAATCCAAACCTAATTAAATGTAAATTTTGAGAGATAAAACCCGACATTCATAAATTCCATTACACAACACTTAATTTTTGAAGGTGTGTTTCCTAGGTAGGTGACCTAGGACCCATTCACCACATGGAAAATGGGTCCTCACTTAGTCCTAGGACCCTATTTTTACTTTACATTTCACTTTCTCCAATGTGTATTCTAGGTAGGTGACCTAGGACCCATTTTCCACATGGCAAATGGGTCCTCGCTTAGTCCTAGGACCCTAATTTTGCATAACATTTCACCTTGTTCAATGTGTGTCCTAGGTAAGTGTCCTGGGACCCATTCACCACATGGTGAATGGGTCCTCACTTATACCTAGGACCCCTCTTTTTGATATGTTTTTGGTGGTATTTTAATGATTTGAAATCCATAATTCAATGTTGGCTTGTGATATTTGAATTTTGGGAATTAATGATAAGTTATGTATAAATAAGAGGTTATTTCACTATGTTTCATCTAAGTAATCCTAGCAAAAATTCTAATTATCATAAGAGCATTCAAGTGAACATTATCAAGATCATTTCAAAAGCATTTTCAAGGCATTCAAGGGAATATTTGTAGAAGATTACTACAACAATCAAGATTCATTTGATCATGTTAGAGTCATAATGCATCATGCATCTTGTTTGAGCTAATGTGTTGATGTAGTGTTCAAGATCTATCAATCATATCAAAGGAATTATTTCACATCAAGTTTCATGATCAAGATCTGCATTCATTGAGGCCACTTCATGCTAGTTTGCAAATCTAGAATCCAAGGTTTCAATTAAAGTGTGGTGAGTTGTGACATTGTATTTGTTCATTCATTATTCCTTTCATGTTTCATTTAATTTCAAGGTTTAATTACCAAAATAGGGTTTGACCAAGGACAACCCCTATTCCATAACAATCAACATTTTCCTCTCTTTGATGTGTGATTCCAGGTTTTAGGTTGAAGATCATTTGGAGAGAAAAGTTGAAGAAAGTTTCAAAGTTTGTCAAAGTTGCATGCAAAGTTTTCAAATCACATAAACTAAGCTATAGGTTTTATTTCTAGCTTTCTGGCAGTGACCAACTAGAATTTGGGAGTGCAAACATAGAGGAACAAAACCCATAAATTGCTTTTTCAGAGCCCTAGCTAGGACCCATTCACCATAGAGTGAATGAGTCCTCATGAGCCATGAAAAGCACTTTTTTCAAAAGGTACACATCATTTATCCCTTCCAAACTCTCCCTAAAGTCTATAGATTCCATCAGTATTATGTTTAAGCTTCTAAATGCACTTTAAAGCTTGTAATTTGGAGATTATTTGATGTTCTTAATCTTTCTCCCCAAAGTGCTATTTAGCTTAGACCCCCATCCTAGCAAAAAGGGAAATTGCAAGATTCACACCTTGGGTGTAAGGAAGCTAAGGTAGCGGAACAACTTCCTACACTAATCTTGAGAGGAGAATAATGCAAAAAATTTATAGATCTTTAATAGTTACATAAACTTAAACAAAATAATCATAAATATCATGCATACCACGACACAATGATTTACGTGGGGAAAACCCTTTCAGGAGAAAAACCCCACACTCCAAAATCTGCCTAATATATTATTCAATAAATTACAAAGATTACAATATACTTGCAAAGCAAGCTTTTCACAGGAGTATCACCACTTAAGGATCAAGAGACAACATGATTGCTAACAGACTCTCATAATACATCACTGTCTCTCCCGCACTACCTCTCACTATCACTCACTCACAGCCATAATGCAGCACCCTCAAAAAATAGAGTTACATTCTAGGGCAAGACAAATCAACAAAATATCCACCATTAGATATAAACCCTAATAATTAATGGTCTATATTTACAATGTATCAACTCCACTAATGACACAATAGACTATCACTCCATTCGCTAACTTGTCGTCACATGTCATTATGACTAGGTCCCACTTGGAGTGCTTCCTTCCTTCTTATCAAGTGAAGCCACAATAGTGGTTTATAATTTGATGGAGGAAGGAAAACTAAGAAAAAATGACCCCATGGAAAAAAAATTGGTTTTAGGGGTTCGAATGAACCTACAAGTTTGACCGAACACAAAAGGGGTTCGACCAAACTAGGGTTTGAGTGAACCCATTAATTACTGGGCCCACATTTCCCACCCAAAAAATCAAAAGGAAATGCACATTGAAGGGTGGTTCACTCGAACCAGGGTTCGTGTGAACCCCCCTTATTCCTCATTCTCACCCTGAAACACAAAAAAACCTAAATTTTTACACTTCGAATCTTGGGTTGAGGATGAAAATGGAGGAGTCTTCACTAACCCAACTAGAATTAGGTAGTCCTCGGAATGAGGTTTTATTATGTATTTGTTTTTTTAGTTTTATTAAACATAGGTTTTTCATTGAAAATGAAGGTCTTTGTTCTACACATGTGGAAAAATAGCAGATTATCAAAAAAAAAATTGAAAAATATGAGTGCACCAGATATTGAAGTCCTTGATCCAACAAAAAAAATAAAATTGAATTTTGATATATACAAAAAGTTGCGCGTTATACGGTCGCACTATGTTTGAATTGTATTTGGTTTGACTTCAAAACTTTATTAAAGAAAAAATATTCCATAAAAAACTATCTAACCAAGTGGAAGCACTAGATATTAGAGTTAAAAATCTAAATTTGAAAGAACTAGAATTTTATCCTTCATGGAAAAAAAGTTGTGTTATATGGTGTGCATCACTTTTTAAAAATGATTTTTTCTAAAAAAAAAGTTTTCATGGGAGATGGGAAAAAAGCAATCTGATTCCAAAAATTTTGAAAAAATATTTTTAGAATCTACAGATAAAATGTGACGAGACTCTAGTTTGCATCATCTTCAAATTCCTCACGGTTTAGCTCCTATAGGTGCTTGAATGTGAAGATTTAGTTAAAAACAATAATTTCAGTGTCTAGTTTGGCCAAAAATTGTAAACCACTATTGTGGGATCACCTTATATTGCTCCATCACTAAGTCACTAAAAACCCAAACCTCAAAACCTCTTGTCAAAGGTTACGAAGTTCTAAAAATTTGCAACTCGCCGACAACAAAGAGATCGCTAAGTCAAGAGGTTATGAAACTTTAGAACCCCGCAACTTAGGTTAGGAAAACTTGGAACCCTACGACTTAACTAACAAAACCATTTCACCTATCAACAATAACCGTTATATAATTGTAAGGTTGAGACATAATTTCCCAAAAAATCTCCCACTTGTCAAACACCTTGCAAGAACAACAGGAGGGAGTAAACATTGTCTCTTAATTGCTAGGGGCCAAATATCCCAACCTCTCTGAACACCATCTGAACTTCTATGTGATCACTAGCTTAGTTAAAGAATCAACAACATTCATCAAAGTCTCTACCTTAACCAATTTCACCCTACCATCTTCAACCATATCTTGAAAAAAATGATACTGTATATCAATGTGGTTGGTCTTGGCATGAAATGTCGGGTTCTTGGCTAGACATATCACACTCTGATTGGCACAATAAATTGTCACTGCACCTTGTTTTATTCCAATATCTGAACACAATCTCTTAAGCCAAATGGCTTCTTTACAAGCATGATTAGATGCCATATACTCTGCTTAAGTAGTGGACAAGCAACCACAACCTGCCACTTGCTCATCCAACTAATTGCACCACCGAATAATGTAAACACATAAGCATTGGTGGAACGTCTACTATCAACATCACCTTCCAAATTTGAATCCACATAACCATGAATATCAAGGGAAATATCACCTTCAGTCATATTACTATTATAACATAAGGAATAATCTGAGGTACTATGAAAATATCTGAAGACTCTTTTAACTGCATCCCAATGAACTCTACCAGGATTAGAAATATATCTGGAAAGAACTCCCACTGCTTGGGAAATGTCTGTTCTAATACAAAGCATAGCATACATCAAACTTCCAAATGCACTCTAGTAAGGAACTCTGCTCATGTCTTCCATATCTGATGGGGATGTTGGACAATATGAAATAGATAACTTTGTTCCAACTGAAACAAGAACACACAATGGTCTACAATCCTGCATGTTAAATCTCTATAAAATTGAATTGACATACTTACTTTGGCCAAGCCATAACTTTCTATTCACTCTATCTCTTTTAATTTCCATCCCAATAATGTGTTTCATTGCACCAAGATCTTTCATTTCAAATTTAGAAGCAAGTTGAGATTTTAGTTCTCAAATCATACGTTTCCATTTGCCAATAAATAACATATCATCAACATATAATGCAATAAACAAAAAATGATCACCATCATTTTTATAATAAATTCAATGATTTGATCTAGAATGCTCAAATCCCAAATTCAACACATACATATCAAATTTCCGGTACCACATCCTAGGACTTTGTTTAAGCATACAAAAATTTCTTCAATTTACAAACCAAATTACTTTTACCTTTCACCACATAGTGCTTTGGCTATGTCATATAAATATCCTCCTCCAAATCACCATGAAGGAAAGCAGTTTTCACATCCATTTACTCAACCTCTAAATCATAAGCAACAACAATAGAATGTAGAAATCTAATGGATGTCATTTTTGCAACAAGAGAAAATATCTCACCATAATCAACAGCCTCAACTTGAGAGTAACCCTTCACAACCAACCTTGCTTTGTACTTCTCAATACCTCCATCTGAACCAATATTTTTCTTGAAAACCAATTTGCAACGAACAAGTTTCCATCCTTGAAGAAATGGTACAAGATCCCATGTATCATTCTTTTTCAAAGATGTCATTTATTCATCCATAGCAATCTTCTAGGATTTTGCATCATTCATACCTAATGCCTCTTGTACAAATTTGGGTTCATCCATGTTAGTATTCAAAGAAAAAATGCATCTCCAATGATCAAGTGAATACCTTTCAAGTTGTTGTCTATGCCTTGTAGACCTACGAACAAGCTAAGTTGGAGGTTCTTCCTCCTCTTTTGAAGATTCAGAGTTGGATGAGCTCTCCTCAACTTCTTGTCTATCCTTGGGCCTCAATTCAGCTTTCTTAAGTGTAGAAGGAAATTGAATCACATCTTCCTATTTACTTTGATCTAGTTGCACTGTAATAGAAGAAGGCTTAGTTTCTCTAAAAATAACACTTCTACTGTGTATTACCTTCTATGTAACAAGATCCCAAAGCTTGTATCCTTTCACACGATAACTATATCTAATGAAGATACATTTCACAACCTTGTTCTCCAACTTTGTTCGTTTCTCCTTTGGAACATGTGCATATTCCTCACAACCAAAAACTATAAGATGTCTTAATGAAGGCTTGCGAGCTGACCATGCCTCTATAGGTGTCTTATCAACAAGAGTTGATGTAGGAGACCTATTAATCAGGTAACATGAAATGGCAATAGCTTCAGCCCAAAACCTTTGTTCTAGGCCAGCACCACTCAACATACTCCTACCCTTCTCCATCAATGTCTTGTTCATTCTTTATGCAACTCCATTCTATTGTGGAGAATACAAAGTTGTCTTTTTTCTATGAATACCACAATATTTACAAAATCTATCAAAATAATTAGAGAAAAATTCATCGCCATTATCAATCCTCAAACACTTTCTTTTCTTTCTAGTCTACAACTCAACCAATGCTTTAAATTCTTTAAATTGACTGAAAAACTTCAGATTTACTCTTTAGAAAATATACCCATGTCCTTCTACTATAATTATTAATAAATGAAACATAATATATGGATCTACCAATCGAAGGAACATCTATAGGACCAAACACATCAAAATGAATAAGATCCAATACACCACAGAATTATGAGAACTTGAGTAAAACTGAACGCAATTTTATTTTCCATAAATACAATGCTCATAGAAATCGAATTCAAGATTACAATAAGACAAACCTTCAACAAGGTTTTTATTTTTCAAGGTCCTTAGACCCTTTTCTCTAATGTGGCCAAGTCTTTGGTGCCATAACATAGTTTTCTCTACAGGTAACTTTGTTTCAGAAGAAAGAGCACCCTTGGGTACCCAAAATCCATGACCATCTACTGAAGGTGAAATCCTCACTTCTTCCACATACTTGCTTTTCATAGAAGTACTATTGCACTCAATAATGCATGCATCAATCTTATACAATGTGCCATATATGACACCTCTAGCAATCACCATAGCACCTCTAACCATCTTGCATCTTGCATCTTGCATCAGAAAATACTGCCTGCACACCTTTATCTATTAGTTTGCTCACAGATAACAAATTTCATGCTAAACTATGGATATGCAGCACACCATTAATCCTTTTTATTCTACCATCAGGAAACCTAATTTTAACTTTACCATGGTAATAATGTTTAAATGAGAATCATCACCCAAGTACACCTTACCTCCATCAAGTTCTTCATATATAGAAAACTAATCTCTATTTAAGGTCATATGGAAAGATGCACCTAAGTCAATTAACCATGCATCATGACCTGCATGAGTTTCCAAAGCTGCAATGAATGCATCACCATCTCTCTTCTCAGACTCAAAATCATAATCAAATTTCTTCTTTTTTTATTTTTTTCTTCTTTGCAATCCTTACGAACATGTCTAGGCTTACCGTAGTTCCAACAAATAACTTTGGACTTTCCAGGAGACTTAGATCTCCCCTTAGACTTGGATTTTTCATGCTTCTCATTCTTCTTGCCTTTTCCCTTAGGTCTTCCATGAACATTCAAGGACTCTTTGGCATTGATGGATACCTTCCTCCTCATCTCTTTAGAAAGAAAAGAACCCACCACATCTTTAGTCTTCAATATAACATAATTACTCCCAATAGCCATAACAAGAGAATCCCATGAATCAGGCAAAGAACAAAGCAAGCTATGACATTTCTCTTCCTCGTCCATTTTGACACCAACTGATGCCAACTGAGCCACCAGTATATTGAATGCTTCCAGGTGTTTTGTAATCCATCCACCCTCTTCCATTCTCAAGGAATATAATTTCTTCCTCAAGAAAATCTTGTTCACTAAAGATTTGGCTTGATACATCTCACCAAGCTTCTTCCATAGTTTATTGCAAAGGTCTCTTCATAGACATTGATTAAAATAGAGTTTTCTAGACACAATCTGATTAGACCCTTGGCTTTATAGTCCATAACATCATATTGATCAGCCTAAGTAGGATTTGTAGGCCTTGAAACTTTCTCATCAATAGCATCCCACAGATCTCAATCTATCAATAGATCCTCCATCTTTAGCTTCCACATTTAAAAATTATTTCTAGAAAATTTATCCACCTCTATTCTCCCTGATGAATTTGCCATCTGAAAATTCCTACAAGATCACAAAGTTTCTTCTGCACAAGCTCCCACTCAAATCTAGATTAGATCAAAAAACCCAACAACCCACAACTGAAACCAAAGGTGATCAAGCTCTGATACCACTTGTAAGGAAGCTAAGGTAGTAGAACAACTTCCTACACTAATCTTGAGAGGAGAATAATGCAAAAATTTTACAGATCTTCAATAGTTACATAAATATCATGCATACCATGACACAATGATTTACGTGGGGAAAACCATTTTGGGAGAAAAAACCCACACTCCAAAAGCCATCCAATATATTATTTAGTAAATTACAAAGATTATAATATACTTGCAAAGCAAGCTTCTCACAAGAGTATCACCACTCAGAGATCAAGAGACAACATGATTGCTAACAAACTCTCAGAATACATCACCATCTCTCTCGCACTACCTCTCACTATCACTCACTCACAGTTGTAATGCAGTTCCCTCACAAAATAGAGTTACATTCTAGGACAAGACAGATCAACAAAATATCCACCATTAAATCTAAACCCTAATAATTAACGGTTTATATTTACAATGTATCAAATCTATCGATGACACAATAGACTATCACTCAATTCGCTAACTTATCATCACATGTCATTATGGTTGGGTCCCACTCAGAGGGCTTCCTTCCTCCTCATCGCTCCATCGCTAATTCGGTAAAAACCTAAACCTCAGAACCTCTTGTTGGAGGTTACGAAGTTTTGAAAATCCATGACTCACCGACGACAAAGAGATCGCTAAGTTAGGAGGTTATGAAACCTTAGAACCCTATGACTTAATTAACAAAACCATTTCTCCTATCATCAATAACTGTTATATAATTGCAAGGTTGAGACACAATTTCCCAACAGTGGGTTGACTCACCTAAGGGTTGCTGGTCAATTCTTGGTGTGGATCTCATTTCCTAATGAAAATAGAAGAATAGGGCCCCTTTTCCCTCATTGGATCCACTTTTCCATTTTTGGGATAAATCTCCCTATATCCTATTTTTCTATGTTTCAAGCTCTCATACCATATCAAATCTATTGTCTTGAAAACTTCAATAAGGCACCACAATACAACACTTTGAGCACCTAACAAGTTGTGTTATACTAAGCACTCATGAACATGGGGAAGGCTCAATTGGAAAGAAAGGTGTGTTATGATTTGTGGACTTATAGGGATGAACATCATATGTGTGTATATATATATAGGTTTGTTCAAAGGGATCTTTCTTAGTTTGTGTAAGGTCTTCTTCTTAGGGATCATTGTGCCTAATGTCTCCAAGAGAGGACAATTCCAAGATAAAAGTTTCACAACTTAGGCAATGCAATGCATAGAATCACCATTAAGAGGAAACTAATATGCTAAGAAATATCACACTCTTAGAGGACATCGAACCCAATGACACCACCAAGAAAAGAACGCATCACATGAAGTAAGAAAATTGCACAAAGAACGTGGGGACACCGATGCATGCCCCCACTTTAAGGGAATTTCTAACACCATTGTTGTGAGCAATAACATTAAAGTAGTCAATATTCAATGCTAAACATAAGGAGCACAAGAGAGATTACTTATAAAGCCCTATGCCAAGTCATATGTTTCCAAATGAAGCTACATCATGAAAAGGGGAAAGGGTTGCCCCCAAAAACATGTAAGAGATCTATGGATTCAGGGTCAATATATCTTTTCTATAATGTGGTTATAGAGCTCGAAAATGTCATCATTTCCAAAATACTCGTAGAATAGGAGAAACGACACATAAAGAGCATAAACAAAAAGTATTTCAGGTCAACATGGAAGAGACGTAAATATCTTGACACCTTGTGTCATCCCCAAAAGGAGAAACACAAGACAAGCAAAAAGATAAAGGTTTACAACATATACAGGAATGTAGATACATATAGAATAATGCACATAAAGAGAGAGATAAATCAAACAAAATAGTACAGAGGATCACATTACGCACATGGAATCGCACAAAGAAACGTGCAAAAGAAGAAAAGCAAGAAACTAGTAAGGCACATGCGAGTCAACCTATAGCAGGTCGTCTGCATCCCAATCTTGTTTAGTGTATACAGAAGGCAGACAACTAGCCAAAGGGAAAACATCAAGTGCCAAATAGAACAAGGCTACCAAACCCCTTACCCCCCCCCAAAGGACAAAAGGTGAGCCAAAAATGGATCATGGTATACTGCTCCTTGCAAAAGGGAAATGATTAGCAATGAATGTAGAACATGCAATAGTGAGTATGTTATGATCCTACAACTATTACATGGCAAGGAGTAGTAACTATTGTTATTGATTATAATTAGTAGACAAAGTATCAACTTGATGCATATCTAATGAGATATTGCCACATGTAGTATCGATTAGTTCAAGATGCACAAAAATTAAAGTCGTCTTAGAAGAATCTTTTGTAAGAGTGTTGATATTGAGTGAAGGCATTTTTTTATGCTTTTTTTTTTTTAAAGGACAATAACCAAGACCATTAGTGGTTTCTTGTGTATTAGGCTCTATAGGGACACAAATACCTTTTTTATCTAGCACCACATCCTTTTCCACTATAACCAAGTTGTTTAAAAAGTTCATAACCTCTTCCATAAAGCTTTTTCATTTCTTTCAGATTTGATGGTTGTTTGTAATCAACATCGTCAAAGTGTGTTGTATAGTTTGTTTCATCTCCTAAAGTGGTTGAAATGGATGCTTTCGAAGGTTCTTCTAAATTTTGTGTTGACATTACCGCTTTTTCTTCTCTTTTTAGACTCTTTTGTTGTGATCTTATATTCGCACATGAATGTAGGTGTAAAATCCAATGATCTCAAATCATCCACCAATAAAATTGTGAAGGTTTTAGGACACTTATCTTTTTGTTCTTCTTGCATGGGTTCTACTTGTGTAGTTGGTTTCAATTTTTTCAAAGGATTTTCCATGTATTTCTTGATGAGCAAACTATTTCGTGCAAGTTCAGCTTTAAGTGTGCAAACTTGATTGTTGTAATCATATTTCATTGAACCATGAAGCATCAAAGGCACTATTTTCATTTCATGAATCCATGGTCTACCTGAAAGAAGATTATATGAAAGGTCATGAGGCATAACATGGATATTAGTTTTCAATGTATCTTTCCCAACGATAATAGGTCCATGAATGGACAAGGAGTCAAGTTCAATCCTACTCTTTTCAATTCCAAGCTTATCCAAAAGGTTCACACTACAAACATTAAGGGTTGAGCCATTGTCAACAAGGGTTCTCTTTATTGTTGTCCTATTAATAATGGATACGATCATGAAAGGTACATATTGTTTTTTAACTTCCAAGGAGGGTAACTCACTTTGGTGAAAAGAAATATCTAGATTAACCACATTCATGTTGGACTCAAACAACACTAAGAGGGGGATGAATCAGTGTTGTGCAATTTTAACTTTATTAATCTATTATTTTTAGTACCTAAAACATTCAATCAAATGAAAGATGCATGAACATAGAACAACAAGCCACAACACCATAACACAAGGATTTTTACGTGGAAACCCGGTTAAGGGAAAAAGCATGGTGGAGGTCAATCCACAATTTGAGTACTCAAAATATAAGTGTTTTACAAAAGAGAATGCACTTGCATTCAAGAATACTGCCTAGAGCTCACTGCTCAAAATCAGGAAGGCTCACTACCTTACAAAAGATTTGGATTACAAAAAAAGGTTGAACTAAGAAAGTAGCATCTACAAATTCCTGATTACAGTTCCGGTTAGGCTCATAAATCAGAGTCTGGACCTTCTATCTAATTCTACACTTCACTCTGCTCTGCCTTAATTCGCTTCACAAAAATCTCTTATGCACAAATGAAAATCGCTCAACTACTCTCATGATATTCACACATACATAAACACATATTGAACTCTCACACATGCTCACCAAAATGAATTAAGTGATCTCATATATATATATTTGCTACCAAGAATTCAATCGCTAAATGTTGGCTCTAATGAAATAGAAAATATCTTTCATCTATCGGCTCAAATCATGAACAACATTTAATATGCATCCACCAAAGTTGTCCATAGCATAGTTAGGACCCCAAAAAAAATCTCCAATACAAAAATACTTTAAAAATTCCATCTTAAACATCCACAACACCCAACATTTGCTTACTCGGCCTTCATATACTAATGAAAAAAAAATTGAATAACTAGATTTCCTAACTCGTACATCACTATGTGATAGAATGAAACTAGAGAGTAAGAAATTTCATATGCCTAATAACATTTCCTTAGATCCACAACCAAAACTAATAACCTAGTAATGCAAACCACTTGACAGATTCAACTTCAATTGGATACCCTGTTCTTCATTTTGTCTTCCGGTATAGTCAAATACTACAATGCGGTCTGGATCAATAACTTAGGTTTCCATCAATGACAACACTAGAAGCCATATGCCAAAAATATCCCCATTTGGAATTGATGGCAACACTTAGTTAAAAATGACTAAGTGTCGGCACCTACAAAACTTCAAAAAGCCAAAACTCAACAAGACTCAACAAAAATCTCCCTAAGATTGATAAGGCATTTTCCACTACTCTCTATCCCCCTTTGACATCAATGACAAAGATAATAAAATATTTTATTTTTCCCTTTATGCCAACAATCTCTCCTTATGAAGATATAACCAAAAACTTACTTGAGCAAAAATTGATTCAAGGACTTGAAGAAATACACCTGCTAATTGAAGATAATTTTGTACTTTTCCTTCATCTTTGGAAGGAACTTCTTCCATGCTTCCACTACAATCCTATTGATTATGATCATGCTATGGTTTTCAGATGTCTGGTTGATAATCTTGATGAGGGATTCTGGAATAGTGAAGGAATCTTCCAATACTTCTCCCTTCTTCAGTATCTCAATTGATTATTCCAGCCTACATTCTATTATGTCCTTCACTTTCCAAAAGGTGTCCACAATTATATTCCTCATGCTCTAAACATTTGTATGCTCCATCTGCAATTCTTGAATCCTTTTCCTGATTGCACCATCTTGATCTTGAGACATGTTAAAATTTTGACCAATATTGTTTAGTTCTATTTCAATTTGTTCCAACTTCTCCTTGTACTTGTTGATTGCATGAGGCTGAAGACAATAGTTATAACTATTGTTTGATGTGCTTATGCATTTCCTTAGCTCATTCATGTGCCTTTTTAGTTTAGTAAGTGACAATTTGTACTGCTTCTTCAAATGTAGAATCACTTCTTCTTCCTTATTCTGAGACTCAGAGTCCATGATTTCCTTGATACATTCAATCATCTCTTCTAGCAACTTATTCTACAAACTCTCCGATTTGATATGATTGTGCACAAAATGACCACTTAGAATGCTTAAGATCATGTCTTTCTCATATGAAGGTCTGATATTCCATATGTTTGCAATTTTTTGCATTCCATCTTCGTCATGGATACGTTGCAATAACTCTTCCTTAGTTAAATCACCTTCTCCTTCACTTCCTTTTGTCATTGCCTTATCTTGTTCCACTTCATATGTTTCCAATTCTTTTCCAAGGGTGTCCTCAATTTCCTTATCAAATTCCTCATCTGGTATGTCCACAATCACTTGTTCTTTCCCTTTCCCTTCAACTTTTGAAGTTGTGCATGCTAGTGGAGCAATTTCCTTTGTTCTTCTCTTCTTTCTCTCCATCTCACCGAAGGAGTAACCGACTTCAAGTTCCCTTACCAGAATAGAAATACCAATTGATCCAAACTTCCTTAGCAAATCCTTAAAGAAACTTTCATACATTTGATCACAGTTTTCCAAAAAAAATTAGTATATATAAATCTGCTTGCAAACTGGTTCACTCTCTTCCCACATTATATTGTCATTTAGGGGTAAGCAATTTAGAAAATAAATTACAAGGCATATAACCAGGGTACCAAACCTGAAAGGGTAACTTTTTTCCTTCGTCAATTGCACATTCTCCATCAATTGATTTTTTTAGCAATCCAAAAAGATCAAAATCCTGATCTTCCATTATCATTTTGTGTGAAATGTAGACTACACCTACCGAAGTAGCACCTTCTCTATTTCTAAAAATTATTTTGTAAGATATTCCATGCACAATGTACCTTGTCACTGGATCCTTGATTGTAGATATTATCAGTTCCCTTTGATCTCCAGTTACACAGGTTAGGGTTTCAACTTCTCTATTTCAGATTGACTTCTTCCTTGGAACTTTCCCAACTTTGCATAACCCAGTTACAGCTGCAATTATTTCTTTCGAGATATGATAGGGTTTATCCTGAGTTAGAATGTCATCATTCAATCTGTTCATAAAAAACTCAAAGATTTCTGCATTTCTGAAATAAGGAAATTCACTCCAAATATCCATGCTTTTGTGTTTCACTTCTTTCAACCATTTCAATTCATCGTGCGACAACAAGTTTCTTTCAGCTCTAATCTTTTCACTGCTATATTCATCTAGTTTTACCAATCCTTTGATTTGTTCCATTTTCCCTTCCGTACACATGTCTTGAAAATACCAAAGAAATTCTTCAACTACACACCAAATTAAAATTTCTCAATATACTAAGGTACTTGATGGATTAGAGTTTCGTCGTCGAATTCTCTTCATGCATTCAAAATTCTGGTGTTGAGTGCTCTCCTTCTTTTCTTCGACACAAAATGGAAAATGAGGATTTCATGTTGCCTTTTATATTTTGCACACTTAACTTTTGTTGTAATAAATTCTTTTGCCCTAACTTATCTAGATACCCTATTTTCTCAGTTGTCAACAAAAATCTTCTACGGACCTTCAACTTAGCATAATATCCTTTCCAACTATTCCAACAACATATGTAGATCATCGGTGCAACCACTACACTCATCCATATTCCAGTGTTAATTACCGGCGAGGGGTTTGAAAGATTTTTCTTGATAGCTACCCCTAGGCCAAAGGCCTTAAACTAATTTTTGGAGGAATTACCAGAAGTAGGTTTTAGTGATGGCTCATCAGAGGAACTCTTCTTCACCCATGTCTTCTTCATCTGATCTCTTATTTCATCCACATATACTTTCCCTTTTCCTTTACCATCTTTTTGCACATTTATTCCTTTGTATACCGGACCTCTTCTATCCATATTCTGGTTTCTACAAAATCTTGCAATGTGACCATATTTGTTGCAATTGAAACACACAACATTTCCTTGTTCAAACTAGTCACTCCATTGATTTCTTCTTGATCTGCACTAATTAGCAATTTGCCCAAATCTTCCATGAGTATAACATCTAACACTCCTTCCATTAATAGAGTTGTTTAACACATTTCTACATTCAATTGACTTGTGACCAAACTTATTGCAATTAAAACACTGGCTGAAAAATGATGATTCATTGGATTTTATTTTACTTCTACATTGAGAAGCCATATGACCAAATTCGTTGCAAGAAAAACATTATCCATTAAAATTTTGAGCATTAGGTTGTCTTACCGGAAGCCTTTTTGCTTTGTTCATTAGATGTCCTTGCTTAAAATTCCTTTGTCTAGATTTGAAACTTTCTCCTTTCTCATAACCAAGACCTTGCTTATCATTTGCACTCTTCTATCCTTGACCCAACTCATCAAGTTTCATAGAGCTAATCTTGAATTTCTCCTTGTATTCATTTGTAGTAGTAAGTTCATCCTTGAGAATAACAATCTATTTTTCAAGTTCTTCTTCATTGTTTCTAGATTGTTGCAGTTCCATCTCTAACTGAATGAATTCTCCATTAATTCTACTACATTCATTAGATCTCTCTTTTAGGGATTGGACAAGATTTTCCTCATTCTTCTTTCTTTCTTCAATTTCCTTAGTCATTATCATCGCCATGGATTCCATCTCATGCCTTAGGGTAGCATTGTCTTTAGGACGATTTTCACATTCTTCAATTATTTCCTTCAAGGTTTGATTCAGGTGAACATCATCCATGCTTTTGCTTTCTTTCTACTTAATCTGATCACAAAGATCCTTTCTCTTTTCCCTAGACTTAATAATCTGGTCCTTCAACTTCTGAATGAATTTCTCTACATCCTTAAGATTTTCTCTTAATTCCTGGACTTCTGCTTTATACTGATCAAGATCATCAAGTGCCACCAAAAGTTGTTGTTGAAGACTACCATAGTCCATTACATTCCAAGATCCACCTCAAGCAGCTAAGCTTCTTTCGAGGAACTAGCTTTGATACCAATTGTTGGACTCAAACAACACTAAGAGGGGGGGTGAATCAGTTTTGTGCAATTTTAACTTTATTAATTTGTTCTTTTTAGTACCTAAAACATTCAATCAAATAAAAGATGCATGAACATAGAACAACAAGCCACAACACCATAACACAAGGATTTTTATATGGAAACCCGGTTAAGGGAAAAACCATGGTGGAGGTCAATCCACAATTTGAGTACTCAAAATATAAGTGTTTTACAAAAGAGAATGCACTTGCATTCAGGCACACTTCCTAGAGCTCACTGCTCAAAATCAAGAAGGCTCATTACCTTACAAAAGATTTGGATTACAACAAAAGGTTGAACTGAGAAAATAGCATCTACAAATGCCTGATTACAGTTTCAATTAGGCTCATGGATCAGATTCTGGACCTTCTGTCTGATTCTGCACTTCACTCTGCTCTGCCTTAATTCGCTTCACAAAAATCTCTTCTGTACAAATTAAAATCACTCAACTGCTCTCTTGATATTCACACATACATCAACACATATCGAACTCTCACACATGCTCACCAAAATGAATTAACCGATCTCATATATATCCGCTACCAAGAATACAATCGCTATATGTTGGCTCCAATGAAATAGAAAATATCTTCCATTTGTCGACCCAAATCATGAACAACATTTAATGTGCATCCACCAAAGTCGGCCATAGTATAGTTAGGACCCAAAACAAAATCTCCAATACAAAAATACTTTAAATAATTACATCTTAAACATCCACAACACCCAACATTTGCTTAGTCGTCCTTCATATACTAATGAAAAAAAAATCAAATAACTAGATCTCCTAACTCGTACACCACTTGATGCGATAGCACAAAACTCGAGAGTAAGAAATTTCATATGCCCAATGAACTTTCTTGAGATCCACAACCAAAACTAATAACCTGGTAATGCAAACCACTTGACAGATTCAACTTCAATCGAATACCCTATTATTCATTCTATCTTTCGGTATAGTCAAATACTACAGTGTGGACTGGATCAATGACAACACTATAAGCCATATGCCAATAATTCATTCCTTGAACTAGGGTTGCCACATCATTCGAGATTGCACTAGGGGGAACCATAGCTTGTTGCAATGCATTTTGAAGCATACTATGATAACTAGGTGAGGCTTGAATAAGATCCCATAAGGATATCTTAGTAGGAGTGTTCTTAAGTTGTTAAACAAGATCATACTACTTTCAACTATGTAAAGGTAAACGAGGAGCACTGGGAAAAATAGGTTGAGGTAATGGTAATGAATTTGAGTGGTTTGTGTTTGCTTATTGTTCCTTGTATTATATGTGTGAGCAATGGTATTGTAACTTGGTTGTTGTGAAATATTATCACCATCAAGTAGCCTTTTAGGTGGTTCTAAGATAAGAAAAGGTTAATTTTGAACTTGAGGTTGATGTGAGGGTGGGTAAAGGGTAAGAAGTGGCTCAGGACATCGCTTCAAGGGATATCTAATGTGCATAACCTCAAAAGACTTGTCCTTAATTTCATGATCTCTTAGTGAAGGGGATTCTAATGTCACCTCATCATCTTCATCTAAGGAAGCCACACTACTATTGTTTGAAATACATGTGTCCATTCTATCATTTTCTTGCACCATGATATCTTCCCTAGTAGGAGAGCTTTTAGGAGAGGGGAAAACAAAATTTTGATCACATTCCATGGTTGGATTTTGTAAGATAGCTTCATCACAAGTAAAGGAAGCATCAAGAGAAGAATAAATATGATTTTCTTGCTTACCAATGATTGGATCTTTTCATTCAAATAGATATTTCTAAATGGCAGGAGCATTAGGAAAGGGAGAAACAAGATCCTCATGACTATCAATAAGTGTATCTTCTAACACCAAACTCTCTTCATAAATGGGAGATATATTAGGAGAAGAACAAATGCGATTGTCATGATTATCTACACTTACATCCCCATATCCTATAATTCCTTCCCAAGTAGGAGAGGTAGGAGAAGAGAATCAAATAGGATTATCATATCTCTCAATCATTAGATCTCTTAACACCAACATATCCTCTTCACAAATGTGATTTTCATGATTTTCCATGATTGCATCCTCTTTCGCTAAAGCATTCTCACAAGTAGGAGAGATGTTGGGAGATGAATCCAGAGACTAGGTGAAGTAATGTTAAGGAATGTTTCAATGATCTCATCTTCTTGTGTCATAATATGTTCCCAAGGGGAGCAGGAGAGGGACAAACAAGACTTTCTTGATTCTCAATGATTGTATCTTCTTTCACCAAGATACCTTCGTCACCAATAGGAGAGGTACATTGGGAGAAGAATGATTATGGTTTTCATGATTATCTATGCTTGTATCCTCTTGTATCATATCATCCTCACAAATGGGAGAGATAGTAGGGTTTGAGTGAGGGATAGGCAAGGTGATATTAATGATTGTTTCAATGGTTTGATTCTCTTTCTCTAAGATGTTCTCATAACTAGGAAATATAGTGGAAGGATGGCTAACATGTTTCTTAGTGACCTCATTTTTGTGCTCTAAATTGAACTCATAAGAGGGGATGTTGTACTTATACAATCCACTCTTAACCATGACAAAACCACATCTCTTGAAAGGAAACATGCTAACATGAAAATCAAGCTATCTAACTTATGCAATGCTTCAAAAATGTAAAAAAGTCCTACAAATATGAAGATTTTGCTACTAAGATGATTTTGGAATGATTTAAAAATGACTACACTAAATGGATGTTTAGACCTAGATGCATAAAATGAATTTTTTTGAAACTTTCCAGACTGGTACTATAGGTTACCAACAGGCCAAGGAAGTGTAGAAAACCACAAAAAAGATGAAAAAAGTTGGTTTTTGTTGGCTTCGAAGGAATCATT
Source organism: Sequoia sempervirens (assembly GCA_007258455.2). NCBI lineage: Eukaryota > Viridiplantae > Streptophyta > Pinopsida > Cupressales > Cupressaceae > Sequoia > Sequoia sempervirens. Next base: position 685,712,458 of record VDFB02193867.1, read on the forward strand.
CACCCAAGGCCGAATGGGTCTTGGTACAGGTTTTTTTTTTAAATTGAAAAATGTAATTTATGAGTGATTAGATGTGTTCTCGATTCCAAGTCTCGGATTGGTATTTCTTGATAGGTTGTCATAAGGTCCTAACACTTTAGTTAGAAATATATCAATTGTGTCAACTAGGCAGTGTTCAAAGGTTGTATGCAATAAGGGATTTCTTGGCCATCTCTCTCAAATTTTTCGAATGTTTAAAATGGTTGTAAACATAAATTAACTAGAAAGCCACTAAACTAGAAAGCATGAGATTATTAAAACTAGAAAGCATGAAATTCTTACTCTAGAAAGCATACAAATTACCTAGAAAATAATACTATAAAATTTAAATGAAAGAAACTAACGACTAATGAATAATTGTTGACAAAAAGTACACTTAATGACTTGTAACTAACAATAGGAGTAGGTGCTACAGAATTTCAAAGTAATAGAATTTAAAGATTGCAAACTTGAAACTATGACCTGTAGGAGTATAGAGCTTGACACAAAATAACATTCATCTAAATTCAACATGTACAAAATGAAAGTAATAGTATTAACAAGGAAAAATACTTATCTACTCTACGAGATCCTTCGAGTGACCAACTCTCAGGTGTGCCTATGTTTACCTCAGATCACATGTATTTTCACATCTTCAAAATAAATCCATTCATGATAATTCCATTACATAGAACTAGTAACAAAGAATAAGACTGAAAAAGTTTATTTTATTCATATCAGAAAAGTGTAACACAAAGACATAGTTGAAAAACATATTATAACAGCATCACGATATCACGTATGCATTATTTTTGGCAGTTACATATATACTATACTGCTAACAAAATCCTAAATTTCAGATGGTGGAAGACCACCACTGAAAAAGTCTTTTTAATAGAATTTCAACTAACCAACTGACTAATGTCCATAACATAAAACATATTAAAGGCAGAGAGTGGAGTCGTAAAGTTCTAAACAAAAATTTAACAAAAAGCATTAAAGGGACTTGTTCCACTATGCACACCTAGATTTTTGATGCCTAGCCTTTCAGCGCTCTATCTTCAACAGTTTGAAGTCTACTTAAATTCCACTCGGTCATGTATAATTTCATGTACAATGAATTAAAACCTATACCATTATATAAGTGTTAGTCAGCTACTTTCAATCAATTTAGGAAATAAAGATTTATACATCATTTTACAAAAAGTAAACAATTATTGTTCCTAAAAATAAACAATTGGCAGGGCTAAAGTGGTTGGTAGAAACAAAGAAGGGTATTTGGCTTATTATAATCATGAGGTTATTTATATCTCATCATTTATGTAAGAAAATTTTCCATAATTTGATGTGTAAATGCAAGTAAAACTAATGAAATTTTGGTCCAATTTTTGAATATAAATAATGAGAAATACACTAATGTGCAAACACTTTGCAAAATTAAAGTAATATGCATGCAAATTTTTGAATTTTTTAGATTTAAACAATAAAAAATGTAAATTTAAACCCCTATATGCAATGAAAACTAGTGCAAGATTTAAAGAACCCTAAATTTAATTCAAATAATGCAAACCTAATGCAATCTATTGCAAAACTTAGATCTAGGGTTAAAGGGACTCCAATTTTCAAAATGTTGTTGTACAAGGTCGAGTTCACCAAAATGAAACATAGAAAAATAGGCTAGGGGAATTTCTCAAAATGGAAAAGTGGATCCAAAGAGGGAAAAGGGGCCCTACTTATCTAATTTCATTAGGAAATGAGACCCACACAATGAAAGGACTGTCAACCAAAAGGTGAGTCAAGTCAAAGTGTGAATCTACAAATTTCCCTTTTTTTTGCAAGGATGGGGGTCTAGGCCAAACAACAATTTGGAGAGAAAGATTAAAAATAGAAAATCAAATCCAAGTTGTGATCTATAAAGTTCCTTTAGAAGATTAAGCATAATATTGATGGAACCTACAAACTTTCTGGAGAATTTGGAAGTGATAAATCTTGTGTACCTCTCACAAAAAATGCTTTTTCAAGGCTAACTGAGGACTTATTTGCATGGTGAATGGGTCCTGGCTAGGGCTCCTAAAAATCTATTTCTGGTTTTTGTTCTCTTATGTCTACCCTCCTAGATTCTTGAATCTTACAGTCGAAAAGCTAGAAATAAATCTTGTATGTTAGTTTCTATGAAATTGCAAGAATGGTGACAACTTTGACAACTTTGCATTTTTTCTCTCCAAAAGATCTTCCACCTAAAATCTGCAAAAACACATCAAGCGAGAAAAAAATTGTTTGTTAGGTGAATGGGGGTTTACCTTGGTCAAACCCCATTTTGGTAATTAAACCTTGTAATGAAATGAAATAGCATGAAGGAATGATGAATGAACAAATGCAATGTCATAACTCACCAAACCCCTGTTTGAACTTTGGAATGTAGATCTACAACTTGCATGAAATGGATTCAATGGATGTGGATCTTGATCATGAAACTTGATTTGAAACAATTCCTTTGAATGCTTGAATGGATCTTGAACACTACATTAATATATTAGCTCAAATAACATGCATGATGCAAGAAGACTTTTACATGATAATGGATCTTGATTGCTGCAATAATCTTCTACAAATCTGCTCTTGATTGCCTTGAAAAAGCTCTTGATCACACTTGCTCATAAATTTGCTAGAATGCTTGAAGACTTATATTTTTTTCCTAGGATGAAACATAGTCAAATGACCTGTTATTTATACATATGTTAATATTAATTCTTAAAACCAAAATAACACAAGCCGACATGTGAATACACATTTGAAATTATTGAAAAACTGTTAAAAATATATTTTAAATTTAGGCCCTAGGCCTAAGTGAGAACCCATTTTCCCTTGGGCAAATGGATCCTAGTTCACTTACCTAGGACACACATTCTCCAATGTTAATTGTTATGTTATGGAATTAATGAATGTCGGACTCTACCCTTCAGAAATTATAATTAATTAGGCTTGGATTTGAATTAAAGGGACCAATTAAGGCATAATTAAACTCAATTAATTAATAAATCCCAAATATTAGTGTGAAAGTGTAAAGGTACACCTCACAACGCCACAAATAAGGCACCAATAACTCCATTTTAATTAATAAGGCCCTAAACTTAATGTGAATATGTAAAAAATATTTTACAACACTAAGTTCTGGCATAATTTAGTCATTTTATTTAATATTTATTCCAAAATTAAGTGTGAAAAAGGGATAGTTTTCCTACACTACATCTACAAAGATTGATGCAATTATTGCAAACTAGAAAGGATCTAAAGGAAAAGAAGGATAAGGGTTTGAAAAGGGTGAAAGCTCAAAGACAGATCAAGCCTTGATTCAAGTTGAAAAGAAGACCGAGGACAAGAAGAGCAATGGAAAACAAGTTCATAATCAAAGGAGAGACTTCACAATACCACTAATCAGAAAAAAATGCACAAAGGTACCCATATTTTAATGGTTTATGTTATTCTGGCAACAAATTTGGACATAAGGCTATGGAATCTAGAAGCAGAATAAATTAGAATGTTCAATCTTTTCCTTGTTAGTGTTTTACATGCAAGATATTTGATCATAAGTGTAATGCCCCTTCATATGCATCGTTGTTGTGTGTTGTTGTTTGTCTCTGAGGACAAGTATAGCTTGGATATGTGTTCGTTGGGATTAATTAATTGATTTTTCCTTGATTAAATAGAACTTATTAAGTTATTATCTAATTTTAATAAATTGAACTTATAGTTTAGAATAGAATATTTAAAATAAAATAATAAATTATTAAGATGGTATAAATATATTATATGTAGGGGTTGGGGCTCTAGCTCGGTTGGCTAAATCTTTCCTGTTGCAGGAGGTTGGTCATGAGGTCTAGTCTCCCCCACCCCCATGGTACCGGAGGGTGTGTCGCACCAGCGCCACCAGTCATGTTAAAAAGTTTACCAGGCGCACTGCAATTTATAGAGGGGTCATGCTACCTGATTCCTACAGTCTAAAAAAATAAAAAATAAATAAATATATTATATGTAAGATTTAAATTATTAAATCAAATGTTATATTTGTTAATCCTTTGTATGTAAATCTAAAAGGGCATGGTTATAAATTATAAAATACCAGAAGTTGTCAAGTGGTGAATAAAGTGATAATTATATAAATAACTAGCATTTTTTGTGCAAGTTAAGTGAAAGGGAAAATTAAATTGAAAGTTTGAAAAAGAGGGAAAATGTGAATAAGTGCAGGAATGGACAGTTATGGGAAATTAATTTATTGGAAGTGGAATTATCTTGAGAGGGGCAATTGGTTTTTATTGCTTTCGAACAAGGTTTTCTATTTTTGGCCGTGAATGTTTTGGGGAAGGTTTCTGGAAGTTTTCTCTGTTTTTCTGGAATTTCTTTGAATTGAAAAAAAAAATCCTTTGGAGTAGTTCTGGAAGTCTTGGGGATTCTTGTCTAGATTCTTGGGGAGTAGTTCTGCAAGTGGTCTTGTTTTTGATTTTTAGTGGTTTGAGGTTGGAAGTAGGGGAGTGGCTTCCAATGGGGGCCGACACACAAAGGGGCACCTGCATAACCCATGTGGAATTTTTTTAACAAGTGATAACATTAAAATTAACTAGGGCGAATGGGTAGCTCTAACATTAAGCAAGATAAGTTAATACCTCGCTCAACCTCAAGTGCTCGTATAGGCTTGAGGTGAGACGAGAAGGCCTGAAATGGCATAATCGACTACTTCATCTCCACGAGAGGTAGTTCGATTCCGCATAAGTTGGCATGAGGGGCCGGAGTTCGGTAGAGGCTACCAGGATAACCCAGGATGGGGGTTGAGGCCTAGGAAGAACTACCTAGATAACCTATGTCCAATTATGTGATGACACTTCCCCTACGACAACCATGAGTCTCGTTACTTGTTGATTTACTTTGTGTATCTATGCCTCTAGAAGTATATTCATGGATGTTGTTATTCTTGTTGAAGTTTTGTCTTGTGTTGTGAGTTTTGACAACCTTATGATACCCAGTCCTTATTTCTTAGTTGGTGGGGCCCTTTGCACCTCCTAGCACAGGGGTGAATCTTTGGATTCACATGGTAGGGTGGAACATGTAACGTTCTCCATTGGGTTCCCCTTATGTTCGTGATGTGCTGATTTCATCTGATCCATTGACTTCAACATTGCATCAACTCTTGGAAGATTGATCATTGTATTTGAAATGTATTGTATCTTTATGATGTTTCATATATCTCATGTTGAGCACTCCTCACTTGTATTGAGGAAGTATTGTTATACATATTGTAATTGAAACTCTGAATTGATGTATCTTCTATATGTAAGGAATGATGTAATAAGTAATACAGTATTTGTTAATTGAAAAAAAAGTAAATCAGTTATTCATATATGTTAATTGAATGGATATTTCTCATGGTTCATATGATCTATTGTGATGAATAAATGTTATGTTTAAGGATGTTTAGTGTTTAATTGTTAATAAGTTTTTGGTTTGTAATTTGGATAATGGAAATTAAGTATTGCAGTCATGCACCCTAGGGGACTTAGGATACAAGTTAAAGTTATGTTCAATCTCTTACACAACATTGCACTAAAAAAAAATTGTTCATTTTTCATTATTTAGGTTTTGTCTTCTAGGGTACTTGGTGGGGCATTACACATGGTATCAGAGCCCAAGTTTAAACACTGGGTGCTCGAGGTATATCAGTTAGCCCATTAAGTTGTCTTAGATGTGTAGTTTGAAGTTTAGTAATTCCTTGTTGACCTCATCTAATACCCTTTACCTTTCTATGTAGGATCATGCCTAGGAGACAAGGTAGAGGTTGATGGAGAGGCATAGGTCAAGGTGTTGGCCGTGGGGCCAATCACCAAGAGTCACCTCGACAAAGTTCTCATGAGTCAAATCGTGAGGAGCATCATAGTTCACAGAACAACCAGGGTGGTGTAGGACAAAATGTGGGTCAGCCTAGGATAGAGGGTGCTTAGTTGTGCCAATTACTAGAGGAGGTTCTTGCTTGGCTTGGTTTGAGGCAGGAAGGAGAGCAGTTAGTGATTCAGGAGAGAGAGATATCTCCCAAGAGGAGGGAGTTAGATGTTGATCAGGATGTCATTCTAGCTAGTCACATGAGGGACCTACTTCAAGCACATCCTCTGACATTTGATGGGTCAGGCAGTGGACTATGGTAGAGACCTGGCTTACCGATTTGAACCGATGTTATGCTATTCACCCTTATGGTAGTAATACCAAGACCAAATGCGCCATTATGCATCTCCATGGGTTTGCCTCCATGTGGTGGCATCTTGAGGAGAAAAAGCTCCATCTATATATTGACTTAGTGTCATGGGAGATGTTCCTTGAGTGGTTTCGAGCCCGATTCTTGTCTAACCATTGGTGACAGCACAGAGCAAATGAGTTTCATGAGTTGCTAGAGTTAGCAATGTAAGTGGAACAATATGAGCAAAAATTCTATGAACTTAAGCAATATGCTGGTATTGGAGATGATGAGGGAATGCTAGTACAACATTTCATCAGGGGCTTAAATGCCTACATCAGTGGTGGAGTACGGGTTTTTGAGTTTAATACCATGGAGGTAGTCATGGAAAAGGCTCAGATTGTTGAGGAGGATCTAGCTATGGCCTTAGGTGGACAAACGGGGGTTCAAATTAGCAGTGCACCTCTGGTAGGGTCCAGTTCACATGGTGGTTAGTCACAGTCAGTAGGTCCATCTAGGAGTCATCATGCACCCTCTAAGGGTGGCCAGTAGCAGCATCCTTCATAGTCTAAACATAAGAACTCTTGATCTCATCAAGATGATATATCTCAGCCCAGGAGAGATTAGAGTTGGCAATAAGCTCAACATGATCATTTCAAACAACCAGCTCAGAGTTCTCAGGAGGTGGTTTTCTATAATCTAGTGCACCATCTGGTAGTAGAGGTTTTGGCAGAGGTACCAGGTGCTTTTCATGTGGGCAGCAGGGCCATATTGCTCGTCAGTATCCTTAGAAGGGCACTTCTAGATTCAGTCAGAGACTGATGGCTTCTGAGTCGACAGTAGGTGATGCAGGAAGATCACATAGAGTGTTTTTCGCAGTGGATAACCATCAATACAAACACCAGGGTGTAGTTGGAGAGGCATCTGATAGAGGACATGCATCATTCTTTGGACACTATGCACGTCCTGTAGCGTCGGGAGTTCACCCTCAAGGGGCGAGTCATGATCTAGGTGCGGGTCCAATGGGATCCTAGTGTCGAGTCTTCAGTCTCTTGGGAGGGTGTTTCCCAGATGTGTGTGTGTGTGTGTTACCATTTTTTGTTACAGGCTTCTATGAGTAAGCTTGGTCTTTGATGTAGTGCTTTCAGTTTGCTTATGCTTGGACAACTTCTTAGATTTTCATCTAGACTATATGATGTTTTTTTGTTTGACTTTATGTTACTACTTGATAGACAGTATGACTATGTTGGTTATTATACGAACATGGTGATATTTTGATGTGTTGATGTTGAGACTGATAGATAATAGTATGATGTTTAGCTTAGTGATATTGATAACAATATGATGTTTGGCTTAACGATGTTAATGGCAATGTGATATTTGATGTCTTTTACTTATGCTATGATTTGCAGATTAGTTAATTGTTTATTTGAATATGATGGTTATGATTATGGTGTGTATGGATATATGTATGCATTCATGTGTTGACATTAGTTGTTTTTTGTTAGTGATGGGGATAGTGTCACATCACTCGCTTGTGAGTGCCTTGTGACTCTGTGATTTCCCCATCATGGTGTGACTGATTATTTCTTCATGCATATGCTTTGACCCATCATTCTAATGTAGGTTGCAAGTATGGGGCATCGAATCCACCTTTTTATCAGGTTTGAGTGTGCCAGAGCCCAATGGAGCTGTTGTTCTGAGGTTACATTGGGTCCCCCACTTCGAGCCATCATCCTCATAGAGGATGAATCCCTGTTGTCACAATTTCATTTGTAAGCTCAGTTTGAGCTATTTTGTCTCCATTGTTGTTGTTTGCCTTCTGTTTCACATTGTGGTTAAAGGTATTTGTTGATATGTGATTCGTTGATGTTTTCAAGTGTTGTTGTACATGTCTCGTTCCTACCCTACAACTTCCAGGAGTAAGTTAGATCTTAAGGGGGGAGGAAGTAATGCCCCTCTGTTTGCATTGCCATTGTGTGTTGTCGTTGTTTGTCTCTGAGGTCAGGTATAGCTTGGATATGTGTTCGTCGGGATTAATTAATTGATTTTTTCTTGATTAAATAGAACTGAATAAGTTATTATCTAATTTTAATAAATTAAACTTATAGTTTAGAATAGAATATTTAAAATAAAATAATAAATTATTAAGATGGTATAAATATATTATATGTAAGATTCAAATTATTAAATCAAATGATATATTCGTTAATCCTTTGTATATAAATCTAAACGGGCATAGTTATAAATTATAAAATACCATAAGTTGTTAAGTGGTGAATAAAGTGATAATTATATAAATAACTAGCATTTTGTGTGCAAGTTAAGTGAAAGGGAAAATTAAATTGAAAGTTTGAAAAAGAGGGAAAATGTGAATTAGTGGAGGAATGAACAGTTACGGGAAATTAATTTATTGGAAGTGGAGTTATCTTGAGAGGGGCAATTAGTTTGTATTTCTTCTGGAGAAGAAGAAACTGATTCTTGTTTTTTTGTTTTTGGCCATGAATGTTTTGGTGAAGGTTTTTTGGAAGCTTTCTCTATTTTTTTGGAATTTCTTTGAATTGAAAAAAGAAGAAGCTCTAGAGTAGTTCTGGAAGTCTTGGGGATTCTTGTCTGGGGCGTTTGTTACTAGCTCAATTGTAATATCTTCTGGTGATAGCATAATCGAAGATTGCTAATTCTGTAGATTGAAGTCTTAAAGGAAGCTTGGAAGCTGCAGTTTGAGATTTAATTTAGCAATAATTCTCAGCCATATTGTGTGCATTTCCCCAGGTTCCTTAGCTCTTTACCTCTGTTTAAATTTTGTGTTAATGGAATTAAGAAAAGAATGATAGTATAATATAATTTCTTGGGTTGGCTATCAAATTAATTCTAGTTACCTGAGTGCATAGATCTTTCTAAGATAAAAGAAGGAAAAATTGCATTAAGGTTGAAGTAATTAAACAAAATAGTCGTAGGTAGTCGACACCCCTACTTTTGGACTCTTTGTGTGTAACTTGCTAAAAGAATACTATCGCATTTGCATTCCTGATTTAATCTTGGGGTTATGAGAATTTCTCCTTCCAGTATTATACTCGTATTCTGGAGAGTTATTGTTGATTTTCAAACTTCTAATTTTTATTTGAGCAAGCTTAGTAATAGTTCACTAGAAATTTTTGGGTCTGTGGATTTAGGTATGATAATTATATAGCTATTTACCAAGTCACCATTCTTTTGGCTTTTGATATATAATTTTCCTTGCGTTACCAGACCGTTTCTCATGTTCTGGTTCTGACTTGTCAATGCTGTTGATACATGAGGGTAACAAACTTTGCATTGCAAAATAGAGAGGCTAATAACCTTGAATGATAATAGATTTTTTCTTAATTTAAATTCTTCATGAGTCGGTCTAAAATCTGGTATCAAATTTTGAGTTATAAGCTAGAACCTCGTTCTTCCTCCTCTTTCAGTTATGACTCCCAGAAAATGATATGACGTGCTTGGTCTTAAACTATTACTAGGTTAGGAGTGAGTTGTGTCACCGTCACTTTTCAATATGTAGAACAAACACCTCTCTTGTCATTGTCACCGGATATTCATATGACATTTTCTATTAATTTTATTCAAAAACTACAGATTTGATATTCACTAGTTTATTGGAATTAGGCGTTTAAGTTCAATATAGATAGCGGTGCTCTTTTCACTCCATTATTCAGCAAAGGCTTATTAAATCTAGAACTAAAGTTAAGTGTTCCAAACTGTGGCTAAACAAGTCATCCTTCGTCGTTGTACCTTACTTTGAGTAAATTAAGCTATTTATTAAATCAGATAATGTCACTGAGTGCAGTTGAGAGTGGCAGACTGGTAAATATGTGATCTAGAGGTCTTATTTTCCTTTTTACTCTTATCATTGATATTAAATCATTGCTATAATAGTTAATCTCAATCGGAAACCGAAGTTAGTTGTGAGTCCTAGATCGGTGCTAATAGTTATTGAATACTAGTTGAAGTTTGATTTAGAACATATCCTTGCGCATGATGTCAATTTACTCGTTGTTAAGTTAATGGATAGCCTTAACCTGTGTTATAACACCGAATTAGTTTGTATGTTGAGGCTCATCTCCTTATCCCTTGGTTGTCTATTAATTGATGCAAGCCCTCTTGTGAGTCTTTGTCAATTCTTTTGCTCTCTTTGTTATCTGGAGACCAACTTATCAAACCCTTTTTAATTGTGATGCTTGTTGTTGTGTTTTGGTAGTGTGCATGCACCTGAATGGGTGAATGGCCTCTGTCTTATCTTCAAGTTACCATCTTCTATGCATTTTGGAGTACTTTTGAACGACCGAAGCCTTTGTTCATTCCTAGTTTAGTGGGAGTTTAAATGACATTCCTTTATCTTAGCTTGGAATGATCCCTACTAAAGTTTCGGTCATGTGAGCAGCCTGACGCGTAGTTTAAATTAAGTAATTGGTATTCGAAACAAGTCAAACTCAGTTATCAATGGCTATCATGCAAATTTTCTTGGGTGCCGATGTGACTTATTCTTAAACTCATTCTTTAACCTTGTGTGTGGCGCAACTGATATAGTTGTGTAAATGTTTTCTTACTAGTTGTTTAGGCTGAGTCTAAGACTTTTGACTTTAAGAACATCACGCAAGATTTGAATTATAATTATAATTGTAAAATTTTTACGTATATAAACATACATATGTACATTTTTTTGTTGTCACTAGATGTTTAAATCAGTATGTTAACATTCTTAACTAAGTCTTGTTTAAATTAAATGTTGTGGTGTATGGAATATATATATATATATATGCATGTGTAGTTGTGTATAATTTGATACATGAACCTAAGAGCTTATAGATATTCTTATGGATTCCTAATTATGGTTATAACATTGAAGAAAGAGAAACATTAGTTTATAAGAATTAATGTAATAGTATTAGAAAACACGAGTTAGTGTATTTGGAAGGATTGTAATTGTTTTGAATAATTGTTTGCAAGCTTACGATGAATGTCATGCTATTTACTTAGAATTCATGATTATGTGTTACTTGTATGGGGTGGTTTTAACAAGTGAAGTTTATTAGTTGGTTATGGAGAAACTTTGTTCAATGGTTAATGTTAAGTTTTCCAGAGGCTAGGATGAGTTATGCTTGGATGACTTTGTTTGTTTGATTCAATTTGAGAAAAAATTGGGTTAAGATTATGTTTTTGTTGGTCGTCCACCTTGCACGTAAGGTTATTATGGTTGACATTATGGACTTTGAGAGCGGGATGGATGGATGCCTCACTTTGTGATTCAATTGTGTTTTGTGTCGTGCAAGTGGTGTTGTTTTTGGTTTTCAGTGGTTTGAGGTTGGAAGTAGGGGAGTGGCTTCCAATGGGGGCCGACACACAAAGGCGCACCTAGATAACCCATGTGGAAGTTTGTTAACAAGTGATAACATTAAAATTAACTAGGGCGAATGGGTAGCTCAAACATTAAGCAAGATAAGTTAATACCTCGCTCAGCCTCAAGTGCTCGTATAGGCTTGAGGTGAGATAGGAAGGCTTGGAATGGCATAATCGACTACTTCGTCTCCACAAAGAGGTAGTTTGATTCCGCATAAGTTGGCATGAGGGGCCGGAGTTTGGTAGAGGCTACCAAGATAACCCAGGATGGGGTTCGAGGCCTAGGAAGAACTACCTGGATAACCTATGTCCAATTATGTGATGACACTTCCCCTACAACAACCATGAGTCTCATTACTTGTTGATTTACTTTGTGTATCTATGTGCCTCTGGAAGTATGTTCATGGATGTTGTTATTCTTGTTGAAGTGTTGTCTTGTGTTGTGAGTTTTAATAGCCTTGTGATACCTAGTCCTTGTTTCTTAGTTGGTGGGGCCCTTTGTACCTCCTAGCACGGGGGGTGAATCTTTGGATTCACATGGTAGGGTGGAATGTGTAACATTCTCCATTGGGTTCCCCTTATGTTCGTGATGTGGTGATTTCATCTAATCCATTGACTTCAACATTGCATCTATTCTTGGAAGATATATCATTGTGTTTGAAATGTATTGTATCTTTATGATGTTTCATATATCTCATGTTGAGCACTCCTCACTTGTATTGAGGAAGTATTGTTATACATATTGTAATTGAAACTCTAGATTGATGTATCTTCTATATGTAAAGAATGATGTAATCAATAATACGGTATTTGTTAATTGAAAAGAAAGTAAATCAATTATTCATATATGTTTATTGAATGGATATTTATCATGGTTCATATGATATATCGTGATGAATAAATGCTATGTTTAAGGATGTTTAGTGTTTAATTGTTAATAAGTTTTTGGTTTGTAATTTGGATAATGTAAATTAAGTAATTATGTAGTTGTGCACCCTAGGGGATTTAGGATAAAAGTTAAAGTTATGTTCAATCTCTTGCACAACATTGCACTAAAAAAAAAATTGTCTATTTTTCGTTATTTAGGATTTGTCCTCTAGGGTACTTGGTGGGGCATTACAATAAGGCTAATGAATGCAAAAGTTGAATGATGAATGGCTATTACGATGGTTTGTGGTTTCAATATTTTAATGGATACTATTATACATGCAATGGATTTGGGCATAAAGCTAATCAATGTAGATCTAGAATGAAATGAATGAGAGCATGCCTATTCAAAAGAATATTGATCATATGTTACAATTGCAATAGGCCTAGAAACATTTCTAAGTTTTGCAGAAGAAAAAATATGAAGATGGATAATCCTATAAAGAAGAGTAATCTATTACAAAATGTTGATCTAGTAGAGATGAAGAAAGAGATGGATAAGATTTGGAGAAAGAAGGAAGATAGTGAGATTAAGGTTGAGTTTGTACCAGCATCTAGTTTAGATATTTCCTTTAGAAGGATTAAAAGCTTTGGCTTAGGGGGAGCATTAAAGGAATATCTTTTATCCCCTACCAAAGAAGTGGTGTTGATACTTCAACACGTGGATATAAGGTGTAAGTTGATATGTCTAATCTGTTCAAGAAGATATCGGTGAAAAATATCAAAAAGAGGAAGTTTGTGGAGCATTTAAAGTTGATTGTGAATATAATTAGGGTCTTGTAGCTTTATCAACTAAAGAATTCAATGTAAAATTAGGTCAATTTCAAAAAGGTTATAAGTGATTTTATTTAATTAAAAATCATTTGCAAGCGAACATTCAAGGAGAAAAAAATAGATGAAGAGCTAAGTAGTGTGATTGAAGCAATTGAGATCTGGTGCAAGAAAAACCCTAGCTAGAAAGCATTCTAAAAGGTATTTGCAGTTTCTATCTACCCTACTTTCAAAAAACATTTTCAATTTGTTGCAAATATGTATACTCCACAAGTGGCAGATGTTATGGAGTGTTTGTACTCTAAATTCAAATGAAATCCCAAAAAATATCTAGTGGATGATTTGAATGGTGTATTTTCACACATTCCATATGGATTTTTACACATGGAATATGTAAGGGCATATATTAATGTGAAGATGGAAGAATAAAATCATAGAAAGTTGAGTGATGTATGGTACAAAGAGCTCACATGAGATTATTTCGAGTTGAAATCAAAATTTAAGGTTTTGACAAAGAAGAAACTCGACATTTGGACCATGTTCCTCATATTTTGCTATGTAGATGAATGGGTAAGATACACCTTGAGCTGCATTCATGATAAGTTCCTCTAATTGGATATTTTGCATCTAATAAACAAAGAGGCTATTAGGATTGTCACTAGGTTATGCTCAACCGGACCACCTCTGGTACTTAAGTATGTGAAGAATGAGGTTGTCATTGAGAGAACGAGTGTGAAGTATGATAGAAGGGAACTGAAAATAAAGGACATAAGAAACCCGATAGTTAAGCATGCTTTAATGATGATAGGATATGAATTGTACTTCTCTTTAAATATAGAATTTTGTATCCACAACCACCATCAATACAACATATGAGATGATTGAGATGGGAGTTGATTATGGCCTATGTGAACTATTGAGCTTGAAAATTCTAAATAACCTACAAAATACTAAAGAGTCTAAGTATGCTTTCAAATTTGGAACTGTAATTATTTGTTTACTATTTTACCTTTTGAATGAAGCCCTCGAAACAAGGAATATTGTGTAGCTAAAGGATAGAATTGTAGCCCACTAGATCATAGATCATTTGGTGAGGTTGGGAGACTTAGATGCACAATAGAACACCCTCTGGGGGTTCTTCAAAATTTTCCAAGAGAAGATGCAGGAAAGACGAATAATTCTAAAAAATATTTTAGAGAAATACAAGAATGACATAATTTTCATGGTGAACAAAGATTGTTGCATAATGGAGGTTGTAGAGCCTAGGACTGTGTGGATCCTATAACTAGGATATTAAGTTGAGGAGAATGTAATTGGTTTGGCTGATCTTATAATGAGAAAACCTAGGGATACCACTCAAGAGAGGTGTGACACCTATGAGGAGAAGTTGATGGAGGTGCATATTGAGGGAAAAATAAATAAATAAAGAATATTGTTTATAAGATGACCACAATAGTTGTGGAGGCAATGGGCCTCACTAAAGAATAGGTTGAGAAGGAAAAACCCATGTCTAGCTCACCAAGAGGATCATTAAGCATTAGGAGATCTTGTTCTAAACAACTACCACTCCTCTAGATGCCTCAAAGTACTCCAGAACTAAGAATTCCTCAGGGGAGAAAAGAAAAGAGCATGTAAGTACTCTAATGAAGGATAATAACTCTCTAATTAAACAACAAAAGAGGCCTAAAAAGGAAAAAGGTTGCTCCGATAGCACAAAAAAATAGCCCTACAAGAAGGACAGTGAAGACAAAATCCACAAGGGAACAATACTTGGGAGTGAATGTTGAAGATGATGAAGAAGGGCCACAATTGGTCCAAAAAAGGAAGGCTGAAGAATCACAAGGAGAATCTAGTGCAAAGAAAGTAAGGTTGGATATTGTTGGCATAGATAGTAAGGCAGAGGTCGAGAAAGAGAAAGAAGGATATAAAATGCAAATGAGATAAAAGAAAGCAACATCTGGTAAAGAGAAAAAGGTACCGAAAGATAAGAAAAAGAAGAAGAAAAAGGCTCTGGTAAGTACTCACAACCCCATGAGATTAGATGCTTTGTTTAATGGGATTGTGGAGAATGAAATGCTAGAGGAGATTATTGCATTATACACTAATGTTGATGAGGTGGACAAAGCCACCATTATAGAAGCAATTGTCAAATACATTGTTTTTTTTTAAGTTAATATGTAGAATATTGAGAAGTAGCCACTAGAAGAATTAAAGAATGTATTATTGGCTAGAAGGAAGAAGGCTATTGAGGAAGAAGTAACATTAAAATATTTTTCTTTAGAAAAGATCAATGCACCTCTCTCCGAAGAAAAAAAATCCACATTGGCTAAATTGTACAAGGAGTTTCAAACAAAGCAAAGGGTGACTACCCTCATGAGTAGAGATCAAAATGATCTCGAAAGGCTCCAAACTAAGATAGTAAAGCAAGTTGCAGAGTTAGCTCGAATATTAGGGATGGATCTAGGAGCACATAAGAAATGCATGTTGAGATGCTGACTCTGGATGTGGACACTGAAGAAGAAGTGCAATATGATGATTCTCAACATGAGCATGAAATTGAAGAAGGTAATGAGCATGAAATTGAAGAAGGTAATGTGTAGGATAATGTTCTTTCAGAAGTGGAAGAAATTACAAAAGAAAATTTTATAGGTGAGGAAAATTTTGAAGAAGGAGCTATCAGAGAAGACATTGCAAAGGAGGATACTACTATAGACCATTAAACATATCCTCCAATATTTAAGAAAAATGTTGAAAACACTCAAAGCCAATTAGAGACAATCATTCCTCCAAATAACAAAGAACAATCTATTGGAGAAGATGTACCTAAAAGGAGTGATAAGTAGAGATCTAAGGAGAAGAAGAGTCAGGATTCATCTAGTGATGCAAAAGAGAAGAAGGATGTGGAAAAACCTGTTAACATTGGTGATAAAGAAAATGATTTGAAGGAGAAAGATGCAAAGGAGAATGTAAAGACTATTGGTGAATCCTTTGGTACCTCTGGAGATTCCTTAAAGAATTTGTTGAGCGTGCAGTTACAGTTCTAGCTTGTAGTGTCCACCTAATTATTGCAACTTCCAAAGTAGTAGGGGTGTGTGGATATGGACAAGATTTTTCCTCTTCACAAGGTTCAATTGAGTGATGTTTTCCATGCATCTGCTTAGAAAGAAATCATTGAGATACATTAGAAGAGTGGAGAAATGTTTGATGAGGTAGTAAAGGTTTTGTAGGAGGCCATACCCAATGTTACCATGGATAATTCTCTATCTAGTGTGGACAATTTAAAGTTTTTACTTGATTCATTTAAGGAGTATGCTAGTGGGTTGAAAGGGAAGTTAGAGAAAGAAATAGAGAAAAAGATAAATGACAAGAAACTAATGGATGTAACAAAGAAGTGTGCCAGTGTACACAACAAATTTTAGGAAAATCTTAAAGGTGTGCAAGATTGTGTGGTGGAAGCCATATTTTTATTTCAGTTTTTATGAAGTGGATAGGGTCTACAAAAAGCATGAAAGATGAGATGGAGTCCCACATTGACAAAGCTTCCAATGCCTATGATCTAACACAAGACTTGGATGAAAGCACAAGGTTTTCCATTGAGAATCCATATGAGTAGTTCTTTCAATTACAAGTTTAGAAGGAAAAGATCATAATACAGTTTGGTAATCTCAGGGATCTGGTGAATGCCAAGTTCATATCTGTTTCTAGTGCCCTATTAAGTGTTGACAAATCGTCAAAGCTAAATCCAATACCCAGCACTATGGATGACGGTGAAGAACTCTTGATGGAGTTTGAAACCTAGAGCAGAATGCATGGGATAGCCAATAATACTTGGGAAAAAGGAAAGTAAGAGTGGAAAGCTCATTTAGATAATCCACAAGAGTCAAATAGAGTGGAAAGCTCATTTGGATAATCCACAAGAGTCAAATTCTTCCTCTAGGTAAATGTAATTCTTTCCTTTTATGCATTTCAGTTTATAGTTCATATTTTAGTGTACATATGTAGATGGTATAAGGAAATTTTCTAGTATATTTTTTTGTTGGATAGCATCCTTAGGGGGAGTCAACAAAGTTTTTGAGTTTTTATATATGCATATATCAGTCAGGGAGAACACATGAGCATGTGTAAGTATGTGTGCAATCTAGTAAATACAAAATCATGTAAAGGGGGAGAAGATATGTCACCCTTTGCCCTTGATATCAAAGGGGGAGAATAGTTTTGGCATGTTCCCATCAATGACAAAGGGGGAGATTGTTGGAAGAATAAGAATATTGTCATTGATATTCCTACTAACAACATGAGCATGAGGGATAAGTGTAAGTAAGTTGCACAGTATATGGTTCAGTGTTGTCATTAATGTCAACATTGTATTCATGTATGAAGATTGTCATGTAGACCAATGTGTAAAACTTGAGCATGTTCAAAGATGATTATCAAGTGTAATTTTTCAAGAAGGTTTGATTTGGTGAAGATAGATGAAAGAGAAATTGACTAGATGTCAAAACAGGACATCTGATGTACAGGGTATCTGGTATTTCGATCCGCATTGGTCTGCCATATAGAATCTCGCTTTGTAGTTTTAAAATAATTTTCTTAGATGTCAAAGAAGCTTATATCCAAAGCTTCATATTGTTTTGGCTTACGATGTTGAAGTTATGAGTGATAGTATATCAGTTTGGGAGTGACGGTGTTACTAGTATAGTATACATGTTTTGGTGAATCTACACTTCTCCACAGATTGGTATCTAGTATTATGGATTTGTGAAGATGTTGAAAGGTGTTAGTAGCATTTATATTCCAAGTGACATGAAATTTTGAGGTTTGCATGTTGGTTTGAAGTTGAACAATTGATGAATTTCTATATTAGGTCATTATCGATGCTGACCTAATAAGTTTTGTGTATTGTAGAGTTTGAATATGTATTGATCAACTATGTGGGAGCTATTTTAGGTTCATGCCCGACCTATTTTAATTTATTCTAAGTTTTGAATCTTGGTTTGAAGCATTTATCTGTGTCCATATTGAGCCGACAAAGTATATTTTGTATAATACATATAATTAGGCTAACCTAATTGATGTTATAGGTGTTTGTGGATGAAGTAAATATATATGAAGATCATTTTCGGTGTTTTAGATAGAGAGATGTAATGTGATGTAAAATTGATGTGAATTGTGCAAGTATAAGGTGAATGCAGAGCAAAGTGTTAGTGTAGATCAATATGAAGTGTGCAATGTTTGTATTTTGAGCTTCAATAGAACTGTAATTCATACATATGTTAGATGCAACTATAACCGCTCAAATATTGGTTGTGCTGCAATTTCTTCTATGTTTTCTTCTTTTAGTGGGTAGTGAGTCCACTTGGACAGTGACACCACCTATAGTGAGAACTTTTATAATATCTTATAAATAGTTATAATATATTGCAAGTTAATCCTCATTATGGTTTTCCCATTTTATCTTTTCCAAATAAAAATTAGGTGTTCTTGCATTATGTGATGTTGATGGTTGTTTTCATGCTTTCCTTTCCTACTACAAATTGATTATTCTATGTAGAATGAATGTTTAAATGTTTAAGTGGTTTAAAAGAATATCGATTCACCCCCTCTTAGATATTTTAGGTGTTCAACATAGTCATCCTATATGTCTAACATTTGGACAATTGAACCCCTCTTGACATATATTCCTCTACTTTAGTGTGAGTTTGAGCATAAGTTCATACTCTCACTAAAGTGGGGGCTAAATGTTGTGTAGAAAATTGTATACACTTACAATTTCACATTATGTTTTGGCCTCCTAATTGATTGGACTTGTGACCAGGTGAAAATACTATTCCAGAAATGAGCAGCAACAACAAATGTGCAATAAACAATAGAAACACCTAACACCTCAAGATTAGCCTAGTTGGATTAAAAAATAAAGTAAAGATAACAAAAAGGAGTTGATTTACCTTGTCTCGAATCGATCCTTTGGCTGGCCCTTGATGGTTGATTTTGTTTATGCTCCTTGGATGGAAAGAGATGTTGATATGAGATGCAAAATGGATGGGAAATGAATGAGAATAGATGCAAGTGAAATTAATGTGAATATTACCTAAGTGTGGCTAAAATGGAATATTTTCAAGAGTTTGGCTATGGCATACAAAAGTTACTAAATGAGAGAAAAAAGAGGGATATTTATAGAGGAAGTTGAATTCTCTAGAGAATTCAATAGTTGAGATTCATCCAAAAAGGTCAAGATGAAGGGCTATGGTGAGTTGAGGACTCACAAGCCCTCACATCTTGACATGTGGAATGTGAGATGGCTTAGAGATGGTGATGTGTAAATGAAGTGGAAGGAGGGTACATGATGTGTAAGAAGGTCAAGTATAAAATGAGAGAAAAACTATCGAGACAGATGAATGGAGCCCCAAACTAGATAGATGACAACTCAAAACAGATAAATGATAACCCGAAACATAGGAACGATTATCGAAACGGAAGAACGGCTATGGGTGAACGATAGTCTGAAGGAATGAACGGATGCTCAGATCGGATGAACGATGACTCTGAATGGATAAATGGATGTTCAATCGAGGAAATAGACCTTTAGAATGGGGAGAAAAATGCTTGGAATGGATGAATAGTCACTCAAAACGGTAAAATGGATGCTCAAAATGATGAAACGAGAGTTCAAAATGATGAAATAGGGTGACACAATTGACTATTCAAGGGTTAGGTCCACCCTTGGAGATCAGGTATGCCTATACAAGAGGTCAGGTTCGCTTGTTTGGCTGAAGGTGGATCAAAATTGACTGAAATAGGGTAAACTAGGGTTGGTTCAGAGGTCAGGTACACCCCTACAAAATGTCAGGTTCGCCTGTCCAATTGAAGGTTGATCAAAATTGACAAAAATAGGCTAAAATGGGGCTAGTTCAGAGGTCAAGTATTCCCCTGAAAATGGTTAGGTTCGCCCCTAAAGGTCATGTTCACTTGTCTAACTAAAGGTTTATCAAAACTAGCTGAAACAAGCTAAAACGAGGTTGGTACAAAGGTTAGGTATGCCCCTACAAAAGGTTAGGTTTGGCCCTAAAGGTTAGGTACACCTATCTGACCAGTTTGAACTTATTTTTTTTGGACAAAAGACTAAGGAAAAGGATCCAAAACACAACAAATAAGATTTAGTGGACAAGGTTGACTCGATTGAACAAAAAATTATTGGTTTCGCACAAAGAAGATAGTTTAGACAACACGATCCTAAGTCTAGTAGAATGGGTATGGCCAACAAAGTCTTATATTCTAGGATGAAAATGGTTGCTAAGGAGTCCTTGATATACACCCAGTATGTGAGGCCCAAACCGTGAACATCAACCTGTCACAAGCATGAGTTGGGAACCTTAGCGAGATACTAAAGGCTCAGACCAACTCTTCACATCATCTCGACACTTCAATCATTACGATGCAGTTGGATTGAGGTACAACTTTTGCTCTCCCCCCTTTATATACCCTGCTGGTACACATGGTTGGAATCGTCCCTTGGGGTGATGAAATCCCCAAGCAGGTCCCCTAATAAAAAGAAAAGTGGGTAACACAAAGACTTGATAAGCTACGATTTCTCGTCACCCAAGATCGTCAAATAGCACAAGGGGATTGGATACATCAAATAGCTTACCAACAAGCACAACACACAAGATAAGTTGACACCCCTAGTTAAGCCATGTGTCCAAGTTATCAAGAAATAACAAGCAACAACTGATAAATAAAAAGCCCTACAAGGAAACTTGTTAGTGATTTATCTTCTTGTTCCTTTCCAAATGTTGATTAGATGCTTGCACAAATACAAACATGACACATTTGGGGGTCAGAAACACTCAAAAAAATAAAAAATAGTGCTTAAATTTCACTTTCTACTTTCTAGAAAAAGTTGTTTTTGGTCAGGTTTGCTTGTCTGTTGGGTTAGGTTCACCCTTGGAGCTTAGGTACACCCATGGAAAAGTTAGGTTTTCCCCTAGAAGAGGTCAGGTTCACCCCTAGATGTCAAGTTCACCCCTCTATGAAAAACTACAAATTTTTGGTCTCAACAGAGGTCAGGTTTGTCTATCTGCTAGGTTAGGTTTTCCCTTGGAGGTTCGGTATGCCCTTGGACAGGTCAGGTTCACCCCTGAGGGTTAGGTACACCCCTAGATAGGTCAGGTTGGCCCCTGGAGGTCAAGTATACCCCTCTGCTAGGTCGAGTTCACCCCTCTACAACCTGCACCTGTAAACAGTAAAAAAATAGAAAATGTGAAAGAACAAGTCCCGTCTGTGGGTCCCACCGAGCATGCCAAAAATGTGACCAGGCAAAAATACTATTCCAGAAATGAGCAGTAACAACAAATGTGCAAGAAACAATAGAAACACCTAACACCTCAAAATTATCCTAATTGGATTCAAAAACAAAGTAAAGATAACAAAAAGAAGCTGATTTACCTTGTCTCGAATCGATCTTTTGGTTGGCCCTTGATGGTTGATTTTGTGTATGCTCTTTTGTGTATGCTCTTTGTATGGAAAAAAATGTTGATATGAGAATGGATGCAAGTGCAATGGATGTGAAGATTAGCTAAGTATGTCTCAAATGGAATATTTGCAAGAGTTTGGCTATGGCATGCAAAAGTTACTAAATGAGAAAAAAGAGGGAGGTATTTATAGAGGAAGTTGAATTCTCTAGAGAATTCAACGGTTGAGATTCATCCAACAAGGTCAAGGTGAAGGACTATGGTGAGTTGAGGACTCACAAGCCCTCACATCTTGACATGTGGAATGTGAGATGACTTAGAGATGGTGATGTGTAAATGAGGTGGAAGGAGGGTACATGATATGTAAGAAGGACAAGTACTTTGCAAGTAGCTTGGGGAATGAGAAGATTTCCTCAAAAAGGAACTTCTTATTTCCAAGTGGGAATGAAAGTGACTTTTAAGGAATTTTAGAATTTCTCAAAAATCTCCATGGAAAAGGGAAAGTAGCTGGAGAAATAAATGTGTATTAAAAATTCACATACTTGCAAGAATCTCATGGACAAGACAAGGTTCCAAAAAGGGAAGCCTTTATCCCCATGTGACTTGATGTGACAAGTCAAAATATTCGAGAAGTTGCATGGGAAGAGGAGATTCTAGGAGGAATAGATGTAAATTACTTTGATTAAGGTTGTGCAAACACATGATTAGGAGGATCAATTAAAGATTAGAAGCAAGTGGCAAATGTTGGAGGATGTGACACATCCTAATCATAAATTAATTAAATTAATTATGATTAGAAAAGGGTTAGGTGGCTAAGAGGGATTAGAGACCAACTTGCAAAAGTTGGAGGATGTGACACATCCTAATCAAGGATTAAGCATGTGCACATCCTAAACATTAATTAATTAAATTAATTATGATTAGAAAAGGGTTATGGAGGATGTGACAATGAGAGAAAAAAATAATTAAAAATTGGCTTAAATTCAAAGAGGTATCATGACTAAATTAAATAAAGTGATGTATTTATTTAATTTAGAGAGGAAGTAAAAGGTAAAAGTATTTAATTATTGAATTAAATGCTTTAGGAACCTTATACAAATGATGAAACATTAATTAAATGAATGATTTAATTAATATTGGTGAAGAGGATGAAATAGGCGAGTAAAGGGATGAGTAAGGAAATGAGTTTGACCATATGGAAGTGGTCAAATTTGGATGTCTACAGGACATAATTAAGCTTCTAATTTTCTGAATTATGTATTTCAAAGTCTAATTTTTACTATTTTCCAAAGGAGGACAAATATTAAACAAATGCATCCAATCATTAAATTGTCCCTAAATTTGAGTGTCTTGGAATTTTGGGCCAAGACCCAATCACCCATAGGCGACTAGGTCCCCCTTCTTAGCCGAGACCCAAATTCAAATATGTTGTTGGAAATATTTTAATATCCAAAATTCAAATATGAAATGTCAGCTTTTGGAATCTAATTTTTGAGAAATTGGATAAACACCTATAAATACCTAGTCTTTTGATCATTTGAAAGGTAACACACACCTTCTAGCATTCAAGAGAAAATATTATTTTCAAGATCATTCAAGCACATAATTACAGAGCATTATTCCAACAATTCAAGATCCAACATCATGTCAAATTATATGTGTGTTCATGTTATTATCTTGTGAAGGCTAACATTGTTGTAGGTCTCCAAGTATTCAAGTATTCTTGAGCATTCAAGCAAGTCTATCAAGAAAGATCCAAATCCTTGAAGTGATGTGCATAACTTCAATCCTTTAAGGAATCCATTGAAGGGTGGTGAGTTGCAACATTGTGTTCATCCATCATTCCTTCCTTTCAATTATCATTTATTATTGACATTGTCATTGTGGAAGTGAGAACACTTACATGGGATTTGACTGAGGCAAGCCACTACATGGCACATCTTCTCTCTTTGTGAATATGTAGGTTGCAAGTTTGAAAAGGATTGAAGAGATCTTGAAGCCAAATTCTCCATTGTTGCATTTATTGTCATCAACCTCGTCAAGACACAAAAACTCAATTACAAAATTTACTAATGACATTTTGATAGTTGGAAAAGTGGAAAAAAAGCTTGTATCTAACACCAGAAGACCCCCAAAATTGGGGAAGATGCCCTTACAAAGACCTAGTCACCCAGGGGTGACCCAACCCTATTACAACACTCAAATCCTACTTTTGGTGACAAGTACACATTCGTTTGTACTTTCCATATCCACTTACAGAGTTCTATTTTCATCTATTTATCTTTGAGAAATTGCATTTATCACATTAGGTCATTTAGTCTAATTAGGTCTATTATTTTAAATCATTTTCATCCTTAAAAAGATTGAGATCCAGGTATGATTAACTCACCTTTGAGGTTAAAAGTCAAGTTGTGCACCTTGTTGATTTGCATCCTAATGTAATCTTAGAAATTATGGAATGTACCCTAGGCCATAAGTATTAAACTTAGGGTGTACCACATTTTTATGTTTCAGCTCATTTTATTTAACCAATGAAGTTTAATTATCACTTAATTATCAACTTACCACCCATTATATCCTTAATGTTGAGAGCCACTCCTTTCCTACACTCTATACCTCAAATCCCAAGTTCATCATGCTAAATTACTATGGAATAGAAATCAATGCAACAAAATAGAATAACATTTTTGGATAATCTCAAAATTTTCTATATGGAAAAATATTAGGGAGTCATTTTATCTCACATTCTAATTCATTCATATGAATTCACAATTTTTTTTTTCTAAATATTTTTCAATACAAAAACCATTGTAAATTGCAATTTCACAATTAACTTCAAAGGCAAGAAACCTAAAAAAAATTCCATAAAACTAAAAATAATTTTAGAAAACTAAGAACACCCTTCCATTCTAAACATGGACAACACAATTCTTATCCAATACAATCCACATTTCATGAATCCATAATTTTTTTTCCATAATCATGACTCAAAAATAGACATTTGAAAATTTAAAACCAACTTTAACATAATATAATTTCAAATAATCAACATAAAATTAAAGTCATATGAATCTACTAGAGTGAGCATGGTAAAGCATAAATACCTTCAATTCTTGGAGTTCAAAAACTGAAAATTTCAAGCAACTCAATGGGATTTGGAAAGGTAAACCACATGCAATTCAGTCCACACCAAAACACACTCCTTTCCAATTCAATTCTGAAGCCAACCAATTCTTCCAATCAAGCTTTCTCAAAAATAATCCATTTTTTTCCAAGAGAGGGTTTGAGAGCTTGCTTTTGCAAAAAAGAAGGAATGAATGAAAATGTATTTCTTTTTCCTTTTTTCTTTTTTCTATTTTTATTTTCACAAAATAATATTTAGAAAATAAGCTTAAAATGCTTAAGTTGTTTATCATCTCTAGAGATAATGAATATTTCAATTTAATTTTCCAAGCAACAAATACAAGTTCATGGAAGGGCCATGAAACCTACTCCTAAAGCTCCAACCTTGCAACTATTGACAATCAACATATTTGCACACTCCCAAAGCATCATTTAGAAAAGCAAAGAAAGAATCCCATGTAGATAACATAGAAAATGGTGATGATGGTGGAGGAAACATGATTCATAAAAGGAATGACTTCAAATGGCACAACGATGGAGCATTCAATAATAAAGGACCTCATGGGATTTGTTTAGTGCACATGTGTAAACAAATCTTTGCTACCTCTTACTACTAAAAGAGATGGGGATGATAAGAAAACAAACAAAAGCAAGAAATAGTTAGGATTGGGGTAACAAAATTTAAGGGTTAAAGCAAGCAATTTTAGGGTTAGTTCTTTTAAGATTAGGAAACACAATAGCTAGGTTTAGGGTTTTATTTTAATAATACATTATTTAAAAAAATGTTTAGGTTGAGTGTTTAGTGTTGAATTGTTTAACTTGCTAGTTATGTGCCTACATGATGTTATTGATGTTTAAAATATGGTTAAATAAATGACTTGATTGTTTGTATGGATAGTATAGGGAAGAATTATTTAGTTACTAGCATCAATAATTTAAAAGCTACATGTCATAATCGTCTACCATGATTCAAGGGTCTAAAAAGCCTTATTAATTAAAATTTATGAATAGTGATGATGTGGCAATCTGGAATTGAGTTAGACCCACAAGATAATCATAGGTAGATTAGACATTAAATTAACTAATAAAATATTTTTAGACATTGAATAAAGATTTAAAGTCTTGAAATGATATCATGTAGGGGAGAGGACCCAATAGTTGTGCACCCTAACTTCACACTTCTAAATATCCTACATGGAAATTTCAAATCACTCCCAATTTTTTACAACAGCTTACTTGGCAAGTCCTCTGCTTATAACTAAGGTTTCAATGCCACATCATCAAATGTGATGCCACATCAACATGCTTTTTGTCAAGGTGTCCAAAAAGGCCTAAAAAAAAGTGAGACCGATACTTGTGCATTCTGATGCAATGCAGGGATGCCTTCAATTCACTTTCACAATACAAAGAACTTCCAACCACTCTTCTTCCCCCAAACCACTATCTTGGCTTGTTATCAGTTTTCCACCTAAACTCTCTAGTAGGTCAGCAGGCCTAGTTTTCTTGACATATCTTTCAAATTTTCCAAATAATCTCTCCAACCCACATTCATTTCAAACACCCATTAACACATACTTTCACATGCCTCAAAACCGCATGAGACTCTTTTGAAACAAAATCCTCAATTTAGTGCTTCAATGTTGTCCTAGACCCCCAAATAGGTCTATTTAACAAAGCAACACCCTCTCAATCACTCTTCCAATTGCAAAAACCCATTGGGAAGCATTCACGAACCTGCCAATCTACAAAATCCATAATTTTTAGGGCGTGGTAAGCCCTCTAACCCCACTATCCTCTAAACCCTCACTTTTCTCAAATCTCACTAGGGTTTATTGAAAACCCCATATCCAAACCACTTTAAAAATTGGAACCACTTGAATCCTTCTTTATTATGCCTGCACATGCACAAAAGAACATTAGAAATTGCTTCCCCCAAACTTAATCCACATTTCCAACCTAAAACCTCACTTTTCCACTCTAGAAATGCTCTTTTTATAATTAGGGCTTCTTTCCCAAACAACCAATTGACCTCTCTTTCCCTTGAAAACCCTCAAACTCATCAAAATCTACCTATTCATACTAATTCCAACATGTTTTAACTTATTCTCAATCAATTTCTTCAATCCACCACCTCTAGCCTAGTTCTTAAGGCCCAAATTTTGTATTTACAATAGGGGCTACGTGCAAGATCTTAACCAAAATCTTCACCAATGCAAATTTACAATTCCAACATCTAATCCTAACCTAGCCAAGCCCATTCCACCAAATCAAGGCCTGAACAGTAGGTGGAATGGCCTCTTAATTCATTTTGACCCTCAAAACCTTTATTCACACCCTTAACAAAGCACTTTCAAAAAAATGAGTGGATCTCCCTTAAAATGAAATGCTAGGCCCTCAAACCAAATGAAAGATTCAATTAACTCATGCCTTCAAAGAATACTACATAGGTTTGAATCAAACTCCAACTGTACGGGCCATATAGTGGCTGGAACTGATGAAATACATAGAAATTTATTAGAAAAACAAAGATATTTTATTGGTTTTCTGCTCCAAACTCTTCAACAAACCCTTCACATAGATGGATTTTACACATTTAAACATTTTCCCACCTATAACTAACTTCCCAACCAACCAACTACCCTTCTACCTTCCAACTAACCGTTGGAATTCAAAACAATTACAATTTTTGCACTTTACAACATCTGAAATGACATCATTTTGCAATTTTTCCAATATCAACCTAAATGACCCCACATTGACCTCTAGAATAAAAAAACATTACAAAATGGCCTAATATGGCCTTATTAGACATTATCATGACTAAAACAACCTACTAGTCTCAAATTCATAAAATGGAGCAACAAGGTGCTCTGCAACATTCACCCAGCCATAAAAGCTTTCCAATTCCCTTGGAAGTCTTCAACTCTTGAGCCTACAATAACTCTTTGATATTCAACTCTTTTGATGCTCTTTCTTTCTCTTGAAACAACTCCCTTGATCTTCATCTTCACCTGTGGCTTGGTTTTGTCCATGCATGATAATCCTCCACTTGTCTTGTCATCTTGAACCTACATCTTCATGCTTGGATTTGTCTTCATTGGTTGCATCCTTCTGCTTGCACTTTGTCCTTCTTATTCATTCACTACAAAATAATCCACACTTTGTCTATCCTCCTTCATCTTAATCCTCAGCTTGACTCCCATCAACACTATCACCAAAATAAGGAAGTAATATAGGACTTCCTTTACCGTCTACCTCTTACCCTTTCTCTTCACAACCATCTTAAGGTTCTTCATCTTCTGAGCCCCTATGTATTCAAGTTTACCAACCTTTGTCATGGTAGAATACAATTGCCTACCAATCATTTTTTTCATCCAAGGACAACTCTCTATCCTAACCACAACAACATCACTCTTCTCCACTTCAACTGGAGATTCCACAAACAATTTGTCTTTGGCCTTCTCTTGGCCTATCTCTGTCAAATTTCCATCTTCACCTCTTGGGGTGACTACAACCTTCTTCCTTTTCCCAACCTTTACCATTGCTTCTACTATTCTCTTTCATTCTCCTTGGCTCACTGTATTCTCTGCCTCCTTGACCTGCATTGGACTCTCTATCATCACCATCATTGTATTCTCAAATTCTTCATCTTCTTGTCCCATCAATGGACAATGAACTTTTCCATCCATTTCCTTTTCCTGACTGTCCACACCATGCATCTGATATTCTATCCCAGGGACCTTTGTCCTATCAAGTTTAGGAACACAATCTGTCTATCCACCATCTTCTCTAAACACCATGTGTTAGGAATTGTATGCAGAAGATATCAATTACATGCAAATAAAGATTAAACAGAGAAACGAGAAACACAAAAATAATAACAACAAGAGATAATATTTAATGTGGTTCACCCAAACTTGGGCTATGTCCACCAACAGAGAGTCCAATATTATTATCCATTAAATCAAACCAATTACAACCAATAATCCTTGCAACTCAATACCACTGCAAATGCTACAATACAATACCCAAAAAAATCCAAACCCTTAGCCTTTTATCAAGACTTAAGTTGGTTACAAAATTAGGGTTTTTATGTTAGCCAATAGAAAAATAACACCCGATGCCTTTATAAAATTATAAAAAATCGTGAGAGGTTTTGGGGGCACTACCCCCAAGCCCTCCCCGGGGCGCTGCCCCTCGACCCCGCCTAGTACCGTGACAGGGAGTGCGCTAGGGGTGCTACCCCTTGACCCCATCTTGGGGGCACTACCCCAAACCCCCACAAGGGGCGCTTCCCCTTGACCCTGGTAAATAATTGGGGGGAAACCATGCCGATAAAGTGGGGAAAATTTAACCTCTAAGTCTGATTAGGCTCCATATACCAACAATCTCCCACTTGGAGACTGATTAGACTCCATCTCATATCACCTCCCACTTGGAGACTGATCATAACACTGCTAACCCTATAGCTCCCACTAGAAATAAGCACCCTAGACCCTGTTGTTTTGATTTTATTGTTTTTAGTCTTGAAGACCAACCAAAGTTGAAGAGGAGCTCAACTTCTCCCTCAACACTGCCTTTGTAAACGTATCCGCTAGATTTTCATCTGTATGTATCTTTTCCAACTGTAACTGTCCATCATCCAACACTGACTGAATGAAGTGATATCTCAACTGTATGTGTTTGGTCTTTGAATGCAAGGCATAATTCTTTGCAAGATGTATGGAACTTTGGCTATCTATAAACAAATAACTATTGGCCTATTGAACTTGCCCAATTCTTCCATGAAATATTGTAGCCATATCATCTCCTTTCTTGCCTCTATTGTAGCTACATACTTTTCCTCTGTGGTGGATAAAACAACCACCTTTTGCAACCGTGAGATCCAACTTACTATTGTCCCACCTACAGTAAAGACATAACTTGTAGTACTCCGCCTGGTATCAATATCCCCTACCAAATTTGAGTCTACGTAACCTACTAAATCAGCATTAGATCCCCCAAAACATAAATATTTATTGGATGTACCTCTCAAATACCTGAGAACCCATTTTACTGCATTCCAATGCTCCAATCTGAGATTACTCATATAACTGCTTACAACTCCAACAACATGTGCAATATTCGATCTCGTGCATACCATGGAATACATTAAACTGCCTACAACTGAAGCATAGAGTACCTTGGACATTTTATCTTCCTCCTCTTGTGTCTTTGGACACATCTCCTTAGTCAATTTCAAATGACTAGGAAAAGGTGTGCTGACAACATTTGCATTCTCCATGTGGAATCTCTGCAACACCTTTTCAACATAACCAACCTGAGATACAGTCAATTTTTTGTTCTTCCTATCTCTAAAAATTCTCATACCAAGGATTTCTTTTGCTACCCCCAAATCCTTCATAGCAAATGATTTTGCTAACTGTTGTTTTAACTTACTTATGTGATCCATGTTAGACCTCGCTACAAGCATGTCATCAACATATAAACATAAAACAATGTAGTTGTCATTATCCAACCTCTTAAAATAAACACAATAGTCAGAATTACACCTGTTGTAGCCTTGCTCAACCATAACACTATCAAATTTCAGGTACCATTGTCGAGGTGCTTGTTTCAAGCCATATAAACTCTTCTTCAATCTGCACACCAATTTCTCCTTTCCTTTGACCTCAAATCCTTGGGGTTGTTCCATATATATCTCCTTCAAATCACCATGAAGAAAGACAGTTTTCACATCTAGCTATTCCAAATGCAAATCTTCAACAACCACAATACTTAAAACAGTATGAATAGAAGTCATCTTAACAACAGGAGAAAAAATCTCAGCAAAATCAATGCCCTTTTTCTATGCAAATCCTTTTACAACTAACCTGGCTTTAAAATTGTTCTTACCTCCATCTTCCTCTTTCAGCCTGTAAACCCATTTGTTTGGTAAAGCCTTTTTACCTACAGGAAACTTGCATAATTCCCAAGTCTCATTTTTTAGCAAGGAGTCCATTTCTTCTTCCATTGCATGCTCCCACTGAACCTTTGTATCCACCTACATAGCTTCAACATACTCTTCAGATTCACAAGCATTCGTTAAAAAAATAGAATACAAAGAGGGAGAAAATATTTCTGGAGGTCTACTTATCCTTGAAGATCGTCTAACATTCACCGGAGTGTGGTATTTGTTGTTGCTATTGTTGCGGAGCATGAGGAACCACTGGAACATTGCTATTTGGTGTATCATCCAACACTACATAATCATTTTCTTTCTTTTCATGCTGCTGCAACTGATCTTTGTACAACACTTTCTCATTGAATATGACATCTCTGCTTCTCACAATTTTTTATTTTTAGAATCCCAAAGCCTATAACCAAATTCATTAATGCCATATCCAACAAATATACATTTCTTTGATTTTGCATCTAGCTTGGTTCTATTTTTAGAATCTACATGTGCAAATGCTTCACAACCGAAGGTCTTGAGAAAAGAATAGCTCACCTTCTTACCTATCCATGCTTCCTCCGGAATACCACAACCCAAGGGAACTAAAAGACCTCTATTAATTAAATAAACAACAGTATTTACAACCTCTTTCCACATGTTTAAAGGCAACCCAACATGTAATCTCAAGTCCGTGCACACTCCATTATTGTTCTATTCATGCACTCAGCCACTCCATTTTCCTATGGAGTCCTTGGAACCATTTTCTGCCTACGAATACCATTAGAGGAACAATAATCTTCAAAATTTTTGCTACAATACTCACCACCATTATCAAATCTGAGACATTTTAACTTTTTACCTACCTCATTCTCAACCAAGCTTCTCCATTTCTTAAAAGTTTCAAATACATTAGATTTTTGCCTAAGAAAATAAATCCATACCTTCCTTGTTGCGTCATCAATAAAAGTGACATATTACCGAGAGCCACTGAGAGAAGATACATGAGTTGGTCCCCATACATCCATATGCATAAGCTCCAATTTCTCATTTTTCTTTTGCTTCCCATCCTTGAGAAAAACTAACTCTCTTTTGTTTGCCATACACAACTTTCACATAAATCCATATTAACACATTTTAGACCTGGTAGAATATTCTTTGAATGAAGTAATTTCATACCTTTTGCACTCATATGCCCAAATCTATTATGCCACAGTGCTGATTCAGAATCCATAGCAACTGTTTGATTTCCTGCCTACTGAACCGCAGCAACTGTTCCTGAACATTGATTTTTATCTAAAACAACTAAAGTAGAAGGAACAGTATGATCTGTACAAAGATATAAGGTGCCTACTTTCACACCTTTTGCTACCACTAAGGCACTTTTTGTAACCTTCCAATTTTTATCACTAAATGTAACAACACAACCTTCATCATCTAGTTGCCCTGCTGAAATTAAATTTCTTTTTAACTTTGGTATGTTCCTTACCTCATGTAGTAGCCAATGATTCCCATTCTACAACTTAATCTTGATTCTTCCCTTTAGAACAATCTGACAGGGTTCATTATCTCCCAAATAAACCAACCCAAAATCCCCTTGGACATAATCAAGAAAATAACTTATATGGGGCATAGCATGAAATGAAGCCCCTGAATCTAACACCCAAGAATCATCAGCATTATCAAGGGAAAGAATCAAAGCATCCTCATCGGATTTATGACTTACCACATTTTCCTCTTTATTGCCTTCCTTTTTGCCCCCTTTATTTTTCTGAGACCATCAATATTTCTTCAAATGACCCAGCTTACCATAGTACCAACAATCTCTCTTATCTCTAGATTGGGATCTTCTGTCCTTTTATTTTCCTCGTGACTTCCCATGACTTCTAGAATTGTTTCCTCTCTCCTTTGTTCTACCCCTAGTTTCTGCATTCAAAACACTGCCTGATGTGGATGTTCCACCTAAGCTTTTCCTACAAATTTCCTCGCTCAAATAACACCAACAACATCATCAAATTTCAATGTATTCGAACCAGAAACAAAATTACTAACAATGATGACCAAGCTATTCCAACTCTTAGGCAAAGAACACAAAATCAAAAGAGCCCTAACTTCTTCATCAAATTTTACATTTACAAAAGTTAATTGAATGGTAACTGTATTAAACTCATTTAAATGATTAGCAACTGACCCACCTTCTACCATTTTCATATTAAATAAACCCTTCATGAGAAATACCTTATTCGAAGTGGAAGGCTTTTCATATAACTTCACTAGGGTTTCCATCAACTCTTCAGTTGTCTTTGTTGTTGTAATATTGAATGCCACTGATTGTGCCAGACATAAACGAATGGCTCCCAGTGCCTTTCTGTCCAACAGATTCCATTCCTCATCACTCATTCCTGTCGGTTTCTTAGTTGTTCCTCCCAATGACCTCCATAAATCCTTCTAATAGAGATAATACTCCATCTGCATCTTCCATAACTAATAGTTCTGCCCATTGAATTTATCTACCTTCAATTTACCCTCGTCCACCATTGCTCCCACTTAACCATGAGACTTTCTTGTAGATGATAATCGAACACAACCCACTCTGATACCACTTGTTAGGAATTGTATGCAGAAGATATCAATTACATGCAAATAAAGATTAAACAGAGAAATGAAAAACACAAAAATAATAACAGCAAGAGACAATATTTAATGTGGTTCACCCAAACTTGGGCTACGTCCACCAATAGAAAGTCTAATATTATTATCCAGTAAATCAAACCGATTACAACTAGTAATCCTTGCAACTCAATACCACTGCAAATGCTACAATACAATACCCAGAAAAACCCAAACCCTTAGCCTTTTATCAAGACTTAAGTTGGTTACAAAATTAGGGTTTTTATGTCGACCAATAAAAAAAACCCTTGATTCCTTTATAAAATAATAAAAATCGTGAGAGGTTTCGGGGGCGTTGCCCCTCGACCCCACCCAGTACTGCGACAAGGAGTGCGCTAGGGGTGCTGTCCCTTGACCTCGTCTTGGGAGCGCTACCCCCAAACCTTGGTAAATAATTGGGGGGAAACTGCACTGATAAAAGTGGGGAAAATTTAACCTTTGAGTCTGATTAGGCTCCATATACCAACGCCATGCTCTCACATTGCTTCACTTCAACCATCTTACACTCTTTCACTTGCCATTTTCTTTGCCTCTTTTCACCATTTATTCTTAGACTGCTTGCCTCTTTTATCTCTGTGTTTTTAGACATACAAACCTCTGTATTAGCAGTACTTGGCTTCTCCTTATACTTATTCACCTTCAAGGGACACAATACTGCCCCCACCATGATCTTTTCTCTTCACAATCCATTCACTCTCCTTTACTCTACCTTTTACCTTTGCCTTTATTCTTTTTGCCTCTAAGACCTCTTTTCCATTAGGTCTTCTATCTTCTTCATTATCAAACATCTATTTCCTTTCATCTTCTTGTCCAATCAGTGGACAATATTCCTCTCTTATTGTATCCTTGCTTGGCCAATTTTTCCTCTCCTTTGGCAACTTGCTTGCACTCTTCTCATCTCTTCCTCTTATTAGGGTCTCTGCCCTAAGAAATTTTATCACACAGTCCCTTGTATCAGATCTACACACCTC
The DNA here is from genome assembly GCA_007258455.2 of Sequoia sempervirens. Classification (NCBI taxonomy): domain Eukaryota; kingdom Viridiplantae; phylum Streptophyta; class Pinopsida; order Cupressales; family Cupressaceae; genus Sequoia; species Sequoia sempervirens. The sequence continues at coordinate 685,746,931 of VDFB02193867.1, forward strand.
TGTCATATTAGATCTACTCTTCACTATTTTGACAGTGCTTGATTGTCCCACTCCCTCTTTTTCTTTGTTTCCAAAATCCAATCTCTCCTTTGTCCTCATCATGCTTTGCAAACTTGTCTTGATTCTTCATAGAGAATTATTTCTTGATCTTTTCTCCTTCATATCTCATCACCAACTCACCATCCTCTTTGCTTTTTAATATTGCATCCTTGACATTACTTGTTGTGTCAACCCTTTTTTTCTTTGTAGTGGTTGCACTCTCAATGGAATTTCCTTCCTCATGCCTTATAAGCTCTTTTCTACCTTGCATTATTACTCTTTCCATCTTGCTTTGTTCCTAATCCTTTTCCACTAATGGTATCAATGTAAAAGAAACTCCATCCTTTTCAATTTTACAACTATTGTGTCTTCCATCATACAAAGCAAACCGTTCATATAGCTATGGTATCCCAAACATCAAATGGCATATACTCATAGGTACAACATCACACAAGATTCTATCTTTATAACCATCTATTTGAAACTCAACCCAAGATTGCTCCTTGACCAAAAGAGTATGTTCACCATTCAACCAAGAAACATAATAAGGTGATTGATGGGGAATCCTTGCTAAATGCAACATATCAACCATTTCCTCAGATACCATATTGTCTAGGCTACCACAATATACCATTACAATACATACCTTACCTTGATACTTGCATGTAGTTTTGAAAAGTGCCTTTCTTTGTAGCATCTCCTTTTCTCCAGTCATTTCTCTAACCAAGGCATTCATCTTGTCCTTTTTCCAATGCAATTCTTCTTCCTCAGATTAGTATTGTGCTCTGATACCAACTGATGCAATGTAAGAAGGCCTTCAATTCAATTTCACAATAAAAAATAACTTCCAAACACTCTTCTTCCCCCAAATCACTATCTTGGCTTGTTATCAGTTTTCCACCTAAACTCTCTAGTAGGTCAACAAACCTAGTTTTCTTGACATATCTTTCAAATTTTCCAAACAATCTCTCCAACCCACATTCATTTTAGATGCCCATTAACACATACTTTCACATGCCTCAAAATCCCATGAGACTCTTTTGAAACAAAATCCTCAATTTAGTGCTTCAACATTGTCGTAGACCCCCAAATAGGTCTATTTAACAAAGCAACACCCTCTCAATCACCCTTCCAATTGAAAAAACCCATTGGACAACATTCGCCAGCCTTCCAATCCACAAAATCCACAATTTTTAGGGCATGATAAGCCCTCTAACCCCACTATCCTCTAAACCCTCACTTTTCTCAAATCTCACTAGGGTTTATTGAAAACCCCATATCTAGACCACTTACAAACTTGGAACCACTTGAATCCTTCTATATTCTATCTACACATGCACAAAAGAACATTAGAAATTGCTTCCCCCAAACTTAATCCACATTTCCAACCTAAAACCTCACTTTTCCACTCTAGAAATGCTCTTTTCACAATTAGGGCTTCTTGCCCAAACAACCAATTGACTTGTCCTGCCCTTGTAAACCCTCAAACTCATCAAACTCTATCTATTCATACCAATTCCATCATGTTCTAACTTATTCTCAATCAATTTCTTCAATCCACCCCTCTAGCCTAGTTCTTAAGGCCCAAATTTTGTATTTACAATAGGGGCAGCGTGCAAGATCTTAACCAAACTCTTCACCAATGCAAATTTCCAATTCCTACATCTAATCCTAACATAACCAAGCCCATTCCGCCAAATCACAGCTTGAACAGTAGGTGGAATGGCCTCTTAATTCATTCAGAACCTCAAAACCCTTATTCACACCTTTAACAAGCACTTTCAGAAAAATGAGTGAATCTCCCTTAAAATACAACGCTAGGCCCTCAAGATGCAATTAACTCATGCCTTTAAAGAATACTACACAGGTTTGAATCAAACTCCAACTGTATAGGCCGTACAGTGGCTGGAACTGATGAAATACACATAAATTTATCAGAAAAATAGAGATATTTTATTGGTTTTCTCCTTCAAACTCTTCAACAAACCCTCCACATCGACGGATTTTACACATTTAAACATTTTCCCACCTAGAACTAACTTCCCAACCAACCAATTACCCTTCTACCTTCCAACTAACTACTCGAATTCAAAACAATTACAATTTTTGCACTTTACAACATTTGAAATAACATCATTTTGCAATTTTGCCAATAACAACCCAAATGACCCCACACTGACCTCTAGACTAAAACAACATTGCAAAATGGCCTAACATGGCCTTATTAGATATTATCATGACTAAAACAACCTAATAGACTCAAATTCATAAAATGGAGCAACAAGGTGCTCTGCACCGCATTCACAACATGTCTTATTGAGCACTGATGTGGAATCACATGATTGGTTGCTTTTTAGATCAAAGAAATACATTTTGTTTAATTATGGGTAGTCATCATCAACACTAACAACTTTAAAGTCACAACTATTGGTCCAATATTGATAAAAATATTGGGCATTATATAAACAACTACTATGACAACTATTGAAACATGCTCACGGTCCTCTCCCCTAGCTCTACGTGAACTTTAAGATAAAATGTACAACTATCCTATTGTCTCTTCTAAATGAATGTAAAAAAGTGTTTTTATTTTCCTCACAAATAACAAATTGATCAAACATAAAATACCTAACTAGGGAAAAAACAAAAAAAATTATAGAAACAAGTGGATTATATAGATTTCTCCATCGGCCTTTTATATAATAAATTACAACGTACATCGGAACCAGAAATTATATTTTAAGTAAAGTACTGCCAAAAAAAATCAGCACTATTAAGATTTCATTTTCCACGCCGCTGAGGAAGGAATCGACGATCCGTGTCATCCGGAGCCTGTGTGTGACTTTCCTTAAACAGACAAAGAGTTTGGGAGATAAAAACATTACATCTTTGTTAGAGCTTTGGACCGTTGGAACATGACTTACACAACTCTGTACAACCTGACAAAGCCTTTTTTTAACCCTTCCAAATATTAAACAAATCTGCAAGGCATCGGAATTCCTGTGAGATTCAAGACAAGACAAAATTCAATGGACAGCACCGCAATTTCTGTTGGAAAAGAGGCAAAATTTAATTTAAATCAGTTGAAATGCGCGCTCCCTTCCAGTACACGTTGTTGCCTTCCCAATACGATGGAGAGCCACGTCAGTGCATGAAGGTTATTGAATGAATGAATGAAAGATTTTAATGACGTCCGCGAGACCAAACAGTCTATGGGACCGAGACAAAACAGGCCTAATTTGTCTTCATACTCTTTTCCAAGTCAGATCTCCTGCTGTTAAGTTTGACTAGAAGGCTAGCCGTCTGATTAATCTTATCTTCCTCAAATAGCTGGTGCATATTGTGCATATTTGAACGCATTTCTTTTCTTTTAGGAAAATGTCAATATTTTAATTTTTTAATATTTAGACCGTTGCATCGAAACTATGGGCCCTCATCTCGGCTTCTAAAGAAGAGCGCTTTCAGAGCTGGAAATAATTTGTGCAGGACAGTTCTAGAATCTGCGGCCTCTGTAGCAGTCCATGCATTTTCTCATTTTTCAGGTTTTAATTTGTATTCCCTTTCTCATTGCGTTCTGCTTTGTAAATATTTGCACTGATTTAATGTTTTGGAGAATTTGTTTTCGCTTGCTGATGTTGTGCGAAGCGCATCCTCTTTCTTTCTCATGTTCTGTAAATTTTTCTTTCATCTTTTGAAGATTTGTTACGCCTGTTGTGAAGATTTTGAAAGTGTTGCGTTCTTGGCATTTAGATGAAAACAGGGGAAACATGCATGTTCTAAAACCGAAATAGGCAGCTAGCTATTCAGAGTAGGCATCTTTCTATTTTTGGAGTTCACCATAGACTGACAGATTTTGTAATGAATGTGATTTCTTTTGGTTTTGTAATACATTTTGTTTAGTGAAACAAAGCGTTTTCAGTTTCTATCGGGTTTGAAACTTTGATGCATAGTCAATCTTGCTAGTCAATCTTGCATTTGGTTAAATCTGTTTGTGCCCTGATTCATCTGCCATTCGCTTAAAGCTTCATCCGTATAAATCGTAGCGTAATTTCTTCAGCCTTTCATGTTCATTTGGATTTAAGAGGCATGCATGCATTTGGGTTTCTATTTTCAAGGTCTTCTTGTTTATTTAGAAATAACAACCAGAGAGCCTAATTTAGAGAATGTGTTTTTTCTGTTCTTTACAGAATAAACTCTCTTTCTTTTAATATTGTAGGAGATCTGTGATGTTTAATAGGTTACTAAGAATCTCTCCTGTTTTGCTGCTCTAGTATTTTCCATCAACTCTTTATTAATTTCTCCGATGTTTTGAAGATCCAGGTGAAGTAACTCTGAACAAGTCCTTGCTTTGTTAAAGATGAAGCAACTTACCCGGAGTTCTTCCTATTCTTGGTGGAGGGATAGCCGCAACAGTCCAAACCAATCTGCATGGCTTCGTAATGCTCTAGAAGGTACTTACACTTCTTTTCTGGTGATTAAAAATCTGATTTATAACAGCAGGGGTCATTCTGAGATGATTGTGCGAGGATAAATATTTTGTATTCTATGTGTCATTTTCTCAAATTGAACCAGTGCTTCAAGGTATTGCATTGTTGACAATCTGGCAGAGCTAGATGAGAAGACTCAGAACATGTTGAGTCTTATAGAAGCAGAGGCTGATTCGTTTGCTCAACGAGCTGAAATTTACTACCATAAGAGGCCGCAGCTTATTAGCATGATTGAAGAGTACTACAGGGCGTACCGATCATTGGCAGAGCAGTTGGACCATCTCAAGGGGGAAATTAGACAAAATGTCCCTAAACCCCTTCAAGTTAAGTATGGATTATCTTGCGAAGCTCCTCTGGAGAGTCCATTTAGAAAACAATTTGCAGGAGATAAGAATCAGCGGTTTAAGGAACTTCTCAGAAGGCAAGAAACGTATGGATCTGATTCAGAAGTATCAGAAGTAGATGATCCAGAACCAGAGGATTTCAACCGGAGGAGCATAAGACATTCCGACCAGGAATCTGTAAGAATGATACCTTCTGATCTGGAATCTGAAAGCACGTTATCTTATTCAGATTCTGAAGCGGCTAGCTATGTTGTAGACTCTGCAAAGACTGAAAAAATTGGAAGCAAAATGAGAGAAATGCAAGTCAAAATGCAAGAAGAGAACTTGCTTCTTGTAAAACAATTAACAGCAAAAAACATTCAGGTTAAACATTTGAGGATAGAAAACAATAAATTGAAGAAGGAAAAGGCCTTCTACAAAGAAGAGATGTCTTTAGTTGTGCAGGATAGGAGTCTTTTGCAGAAGGAGTTGGAAATCATCAAATTGGAAAATGCAAAACTCAGGAACGAAAATGAGGTTAATGTGTGGGAAAGGAATGATTTGCACAAGGAGTTAGACTTAATCGGATATGAGAACACCAAGCTGCGGAATGAAAATGAGATCAATGGACAACAGCTGAAAGTTCTTACAAAAAAGGTCAGCAACCTGCAAAAGGAGAACAAAAGCTACAAGAGTATGTCACTTGTCCTTGGCTGTGTCAATGGACAAGCTGCAAGGTTGGCTAGAAGCAATGTGAGGTTGCGGAATGAAATATGTGGAGGCAATAAACAAAGTGAAGGCGCTGTGCAGATACTGAAGGATGAGAAAAATAAAGTTGAAATCATATTGGAAGCTAAAGAAAATCTGGTATTGGAACAGAGTTTCAAAATAAAGGAATTGCAAAGCGAGGTTTGTGATAGGAAACTAGAGTTAGATGTCATCAAAGCAGAAAACACCAAACTGAGGAACAAAAATGAGGAACAGAATGTTGAAATTACAGGGGAGGCTACAGAAAAATTCGAATCAGAACAGAATTTGAGAATAGAGGAATTGCAAAGGGAGGTATTTGGTCTTGTGGTAGAGAACACCAGACTGAGGGATGAAACTGAGGTTAATGTTCATCAACTGCAAGTTTTTAAAGAGAATGTCTCTAACTTGCAAGAGGAGAATATAAAGCTCTGTACACAGAGTAAGAATGTTGAAATCACATTGGAAGCGAAAGAAAAATTAGTAATGGAACAGAGCTTGAGAATTGGGGAATTACAAAATGAGGTCTATCAGTTACTTGAAGAAAACAGAACACAGGGGATTCAACTGCTCGAGCGAGCTGAACAAAAAAGAGAAGCAATAAGGCAGCTCTGTTTTACTCTGGATGCATTGATGGATAAGAACAAGAGATTGCAGGAATCTCTCAAAAAATTGCAAGGAGAAGTGAGAAACAAGCCTGATAATATTGGAATCAGCAGCTCGCAAATTTCAAGGTGGAAGAAATTCCTATTTACCATGCTGGATGGTAGTTCTAGACCTTTAGCTATTTGAAAGCACACATATTGCATTGCACTGTATAGTGTATGAGTAAGTTTGGAATTTTTACATGAGGCGGCATATTATTATTTACATTTGTTCAAAGTTTTTGTTTCTGATTATAAGTATCTTTAATCTTTAAATACCTGCTGGTTGGGTTTACAAGCAAGGATATTGGAGAATGGTTAGGATTGCAATCAAAGATATTGCAGAAGAGATCCATCAGCACTTCTCCACACTGTATGAAATCCTGTAATATTGTGGGTAGTAATGTATTTTGCTCTTAGCACATTCTAGAAATTTGGGTTATATGCCCTCGGTGGTATTCTTTGTTATCCTCTTCAGCATTACATGCTTGGCTAGTACCTGCCTTTGTTAGTGACAGAAAATTATTTTATATTATTTAGATTTTCTTTTAATTGCGCGTGTAAAGTTGAGGGTAACATTGATATAATAATAATAAAAATGTAATTTATACGAAAATGTTAAATCAGTTTTGAAAAATTCAAATATAATTTATAAATTTATATATTTCAGAAAATTTTAATGTTAGAATAATAAATAAATTAGCCGTTGAAATCAGAGGGCTCTGCTCCCATGGGTACGGTGGCAGAGTGAGGGGATTGATCACAAGGGAAGGGTACGATGGGAGAGCGAGGGGATTGATTCTAGGATAGTGTTTAGGGATCTCGCTAGGTGAAGTTTGGCAATTGTATAATGTGGGGGGAGTTTGTAAGCATTTTTTAATTTTTTAATTTATTTTTTATGGTTGTTGGAAGTTGGCCAATCTCAACACTCTTTTGGATAAGATTTCATCTTCTACGATGGAGGTTTGTGGTAGCCTTGGGTAAAGTTGTGCATTAGTAATAGGTTTTCTTTGAATGCTTCCGTGTATCCAAATAGAAGTGCTAATGCTAATTTGTTTACGAATGAATGGTTGCTTCCTTCTTCCCTCCTTTGATGCCAATGAACCTCTATTCTTGTAGATTCCTTCTTAAAAAATGGAGGTTTGTGGCAGCCTTGGGTAAAGTTGTGCATTAGTAATAGGTTTTCTTTGAATGCTTCCTTGTATCCAACTAGAAGTGCTAATCCTATTTTGTTTGCGAATGAATGGTTGCTTCCTTCTTCCCTCCTTTGATGCCAATGAACCTCTATTCTTGTAGATTAGCACTCAAATAGGAAATTGAAAAACAAACAAAGCAGAACATGAAGTTGAAAACCTCTTAAGGGCATATGTAGCCAAATGAATAATATCACTAATCTTATTTAGTTAAAAAAATAAGTTACAAACCATCAATCTCACCCTTTTTCCTTGTAGAAAAAATGTTTCCTTGGTGTCAACCCACAAATCCTCTTCTAGTCCAATTGTTTTAAAACTTAAACAATAATGAATGCATTCTATAGTCAACACTTGTTTCCTTACCCCTTGCCCCCAAAACAAGTAGACTTAACTACTATTATAAAAAAAACACCCCCCTTTCTTCTCTTGGTTTAATTCTCAACTAAAATAATACAAGAAAGAGGTAGTCCCTAATTCACTAGTGCATCATTCACCCCACATTTTAGAATTTGAAACCTCTTGGTTTAGAACTAGCTTTACTAAAATATGTCTCCATGCAAACCAAAACACTAAGAAGATTTAAGAGCCTAATGACTAATATATTTTTTATTGGTGATGCAAGATTGCTTTACCCTAATATGGTCTTGCATCAAACATTGTATATAAAGAGTTAGTAAGCATAAGGGCATGATGGTAGAATCATCCTTTTATCCCAAGAATAAGGACATGATGCGCCCTTCCATCTAGTTAGGTACCTCTATAATTTTTCACTTAATTTCTTCCTTTCCTATAGTCAACACTTGTTTCCTCCCCACTTCCCCCTAACAAAGTAGATTTAACTACTATTATCATCATAAAAACACTCCCTTCCCCTTCTTGGCTTAATTATCAACCAAACTTACAATGCAAACAAAAGATATGTAGTCCCTAAATTGTTGGTGCATCATTCACCCCACATTTTAGAATTTTAATGCTCTTGGTTTAGAGCTAGTTTTACCTAAAATATGTTTCCATGCAAGCCAAAACACCAAGAAGACTTGAGAGCCTAACCACTAATTTTTATTTATTGGTGATGCAAGATTGCCTTTACCATAGTGTGCTCCTACATCAAACACTCCATATAAGAGTTCATAAGCATAGTGCTCACAAACTTGTGCTAGATAGTAGAACCATCCCTTTAGTGCAATAATAAGGACATGGTGTGCCCTTCCACCATGTTAAGTACCTCTACAATTTTTTACATAATTTCTTCCTCTAATTCTAGCTCCTTATTTGACCATAAATTGTCCTATTTGGCATAACTTTTATTACCATTATCTTTCGCTTTCCCATCACATGGACATAGTTCACCCATATCCTCCAAATTGTTCTCTTTCTATTTTCTCAACTTCTTGCAAGCTTAGATCCACTTCTACCTATCATCCACTAAAATTCAGCTTTTGCAATTGCTTGTCCAACTTGTTAAACTTCACACCAACAATGTAAGCATAATTGCAACTCCTTTTCTCTCCTTTCATCAAATATGGGATTTTCAAGATATCCTCTGGCTATTCCTTCTTTGTTGTCTTCTCTAAAGTCTATATGAATTCATCTTCTCCCTAATCACAAATGGGGCCTCTGAAGATCTCCATCTCTATTATAATTACTTCATCTATAATATGGACTAATTCCACAATAATAATATCTTGGAGAAGTTGTAGTGATAGATTGCTTTCTTCTAATTCTTCTCATTTTCCATGGTAATTGCCAATACTTTTCTCTTCTTTAGGTTAACACAACTCAACATCTTCATTTCATTCTTCCTCTTCATCTTTTTCAAGTTTCATTTTGGGTAATGTAGAGTTACCCTTATTTCCATGTTCATTAGGAACGAAGTCCCAAGTACTAACTATTTCCTCTCTCTCAAACTCTTTGTAGAGCACATGTAAGGGGCTTATGATGGCCAAATTGACACATGCAACACAGGAAAGATGAGATCACCTTACCTCTCCTGAGAAAGACGAACGATTGTGAAATCAATCACCTTCTAAGGTCCTGGGAGTTGGGTCACTACTATGCTAGTTAACTAAGTGTTCAATATGATTGTAATATGCAAGGGACATGCTAGTTTTTATTGCAAATTGGGGTACTCTAATCAAAATTAATCTAAGGGAATATTTAAAGAAAGAGAAAAAGATATTTCAAAGCATGTGAGAAAAGATGAATGAATATTTATTCTATTAATTAGACATGGAATTTTTAAAAAGAATGTTTTAAGATAAACTAATGAATGAACAAATTTGCAATAGTTACACAATTATATCCATCCACGGTGCAAAATTAATAACGTATTTCATTCCTTTCAACACCATTTAAAATCATAACAAATAAAATTTATTTATTCTTCTAAATATTTACAGATCAAATATAATTTATAGAAAAATATCATTCAAAGAGAAACCCAAAGATAAGTTTAAGTGTGATTGCTTCTATTGTGTTGAAACAAATAAGTAGCAATTACAATCCAACAATCTTGACTGGTGTATGGAAAACCATTGTCTTCACATTCACTTTCTAAAAACTAATGCAAAAAAAGAAAAAATACAAAAATCTAGAAAATATGCCTAACTTATGGGCCTCAAATCTAACTCCAATTTGCCTGGACCCTTACAATGAGAGAGTTTTTATATTATATAGAATTATTACATTAAAATTCCCTCCAAAAAATGAAAGACATGCAACCAGAAATTTGGGCGCCGAGCATGCAGATCCAAAATAATATGGAACACTAGACTTAATTGTAGATGACTCTTGTTGCAACTACTTTTTCAAGAAATTGGTGCCCAGTTTCCATGCAAACTGTTAACCAAATTTAGTCAAATTGTTGTGTCCTCCTATTTTATAGGAATAGTTTTAAAACATCTTTGAAATCAAAATAGCATAGTCCTTTTCAAATTTCAAATTTCAATTTCCCTTTGGTTGCTTGTATTCTTCAAAATTGGATAACACTTGGGTTAACACTTTCATGTCAGGTACATCTACCCATTCTAATATAAATTTTGTTTTCCTCAAACTAGTTGTTGTAGTAGCCACACCATTCTTCATCTCGTGAATATCATTCTTCACCCATCGCACATCGGCTTTTATGTTCATCAATTTGTCTAGAACTGTTTCCTCTTCTCCATTTTTAGAATTGGTCTCCACTTCCAAGTTGTTATTCCAGGAATTCTTGATTACTTGCAGAGTGTCCAGCCTGTGTGTACCCAGTAACAGAAGATTTGAACTGATTATGGTAACTATGAAGCTTTCAAAACAAGATGAGTCATCAATCATACAAATATTTATGTAATTTCATCAATTTATCATGTGCTCTATAATCAATTCCATCCTAAACAATATGATTTTGATGCAGTTGTCCAAAAAAGATGTCTTCTTCACCCAAAATTATAGATTGACCCAATTCCTCTATGCTCATTATGCTCAATTCCTTCTGCTGCTTCAAATTTATTCTATATTTTTCCTCCTTGTCTCTCAAATTATTAGTATAATTATGTAGTTACTCCTCTAATGAGAAAGCACCCTCATACTTCGTATACCCTGAAACCAAAATTTCATCCATATCTGCTCTAAACTTCTCGATCCATCAGTAAAAAAGGAAAGATTTCTTCTTCATTTCCTTGAGGTCATCAACCTCCTTTTTTCTCATCAAAATTGGAGCCTTTGATGATGATGGTTGCTCTGAAGCCAGAGAGGCAAGGTCTCTCAAAAATATCTTTACCCGTTCCAATTGAGCTGAGCTCATATTTCTTTTGTTTTCCTTTTATCATTTAACCCTTTGCAGAGTTTACCACGGGATCCAATGATGCAATTTGTTCCCCTCGAGTCTGTTTACCCAAATTGACAATTGATAACTAATAATCTACTACTTGTAGCTCCTTGTCATCGTTATCCACTATGGGGGTAGCTATCTCTACAATCATCTCCCCTACTTTGTTTAACCTAGTGGAGTGGAGAGTTATAGATTTCTTCTTTGGTTTGGTCCTCTTCACTTCCGCAACTATGTCTTGCCAACTTAGGGGTTGCACCACTACTTATTTTCATTTCTCCAAATTTAATTTCAACCAAGTTGGAGCCCCAGTGCATGTAGACACCTATTGCTCCACTCTTAGAGTCTCCTTTGGTTGTTCCTCTATGGATTTTTTTGTTTCTATTCTCCCTGAATAAGAGGTCTTTTATTGCTCAACCTTCTCTTGCTCATATTTTCATTGTATACACTCCCAATCAGCTCTTGTTGCTCCTTCTCCATGAGCACATGTTTCATGTCTTCCTCCTTATCAACATCAATATTAGGCAACTCCCCATGAAACACTTGGGTGTCTTCCTCTTGACGTTCTCATTCCCCAAAGGCTATATCTTTTGCTAGCTTCTTCTCCTCAAAGGGTGTGCCTTTAGGAGATTCAGGTGATTCAACCACCTGATCATCTCGCTCCTCTTCTTACTCTGGTGGGACTTCTTTTGTATCTGTCAAAGGAGATTCAATTACATCAACCATCAGAGTTTTCTCTGCAACTCCTTGGTCTAATGCAATGACTGTGGTGGTAGTATAGAAAGGATCTTTTGTAGTGGTCTCTTCAGTAGGGTGAACTTGGGAAATGGGCATTACTCCAAGCCCAGATACTACTCCTACAGAGGCAAACATGTAAGTAGTTGAAGTAGTTTTGAATGCTTCAACCACCTTTTCCATTGTAGGCTCTTCTTCCTTGATTGTCTAAGGCAGTGTTTTATCTTTCTTCTTTATCCTCTTGTATTCTTTAGTGATTTTCCTCGAGGAAGTTTCTATGTTTGTTCCCTTTCTTTTCTTTGTAGAGACTCCTTTTCATTTGTAATTTTTAATCAAGGCTCTACCCATGCAATGCTTCTATCTAGAACTGTTGTTGAAACATCATCATTTGAGCACTCCTCCATCCAAATAATTGGATCTAATGATTTGGTACCAATTCTCTACATGTCATACAAAGGGTCTAATGTTTGACCATCATTAGACAATCTTTCTGGGATATCATCCCTCATTTGAGGAATTGTTAATTTGTCATAGCTCCTCTTCTGCACCTCAAAATCATCTTGTAAATCTACCCAAAAGTATTCAATATTAGGCTCATGATGTGGAAACAATGATGCATAGAGGCTCTTCATTTTTCCTTTGGGACCAAAATTATCCCTTTTGATGTATTGATTCAAGTTGATTTCTTGGAGTTCCTTGGTAGTTGTTTTGGTAGTTACAACAGATGGACATGAATAACAACCAAGTTGGATGGGGTATTTCAAACCTCTTGCTTTATGATTACCAATTTTTTTTGAATTGGCATCCATCATTTTCTAAGAAAACTCAATCAATATTAGCCAGTCACTGCAATGCTTTGGAAGCAGGAATGGTGTTTTATCATATCCAAAGACCTAGATGTATGTAGACTTGGGGAATTATATGAATCACTACCCCCATTATCCCACAAAATACATGGCTTCCCTTTTCATTCTGAAGCCTACATCCCCAATGATCTAGTTGATTACTGGGTACAAGAAGGCATCATTAACTCTTTTGAAGTACCTCTATGCTTCTTTATACTCCAATTGCATGTAGTATTCCCAAATTTTGTTTTCTCCTTGTCCCTCTCCTCTGACTCTGGTGGTGCTCAACCCCCAAAGTTACCAAGTCTTGCTATGTAGTAGATCATATAAGAGGACATGAACAACTATTCGGTGTCCTTTAGTATAGTTAATTGAGCATGGATGGTATCAAAGATTATTTATCCCCAGTCCAAGAATGCCTCTCTTTGTAGAATAACATTAATAAAATGGAACATCTAGTTTTCATAGGTATTGGATTCATCTTTCCCAAATTATTTACACAATAAGGTGAGGATGTATCCTATCTCTGAATAGAAATCTGACCTTTTGAACTTTGTAGGAAGTTTTTCAATTGAATTCCTTTATGTTTCCAATCACTTCTTATTAAGATATCTTAAGTGTCCACTAACATCCTTCTCATACTCTTTGACCTCCTTTACTTCTATTATTATTTTCAAATTTGCATATGGAGGTAAGTCAAACACCATTTTGGTCATTATTAGGGTAAGATCAATAATCTTCATACCCAAAGGGTCATAACACTTTCTCTATATAGGATTGTATGATGTTGTTGCTGCTAGGATGAATTTGGGGAATTGTACTGCCATTGGGAAAGATGCCACATGAGCAAGCCCTGAGGCAACTATCTTTTTTGATCTTGGAGTGGCCTCAGTTGAGAAAGTGTATGTCTTAAAGGTATCCATGTCTATGTGCCCCAAATCCATGTCAATGATCCTAACTTGTGATGTGAACTTAGAGACCATAAGGACTCCTTGGAATGTTTAGTTCATAGTGAGGGAGTTTATCGACTTTGGTTCTCTTAGCTTTAGGTTACCTCTATGCACCATCAGGACTAGATTCTCCACTTGAGTCAGACATTTAGGATACCTGGGACATGAGAAAATTGAGTTTTTAAGAATCCATAACAATCATTGATAGAATTTGGCTTCAAAGGGTAATTTGATGTTGTGTCCTTTCAGGTTTCTCAAACCCGCAAGCACCTCTTTTTACTAGGTAGTTTTAATCCTTTGGTGAGAATTAGGATCAAATTTGGACTCAAGACCAATTTTAATAAAATTCCAATTGATACTTAGAAACTCAATGGGACTTTACCCTTACCTAGTGGGAATCAGCATTGAGAATGGACTCAGGACCTGGACCCTTGTTTATGAGGTCGATCGGGATTCACAATCCTGATCGGATATTGACCTTTGCGGGAATTGAGGTTTGTGATGGACTTTAGCTCTTAGTTTAGGAATGTTTGTTCAAGTTTTTGGAAACCCAAATGGACCAACCATGATGGGGTTTGATGGATACTTGGATCTTTGATTGGACTTAATGATGAGCAGGAGCCAAAACTCGAGTTGACTTGGGACATCAACATTTTGGGTTCGATTGGGACCTAGAGTCCCTGACGGACTCTACAATAAGTTCCCTTAGGCTTATGCAAACCTGATGGACTATAGCATGTTAAGTTACTAAGTGCTTGTCAAAAATTTGGAGCGAGATTAGATGAAGGACTTGAACCCAAAGACAAAATGTCTCCTCGAGATTGTGAATCTCGCGAGGACCAAAGATGGTTCTTAAATCTAGTTCACTTAACCAAATTTTATATAGTGGATATCAGGATTAGGGATGAACAAAGGTTTAGGACCCAAAGTCAAAGTGTCCTCTTCAGGTTCTGGATCCTACACGGACCAAAAATTATTTTGAAAACTAGACATTTTTTAGTAGAGTTTCAATTTGGAGATCAAGATAAAAAATGGATCCCAAACCTAGATTGTCGAGCAAAAAGGGGTGCTTGAGCTTCAAGATCTTGTGATGATTTTACTTATTAAATTCAAGGTCACCAAGGAAAACTTGTTTGAAGACCTAAGGGAAACCTAGGACACGTTGGGATCACGGATCCCGACTAGCAAGAAAGGGGAAACTAAATTCATAGATCTTCACACAAAACCCTCGAAAGATGGGAAAAACCAAACAACACCCAAACAAGCACAATACATAAACACACTGATGTAGAGCAGGGAGGTGATGTAGAGAAGGGGGGAAATCCTTCAAACAATCACAACTTGACCAAACTCAAACAAATTTTCTTGTTCATCCATTTATGACTCGCCATCCCCTTCACAAAGCATTTGGTTCCACAAAGCTACAAAACACCCAAAACTACAATTAGGGTTCAAAACTCTTACTGAACCCTCAAAACACCTTAAAAAACATAAAAATGACTGTTTCAAGCCAAGGAAGGTTTCCTATAACATTGATCTCTCACTTTTCCAAACACTTATTCACAATAAGCTTATTTGCTTGTAGCATTCCCAATGGTAAGAATCAGGCACAAATTTCCAAATATATTGGATCTCCCAAAATAGAACATAGATTCAAGGAACCATTTGGGCCTCCTCAAACATATTAGGAAACCAAATATGATTGTTTTGAAAAGTATCTCCCTAAATTTGATTGTCCTGCGACAACAAAGCCCAATTAGGCTTATTTTCCAAAGCAACACCCACTCAATCTTTCTCTCAACCCAAGATTCCAATTTCAAACTCACAACCGGGTTACAAAAACCCTAAATCAATAAATTTTAATAGGGAAAAGCTCACAAATTCTTCCTAAACACAAAACCCTTACTTTAGGCTTATTTTGGCTTGCACAAGAGAGGGTTTATTGAATCTTTAACTTCCAGGCCTTATTTAACCTTACCAAACCCTTTAACACATCAAATATAGTTTGCATATGCTTCACAAACCATTACATGACCAATTCCACAAGTTTTATACAAACCCTACATCCAAAAGCACCACTTTTTACCAAAATCATGAAGAATTGCAACTAGGGAAACATATTAAATCCCCCAAACTTCCTTGCTCTTAGAAACCACTTGAACCAACATCCTACATCTATTTATGCCATTCAACCAAGTTATTACAAAATTCACAAGGTGGAATGGCCTAAATTCTCATTTTACACCTTGAAAACCCCAAATTCTAAACTCTTAGACCGCCTACAGTAAATTGACAATAAAAATCTTAAAACTCTATGAAAGTAATTCAAACAAAAAAAAAATCTCCTTAGTTCATGCCACCATTATTTTAAATGCATTTTTGGAACAAGAAAACCTAGTATGGGTCCGTATAGATCTCTACAACAACAAATTACCAGTAAAAATGCAAGGAAATATGTGTTTGTTTATTGTATTCACTTCAAAACTAACTTCAAAACCCCTGCCTCAAATTGTGTGAGGCCATTTAAACTTTACACACCAAAACTAACCAAAAACCAATGGTCCCTAACTTAATTTTTGAATACATGACTCTTCAACTTCCACTTTGTGCATTTTTGCAACTTTTACAATATTGCATATGGCAACTTTAGCAAGTTTGATTCAAATGACTCAAATGACTCCAATTACATCACACATGGTCTATTATGACCTTATTGGACTCAAAATACTCAAAGCACCCTAAAATCTATCAAATGACCTTGTTTGACCAAATTTGCAAAAATAAACTTGGTGCCCCTACACCACACACAAAGAAAAATAGATGGAAAAATGAAAAAAAAAAACCCAAATGCAAACAAACAATGACAAGCAATAAGAAATGAAAAAGGAAACAAAAAAAAAGTATAAAACCTACCTTAAGCACACAAACTAGGAAATAAGTCTACAAGAAAATGATCTCTCGATGCCCTAACAACTTCGAATCCACTCCTTCGTGTCCACTCGACTTCAACTTGATTGATTAATTGTAATTATGGCCAAGTTATGGTTAGAAATATTTTTTTAATCCTCCTCGACATGTGAGAACCAACCTATCATTAATGTAGTTGGTATGCGGGAAGGAGGGATCGAAATGGATGTTAGGATTGGGACCCAATTTAGCATGTGCAATCAAAAATTCAATCCTTAAATGGTCCTAGGTAGGCAAAAAGAGGGAAGAAAAGTGGGGTTGAGAGTAAGAAATGGACTCAAACCAAACTGAACAAGGTTTGAATCCGATCTTGACTTCCAATCCTGACAAAAGGACAAAGTGGGATTAGGGATCTGAAATGAACCCAAACCCTTTTGACAAAGGTCTAAAGTTTAATTCAGGACCCAAATCCTAACACAACACAACATGAACCGAGACCAAGGATCCAAATCAGATCTAGACCTTTTGGAAAAGGCCTGAATTCCAATTCAAGACCCGAATCCCAACAAGGAAAGCAACAAGGGAGGATTGAAAAACAAAATCGAGCCCGAAGATTTCTACAAAAGGTCTGAAGTCCATTTCAAGACCTAAAATCTACTAGGAACAAACAAGGAAAATGTATTGAAAGAGAAAACACTCCCAGGACTAGAACAAAAGACAAGGAAAAAAGGAAAGGGAGCTGAGAAAGAATAAACTCTTGGGACCAAAACAAAGGGAAAGAAACAAGGAAAAACAAAGGGGAAAAAATGAAAAACAAGAGTGGGACCCATTTTGGACCAAAAATAAAATGGGGGTGGGTATGCAGGGCATAACAGGGCTTCCGTTCACTTGTGATTCTGTCAACTCAAGGGATTTAATATTTTCCTATTCTAGCAATTCTATCCCTTGACCAATCCTAAACTTTGTCTTTTCTCTTGAGCAAGGTGAGTATTTATTCTTACCAATATTTTTCATCTTCTCACAACCCTTAAATTTATTTGCTTCAACTTTTATTTTCTTTACTTTCCCATTATTTAGGTTTTCTTCCTTGATTTTTTATTGCTTACCTCATATTACTGTAATTCCTCCAACTCAAACTCCAAGTTTTGCAATCTATTTTGTTTGACTTATGTTTTATTTTACCTTTTCCTTTGCCTTATTCCTTCTTCTAACTTGGTTATCCTCTTTGTTACATTATGTAACTACTCCACCTCTATATCCATAGCCATACGTCTCCTTAAATCTATTTACTAATCCCCTCAATAATAGCCAAGGTTGTCCTATAAATTCTCATACTGCTAGCATCTTTGGATGATCTATAACCAAACTAATCTAGATGAACCTCTATTTTTGCAAGCACTCATACATGAAATTGAAAAACAAATAAAGTAGAATATGAAGTAAAAAACCTCTATAAGGACACATAACCAAATATTTTATTTACTCAAAAAATATAGAAACAACTCATCTCCCATTTTCCCATATCATAGGAAATAGAGAAAGGTTTCATATTTGCAATCCAATCAAAGCGCCAACCCAAAATTCCTCTTCTAAAATATCTATTTTAAAGTTGCAATGACAATGAACACATTCTATAGTCGACATTTGTTTCCATCCTCCCACAAAAAAGTACATTTAATTACTATTATTATTAGAAAAATAACCCACCCAAATTATTAACTAAACAAATAATATAGGAAAGAGACACTTAGCACTTGATTTGGTGGTGCATCAATCTTAATGAAAAAAAAATCATGATTGATTTATCTAGTCTAGATATTGAGTCTATGGCTCAAAATTTTCAAAATCAATGGTTATAGCTTCCTAGCTTGATTGTTGGTTAGTGGTGCTAGATGTTAAGAACTAGATTATTGATACTTGGGGATCATAACCTAAGATATTCTTGCAAATATTTTTTTTTACTATTCAATTTCCTTGTTTCATCAATTGTCTTAACATTTAACTATTTTTTTATTGGAGGATTTAGATAAGGAGATTATTTTTAAACCTTAGAATTCTAGTTTTGTGAGCTTTCTTTCACCAATCCTTCATTCGAGATTTAGATTAGACTTTATGATCTCTTGGTGGAGCTTTGTGATTTAGTTTATTTGGAGAAAATTGGCCTAAGTTTGGGTATAATAGTGCCAATAGATTTTAAAACATAGAAGTTTCATATAGTGTATGACTACATTAAGTTTCATTGAGATCTTAACCTTCCTCTTCCTAAGTAGGTAGTCCTTTATTTTTCTTCAAGAGAATTTATACAAGAAGTGGCTATGAAAGGATCCCCTTCCAATGACTATCATAAGATTAAACATTTAGTTAGGGAATGTCACTCAACTAGATTCCATCAAAATATTTCACAATTCTCAAATAGCACAAATATGTGGATAGTTATGCAGGCCTAAGCATTCCTCTAGGACAAGAAAATCATTTTTTTAGAGTAATTACCTTTGGTTATTGTCAAAGGAGAAAGATCCATTGAACTAGTCTTCCTTTTAGCAATAATTGGATTCAGCTTTCAAAGCACATCTTATTGACTCCTTACCTCCTCCAAGAATGGAGGATCTGAATTTGTTACTTGAAATTGATTCTTCTATTAGCTTTTGTTAGTTGGTGCCTTTGGAGGTTCATCATAGTCTAGCTATTCATTTATCCCAAGTGGATATTGAGGCTGCATAGAAAGACCAAGAGATTTATTCTTGATACTTATGAGAAAAAGGGAAAGAAAACTAAATTAGAAAACCTATAAATTTCTACCTTGGAAGATATTGGAGTTAGGGCTTAGAAAACTATACTTTTCTCTTTGAAAGAGAGTAGGAAGTGACCTCCTTCTTAGAAATGAAGGTCTTGTCTTGGAATATTAGGGGCCTAAACATCACTAGAAAAGAAGTTGGTGAAGAATCTACTTTCCTCAAGTGAACTACCAATTATTTTCTATAAAGAAACACAACTTCCAAATTATAACCTTCAAGCTCTTATTTCCATTTATTCTTGACATGCTTGGTCAAGTATGGCTTCATATGTTGAGGATGCCTCACATGACCTTTGTATTTTATGGAGTTTGTATCTATCACATCCCTACAAATACCCTATTTTTCTTTTGCTAAATGCTTGAAATCCCAATATAATTTAGACCAAGGCAAAAACCTTAATGTTTGAACATTACTAGTACTTTGATGATTTTAAATTGTCATGATGATTTAATGGTAAATGTTATGGTTTTAATAATTCTAATAACTTTCTCATTATGACTTGTTTCTCTTGATGAGTAAAATGAAAATGATAATCTAATTGGCTTTAGCTAATGTTGATGGAAAGGTCTATTTAATGGTATGTTACCTTTTGGTCTAACTAGATACTAATGACCTAGTGATAAAATTTGCATGGGGAAATTAATTAGCCTTACAAGTACAAAGGTGTAAATAATGCATACTTAGGAATTTTTTCAAGAGAGTGATTCTAATGTCAAACAAACCCTACCTTTGTATCATCAAAGGTCAAGTCACAATTAGAAGAGTTAATTGATTGCAAGTATTTTGTTGATATTCATGTTTGTGGTAATGACCCCAATTGGTCACTAAGATTAGGAATGCTTGTTGAATATTCTTTTCTACCTCCTAGACATCTTATAGGAAATATTTTGTACAATAATTAATTCATTGGTCCTTGATGGATGAGTGTTGATTATCATATTCCAAACAAATTGAATCCTTTAAGCTTCTTATCATGCTAAGAAGAAATATAATAATAAAAATTAAATTAAATTAAATTAAATTTAAAAAGGAAAGTAAGGGGGGTCAAGAAACCCACCAAATGAGGGCTTGTAAAAATGGAAAATTTAATGATATTGAATCTTTATACCATGGAAAGAGACAAACTATTATAGATAGAGGTATGGATCCTAGATAGAAAGGGACTACCAATGTTATAAATGAGGCACAATGTTCCCATTTCTATCCATTACCTCATGTTAGATAAGACTGGAAGAATGAAACATGAGAGAGAGGTGAGTTAATGCATTCATCTAACCTTGGACAGGGGGATCTCAAAGGGGCATGAAAAAGATGTGTAGTTGAGGAGGGAGGAGAACAAGCTAGGGCCTACAAAAATGGGTTTAGAGGTGAGCAAGGACATAATATCAATTGAAGCTACATAAATACAAATTTGTGTCCTATAGGGTATTTGTGTTGTTTATTTTACTATTAATGGTGTGTAATTTAGTTTCATCTGTTAAACAACTAGTAGCTACAAATCCCAGCTAGTTATGGGATGTACGTGTATATGTTTTACAAAATTATAGCTAGAAGGTTAAAATAAAGTAAATTAAATATGTATAGAATTTAAACACTCCCTATTGTACCCTTTACATACACTTTTTTGGAGATAAGTGAGTATAAATGGGAAAATTATATTAGGCCCATGAAATATTTGACAAAACGCTTCAAAAAAATTAGTCTCTTGAAATATGTAGATTTCATTCCATCGAGCTGCAACCTTCACAACATTACACATAAAATTTAACAATCCATATGAAAAATATAGATTGAGTCCATTAATTTATGAGAGGGAATGGGTAAATAAAAGTTGAGTGTTTTGATATTGTGAAATTGCCTCTTTTATGTTGTAATTGTAGCTAAAAATTATATCCAACTCAAATACTTTAGATGGTACTGTAAAATAGCTAAAAATCAACCATGAAAAAGAAAAGGAAAGCCACTCCCAAAACCAAGAGTCGGAAAGGATCAACCCCTAACTTATATAATCAAGGAAAAATAGTTCTAGCTATTTGGTATTTTCGTTTTAGTTGTGGGAATTTCACTCACATTTAACCCCACTTATATAAAAAAATACATTGATATGATCATATGTGCTCACCTTCCCATCACCTTTGAATTTGGGAATCTTCTTCGTCAAAGCATGGGAAAGATCATGAAATTGATTTCCAAAAGAAAGAGGGTCAATAGTGGCACCTCAAGGTATGGTTGGTCATTGAGCCACGAACATTTTAGGTGTGATTTTGCTAGAAATTTATAACAAGGGGTAGAATAATTCCATGTAAGGTAAGATCTTTTCCAAGAGAGGAGATACTAAAACGTTTTGTAGGGGAAGATGAAACACTTTAATTTGGAATTCTTATGAACACTTTTTATGTTTAAAGAAAAATTAGACTCTTTTAGAAAATATAATACAAAATATTGAATACCTCATTTATAATTATCCGTTGTATATCTTTTTGTAGTCAATTTGAAGGTTTATTGCTAATTTCTTTGATATAGTTGTGATTGGTTGTATTGGTTTTACTATGGTGTTTGTGGAATGACTAAGACTCTTTCAATAATGGTAGGATATCATCCTTTTTATTAATTTCTATTTTCTTCCCTTTGAATATCATATTTAAGGTCCTCTTCATTTACTATGTTTTCAACTACATATTACTATCAATTAAAGATTTGGTACCTCCAAGAAAGGTTCCTCAAATAAGTTATTATTTCTTATTATTCCATATCTAACTATTTGATGTTAGGTTTTAAAAATTGAGAACCGTTACATTAGATCATTATAAATGTAAATTTAGAAAATGTGAAAGGACTACAAGTAGATGAGATTGGTATCCCCAATAGAGTCACAATTTTGTCAATTTTGTTTTTGGCAAATGGATTTGGATCAAGTCAAATTCCACTAATTTTTGAGGTAAAAGACCATCTTCAAGATGACAAGGTGGTCTTTACTGAAATTCAAAATGCTCATTTTTTTAATGAGAATAGGGTTTCTAGAAAAATGGGGTACACATAAATCAATCAAGTAGAAGGTACAAATCTTAATAATAATATGTACAAATAGGCTGTTATGTTTATTTAAGTGTGAAAATTTATCAAGGATAAGTTTTGATAAATTAAAACCCAGACATAGTGATAATTTGATGAATGAATTAGAATAACTCACAATAATTTATAGAAGCTATAAAGGGGAGTCTTTGGAAAAGTAGTATCTAACATAAGAAAATATATAATAATATTATTATAAGAGATTCAAAATTATGGTATGATACTATTTATTATAAATTTGGAAGATTCAAAGTTTGACTTCAAATACTAATTTACAAAAAAAATTCTCTAAGTTTCAACATTTTACAATTACAATATAATTTTGTATCATAATCTAAATTCATAACTAATTATTAGTTACAACAAAACATATGCTTCTATAATATATGTGAATTTTAAGTCCTTTTGAAACCTAAAATCCCAAACATTACATATAAGAGAATATTTAATCATTAATTTTTATCTTAAATTTGACACTTTAGTGTTTGCTATAACCTCTCATGTCCCTAATAGTATTTTCTACATCAATGTTGACATATTTAGTGAATCTAAAAATATTATGTATGAAATTTTCCTTCCCTTGATAATCTTCAAAGGCTACCAAAATTCATTGGTTGTGATTGGTTGAAAAATGGATGCTTTATGTTTTGGACATAGAGCATCACTTTTCTCCAACTAACATTCAAGGATGCCCTAGAGATCTCACCCCAAGAGTGGAATAGAGGTAATAGATTTGACAATAAGGTATCCTAGGATATGATTTCATATTACAAGAGGGGTTCACCACCAAGCTAGGGCTTGGAAAAGACAATGACATGCAAGATGAAGTGCAAAACCTAGTTTGATGCAATGCTTCACTAAATGACTTGGAAATGCAAACAAAGCAGAACAAAAAATTGTAAAACAAAAAGTGTGCACCTAGAAATTTGTTGGAGATGGAATGGAGCTCTGAAATCCTAAAAAAAATGATTTTCTAGCCTAGTGGGACTCATTCACCATTTTGGGCGAATCAATCCCAATTTTGGATTTTTGAACAGAATCAAGTTTTAGCCAAATGGGTATCCAAATCTACAAAAATCTCTAAAGAAATCCTACAATTCTAGTTTGGATTTTCTATAAATTCAAAGTCTAGATCTTCTCTTCTCAATTTGCTTAATCTGTTCCTCCAGGTTCCCAGATCCGAAACCCTGATTTTGGGGTTGTAGATGAACTTTTAATGAAGATTTTGACCTTGCAAATGGGGAGACAACTCCAACAAGATGGTAACCTAATCTACAATGATCCTTCAAGTATTCAAAGCACCTAGATCTGCAATCACACAAAGAGAGAGAAAAAATTGTTGATTGTTAGAAAATAGGGGTTTGCCTTGGTCAAACCCCTTTTAGGTAATTAAACCAAATGATGAAATAATGGAAGATGAACATGAAATATGAGCAATGATACCTTGAATGATGTCTTGTAAATCTGCAACTCAACATGAAATGACCATGAAGGATGTAGATCTTGATCTTGACAATAGGTGTAGAATAATGTTTGATCTTGGATCTTCAATGCTACATCACAACACTAGCTCATTAACATGCTTGATGCTTGATATGGTTGACATGATGATGGATCTTGAATTTCTGCAACAATTGATGAAGAATCTACCCTTGAAGACACTTGAATGCCCTTGTGAATGCTTGAATTCTCTTGTGAACTCAATTTTCTATTATGAATGCTCTCACAAAAGTTTTAGGTGAAAATGAGTGAAAGAACCTTGTATTTATAATCAATTATGCAAGAATTCCCGAAATTACAACACAACAAGACAACATCAAATCTAGGAGGATAAAATCCTACCAAAAATTTGAATTAATTTTAATTTTGGGCCACACGGGACTCATTCACCCAAGATAGCGAATGAGTCCCATCTGGCATAATGTATGGGACCACAAATCAAAAGTGCTTAGAAAGGTGTAAGAATAGGTTTGGGACCCAAAAATCTAGTGAGACTCATTCACCCAAGGTGGCAAATGAGTCCTAGATCACTAAAGCTAGGCAACACAAGCTAGAAATTCCTGAATTATGATTGGTTAATGATTGGTGTCAAGATTATCCTCAAAAAGATGTAATAAATGAGGCTTGTGGATACAAAATAGGGCCAATTAAAGCATAAGAAAGCCCAATTATTAATGACAAGCCTAGAAAAGTGTGAAAGTGTGTTACAACACTTCAAATAACACAAGATTAATGTTAAAAAGAGATTTATTAGGTGTAATTAATTAATAAAACCTTAGAAAAGTGTGAAAGTGTGTTACAACACTTCACAAAACTTATGCCTAAGACCTAATGCAAATGTGTCATCCACATTACAACACTAAATCAAGGCAATATTAAGCCAAAATCCATAAGGAGGGCCCAAACAAGTGTGAAAATGTAAAGGGATACATTTTTCGAGACTACAATTAGCCCCCACTTTAGTGAGAGGATGAACTTGCTTCAAATTCACACTAAAGTAGAAATTCAAGAGGGATCCAAGTGTACCAATGTGGATGGTCTAGGATAACAAAGATCGAGGAGGTAATCAAGCCCCCAGGATCCAAGATCCTACATCAAACTGACATAAGTATAAAAGGGCACACACAAGGTGTATGATATGGAGGAAAATAAGATATGTGATCATGCAATGTCAATAATTAAAAGAAAGAAAAGAAATAAGTAAAAATAAAAAATGAGGTGGATCAAGCTTCGACTATTTGTCCAACAAGATGTGGATTAGATCTAGGTCGTTTGTCCATAAAAAATGCTTACTCACTCTGAGGTGATGAAACTTTAGGTTGTCTGCCGAGTGAGAAGTCCTAAGAGGGTGAGACACATACACTCATGGTTGGTATGCACTCACACACACACATGAGTGGCTATGGGGAAAGTCATGCCTGTGTTGGACTTCTTGCTCAAACCATATCAAAGTTATACCTCCTAATAAATTTAATAAGGCGCCACACAAAAATGAACTTTGAGCTTCATGAGACAAGTAAAACTTCATATGCTTGGAACTCATGAACAAACAAGATGGCTCTATAGGCATGCACGATATGTTATGCAAGGTGGCCATATAATAGTTGTAAATGAAAAATAGTGTAAGGAATATTTAAAGGGATTTTTCTTAATTCGTGCAAGGTCTCTTCTTAGGGAACATTGTGCCTAATGCTTCCAAGAGAGGACAAGTCAAAGAAATATCACGCTCTTGGAGGAAATCAAGCCCAATGAAACCACCAAGAAAAGGACGCATCACAAGAAGAAAGAAAATCGCATAGTGAAACATGAGTGTTGATGTATGCCCCCACTTTAAAGTGGTTTCTAACACCATTACTATGAGCAATTGCTTTAAGTAGGAGAAGAAATGAGAGCTTATTCAGAAAGCGCTATGCCAAGTCATATGTTTCCGATGAGCTACATCATGAAAAAGGTAGTATGCCACATGCAATTCAATCTTAAGGCATGTCGTCCACATCCCAAGCTTGCTCTTATATGTACATGAAAGGTGATCAACTACCCAAAAGAGACAATGATAAGTGACATACGATGACAAGGCTATCTAATCCCCTACCCCCACTTAGTGCAAGACAAGGATGAGTCGAATAGGATGAAAGTAAGTATCAGTTAGAGGAACTAGGTGCTACAACACAAGGAAGAGCACCACAATCATTGAGATGTTGAATTTTATCACTTAAAGCCTTACATTCATTAGTAGCATGACCATGAACTCTATGATATGCAAAAAATGAATGTAGTAAAATTTCTTTCGAGTTCTTGGAGGGAGGGATATCAAACGATCTTGGAGGAGTCTCGACAAGATAGCTTCTTGATCAATGTTAGAGGATGTTCCTTTATTTTGTGACAAAGATATTTCTTGCTTAGTACAAGATGTCATACTTACACAAGACTCTTTAGATTGTGAGATTTTGTTCTTTCCTTTATAGGAGGGTGTAAAATCTAACAAATTCAAATCATTAGTGTTTTATGTGATGCAATTGATATTAAGCAAATATTTTTGTTGTTTCTTTCGCTTCTTGCAAAGGATAACGACCAAGACCACTAGTGTCTATCAGTTCAGGATGCACTATTGTTAAATTTGGCTTAGAGGAATCTTTTGTTAGACTGTTAATATTAAATGAAGGCTTATTTATTTCTATTGAAGGACAATAATCAAGACCATTAGTTGTTTCTTGCATGTTAGGTTTGATGGGGACATGGATACCTTGTTCTCTAGCACCACATCGTTTTCCACTATATCCAAGTTATTTCATAAGCTCATAGCCTCTTTCATAAAGCTTTTTCATTGCTTTTTGATCTAGTGGTTGTTTGTAATTAGCTTTGTCAAAGGTTGTGTAATTTTTTGTCTTTTTTTCTAGAGTGGTTGAGGTTGATGCTTTTGAGGGGTCTTCCAAATTTTGTGTCTACATTACTGCTTTTTCTTTTTCTTTTTCAAGATTTTTGTTTATGATCTTGTATTATCTTATGAATGTTGGTGTGAAATCTAAGGAACCCAAATAATCTTCTAATAGCTTTGTGATTTCTTCAATGTTTTTTTCTTTGTCTTTATGTTGTATGGGTTCCACTTGTGTAGTTGGTGTTAATTTTTTCAAGGGGTTCTCTTTGTTTTTCTCAAGTTGTAAGACACTGTAAGGCTCATAATCAGTGTCAAGTGTGTGCAAATTGTGTTGTTGTAGACATACTTCATTTTATGATGAAGAGTAGAAGGCACCGCATGCATCTCATGAATCCAAGGTCTTCCTAAAAGGAGGTTGTATGAAAGATTTTGAGGCATGACATGGATCGGTGTTTCTAATGTAGCTTTTCTAGCTATAATAGGCAAAGTAATCACACTGTGTGGTTCCTTTCCAACATTGTCAAATCCACTAATAGATAAAGAGACTGGTTGAATTTTTTATTTGTCTATGCCAAGCCTATCCAAGAGGGATACACTACACACATTAAGGGTAGAGCCATTGTCAATGAGGGTTCACTTTATCCCTTTTCTATTGTATTGAGCTATGATAATGAAAGCATCATTTTGTTTTTTCCCTTCCAAAGGGGGGAGTTTGCTTTGGTGGAAAAAAAGTTAGAATTCATTCCTTAAATCATGGCTACTATGTCATTCAGTTGCACATTAGAAGGGATAGAAACTTGTTGCAAGGCACTTTGAATCATGTTATGATAATGAGGGGGGGCTTGAATAAGGTCCCATAATGATATCTTAGCAGGAGTATTCTTTATTTTTTCAACAAGATCATACTCCTTTCCACGAGGAGGATCCATTAGGATAGGGTTTGGTATGATATGATTAGGCAATGGGAGGGATGTTGAAGGTGTTTGTCTTGGTTGGAGATTGTTCCTAGTGTTATATGTATGAGCAATGGTATTATGGCTCAGCTACTACAAAACATTGTTCTTAGGTGGGTAAAGGATAAATTCAGGTTTGTTTTGAGTTTGTTGTTTGTGTGAAGGTGGGTAAAGGATTAGAGGATTCTTAGGATGTCCCATGGGATATGTAGGAGGTTCATTAATCAAGGGGGGTATAATGGAGACTTGCACATTCATAACCTTAGTGGTCTTGGTTGGATGAAATTATAATAAAGGGCAATCTAGAATCACCTTATTTTTATCATGACCTAAGGAAGCCACCTTACTATTGTTGTCATTTTCTTGCACCATGATATTCTCCCTAGGATGAGAGTTTTTAGGAGAACCATAAACTAAATTTTCTTGACATTCAAGGATTGGTTCATCCAAAATGATATCATCACAAGTAGGGGAATGATCAATGGTTGAATTGTCTTGTTCATCAATGATGGAATTCTCTTGTTCAATTTTTTCTCTAGGGGAAGAGAGGAAATCAAGATTCCCATGAATTTCACCAATTGTATTTTCTAACATCAAAGTATCTTCTTCACAACTATGAGAGGTACTAGGAGAAGAACAGATGTGATTTTCATGATTATCCAATTTTTCACTCCTTTGTCCTAGAATGTCTTCCAAAATAGGATTGGTAGGAGAATGATAATAGAGAGGGTTGTTATAGATCTTAAAGGCTTGATCATCCAACACCAACATATATTCCTCATGATTTCATCCTCTAAAACATTATCACAAGAGGGGAAGATGTTGGGGGATTACTATAGGCTAGTTGAAGTTTCAACGGTTTCTTGTTGTGTTATGTTATCAACATGATTACCTATGGTTGTTTCTTGTTGTTCATCAATGTCTTGTCCACTAAGAGAGGTAAGAAGAGAGAAACAACTAGGATTATAAAAACTCTCATTGATTGGTTCTTCTAACATTGAAATATCTTCTCCGCCAATAGGAGAGATATTAGGAGAAGAACGAATATGATCATTAGGAATTTCCAAGGTTGTATTCTCTTTCACTAAAATGCTCTCATAGGGAGGGGATGTGAAATTTTTCTTAGCATGCCTAGAAAGGTAAGGTACTAACATTGTTTGAAGAAAAATGAAAAGAACTTCTAACTGTATATGTCTAAAAATGGTCATGATTAAGCTTGTTAATTAATTGAATATGATTTATTTAATTAATTCTTCTAATGTCATCTACATATAAATAAATTTAATTATTTATTTATATCGTTCATCTTCTAAATTCTTCTACCTTAAATTAAATAAATAATTTTATTTAATTACTAACATTTCTACCCTCCGCTTAATTAAATTAAATAAATTTGTATAATTTATTTATGTTTAATTGTCATTTGGTTCTAAAGTTTAAATATTTTTGAATATTTAAATAATGGAATATTCTCCATCCCATATTCGAATTTAAAATATTAAATATTTTATTTAATATTTTCCATCTCACCCTAATTTCATTTTCTTAAACATAATTAAATATGAGTTATTTAATTATGTGGGTTTCCATTTCCATCTTCACTCCTAAATTAAATAAATTTTAATTTATTTAATTCTAATTCATTATTAACTCACCTTTCCAAATTCTAACTCGCTCTTCGAAATGGAAATTTCCCTTCGAAACTCAATGAAGAAAAGGGAAACCTTCCATCCTCTTCTCCACTTTCGAAAATCTCCCGTCGTCCATTCGAACAAGCTTAATCCGGGCCGTCAATCGATTCAGCCAATCAAATCCGTTCGAAAACTCTATAAAAGCCAGTGAAAATCCAAGCTTTTGTTACATACATACAAATTATACGCACGTTGTGCATACTTTCATCTTGCTTATTGCAATCATATCATTTTCAGCATCACAACAATCTTCTCATCTTAGCATAGCTTTGCATTTAGCATAGTTTGCATTTTAAATCTCGTTCTTTAGCTGTCATTTTGTTGAGCTTGGTCTGTTGATCTGAGAGCTATCTGGAAAACAACAAAACGCTGAAGATAGAGGAAGATAAGATGGTTTTGGGAAGCTGCTGTTACAGTTTGCATATTTATGTTTCTTTCATTTCAGCTTCTTTGATTTAATGTCTTATTAATATGTGTTTGATTTCATTTAGATTGATCCAATATTTCACACACACACTAACCATCTCATGCAATACTTTAACATTGTAAACAATGTATATCCAAATATGCAAAACACTTTTATCCAATGTATGCAAAAATTTAAGAATGCAAACAATGTATATCCAAAAATGAAAAGCACTTCTATCAAACTTATGCAAAGCTTTATGACTAGAAACATTGTGTATGCAAAAGTGAAAAGTTCTTTTATCCCTATGATGCAAAGTTTTAGAAATGTGAACATTTTTGGATCTAATGATGCTTGTAATTGAAATGATTTCAAAAATGACTACCCTAAATTGATGTTTTTTACCTAGATACATAACATGGATGTTCTTGAAACTTTCTAGACTTATAGTATATGTTACTAGGAGGCCTAGGAAGCATAGAAATGAGGTTTCTAATGTTGTTAAAGGAAATTTAAAATCTAGACCGGGACTGATTCGCCCAAGGTGGCAAATGAGTCCTAGTTAGGGTTTTTTTCAAAATTTTTAGAAATTTTCAATTGATTTTGATGCTTTT
Organism: Sequoia sempervirens; assembly: GCA_007258455.2. NCBI lineage: Eukaryota > Viridiplantae > Streptophyta > Pinopsida > Cupressales > Cupressaceae > Sequoia > Sequoia sempervirens. The sequence goes on from VDFB02193867.1 coordinate 685,777,512, forward strand.
TAAGTTGGATGACCTGAAGATTAAATGAAAATGCAGATTTTATATGATTTTCAATTATTTGAGATGCAAAAATGCAACCTATATGCACTTTTACCAATGCAAATTTTAGAAACCCTAGATGCCAATTAACTAATGCAAATCACAATGCAAAGTCAATGCAAGCTAGATCTAGGATGATGATGGACTCCAAATCAGAAAATAAGGTATTCTAAATGTAGGTTTTCCAAAATGATTAGTTGAAAAATGGATGCTTTATACTTTCGGACATAGTACATCACTTTTCTCGAACTAGCATTCAAGGATGCCCTAGAGATCTCACCCCAAGAGTGGAATAGAGGTAAGAGATCTGACAATAAGGTATCCTAAGATATGATTTTGGATTACAAGAGGGGTTCACCACCAAGCTAGGGCTTGGAAAAGAAAATGACATGCAAGATGAAATACAAAACCTAGTTTGATGCAATGCTTCACTAAATGACTTGGAAATGCAAACAAAGCAGAACAAAAAATTGTAAAACAAAAAGTGTGCACCTAGAAATTTGTTGGAGATGAAATGAAGCTCTGAAATCTTGAAAAACTTAATTTTTTGGCCTAGTGGGACTCATTCACCATTCTAGGAGAATTAGTCCTAGTTCTGGATTTCTGCATAGAATCAAGTTTCAGCAATGGGTATCCAAATCTGCAAAGATTTCTGAAGAACTCCTACAGTGGGGCTCATTCACCACTTGTGGTGAATGAGTCCAATTTGTATTTTCTAGAAATTCAAAGTTTGGATCTGCTCTTCTCATTTGCTTAATCTAATCCTCTAGGTTCCTGGATCCAAAACCCTAATTTTGAGGCTATAACTAACCTTTTAGTGAAGATTTTAACCTTGCAAATGGGGAGAGAACTCCAACAAGATTGTAACTAATCTTCAATGATTCTTCAAGTCTTCAAAGCACCTAGATTTGTAATCATGCAAAGAGAGAGAAAAAAACTTATTGATTGCTAGGGAATAAGGGTTTGCCTTGGTCAAACCCTTTTTAGGTAATTAAACGAAATGATGAAATAATGGAACATGAACATGAAACATGCAACATAGAACATGAAACATGAGTAATGATACCTTGAATAATGTCTTGTAAATCTACAACTCAACATGATATGGCCATGAAGGATGTAGATCTTGATCTTGACAATAGGTGTAGAACAATGCTTGATCTTGGATCTTCAATGCTACATCACAACACTAGATCAATAACATGTTTGATGCTTGATATGATTGACATGATGATGGATCTTGAATTGCTGCAACAATTGATGAAGAATTTTCCCTTGTGAATGCTTGAATGCTCTTGTGAACTCGATTTGCTATTATGAATGCTCCAACAAAAGTCTTAGGTGAAAATGAGTGAAAGAACCTTGTATTTATACTCAATTATGCAAGAATTCCCAAAATTACAACACTACAAGCTGGCATCAGATCTAGGAGGATAAAATCTTGCCAAAATTTTGAATTAATTTTAATTTTGGGCCACATGAGACTCATTTTCCAAAGATGGTGAATGAGTCCCATCTGGCATAATGTATGGGACCAAAAATCAAAAGTGCTTAGAAAAGGGCTAAAAATAGGTTTGAGACCCAAAAATCTAGGTGGGACTCATTTTCCCAAGGTGGTGAATGAGTCCCAGATCACTAAATTTGAGCTACACAAGCCAGAAACACCTGAATTATGATTGGTTAATTATTGGTGTTGAGATTATCCTCGAAAAGATGTAATAAATGAGGCTTGTGAATGCAAAATAGGGCTAGTTAAAGCATAAGAAATCCCAATTATTAATCCGAAGCCTAGAAAAGTGTGAAAGTGTGTTACAACACTTCAAATAAGGCAAGATTAATGTTAAAAAGAGGTTTATTAGGTGTAATTAATTAATAAAACCTTAGAAAAGTGTGAAAGTGTGTTACAACACTTCACAACACTTTAGCAATGTATCATTAAAGTCCATTCATTCATAAGGGCCCGAGACCTAATGTGAATGTGTCATCCACATTACAACACTATTTAATCAAGGAAAAATTAAGCCAAAATCCACAAGGAGGGCCCAAACAAGTGTGAAAATGTAAAGGGATACATTTTTCAACACTACAGGTTGTATCAATGTCTAGGCCTTCAACATAGTTTGGGTGAAAGTGGTAAGTAATGTATACATTTAAAATATAATGAGTCTTTATGTACTACTTGACCACCTATTTTTTAAATTCTTCAAATATAAATTTCATTTCTACCAATCTATCCAAGGAAGAATAATTAAAGTTAAATATTTGATTAAAGCCTTGATCAGTTACTTCAACCAAATATTATTTAAGAGTATTGACTTTTTTTGACAAATTGATCTTCATGATCGTAATACCCTATATTATCCTCAATTAACTCGTGTATGCATTATCATGTCAACATGTTCACTATGAGAAACTTCCATCTCATTAATACCCTCTTTGAGAAATTCAATTATCAATTTTATAACATCTATCTATTCTCTCAACATAGAAGTATCAACTTTATCTAAAATGCCTTCTTTTACCAATGTCTTAAGATTGACCTCTATCATTGCCTTAATTTTTGGAAGGCTATTTGAGTGACTCTACAAATATTTTTAAATTTATTTAGTAAATATTTGAGTAGATAATAAGATTCTTTAAAGCTCTATCATACATAATCCTATATATTCATCGATACTTTGATCCATGTGTAAGTAGATCATTCAACCATTGGTTGGTGGATTGTAATACATTTCATATCTTCTATAACTCAAGAATCTTCTTGAGAAACTATAGGTAGAGTATCAATAGGGTAACTAAAGGATTTTAGGGGTCTAACCAAATTTTTAATGTAGGAGATTGAGTTGTTCAATTATTGTTTCAATTATTGCTTGGTTTTATAATCCTCATCCATTACATAAACAACATAATTGGAAATTTTCTATATAGCATGAATGTCAACATATATTATTTATTTCCCTATGTTGAACCTTGAAATTCTACACTCTAATAATAGTAACTTTGTTTCATCTTTGGGTGATCCCACAAAGCTAGTTTACAATTTTTGAGAGATTTTGATTTTTGCTAAAATCACATATTTTTAGAAAATATAATGATTTAAGCCTTAAAAATTTCCATTTAAAGCATTCCAATTGAAGAGGGTTTGATCAAACTACCTTATATCAAACCCCCTTGGATAGAACCCCGCTAGTTTTAAACCATACCCATAATGGAGTCTCCTTTACACCTATCAAAATGTTGATAAAAAAACCACTTTTGATTTACCTTTTGAGGGATCAAATGAATTCATTTAAAATTTATCTTTCGTAAGTATGTATTCCTTATTATAAGCTTCCCAAAAAGTATAATTTGAAATAAATTTAATTTAATTATTATATTTACTTTTTATTTCTTGTGAATGTAGGTTTTTCATCAAAAATCAAGCTCTTTGTTCTACACATGTGGAAAAATAGAAGATTATAATTATTTTTTTGAAAAATATGAGTGCACCAGATATTTAAGTCCTTGATCCAACAAAATAAAATTGAATTTCAATACATACAAAAAATTTTATGTGTTATATGGTTTGCCTATGTCTAAATTGTAATTGGTTTGACTTTGAAACTTGATTAAGGAAAAAATATTCAATAAAACACTATGAAACCAATTGAAAGCACTAGATATCGTAGTTAAAAATCTAAATTCAAAAAAAAAAGAATTTTATCCTTCATGGAAAAAAAATTATGTGTTATATGATGAGCATCACTCCTTAAAAATGGTGTTTACCGAAAGAAACTAGTTTTCGAAGGAGATGGAAAAATAAGTGCAATATGATTCCAAAAAAATTGAAAAAAGAATATTTAGAATCTACAGACAAAATTTCACAAATCACTAGTTTGCATCATCTTCAAATTCCTCACGGTTTAGCCGCTATAGGTGCCCGAAAGTGAAGATTTAGTTAGAAAAAAATAGTTCAGTGTCCAATTTGGCCAAAAATTGTAAACCAGTATTGTGGGATCACCCCTTTATCAACTAGAGGAGTTACAATCTCAATAATTATTAAGCCTTGTAAATCTATTAAAATTGAAGAAATAAACCTAAGCTTCTTGCCAAGAGTAGGCTTACTTTCATGAAAGAAAGAAATGAAAAATCATCCAACAATGGCTTCACAACTTTTTCCATCTTTTAAATCATAATATCTATCCAATTAAGAACTATGGCTAAGTTGGAATCATCATATTGAGAATCTTCTCATTAACTTGAATTTTATTGGATAATTTACTCAATTTTTTGCATATATTTTTCACCACTTTTCATTTGCTCACCCTCTTGTTCCATACTTTCCTCTACCTCTAGTAACACCTAGTAGCTTAGCTAATTTATTCTTCATTATTTTCTCTATATTCTTATTTGTTCTACATTTTATTCATCTTTCTATATATGTTATACATTATTTATAATTGGATAAATAGGCATAGATTATGAAATATTTATCTTTAAGGATGGAGTAGTGTTGACTCATTAGGATCATGACCCTCAAAATTTTGATCTCTTGCTAGTGATGTTGGTAAATCAGCCACCTTTTTTTGAGAAGCTTATAATGCAAGAGATATAAGGAACTTGATATTGTATTATGGAGACCAAAGAAGGTGTAAAGAAGATGGAGGATATTGAACAAGATATGGTAGATGAACCTATAAGGGTACTTGTGTAGAGTCCTATAAAGGGGTTTGAACAAATGTATGAGTTAAAATATTCCTTTGTGAGGAGGCATGATTTTTAATAACCATTGCTTTTTTATATCTATTTTAGAAGAATAGCCAAACTTGAATTTATACTTGGTGAAATTTTCCCTCTAGAATTTTTGTTCTTTAATTTCTTCTCCCATATCTTATTTCATGACATTGAACTTAGGAAACAATGGTCATATTTTACCTTTCTTATTTTATTCACCCTAAAGTTTTTTTCTAGACTTATTTTTTCTTCTTCTTCTCTTAGAAGAAGTATCCAATTCTTTATTCTTCTTATAAATCCATATAAATCCGTATAAAACCATTATCAAGCATGGTCTTGATTATAAATTCTAATGAAACTTATTTTCCTTAATACCAATATACAAGTGGCATGGATAATTTTAAAAAAATCTATTATCTAATATTTATTTGGGAACACTCACAATCTTGCATGCTCTGATATAAAAGGTAGTTAATATAGAATATCTTTCCATCCTAACTACATGCCATCCTCACAATCCACTAGTAAGTAGCCCAAGATGAAATTATGTTTATGGATAGATCTAAAAAAAACAATCTTCACTTTAGAATCAAAATCTTCACTTTAGAATCAAATGAAGAACTCCTATCATGAGAATATATATTTAGTTTTGACAATTCACTAGTTAATCCTTTTAGTATGTAATAATGAATAACTAGTGTATGAGTTGATAATAATGGGAAACTTCACACTAGTTTTATAATTTTTAGATAAGATCTTATGCACTTCACAAATTTGTCTAGTTAGTTCCAAAACAATAATTTTATCATTCACATATTTAAATAACCTATATGGAGCACATGTGATTCCCTCAAGCCTAATTTATGTGAATATAAGAAAACTTATAAAAACAAATCCATATACAATTGTTATGGCAACTCCTATGGAGATGCATTTACTGAGATCACCCTCCATTCACCTAATAAGGAAAATAAAAAAAATCATTGACACTTTCAATTTTTTTTACCTTTTTTAATCTTGAATTAGGGGTATAACTCAAGTTATCTTTTCAACTTATTCAAAATAAAATAAACCATCCATAGTCAATTCAAGAAAAAATACACTTCTAGCCATTAAATAAGCAATTTAATAAGTCATGCAGAATATTTTCAATTCTTTGACTTCTATGAATTATTTATGAATGTTATCATTGAGAATGGTGGCCTAGTTAAATTTTTTCTTATTCTCCAAGGTAATTTTGATCAATTTGAACATCTATGCTTGAAAATTTCAAGCATTAGGAAGGCCCACTATCCTATTCATAAAGTTAATTAGGTCATTAATATCTCTATAAAATTCACTCCTTAATAGTGTCTTAAGAAAATTCAAAGTAGGATTTCTTGCTTTGATCAACCAATCTTTGTTTAGAGCTTACAAACAAAATTTTGGATGAAGGTTGAAATATTTGAGTCCATCAATAATTTTGAGCATTATGGAATTCTTTTGAAAAGGAATCTAAAATATTTGTAAAATACTTATAGGGATAAGATCAATAAATAATTCATTTGTAATCTCTATAATCCATTTTTATGAGAAGATTTATTAAATTTGGCACACTTCATTATGATATCAATATATTGGACTAAGGTAGGGAAAACCACAACTCGAACAATCTCATTATTAGAAATACACCTTATTTGTGTTGTTCTATCATCATTGGACATTAGTTTCAATATATTATCTAAATTCACTTGTCCTAATTTTCTATTTAGCATGTCATTGAGTGTGGAGGAAATATTTAAGGATGTTATTACTCCTTTAAATTGTGTTTCATGTCCTTTTCTTAGTTGAAGTCATATGATATCTTTGGATTAATGAAAAGGAAAAAGGATTAGGTTCGTTATCTAAATAAATATTTTTATATGCTCAATTCTATAAGTAATTCTAAATTTTGTAAATGTGGAAACATTAAGGAAATAAAGAAAATGGGAGAATTAGCTAAGCATAAGTCAATATTTCACAACCAACAAGTAGGAGCTTTAGGATTGGTGTAAAATGAATGCAATAGGTAAAACTACCATCACACATTCAAGAATGAATCCTAGAGCATAAAATATGAATTTCACATATGTAGCAACAAATATGATGATTTTGTAAACATTGGAAGAGTCGTAATGGAGCAAGAAGAGGAACGAGGGAGGGTAATTTGAAATTAGGGGAAGATGTTGGTGAGGAAGGATCACATTCAAAGGAGGCAGATGGTTTGTTGTCTATTGGGGAGGTGTTGCTAGGCTGGTTGTTGTTGACAGCTTGTCAGGACGGTCATTCTGTTGGTTTTTCTTCAGCTAGGGATTCAAGGCTTTTGGTCTAAGTAGGTTGTCTTAACCTTCCTCCATGCCTTTTCTTAACTCTAAGTTGGGATGGTGTTGTGGGTGTGGATAGGTTGGTTTTTTTTGTGTTTGCATGGGTGGAGTTTTGTGGGTTCCTTCATCCATAAAATATGTTGGGCTTCTTTAGGAGTTTGCTATGCTTTTGTGAGGGCCCTCTTTTGTGCTAGTTGGGGGAATTTTGGCCTATTTGGAATTGGTGTTGCAAGTATGAGTAGTTGGTTTTTTCATTGATTTCAAGAAGTCTATGTTGTCATTAATGTCTATTGAGATTGTTGCAAGAGTATGAGCAGTTGATGCTTTGATTAGTTGCATTATATTGTCATTAGTAAAAATATTGATGTCAACCTCTAGTGTTGCATTGATAAGATTTTTTCTATGGATAAGGAAGTAATGAAGATGATCAGGATGTCTCTAGTGCTTGGTTTCCAAGTTCTTTTGAGAAAAATTGATAAAAAGAGGAAAAAGTGTGTTGTAGTGGTGTTCTAGATTACAAAGGCGTGTTTTGGTTTTGCTCCACATTTCTTCTAGGTTGAAGATTTTCCTGTACAATTAAAATATTTTGGTGAGAATAGTTCAAAGGTGTTATTTTCAAGATTTGGTGTGCTAGATCAATGTACAAAAGAAGTTGTTTTCACCAGTGTGTGAATTGTGCATTACAAAGGTGTTTGGAAGAAATGTTTCTGCTCCGCATTTCTCTGCAATTATGTTACAAGTATTGTGAATCTAAATGAGTGTTAATAATGTTGATATCTTTGTTCAATCAAGGTGTTTTGAGGTTTGGTGCTTTAGAAGTTAGTTTTTCAAATAACAATGTATGACAGAGTTGTCTGAGTGTACTAGGTATGTACATTCTTTAGGTGGAAGTTGTTGCGAAGGAGTTTGTTGGATTTTAGGGTATTCATGGAGTATTATAGATCATTTTCAAGCATTGTGTGTGGTTCACATGTAATCCTTGGATTTAAGGAATCATGTACTTAAAAATTTAATGTTGTTTTCACGAGTAATGATTGACCTGGTGTTTACACTACTTGCAAAGATGCTTAGTTTTTTATGGAAGCATGATGTGGCATGTGAGGATGGATTTAAGTCCTAGCTAATAAATTTGTTGGTCTACCTTCATTCATTTCCACCACATGAATGCTTTGGTGTTGACCTAACTTGAATTTGCACAATTGAGGTGCATAGCCGACCTTGGAGAAAGTTTCAAGGTTGAAGACAGTATAAGTATGAGTTGAATTGTAGAAGGATGTCAAGATAGATGCAAGAGATGTGAATGATGCGAAGTGCAGTGTGTTAGAGTGTGAAATTGAGAAGTGCAGTGCAATATTTCATGTGTTAGTTTATTGGATGCAATGAGCAGAAGGTGGCTACAATTCTTCAATTTGACTGTGAAGGTGTTGATGTCATTATGGTGGATTCTATATTGCATTGAGATGCTTTTCTTTGTGTAAAATTTCTTTTAGATATCTTCTTTTCTATTTTGATAGTGAGCATTTCTTCTTTGGCCAGTGAGGCCTATTGTATTTGGTGTTGATATTACTTATATTGTGAGATAATCCTCACCATGGTTTTTCCCTCGTTAGGGTTTCCACATAAATCTGGTGTCCTCTTGTGTATGGTGTTAAGTTGTTTTAGTTTATGTTATTTTATTTTCATGCTAATTTATCATAATAGATTTAAGTGTTTAATGTGGATCTAAATGTTAATGAGGGTTTTGAATTTTTAAGGTACAACTGATTCACCCCCCTCTTAGTTGTCTTGTGCATTCAATAATTGTTATTAGAGTAAGATTATTTTGAAGAAATAATAACCTCTTAAGGTAGATTTGGGATGGTGCACAAGAAGGAGGTCCCTATATTTGATGGAACAGACTATGTATTCTAGAAAACAAGGATGGAAGGATGTTTGGGAATATGGGATGTGATGTTTGGAAATTAGTTAAGAATGGATATACTATGCCTACAAATGGTCTGAGTACTAAAGTTGAACTCAAGGCCTACGAAAGTAATAGTAAAGAAAGGTATGCTCTCTTGAGTAGTCTTACAAATTCTAAATTAGTGAAAGTTATAAATCTGAAATCTAGTAAAGAAATTTGGGAAAAAATGGAAAGTATTTATGAAGGAGATGATATGGTCAAACCAATTAAGATGTAGAACTTAAAGATCACATTTGAGATCTTGTGGATGTCAGGAGATGAAAAAATTTCAAGCTATATGCGAGGGTAGATGAAGTGGTCAGCTCCATCAAAGGTCTTGGTGGAAAATTCAAAGAACCAAAAGTGGTAAAGAAAATTCATATAACCCTTCCTAAATCTTACAGTCATAAATTTGTTTCTATTGAGGAATCTTAAAATCTAGATCATTATACTAGAGATCAATTGTATGGTTCTCTAACTATATTTGAAATGAGATAATTTGGTACTAACAATGATGCAATAGTTGAGACTACTTTTAAGGCTACAAAAATAGAGAAGACTAAAGAATTAGATCAGGAGAATCTTGATGATGTGGAGGCTAACTTTGTAAGAAGAATGAGAAGGGGTGTTGGTAAGTACAAAGGTAAGTTACCTTTCAAATGTTTAAGTTGTGGAAAGATAGGTCACTATGCTTCAAGATTTCCAAACAGAGTTGTGAATGACAAAAACAAGGAGACAAAGGTAAGATGATTAATAAAAGCTATTATGTTAGAGAAGATGCAAGTATTTATGATGATGAATCTAATTATGGAGATGATTATGATGAATTCTTGTTCATGGTTTTAAAATATGAATCTGTTTCTACTAACTTTGAAAGATATGTGAAGGAATGCACTCTAGAGAGAAAGCATAAGACTAAAGGTACTTTGCTATCTAATTTTCATGCTAGATGGGATAAGAACTATTGGATCATTGATAGTGGTTTCTCTAACCATATGACAGAAGAAAAGAGTAAGTTTGTTAAACTTGAAAAGTATGATGGATGGCTTGTTAGATTTGGTGATGATTCACGTGCTAAGATATGTAGAATAGGTTCAATCATTTTTTATGGAAAGAATAATAGTGAAGATGTTTATTATGTTAAAGGTTTAAGGAATAACCTCTTAAATGTTGGAAAAATGTGTAGGAAAGGATATAATCTTATGTTTCAAGATGATGTATGTGAGATCAGAAAAGGGTTTGAAACTTAGATTTTGTTGGAAGAAGGACAAATGGAAATGTTTATCGGCTCAAGGGTGTTGATGGTCATTGATTCATGACTCAGATTAATGAAATTTGGATATGCCATAGGAAGATGTGTCACATTAATTTTGATAATTTGGTAAGAATCAATTCAATTCGAGCAATGATAGATCTTCCAAAGATTACAAAGCCTATCAATGTTGGCTACAAGGATTGTAAGATTGGAAAGAAAAAAAGAGTAATTTTCAAAGGAAAAGAACAATCTTCTACTGGATTATTGGAGTTAGTTCATATAGATCTTTGTGGTCCTACAAGAATAAGAAGTCTTCAAGGTGACAGGTATTTCATGCTTTTTATTGATATTTACTCTAGAATGACGTGGGTTACTTTTCTCAAAGAAATATTTGAAGCCCTTCATATGTTCAAGGCATTTAAAGCTATGGTTGAGAATGAAATGGATATGAAGATCAAGTGTTTGAGGTCTAATAGAGGTGGAGAGTTCACCTCTAATGAATTTAACATGTTTTGTGAGAATCATGGCATAAAAAGGCATTGTCTGCCCCTAGGACTCCTCAGCAAAATGGAGTGGTTGAAAGGAAAAGAAAAACTATTCAATAAGCTAACCTACCATAAGTCTATTGGGGAGAAGAAATTCATACTACTATTTACATACTTAATAGAGTTCAAACAAAAGAAAACATCACAAAGACTCCCTATGAGTTGTGGTATGGAAGGATAACTACTATCAAATACTTTAGTGTTTGGAAGAAAATGTTATATCAGAAGAGATGAAGAAAATTTAGGAAAGTTTGATGTAAGATTTGATGAAGGAATCTTCCTTGGATATTCTACTAAAATAAAATCATGTTGGTGCTACAACAAGAGGCTTAGAAAGATTGTTGAGAGAGAAAGTGTCAAAGTTGATGAAGATTTTAAAAACTTGATGGTGATAGATGGATATGAATTAGTTGAGCCTGATTACAAAGAAAACGAGATGGAGCTAAGGAAAAGGAAGTACAAATTCAAGAGAAAGAAGCTCTAGAAAATACCCCTAGAACCCCTAAGTATGTGTAGAGAAATCATTCTGAAGAACAAAACATTGGATATAAAATCAAAGGTGTATTGACAATAAGGAAATTTGTTAAAGAAGAGGTAAAATTGTGTTTAATTTTTGAAGTTGAACCTAAAAAAGTGGTTGAGGCGTGTAAAGATGAACATTGGATGAGGGATATGGAAGAAGAATTACTATAGATTAAGAAGATTTAGACTTGTCCCAAGACCTACAAACAAAAACATAATTGGAACAAAATGACACTGGTACATTTTGACCCATTTTTTGACGAACGATCGTCGAAAAATGGGTCAAAATGTACCAGTGTGGTTATTCAAAAACAAACTAAATGATAATGGAGAAGTGGTAAGAAACAAAGCAATGATTGTGTGTAAGGGATATTCACAAGTTGAAGAAATAGATTTTGAGGAGATATTTTCTTTGGTGGAAAGAATCAAAGCTATTAGGATGTTTTTGGATTTTTTAGCACACAAGGATTTCAAATTTTATCAAATGGATGTGAAGTTTTCTTTCTTGAATAGAGAATTGGAAGAAGTATACATTGAAAAATTAAAAGGATTTCAATTATCAGATAAACCAAATATGATTTGTAGATTGAAGAATGAATTATATGGATTGAAGCAATCTCCCAGAGCTTGGTATGCAATGTTGGATAAGTATTTGATACAACAAGGATTCAATAAAGGTATCACATATAGTAATATTTACTTCAAAGTTGAAAAGATCAAATCTTGATTCTGGTTGTGTATTTTGATGACATCATTTTTGGAGGTAATGAAGAAATGTGCAAGAAGTATGCAAAAGAGATACAAAAAGAGTTTGAAATGTCTATGTTTGGGGAGATAAATTTCTTCCTTAGGCTACAAATCAATCAAACAAATAAAGGCATATTAATTTCACAATCAAAGTATGTCAAAGAGATATTGAAGAAGTTTAGAATGGAAGGTCCTACAAACTGGTATGTACTATGCTAGTTGGTTGCAAATTGAGTGAGAATGATGAATCCCCAAAGGCTGATCAGAGAAATTATAGATCAATGATTGGTGGACTACTATTTCTAACTACTAGTAGATTGGATACCATTATGCAGTTTGTCTTTGTTAAATAGACGCAGGACAACTGAGATGGGGGGTGAATCAGTTGTCACACAATTCAAACTTAAAACTCAACACTTAATAATTTCTCAAGCACGCTATTTTTTTATTAATAAAGAGAATGAAACACAAATAACAGAAAGAAAATCAACACAATGAATACCAATTTTTTATGTGGAAAACCCAATGAGGGAAAAACTATGGTGAGGGTTAACTCGCAATATAAAATATTATAAGAAAAATACAAAGGCTCACTACCCGAAAGAGGACTCACTGTCCAAGTACAAAGGCTCATTTCCTACAAAAGGGACTCACTATCCATAGAAAGGAATGATTGTCCAACAGGGAGGCTCACTTCCTATATATATAGATAAAAAAGAGAACAAAAAGATCCACCACAACAATTAATGCACATTCACAGGATTTCAAAAATCCTTATCTCATTGCCTACAACACAATGGAGAACTACTATCACAACTCTCTCACACACACTTCTGCTCTTATGATTTGTGGCTCACTTTCGTCACTTTGCATCACACTGTCTTACAACTCTTCACAAATTGACTTGCTTTTATACCATCCTCAACCTTAGAAACTTTCTCCAAGGTTAGCCACAAAAACCTCATTTCATAAATTCAAATTAGGTCAGCAACTGAAAATTCCTGTGGTGGAAAGGAATAAGAGTGGACCAATAAAAAAAATTTCAAGATAAAAAATAATATCTTGAAACAACCACATGCTTCCTTAATTAAATTTTATTTTTCAAATGAAGTGTAAACACCAAGTCGGCCAAACCTAATGAAAACACAAATAATCATTGATGTACATGCTTCCCAATAGATGACATGGATTCCACAACATGATTCCTTATGCATGAGGACACATCTCAAAATCTCCCAGATACATTCCCAACAAAACAACAAACTTCAATCACTGAACATATTTCACTAGTCCATTCAGACTATATAAACTCACACTGAAATACTAAAACATGACTTCTGGATCACTAATTTTCAAACCTCTTTGCCAGGGCAAAAAAAATACCTTCACAAGACATATTCCAAATCAGCAAGATCTGAAATGAAACAAAGAAAAACTATAGAGCAACAATATTTCTCCCAGTCCACAGAGGACAAACTTTACCAGAATAGTTCACATACCAGTGAATGTAACTTTCATGTACCATCAAACCAGAAGCTAAAACTTAGGAGATATCACCACTAAACCCCTATTATCAAACCTTTAGATCTGCACAAACATAGGATCAACACAAGAGAAATGCATAGCACATATCGAAGCATATTTTGAACACTTTCAACACACTAACTTTTCTTCTTTATTTAATTTTCTCAAAAGCACTTGGAAACTCATCAAACCAACACATCTGCTACACCATAGAGATAGCTCCATGTACTCACAACATCTCAACAACATCTTAGCTATACATGTACAATCTACAACATACTGAACTGTGTTGACATCAATGACAACATTAATGAAAACACCACCAAACTTCCTCATACTTGCAACAATCTCCCCCTTTGTCATTGATGGCAACTCATGATGTGAAAAACCATCAAAGACAAATATTAAATTTACACACTCTCCTGAGAGAACACCTTCTCTTCTTCTGCAACAATTTTTCACATGACTTTCTCTCCCCCCTCGACTTCAATGGAAAATATCAACAACACTTATTACTCCCCCTTAGGAGTACACCCATATTGCAACAATGAAAACTTTTTCTACTCCCCTTGCAGAGTAGACCCATTTATTAGTCTAGATAAATGAAGAATCTATGAATTCACTGGACTAATGTACCTTCATGTGCACCTAGTTAGGAGGGAAAATGACCCCCAACATCTCCCTAAGATGCTCAAAAGTATCCTTCAGAAGAGCCTTAGTGAATATTTCTGTAATTTGTTCCTTTGTTGTCACATACTCCAATATGACCACATTCTCCAACACTTTTTCTCTCAGGAAATGATATGTGATAGATATATGTTTTTTTCTTGAATGCATAACCAAGTTATTTGAGATGTTTATTGCACTTGTGTTGTTAGATAAAATAGAAATAGGCTCATCACATACCACACCAATGTCCTTTAGTGTCTGCTTCATCCATAAAACTTGTGTACAGCAAGATGCTGCAACAATATATTTTGCTTCTATTGTGGATAAAGAAACTGAGTCTTGATTTTTTCTCAACCATGAAACTAATCTTCCACCAAGAAAGAAAGCACCACAACTAGTACTCTTCTAGTCATCTACACATCTAGCCCAATCAACATCTATATAAGCACTCAAGTTGAAATCATCACTCTTAAGATACCATAATCCATAATCTGGTGTACCTTTAAGATATCTAAATATCCTCTTTACAATTGTGACATGTGCTTCTCTGGGATCTGCTTGGAATCTGGCAACTAAACATATTGCATGCATAATGTCTAGTCTCGTAGTAGTGCGGTACAACATTCCACCAATCATAGATCTATATTTGCTTTGATCAATCTTAGTAGATTCATCATGCTTAGTTTACATCTGGTTACCATAGGAGTACAAACCAGTTTGGAATCATCCATCCCAAACTTCTTCAACAATTATTTTACATACTTATATTGTGAAATGAATATCCCTTTATCAGTTTGATTCACTTGTAGAACATGGAAGAAATTCAATTCACTGATCATAGACATCTCAAATTATTTTTGCATTTCTTCAAAAAAAAATTTACACATGCCATCATTTCCACCAAAAATGATATCATCAACATAAACAACTACTATCAACATTTTTTTACCAAGCACTTTGAAGTAAAGATTGATGTCAGCAGAACCTTTGCTGAATCCTTGCTTTGTCAGATATCTATCCAGTCTTGCATACCAAGCTCTAGGAGCTTGCTTCAACCCATACAATGCCTTCTTCACCTTACAAACCATGTCCGTTTTGTCAAAAAATTAAAATCCTTTAGGTTGCTCCATGTACACCTCTTCCTCCAACTCACCATTGAAAAACACTGACTTAACATCCATCTGATATACTTTGAAGTCCTTGTTGGCAGAAAAAGCCAAAAACATCCTGATAACTTCCATTTTGGCCATAGGGGAAAATGTTTCTTCAAAATCTATACCTTCAACTTGTGAATATCATTTGCATACAAGTCTTGTCTTATTCCTTACAACTTCTCCACTTTCATTCAGCTAATTCCAGAACACCCATTTCGAATCAATCACATTTTATTCATAGGCCTAGGGACTAGTTCCCATGTTTGGTTCTTTTCTATCTTCTACAATTCTTCTTTCATAGCTCTCATCCAACTCTCATCTTCACATGCTTCACTTATAGATTTGGGTTCAATTTTAGATAATAGACACAGATTTACCTCAGCTGCAACTCTGCTTCTTGTCTTCACACCTTCACTTTTCTCTCGAATTATTTGATCCTCTAGATGATTCTTCTGTACATACTTAGGAGTTCTGACAATAGGTTCTAGTTCATTTTCTTCTTCTCCTTCTTCTTCTTCCACTTGTTCTTATTTCTCTTCATCTTCCTCGTTTTCTTCAAGTACAATCCCATAGATAGGATCATCAAGTTCAACTTCACTTATCTCAATAGGTCTATGTATATCTTCATCAAATTTCACATTAGCACTTTCAATAATCTTCCTCAATCTTTTGTTAAAGCATCTGTATGCTTTGCTAGTAGTAGAGTATCCAAGAAAAATCCCTTCATCACATCTAGCATCAAACTTTATGAGATTTTTATCATCTCTTTTAATATAACATCTGCTTCCAAATACCTTAAAATACTTCACTAGTAGGTGTCTTACCAGTCCATAACTCAAAATGTGTCTTTGTGCTTTTGTATCTAATCTGAACCCTATTAAGAACATAAACATTAGTATGTATCACTTCTTTCCAATACACATCTAGTACATTTGATCCTTTCATCATGGTTCTAGCAGCTTCATGTACAATCTTGTTTTTCCTTTCAACTACTCCATTCTACTGAGGGGTTCTCAGAGTAGAAAACTTTCTTCTTATGCCATGTTGTTTGAATGCATTAAACTCACTAGAAGTGAATTCTCCACCTCTATCAGATCTCAAACACTTGATTTTCAAATTTACTTTATTTTATACTCTTTCTTTGAATACCTTAAACCTATCCAAAGCCTGAGTCTTTTCTCTAAGAAAAGCAACCCATGTCATTCAATTATAATCATCAATAACCAACATGAAGTATTTGTCACCATTCAGGCTTCTAGTTCTAGTTGGACCATAAAGATCAGTATGAACTAACTCAAGCATTCTGGTAGTAGAATTCTCTTTCCCCTTAAAGCTACATCTTGTCTATTTCCCTAATTGACAACTCCTACAAATAGCATTACCAGGGATTGTGATTATAGGCATCCCTTGAACAATCTCTTTTGTACTAATCTTGACCAGGTTATCAAAATTTACATGTCCCATTCTTTGGTGCCATAACCAACTTTCACTGATTTAAGATACAAGACAATGACCATCAACTCCTTTCAACTGATAGATGTTTCCATGAGTTCTTCTTCCAGCAGCAATCATATCTCCACTTCCGGATCCTTTTATGATTTCACAAGTATTTTTCTGAAACACAAGTTTGAAACCATTGCTACACATCTGACCAACACTTAGAAGGTTATGCCTCAAACCCTTCACATAATATACATCATCAGTACTATGCACTCCATCAAAACTAACTGAACCTTTCCCACAAATCTTAGCTCCTGAATCATCACCAAACATAACTAAACCACCATCATATTTCTCAAGTTTAAAGTGAAATTAATCTTATCTTTGATCATGTGATTAGAACACCCACTATCAATTATGCAATAGTCTTCATCCTATCTTTCATTAAAAGTGGTAACCAAAGTACCTTCTATCCTATTTCTCTTATTCTCTGGAGCTTTCTTGCTTACACATTTTCTAGGGTTAGTGGATATAGATTTACTTTACAAAGCTAAGAATAAGCATTCACTGTCATCAACCTCATTCTTAGACTCATCATCATACATTCCTGCTTCTTCTTTAACATAGTACAACATTTTATATTTCTTATCCTTCCTATCCTTATCCTTATAATAATTGTTCTTCTTATGCATAGCTCTATTTGGAAATCTTGAAGCATAATGACCAATATTACCACAGCTAAAACATTTAAAGGTAAGCATACCTTTATACTTTCTGGTGCCTTTCTTCAACTTCCTGGTGAAGTTTGATTCCAACTCATCAACACCATCACTATCCAATTCCTCTTCAATATTCAATGCTTTAAATGTTGTTTTTGTCTTTTCTTCTATCTTGTCTTCTTTGTGGAACTTTCTCAACTCAAATTCTTGCAAGGTGTTGAAAAACTGTTCCAAAGTGTAAGTCTTAGGATTATATACTTCTTCAATAACTGAGATATTATCATTGTAGCACTCTGGTAATGTTATCAAGATCTTCTCAATTATATCTTCATCTGATAGTTTTCCTCCTTGATTTGTAACTTCATTTGAAGTTAGTTCAACTTTCTGAAAGAAACTTGTAAACTCTTCACCTTATTCCATCTTTAGATTTACAAATCTGCACTTTGTTGCTAGCTTCTTTGTCAATTTCACTCTTTTATTTCCTTCACACATATCTTCCAACTTCTCCTAGACTTCATATGTAGTTTCCAGTGAAGAAACCTTTGCTTGCTCATTTTTAGATAAACCACTACAAATAGCATACTTCACCTTCTCATTTTCTTTATAAGCAGAGATCTCATCAGTAGTAGTAACACCACCAGACAGGGGTGTATACTTTGTCTAAATAGCCTTCCAGGTCTTGAAACCAAAGGAGATAATATGTCCTTTCATCTATCCCTTCCAGTCATTGTAGTCAATTCCATTGAACATAGGGATTTCCAATTTATGCGCCACCAGATCTTCCTTAAATAGTTAAGCTCAAAAAAAAGGAACCAAAGCTCTGATAAAAATTATTAAACATGTGCATGAAAATTGAGAGGGGGTGTGAATCAATTGTCACACAATTAAAACTTAAAACTCAACACTTAATAATTTTTCAACCACACTATTATGTATTAAGTAAGAGCATGAAACAAAAATAATTGAAATTAAATCAACACAATGAACACCATATTTTTACCTGGAAAACCCAATGAGTGAAAAACCACGACAAGGGTTAACTCACAATATAAAAGATTATAAACAAAATACAAAGGCTCATTGCCAAGGGCTCACTACTCAAAAGAGGACTCGCTATTTAAGTACAAAGACTCACTGCCTACAAAAGGGACTCACTATCCATAGAAAGAACTCACTATCCAATAGGGAGGCTCACTGCCTACAGATACAAAAGAGAACAAAAATATCCACCACAATAATTAATGCACATTCATAGGATTGCAGAAATCCTTATCTCATTGCCTTCAACACAATGGAGAACTATTATCACAACTCCCACACACACTTCTGCTCTTATGATTTGTGGCTCACTTTCATCACTTTGCATCACACTATCATAAAAATCTTCACAATTTGACTTTCTTTTATACCATCCTCAACCTTAGAAACTTTCTCCAAGGATGGCCACAAAAACCTTATTTCATAAATTTAAATTAGGTCGGCAACTCAAAATCCCCATGGTGGAAAGGAATAAGAGTGGACCAATAAAAAAAAATTTCAAGATCAAAATTAATATCTTGAAACAACCACACGCTTCCTTAATTAAATTTTATTTTTCAAATGAAGTATAAACACTAGGTCGGCCAAACCTAATGAAAACACAAATAATCATTGATGTACATGCTTCCCAACAAGAAGATGACACATGGATTCCACAACATACTTCCTTATGCACAAGGATACATCTCAGAATCTCCTAGATACATCCACAACAAAACAACAAACTTCAATCACTGAACATCTTTCACCAGTCTGTCTAGACTGTATAAACTCACATTGAAATATTGAAACATGACTTCCAGATCACCAATCTTCAAACCTCTTTTCCAGGGCATCGAAAAGAACTTCACAAGACATATTCTAGATCCGCAAGATTTGAAACAAAACAGAGAAAAATTGCTAAGCAATAATATTTCTCCCAGTCCACAAAAGACCAACTTTACTAGAACAGTTCACATACCAGTGAACGTAACTTTCACGTACCATCAAACTATAAGCCAAAACTTAGGAGATATCACCACTAAATCCCCATTATCAAACCTTCAAATCCTCACAAGCATAGGATCAACACAGTAGAAATACAGAGCACATTCTAAACACTTTCAACACATTGACTTCCCTTCTTTATTTAATTTTCTCAAAAGCACTTGGAAACTCATCAAACCAACACATCTTCTACACCATAAATATAACTCCATGTACTCACAACATCTCAGTAACATCTCAACTATACATGTACAATATGCAACATAATGAACTATGTTGACATCAATGACAACACCACCAAACTTTCTCATACTTGCAACAGTCTTGTGGGTAGATTTCAAGAAGATCCTAGAGAGTCACATTTTGTAGAAGTAAAGAGGATAATTAGATACTTGAAGGTAACTTTGAATCATGGCTTGTGGTATGAAAAGGATACTAACTTCACTTTGACTACTTACACAGATGCAGATTGGGTTGGTTGTGTTGATGATAGGAAAAGTACAAGTAATGGTGCATTATTTATTGGATGTAGATTGGTATCATGGCTAAGTAAGAAAAAAGATTCAGTTTCTTTATCTATTGTAAAGGCTGAGTACATTGCAACATCTTGTTGCATACAAGTGTTGTGGATGAGGAAAACATTGAAGAATATCAAAGCAATGTATGATAAGCCTATCTCTATCTTTTGTGACAATACAATTGCAATTGGATGATCCCACAATATTGGTTTACAATTTTGTTGATGAAGGAAATTTGTAAAAATACTTCGATGAAGAAAATTTCATATTTTTTGGGGTTTGCACGAAGGGGGTGTTCACTCTAACCCCCTTCAAGCAAACCCCTTGTTTGTGATGTCACAATTTTTTGCACATTTTTTAAAATGAAATCAAAGGGAAAGTCAAGACAAAGGGAGGTTCACTCGAACCCCCCTTTAAGTGAACTGCCTTCGCTCAAAAGGGTCAAGGGGGGTTTTCTTGAAGGGGGGTTCGAGCAAACCCCCCTTTGTTTCCCTTCTCCTCCTCTTCTATCAAATTTATGCAAAAAATTTCCTTTCAAAGCTCGGGTTGAGGATGAAAATGGAGGAAACTTCACAAACCCAACTAGATGATGGTAGTCCTTGGAATGAGCTATCCATCGAATATAATTTTAATATATTTTGGCTTTATTATGTATTTTTTTTTAGTTTAATTAAACATAGGTTTTTCATTGAAAATCAAGCTCTATGTTTTGCACATGTGGAAAAATCGTAGATTATCAAAAAAAATCTGAAAAATATGTTCGGGATAGGTTCTGATGTCCTTGATCCAGTACAAAAAAATTGAATTTTGATACATACAAAAAACATTATGTTGTTTACTATCTACCTATGTCTAGATTGCAATTGATTTGACTTCAAAACTTGAATAAGAATTCAATAAAACAATATGAAACCAAATGGACATCCTAGATATCGAGTTGCAAAGCTAAATTCAAAAAAATAGAATTTTATCCTTCATAGAAAAAAAGCTATGTTGTTTATGGTGAGCATCACTCTTTAAAAATGGTGTTTACTGCTAAAAAACTAGTTTTCGAAGGAGATGGAAAAACAAATGCAATCTGATTCAAAAAAAGTTAAAAATATATTTAGAATCTACAAACAAAATGTCACAAATCACTATTTTGCATCATCTTTAAATTGCTCATGGTTTAGTAGCTATAGGTGCCCAAAAGTGAAGATTTAGTTAAAAAAATCAATTCAATGTCTAGTTTGGCCAAAAATTGTAAACCGGTATTGTGGGATCACCCAATCAATGTTTCAAAGATGCATTCAAGGACAACATATTTCAATCATTATCACTTTCTAAGAGATAATTTTGTTGAGAATGAAGTGAAGCTTGAATATGTACCTACAAAGGATCAAATTATTGATATATTCACTAAGGCTCTTCCTAAGGATACTTTTGAGTATCTCCAAGAGAAATTGGTGTTTTTTTTCCCATCCTTCTCTGAACTAGATGCATAAGGAGATGCATCTGTCAAATGGATCTCAAGATTCATTTTTATTCTAGACTGATGTTGGTGGCTACCTCTCAGGGGGAGTAGGTAGTGGCATTGTTGATTGTTGTAGTCAGAAGAGTGTGTGTTGTCATTGTGTAGTGGTTGCTGATTTGGTACAGTTTGGTGTGTGCTCCTAAGGGGGAGTATTCAAAGAAGTAAAGGAAAAGTGTTGCAAAGTAGTAGTAAGCAAGTTGATTGATGTCAATGTGGGAGAGAGAATCATGTGAAAAAAGAATAAGTAATAAGGGGGAGAGAAATTCATAAGCCATTCAAGGAGAGACAAACAAGATATAAAGGGAGAGAGATCAATGTGTAAAAGATAAGTTATCCAGGGGAAGTAATATGAAGAGTTGTAGTGTGTTGGTATTCAAAGCTATTGTGTCTTTGATGGTTTTTCTCATCATGTGTTTCCATCAATGAAAAGGGGGAGATTGTTGCAAGTATGAGCAGTTGGTGTTTCCATTAATGTCTATAGCGATTGTTGCAAGAGTGTGAGCAGTTGATGCCTTGATTAGTTGCATTATGTTGTCATTAGTAAAGGTACCAATGTCAACCTCTAGTGTTGCTTTGATAAGCTTCTATCTATGGATAAGGAAGTAATGAAGATTATAAGGATGTGTCTCTGGTGATTGGTTTCCAAGTGCTTTTGAGAAAATTTGATAAAAAGAGGAAACATTGTGTTGCAATGGTGTTTTGGGTTACAAAGGTTTGTTTTGGTTTTTCTCTGCATTTCTTCTAGGTTGAAGATCTACCTATGTGATTTGGATATGTTGGTGAGAGTGGTTCAAAGGTGTTATATTCAATATTTGGTGTGTTGGATCATTGTACATAAGAAGTTTTGTTCACCAGTGTGTGAATTGTGCATTGCATAGGTGTCAGGGAGATGTTTCTGTTGTGCATTTCTTTGTAGTTATGTTTCAGGTCTTTTGAATCTAAAGGAGTGTTGATAATGTTGATATCTTTGTTCAGTCAAGGTAATTTGAGTTTTGGTGCTTTGGAAGATATTTTTTCAAGTAATAGTGTATGGCAGAGTTGTCTAAGTGTGTTGGGTGTGTACATTCTTCAGGTGGAAGTTGTTGTGAAGGAGTTTTTCAAATTTTAGGGTGTTCGTGGAGTATTCTAGATCATGTTCAAGTGTGGTGTGTGGTTCAAAATTTTTCCTTGGATTTGAGGAAGCATGTACTTAAAATTTTAATGGTGTTTGCACAGGTAACAACCAACCTGGTGTTTACACTACTTGCAAAGATGCTTAGTTGTTTATGGAAGTGTGACATGGCATGTGAGGATGGATTTAGGTCCTAGATAAGGAATTTTGTGGTTCACCTTCATTCCTTTCCACCATTAGAATGTTTTGGTGCTAACCTGATTTAAATTTGCATGATTGAGGTGCATATCCCACCTTGGAGAAAGTTTCAAGGTTGAAGATGGTATAAGTATGAGTTGAATTGTTGAAAGATGTCAAGATAGATGTGGGATATGTGAATGATGTAAAGTGAAGTGTGTTAGAATGTGAAATTGAGAAGTGCAGTGCGAGCTTTCATGTGTTAGTTTATTGGATGCAATGAGCAGAAGGTGGCTACAATTCTTCAATCAGACTATGGTCCACCTTCATTCCTTTCCATCGTTGGAATGTTTTGGTGTTGACCTAATTTGAATTTGCATGATTGAGGTGCATAGCCAACCTTGGAGAAAGTTTCAAGGTTGAAGGTGGTATAAGTATGAGTTGAATTGTTGAAGGATGCCAAGATAGATGTGGGAGATGTGAATGATGCAAAGTGAAGTTTGTTAGAGTGTGAAATTGAGAAGTGAAGTGTGAGCTTTCATGTGTTAGTTTACTGGATGCAAGCAAAAGGTAGCTACAATTCTTCACTAGATGCAAGCAAAAGGTAGCTACAATTCTTCGATCAGATTGTGAAGGTTTTGATGTCATTGCGGTGGATTCTTTGTTGCATTGAGATGCTTTTCTCTGTGTAACATTTCTTCTCTATCTTCTTTCTATTATGGCAATGAGCTTTTCTTCTTCAAGTAGTGAGCCCTCCAACAATGAGTCTTATTGTATTCAGTGTTGATATTACTTATTGTGAGCTAATCGTCACCTAGTTTTTCCCTCTTTGGGTTTTTGCGTAAATATGGTGTTCTCTTATGTATGGTGTTAAGTTGTTTTAGTTTTTTTTATTTTCTTTTCATGCTAATTCATCATAAAATATTTAAGGGTTTAATGCGGATGTGAATGTTAATTAGGGTTTTGAAGTTTTAAGGTACAACCGATTCACCCCCCTCTTAGTTGTCTTGTGCATTCAATAGTTGGGTGTTCTTGGAGTCTTATGTGATTTTATTTTGTGGAGCACCTGTGTCTATTTTTTAATGGTAAATGTGTTGTTGGAGGACTAGGTTTTGTGTTTCCCTATTCTGTTGGGTGCGAGGGTTTTGGAAATGATTATTTTTTCTCTACATGGGGTAGCTACTTCTATGGCTATGGAGAAATTTAGGCCTTCTAGGTGGTTACGTTGGTTGGACTATTCAATGGTTCTCTAGAATTCTAGTGTGAGATGTGTCCTTTCCTTGGTACTACATCAATTCTTATTATATGATGTGGGTTTATTTCTGAGAATCAAGAATGTATCATTAGGTAGGTTGTGCTTAAACATTATTTTGATGACTCTATTGTTTTCATGGTTTAATGGAGTTGAGGCTTCCCTAAGTTTTTATTTTTTTCTTTTCTCTCTCCCTACTTCCTCAATTGGTTAATCTTATTGAGGAACTTTCTGAGTTTGCAGTTTCCTTGGAGCTCTTGGTCTATTTCTTTCTTTTACCTATTTAGATAGGTATGGGTGGGGATATTTATTCCCAAATTATCTTGTTGTTGGTTGGCTATGCTTAATGTCTCTTTTGAAGACCCAAGTTTTCTCACTATTAAAGCGATCTTGTGTTTCCCTTTCTATTGGTTTGTTTACTCTCTTCCTTGATCTACAATTTGTTTCTCCTATTGAGGTAGAGATATTGTAATGCCCCACCATGCAAACCCCAAAGGAAACTTATTACTAACAATTCTAGCACATTTTTTTAAATGTAAAACTAATATGAGATATTAGTTAACATACAATACTAGAAATGAAACCATACATATATATATCAACTAACTAATTCCCTTGGGATAACATGACTACATTACATTTCAAACATCTTTAAATCATCCCAATCCTATAACGAAGATAAACTACTCACAAGTATACATGTTAACACCATCAGATAAAATGAACAAACAACATCAATTACATTACATAAATGATAAGTACCCATCTGGAAACACGTGACAAGATCAAAAATATATATACTTTACATTTATTATATGATTTTACATTGTTACAAGATTACAACAGTACAACCATGCTTCCCAACTTGAGTGGGAATGATACATCAACTACATAGAGTAACACAACTGAAATGAACATGATACATATCATCAACATTATCTCCAAGATCGGTGGAGTTTTGGATTCACTGCAATGGTACAACTCTATGCTTCACGAACTCCGACTAGGAACCCAATGGGGTGCATAACACGTTCCACCCGACCATGTGGACCCTAAGGTCCACCCCCCGTGCTAGGAGATGACAAGAAGGACCCACAACATAAAACAGTCAAGCAAACAAGGCTAACAAAACTCCACAAACAAATGCAAAAAACAATCATAAAGGACAACCACTTCTAGAGGTACATAAACAACCAGGGGAAAACAAACAAGACAAGCAAGGTTGCTAAAAGGAGGAGTTTCATCACATAAGCTCGATAAAGGGTACCCAATGTGAATCTTCCTAGGTTACCGGTGGGTAAGTGCACCAAGATGGTTCCCAAAAAGGGGGCTTAAGTGGCCACTTTTTTTCTGAAATCAAGAAATGCTAACCTTGGATGTGAAATTGAGGATAGTTACAATCAAATTTTGAGATGGAACAAAAACAAGGATCGAAGTGCTCTGAGTCTACTTTCTAAACTACTAATTTATTTTGAAAATGGTTGATATTAAGTGGTTCAAAAGAGGGATGTACACAAATTAGTGTTGTTTTTGTCAGAAAAACATAACATAGCAATTCTTGTACGACCTGAGCATGGTAAACTTTTTTTAGTATTTTTAAAATCGCTACAGTCAGAAGTTAGCTAATAGCATCTAGTTGATGCACAATTTTTCTGATAATTTTTTAATGAATATTTGATTTTTTACTAATTTTCTAAGTGGGCACTTCTTGAAAAGCAGAATTTTGGCTGTGCTCCCCCTAAATTTTTTTGAAAATAATTGATTTTTTTTCTTCTTTTTTAAAAAATTTGTAGAATGGAGTCTAGTTTCTAAAAATGTGATTTATTTGAAATTTTGATGAACGGTTAATTTATAACAAAAAAAACACCAAACACTGCTTTTTGGAAAAAAAGACATACAAACAAAATAAATTATGGATGAAAGGCTTCACATTGTCAAAAAGTGAAAAAAATTACATCGTTGGATAGCTAAGAGAGAACATAACATTATCCATGTTTTTTATTTTGTCGATATTTAACTAGATGCAATCTTGATGGTGAGCACGGACCTGATTATGTGAAAAATTGTAGAATTTGCAAAAACACGTCTTTGGCCTTGTTGGGAATGCCCTCCAACCTTTGGGTTGGTATTCCAAGGCAAATAATTTCACTTTTTTCTTTGTTTTTAATGTGAAATACTGCGAGCTCGTTTTGTAAAAAAAAAATTCAAAAGTGGCCAGAAAATTGGTACCCAACTTCATCCACCTACCCCGACCCCATCCTAGTTAAACCCTAGCAACCTCTACCGATCCCTGGCCCCCATTCTCATTCATGCGAGATCAACATACCTTTCAAGAGGACAAGGCAATCGATCTTTTCCATTCCAGTCCTTTCCACTCATCTCAACCCTAAATGAGCACTTGATCCATGAGTGAGGCGTACCATTATCTTTTATTAATGTGAAAACTACCCAAAAAACCCCCTAATTAATTATTAGGTTATCACTGATTAAAGAAACTCTCAATGAGTTACCCGTATGCCACTTTGTGCACTGAACCCCACTGAGAGCCACTCCCCCTACTAACAACAAAAGACTCTCAGTCACTAACTAGGTAAGCCAACTTGCACAAACTAGCAAAGCCATATAAATATGCACACAAAATGAGGCACATGCACCACCTCCCACAAGATCCTCATAGTACAACAATTTTCGTAGTGCAAGGCTTCAACCCACACAATTCAAGTATAAAGATCAACCACTTTCCAAAATGAAAAAATCATAAAGCCACCCACTTCCTGGTGAAACAACATAAAATTCATGCAAACACTCATGGATTGATATGGGTTACCCAAATGCAGATCTTCCTAGGTTACCCTGGCAGCCTCACCTAATCCCCAACCCCCATACCAACTGATGCAAGTAAAAACCATACTCCCCTCTAACCTCCGGAAGACTAACAAACCACTAAAACAAAGGTTCCCCATCAAAGTGACCACAATAACAAGATCTCAAAAGGCTATTTTCAATCCACAATAATCAATTGTAAAAACAACCAACTGGGCATCCACGAGAGACCTCAATTTTCTCCTCACATGATACCCAACCACTAATTACCCAAAAACTTATAATTTGTCTAATAAACAACTTTAACAAAATCAACCACCACAACAACAATAGCTTTCATTCGATTCACAACTCAATCCAAAAGTCAACCCAATTAACTCATTTTTCACAATCACTTACAATAATCAATAGTACATCAACCTATCAATGCATTCAAGGGGAAACATTATTTGCATAGTTCC
The DNA here is from genome assembly GCA_007258455.2 of Sequoia sempervirens. Classification (NCBI taxonomy): domain Eukaryota; kingdom Viridiplantae; phylum Streptophyta; class Pinopsida; order Cupressales; family Cupressaceae; genus Sequoia; species Sequoia sempervirens. Next base: position 685,805,003 of record VDFB02193867.1, read on the forward strand.
TAAACTCATTTTCTAAACACCAACTTTACCTAATAACCATTCACACAATAATACACAATGTCAATGATAAAGTTCAACGAATATACAATTCAAGTATAGGAGAACATGTTACAAAAAAAACCTCATAATTTTTTAAAAAGGATATTATCTTAAGTTCCTCTAATATCCATTTACAATAAACAATTTTCTTTTCAACTATCTAAACATAAGTAAATCAATTTTCCCCTATCCATTTTACTAACCTATTCAACAACATTTCCCCATTTAAATATAAACCTATTTAGTTTATTCAACTTCTAAATATTGAAAGAAATCACCTTAAAAGACATCCCAATAATATAATTAAATCACTTAGATTATCTTCCTAATTCTTAATCATTCCCTTTCCATCTACAATTATCTAATTGCAAAATCTATTACTTCACCTATTCAAATTAAACCATTTAACTCCATAGCATTTTCTACATAACTGAGTACATGGAAAATTTACAATACAACCATTAAACAATCATAAGGAGATCAGCATATATTAATTCTCTAAGAGATAATCTAGTTCCTTTGCACAAACTAAACACCCAATTATCCAATATGTATAATCAATTCCCTTCAATTTGTAAATGTAAATAACTATTTAACTTTCCAATATATTTATCAAATCTAATTTTCTAGCTTAGTCACATACTTAATTATACAGATACATATATAATTATATGCATATATCTTTAAATACATTTCCATAATATATAGATATGTGTATAAATAATACTATATAAAAGGCAGCTTATAATATCACAGGATTAATAAAACAGTTCCTAATTTAGAATTTAATAACATACACATTTACTGCCCACCACACACACATATATATATATATATATATATATATATATATAAACTGAAATCGTGCCACTATTCTAAACCAATTCAAAAATTATATAAAACAATAAGAATGCTAACATGAATTTAGCGAATACCAAATTGGTATAACCCAGGTCAACATTAATAATGAACTTATATGGTAAGATATTTCCAGTATACAATTCATATACAAATTACAAACTCAGGCAATAAGATCGCCTTCTACAATTATATTGTAAAGTCATCACCTATATTATTTTCATCAAGGAATTCTTAGTGACAGAGGAACTGAACCACCTACAAACAAAGGCGCATACAAGCCACTAAGTTGGCTGCTTAGGCAACGACAAAGGAAGTGGAAGGAGGCGCATTGGGGAAAAACAATAGGCTTAGAAACTTTCAAGAAAATGCAACTAGCAGGAATGGAGGCAAACTAAAGTCACCAAAAAATATCTTAGATCCGGCATAGACATCAGCTAAGGAGAAACAAAACCATTGATCATTTAGATAAGATTAAAACATTCAGTGCTGAATAAAAATCACAATGATTATTATGATGGAGATTGACATGTTCTCATCCTAAACAACGAAATGGTAAGACGTCTGAACAGAAAGAAATTAGACTCGGTTCTCCATAGTGCAACCGTCAAGAAACCCCATTCAAAATCCATAGAAATTATTTTCGAAAACCAAAAGAAATCCATCATAAAAGAAAAATCTCTCAAAAAGGATAGTTATTTATCAAGAAGGAAGGCTCATCCATTTCTCCAAATCCCAAAAATCTATTAAAACACAAAAATCTCCAATTAAACTTCAAGTTTCCCTTTTCGACAATTAGTTCACGACTATGCATGCTTTGCATGCAAACTCTTTCCATGTTTTCTTATTGCTTCAACAACTTGTTTTAATAACTGATTGTCCCATAACACTTTCCAATTTAATATTTTATTTTAAATCATATTATTTTTCTCATTGTATAATTAAATCTTAATAATAATTATAATTATAATAATTATCTTTACATTTAATTATAAAAATACATTATCGCGTAACAATTTACTCTAATAAATTAATTATTAAAGTATCCCTTTCAAACTTGATTTATTTAATTATTTATTTAATTCAAAATTTAATTCACAACCTTATTAAGCCAACTTTAATTCAAACAACTCAAATTAAAACTTATCAAACACTGTGAAAAGGTTGAACAAGGAGTGGTACTATAGATATTTCCTATTGAGGTCAAGCTTATTCCTATGGTTGTGGTTGGGGGTTTTCTTCTGTTCCAACTTGTTCCCTCTCTAGCATCTCCTATTAAGGTAGAGAATGGTTTTGTTGGAAAGGTGAAGAAGGTGTAAGGGGACTTTTGTTGCCCTTTTTGTTGTTTTTTCTCTTACTTTCTTATTGAGGTGGAGAGTTAAGGTGGGTAATGCAATCTATTTATGAGTTATGAGATATGCTATCCTCATCTAGATTTGATGGCATTTTTGTTAGGGAGTTTTTATTGCCAGTATTTCAGCCTGGTTATCTTTTCTCCTATTGAGGTGGAGAATGAGATTAGTGACGATGATACAAACTGGTATCTACATCCTTTGAAGCACATGTAATGTTCTGATCTAGTTGTTGGCTAGTTTTTTTTGTTATTCCTAGCTTTGGATCTACCCTTGTTGTGCAGATTTTTTGTTGTAGGTTGGCTTTTATTTGTCTTTGCTATATCTATGGTAGTGTTCTGTGTGGATAGGGTTCTGAGTCCCTTCAAAAATTTCTTGTAAAGGGTCTTGGGTCCCTTCAAAACCTATCTTTCCCCTTTAATCAAAATAAATAATGATGTTTTATGATTAATTTTTAATAATAAATGCATTTGTATAGGACAACTAAAAAATGCAAATGAATTGCAAGAAAATTATATAATGTGAGTGATTTAGCATATGTTTAGATCTTTAACACTTTTAATAAAAATAGGAGGATAATAGTAGATTACTTGGATTACATATGCATCTAAGAAACTTGGGAAAAGTGCCCTAGATGACTCATGGATGGGTAATTTTAAGCATTCGACCCTCAACACAATGTTCAAAGATAAAAAAAAATGTAGATACAAATTTGTAACAATTCAGCTACCAAATATAAAAATACATTTTTGGAGAGCTATAATGCATTTGTGAATGTGAAAATGAGAAAAATATGATTTCTATAAAATATAATTTTGCACATGTAAGTATTAAATACTTTTAATGTTTGTAGGAATCCATGTTATGGGAGAAGCCTATGTCCATGAAAGTTGGGAAGTTCTACAAAAATATCTTGTATGAAATTTTGTGTAGAGAAATGGTGTGTGGATGTTGGGAAGTATTTCTAAGGTCGAAACTTTGTTGTGATGTATACATCACCACAAAGTGTTATTATACATAAATACAAGAACTAGGAGGATTTACGAAGTTTGGAAGTCAAACATATACCCTTCATACTTTTGCAATCCTACAAGCCTAAGATTTGTAGAAATGTAAAAATTAGAAGGAAGCAAGGAGTTGGAATATTTTCACATTATTATAAGAATTTTATAACCCCATAGAGACTTTGTGTCCAAGTGAAACATGAGTGGGGATTTCAAAGTCTAAATAAAGTATAAACACCCTTCACATCTATAATTTTCCATAAAATACAAAGGACTTTTGGGAATATGGGAATCTTAAGGTTATGAGAAATAATACTTGTCAAGAAGTTTCCATGCATTCATATATTTTCATTTAAACCAGTTTTTGGAATTAAATATTGACAAGGACTCACATCAAATGTTCCTAATTTCCATTATAACTCTACATCTTTGCAAGATTATGAAAATTTAACCTTTTGTACTTGATCTTTTTATAGAAAACTTCGAATGATTTCCTCAATGATCCAAGGCTCATTTTTTCAATGAATAAAACACTCTAAAATCATGGTTACACTTATTGAAATTCCATGAAGAAAAAGACAAGATTGGATGAAAATTTTAGATTAAAATAAAGGTTATCCAATGGGGAAGATAGATTCTATGAAAAAAAATAACCCAAGTCATAATAAAAAAATTGAGGTGATAGGATCCCAAGGTTTGAAATGCATGGTATAGGCCAACCTTAAAAGGCTAAGTTGGTTATCCATTAGGGTTTGAAATTTTCTCTACATTCCTCAAGATATGTAGTCTATCAATTAAATTTTAAAACCTAAAGTTTAAATTACCCTTCCATTGAAGTTTGGAATTACCTTGGAAAATTACTTGAACATGCATTTTGCAATTAGCATTGCAAGGTCCAAAATACATATGTATCAATCTTTGAAATACCAAAGTGAATCTCCTTAGAATTTGATGTTTTGTATATAGACTATAAATTACATGAGTGAAACATTTTAAATGGACTTCAAAGTATAAGGTGTCTATTTGGAAAGTTTAGAGTTGGTTCCTCAAGGTGCACAATTTAAAAATATATCTTTAGAATCTAAAACCTAAGAGGTAACATGCAATATGTATTCCAAGGCCTAAGAGGTCTTCTAGAAAAAAAATAGAGTTTCATCTTGAACTTGTATGTTGTAATTTATACTCCAAATTCAAATCCTGTGTGACTCATATCCTAAACCCTAATAACATACTAAATTATTTTTAAAGCTTGAGCCAATGTAGATGTCATATCAAACTTTGAAAGTATAAGATTTTGCATATTGGTTGTTTTTATTTAAGATAGAGTAGTTATATTTTTTAATTTCCCATTACCTAAGATGTTAAGAGGTTTTTTGATGGGAAAGTTGGGTTTATAGTGTGGCATAGGAACCTTGACCCTTCTTTAGATATCAATAATATAGTTAATCATGGTGATTTTGATTATTTTTAATAATTATTCCATTTTTATCACCATGCTTAGTGTAACGGTCTGTGTTATGTACATCATAACATCTTGTTGTGGTACCTTGTACACATAGGAGTGCATATATTGTGTTCAATGTCACTATTCTATCACAAAAATGTATCCATCTAGTTTGTGGTTATTAATGTAGTAGGCATAAGATTGGGGAATTTTACTCTTGTAAATCATTCATCTATCATATTTTAAAGGTGTTTGTACCCCAAATTTGTGTCATTAATCTCTAAGAAAATATGAATTTCTATGCTCAAGGTTGTTGCAATGATGGCCAACAAATGAGAGAAATTGAGATATTTGACTCTACAAAACCAAGGTGGGTGACCCTATTTGATACAATATTTAAAATAAACACTATATTTGTGTTATAGTATATAACAAATACTAAGATTCATATAATATGACAAGGACCTTTAAAATCAAGGATAACAACTATTGCATTCCCTGTGTCATTGAATTGAAATTTCTAGTATGAATGAATTAATATAATTAAAGAATTAAATGGGCTGGGAAAGGAGATTTAATTTATAATAAGTTCCTTCCAAGGAATCATAGAATCCATAGTTCATTGGCTTCTTTTTTCTCATAACAAGAACATTCTCTATGGTTTAATTTTTTAGTACTTCCTTACAGTAGTAAAAACAATCGTATATGGTTCTGACATTTAGAATCCTACTTAATGATTCATTGCAATCCCCATATCTCATACTATTATTAAAGACACATTTATATTATTCCTTGGATAAAAACTAACACTAGATAACAACTTAACATAACAAATGTGTGTAAAGAAATCTATAACCCTTAGTGACTTCTTTCAAATACATACAAAAATACAATTGGAGATGATACAAATTGTGAAAATTCATTCGTATTATTCATTCAAGAGTAAGTATTAAAAAAAAGATAGCAAAAAAGTACTTGTATATTCCAAATAGTGACACCCTATAGTCAACATTTTCCTTCACTTTTTCCAAACTTCTTACATTAAAAATATCTAGCCTATTTATAGAAAAATACAAAGAAGATCCCCATTGATGAGTAACACTTATCAAATTACAATAACATGATGAATAATTTATGAATTAAATGGGAGGGAGACACTAAATCACTTAGGATAAGTTCGCAATCTCCCACAAGATATTGAATTTTTTTTTAGATAATAACCATACTATAACCACCATTTTTTATGATGATTCTACACCAAGGTATCATGGTGATGTGGAAAAAGTAAAAATGATCTAGATTTAACCACCCCAACTAGTGTTGTGATTTTTTCCAAAGGATATTTTTTTATCAAATGTGTTGATACTAGCACCAAAAACTTGATATTTGGAGTCAACATAGATCTTCTTTGTCCAAAAATCGACATCTTTAGTCCAAGCTAAAAAAATACAGATGAAAGAAGAAGAATGATGATGTAATTTGGAACCATCTTGTAACAAACCTTTTACTACGTAACTGGCTAATAAATAGCCACTATGCTTATTACACATTTCAATCCTGTTAAGAAAATTTTGAAGCTCATAAAAGATGAGAAGACAAACACCACCATTCATAAAAAAATTGTTGAGCAAGCTAAACCACTTATAAGGATGTAGTGTTAAAAATTGTCACCCTTAAAAATTTCACATTATGCTTTGTCCCCCTTAATTTATTGGACTTAATTAAGCCCCTAATTTCCTAAATTATGCATTCCAAGACCTATTTTTACCACTTTCCAAAGGATTTCAAGCATTTAATAAATGAAAACAATTGATGTTTCCATCCTAACATTGAAATTATTACAAGATAGTGCCAAGAACCATGAGCCCATGGGCGTATGGGTCCCCCCATCTTGTCTAGGACCAATTTTTAATATGTTGTTGGCAGCATTTTAATATTCAAAATTCAAATTTTAAGTGTCGGCTTTTGGGATCTAATTTTTTGGGAAATTAGCGCAATTGTACATATAATACCTAGTTATTGCATCATTTCGAATCCAACAAGAAAATTATTGGAAAAATTATGATCAAGAGAACTATTGTGAAAGTCAAGAGTAGAATTTCAAAGCTTTATTGCAGCAATTCAAGATCCAACATCATGTCAAATTCTATGTGTGTCCATGTTTTGTGAAGGCTAACCCTTGTTGTAGGTCTCCAAAGCATTCAAGCAAGAAAGATCCATTTCCTTGAGGTAATGTGCATGACTTTAGTTCTTCAAAGAATCCATTGAAGAGTGACAAGTTGTAGCATTTTTTTATTTCATCATTCCTTCCTTTCAAATATCATTTATATCATTGACATTGTCATTGTGGAAGTGGAAAAACGTACACAGGGTTTGACTGAGGAAAGCCCCTAAATGGCCCAACATTTTCTCTCTTTGAATGTGCAAGTTATAGGTTTGAAGAGGATTGAGGGAAGATTGAAGACAAGTTTTCAATTGTTGGCATTCAAATCCCTAAAATTTGTCAAGCCACAGAAACTCACCTATAGAATTACCTGATGACATTTCAAAAACTCTGAAATCAAGAAATAAGAGGTTAGATCCAACATCAAAGGACTAAAATTTTAGTTTTAGGACCTCCATTAGGGACCCATACACCCCTAGGCTTCTGATTCCTCCTATACATGCCAAATCAAAAAATTTATGATAGGTGCATAATCTCCAGTAGTTCTCATATCTTCTTGCAGTTTATTGTTTCAGTATGTGTGTTTCTAAACTATTGCATTTATCAAATTAGGTCATATAGTTCAATTAGGCTAATCATTTCCATTCCATTCCTAAGACTCAAAATAAGGATATTTAGGTCTAATTGGATCACCTTCATGGTTGATAGTTAACCTATTCACCTTGTTGATCTCCCTCTTTAATGAAACTTAGAAAAAGACGCCACATAATAATTAAAATCCTAGGTTATATAAAGTAGGACGTAGGGTTCCATTTTTCTTTGTTTCATTTTTGTGAACCCAACATGTTAACATCATAAACCTTATGAAATTGGTGCTCTTTCAAATGCTAGATCTAGGTTTTGCATCATATTGTTTTGCATTTCTCATTTAGGGTTTCATATTTGCATAATAAAAAGTCATAAAAATCTAAAACTATTGCATCATAGCTTGTATTAGGATTTTTTTTAATCATTTAGATCATTTTTTTATTCAAAATTGCATTCATAAGTGATCCCTTTTGTTTACACATTATCATACATTTTCATTTGAATCACATTGAGAAATTCTAGAAAAATAGTCATTGTCAAACCTATTTGCAAATAGAAACAGAAACCTTAAACAACTTAAACTTTCAAATTGTCAATTTTCGAACCCCCTATCAAGGACTTAGATGCCCCTGGGCGACCCTGTCCTTGTACAGGTGCATCAATAAACTTTTTCACAGGTTTATGTCTTTGTCTACTCAATCTATAGGTACTTGCAGATCTTTGTCTTAGAATTAGTAATTGCATATTTCATATAGTGCATAAAAGGTGAAAAAAAGTGAATTGTTTGTGTTTCAAAATTGCATCAAAATCATCATTTTTAGGCCCTTTTATTTCAGAATCAGTAAATTATTGCATTTTGGATTTAAAATTTTCATTCATAACTTGTTTAGACATCTTAAACATTCTTGCATTTTGCATCAAATTGGTATAAACTAACCTAATTATGGGAAATTACTTATTGTTACAACTATTTGCAAGTAGAAGCGGAATCCTTAAGAATTGAAAACCTAGTCAAACTTTGAATTTTTAGAACCCCTATTGAAGACTCGAATGCCCCTAGGCAACTCTGTCCTACTATCTAGGTATAGGTAAACTTTTTTTGTGACATAATACTCTTATGAGCCTCCATCCAGATTTGTTATATGATTGATCTTCACCTGTGGATTAACAGTCTAAACCACATTGTAAAATTTTATTATGGATATGTGTTTTGGTAAAATTTGGATGTCCTTCAAGTCTTTGGTTGATGTTTCAAGCTATGTGTTTGGTGATAATTCTAATGCTAAAAATGGCATTCATAATCCTTCACCTCCCACTGCATGTCCTCATGAGATAGATATCTTGGGCCAAGATGAAGAAAGCATGCATGAATTAATAAAAAATTCTTTGCATAACCTTGAAAATAATGCAACCTCTTATCCCTTAATGCAATGGTTTAATAACCCATGTTAACAACCAACGCTTCCTACAATTCCACTGCTTGAAATGTTCAACCTCTTACATCCTAAAATTGAATCACAAGTCATATCTCAACCACTGAACATAAAGAAACCTATTCATAACACTCACAATTAAAAAATATCTATTGATGTTCCTCCATATTATGAGAACAAAGTCACCAACACACCCATCAACCTAGAAGAGTGCTATGGTCAAGGATTTAGGATCTTGAGAAAGCAAGGATATGACAAATAATGAACATGAAATCCACCCTCTCTTAGAGAAAACACCATCAAAAGATACCAAAGGATTAGGTTACCAAGATCCTCCAATTTCACAATAAACATCTAAACCACTAACCAAGAAATGCAAACTTGAGAAGTTACCTTTCCTACATCCTATAACCAAGACTGAAAAGACCTTACTTCTTAACCTAGGACTAATTACATTACCACCTATCTGTGAATGATAAGATAAGAAAGGAAAGAGTACAAACATGTCTTGTTGTGCATATCACAAAACACTTGGACATCTTATTGATGAATTTCATTCTTTAAAGAAGATATTGAGAGAATTTAACCTCTACAAGGATAAATTTGAGTTTTTCATAGATTAACATTCATTTGTTGTGCTCCTTGTCATGTGGTAGTTGTAGCATTATAACATATTCACTACCATTCATGAGGGTATAAATGTAGCTTTATGCAATTATATTTTATCTTACAAGGAGCACCATATCAAGCTCACCTTTGTCCCTATACTTGGGGGACAAGGGTTTATATAGCCTTATCCTAGGATTATTCCTTATAGAAAGGGATCCCTTTGTATTTGCTTAAAATGTTAGTGTAGCAAGTACATTAACATTTTAAGGGGGGCATATAGTCCCCTGCTCATTGTTTACATGAGAAATGGTCCCCTTTTGGTGATGGTAGCATATATCTCCTAGGAAGTGTGACCTTGTTAATCAAAGTGTCACCTTATGGATCTATGTGAGTGTCTCTTTGGTTGTTATATTGGGATTGATATCCCTTAAGAGTGTGACCTCTCTTGGTATATGGCATTTCTCTTGGTGGTAATGTTATGGTTAGTATTCCCTAAGGTGTGAATCTCGTATTCCTTGACTATTCCTTTCTTGGTGGTGATGTCAAATGTGATGTTCCCTAAGGTGTGATCTTTCATGCATTAAGTAAAGCCCCTTTGATTATTTTTATTACATTTCTTGAGGTCTTTGCCTTGTCTTGTCATTTTCATTCATCCCCCGTGATGTTAAACCTTGTCATATTCATCCCCCATGATATCAAACCTTTTCATATTCATCCCTCATGATGTTAAAATTTGTCATATTCATCCCCCATGATATTAAACATTATCATTTTTGCTTCACTTTGTTCATAGGTGTTGAACTTAGTGATGCATTGACATAGAACTTTGGTACATCTTATCAAGGTTATCAAGGAGTATAACTCTTGATATAGTTATTATGGGTACACCTAGTAGACATAGTGTGTTTCTCATTTTACCTTATCTTGAGGTCTCACCTAGTGAATATCAAACTTCACTAGACCATGTGCCTTCCAGTTTGTGATTCACCTAGTAAATATCAGATTCTGTTATGGGGTGAGTCATGAATGTCCTTTAGCATGTTGCATGGCCACCTACCATAACATAGATTTATTTCTAGTGGATCCATGTGGCTCATGAGTGATGTGTATGACTTCATTCCTCATGGGATCATTCCTTGATTCAATGGATGATGTTTGGTATTTGAGACAATTTAAGAATGAGGTCTCTTTACCTTATTGACTTGAATCCTTTAGTACTAACCTTATGTTTTGTTGTGTGTTTTGCATGTGTTTTCTTCGTGTTTGTGTTGTGTTCATATTGTGTCTATTTTTATTTTATCATCATCCATATATATGTAATTCCATGTGTTTTCATCATATATGCTTCATTTTTTTAGACATGTATGTTTGTGTATGTTGTCTTGTTGCATACCTTACATGCATGTGTGTTCCTTTTTTCTTATGTTGGTTTTCCATGGGATCTTATATCCTGGGGGCTTGGCCATCTCCCTCAATATTTTTTCATCCTATCTCTTGAACATTTGTATATTTGAACCCCTCTTCACATATTTTTCTACTTTAGTGTGATTTTGAATGTAAGTTCATACTCTCACTAAAGTGGGTGCTAAATGTAGTGTTGAAAATTGTCGCCCTTAACAATTTCACATTATTTTTTGTCCCCCTTAATTTATTGGACCTAATTAATCCCATAATTTCCTAAATTATGCATTCCAAGGCCTATTTTTATTATTTTCCAAAGGATTGCAAGCATTAAATAAATGTAAACAATTAATGTTTTGATCTTGACACTAAAAGTCCTAGAACATAGGGCTAGGAGCCATATGCCCATGGGCATATGGGTTCCCCTATCTTTTTGGGGACTAATTTTTAATATGTTGTTGGTGGCATTTTAACATTCAAATTTCAAATTTGATGTGTCAGCTTTTGGGATCTATTTTTTGGTAAATTAGCACAATTGCTTATAAATACCTAGTTATTGCATCATTTCGAGTCCAACAAGAAAAAAATTGGAAATATTATGATCAAGAGCACTATTGTGCAAGTTAAGAGCAACATTTTAGAGCTTTATTGTAGCAATTAAAGATCCAACATCATGTCAAATTCTATGTGTGTTCATGTTTTGTGAAGGCTAACCCTTGTTGTAGGTCTCCAAACATTCAAGCATTCAAGCAAGAAAGATCCAAATCCTTGAGGTGATGTGCATGACTTCAGTCCTTTAAAGAAGCCATTGAAGGGTGGTGAGTTGCAAAATTTTGTGATTTAATCATTACTTCCTTTCAATTATCATTTCTATCATTGACATTGCCATTGTGGAAATGGAAACACTAACACGAGGTATGGTTGCGGCAAGCCCCTAAATGGCCCAACATTTTATCTCTCTTTGAATGTGCAGGTTATAGGCTTGAAGATGATTGAAGGAATATTGAAGACAAATTTTCCATTATATTCAAATCCCAAATTTATTTTTCCAACCACATAAACTCACCTATAAAATTACTTGATGATATTTCAACATCTCTACAAGTGAGAAGCAGAAGATCAAATGCAGCATCAAAGGATTGCAAAATCAGTTTCAAGACCCCCCATCAAGAACCCATACACCCCTAGGCATCTAAGTCCTTTGTATGTCAAATCTATTTTTTTATGATATGTGCACAATCTCTAGTACTTCTCAAATCTTCTTGCAGATTGCTATTTTAGTCTGTGTGTTTCCAGAATATTGCATTTATCAAATTAGGTCATATAGTTCAATTAGGTTAATCATTATAAATCATTTCTAGTCCATTCCTAAGACTCTAGAGAAGGATATGGGGGTTTGATTGGATCACCTTCATGGTTGATAGTCAATCTATTTGCCTTGTTGATCTCCAATGAAACTTAGAAAAAGACACCACACAATAATTAAAATCCTAGGTTCTATACATTAGGCCCTGGGCTTCCATTTTTCTTTGTTTCAAAAGAATAGTGGGGAGTTGGAGAGTCATCTTTCCAAAGGATCTCTACATCCTTTGTGGTGGATGAATGATGAGAGGTGAATAACCAATGAACAAAAACTTACAACTAGTCATTTTCATACCAATATTTCCCATTCTTTTCATAGAATCTAAGCTTTGAGAATTCTAAAATTTTATTCTATAGGTATCAAGAAAATCAAGTTTTAACAAGAAAATTTACTTACAACCATAGCTTCTTCTTCAAATGAATCTAAACTATTTTAGATTAACTCTTTTAATAGTTTAACAAAATTATTTTAACTAGATAAAGTCATAATTATTGAACTCAAAAGCCTTTTCTAACCATAATATATTGATTACTATCTCCTTAATATTGCTTTAATCTAGATTTTGTGAAAATAAAAAATTATTATCATTCTTGTCTATATGTTTAATCATTTCTAACAAAATATTGGAGACCAAGACTAGCATGCTTTAAGGGAATTTGGAATGTGCCTCAAAGACACTAAAATGTCACATAATTTAGGTTTCAAGAATTCGTATTTACCCAGTTAGAATATCAAATTCATTAGATAGCCTATTTTGGTCAATATTTTTTGCCAAATTATTTTGGTGGGCTTAATATCTAGCATCAGAGAAAATTTTAGCTTCTTTAATAAAGACCTCTAGCCCTAATTCCAATTTTAGTAAGTTATCTGACTTTGTATTACATAATCTATAGAATTAATTTTTCACCTAAAATGATTGACATAATCAAAATTTAGGTGATATACCATAATTATTCCTTCTAACCTTCCAACGATTTCATTTCACCCCCTATGTAACAAGTACTAAAGGTAGTTAACACTCTTCTTTAAAAAAAATTATGCTAGCATGGTCAAGGGTGGGGAGGTGACTAAGTTTGTGGTTAAATTTGAATCTATTGGTATTACTTCTCCTTTTGTTAGTGCCAATAATCACAAGGAGACTATTCATACTAGTGTTGGAGGCAAGCTGATGGAAGAGGAGGCTTTTGTTGATAAGGGTGGGAATAAGAATAATGTTTTGATTAATGAGGTGAACACAGATGGGCCTGGGGCTAGAACTAGAAACAAGGCTAAGGCTTAGGTTGGGGCTCCTGACAAATAATTGTCTAATGTCTTGGATGATGCTCAAAAGGTTGCGGCAAGCAATGTGGAGTTTGTTGATATCCTAAAGAACATGTAGTGTTGTTGTTTGGGGTCCTCCTTTTTGGCTAATGTTTTTTTGTTGGTTCGTTGTGTATGGGCTGATATATAATTATTGTACCTTTTTTTAGTTTCAGCTACTTTCTTTTGTAAAGGGTTTTGGGCTCCTTCAAAACCCATTTTTTACCTCAAATCAAAAACACTTTTCTTTAAAGGATTAGAAATTATCCATTTTCCTATGATGTTCATCTTTAAATTAGTACTAATTTCATAAGTTATTGATCAAAAAATAAAATTATTACTTATTTGTTCCTAGATCTAACCCATTTCACCTTGTTTCTTTCATAAATTTCACATAGTACTTAATTTAGATCAAATAATCTCTATTAGTAATGTGAACACATTTTCCCCCCTATTAAATATTTTCCTTATTGGGATATGGTTTGAATGTGATTCTACCCCTAATGGGGGAACATTTGTCCCATTCTCTATTATAATAAAATTAAATGAGTCATTATCCTTGGATGAATAAGATCAATTCAAATGATTTGTGCCACCCAAAATAATGATATTTGGCTCTCAAAAATCTATAAAAATATCATTCCTACACTTATTATGAAATCCACATCCACAATCTCCAAAATACACAAGATGCATCCACACATCATATTTCTTTCCTAGTCTTTACATTTGGACTTCTTCATTTCCATCTTAATTTTTTGGATGATCACCTTCTTGTCACTAGTGTAGTGGATATATATGGATTTATATAAATTTTTCATAAATATTATGTGGTCCATGGTGTATATTGGTTGCAAAATTGTGTTAGTTGTTCCTTTCATTCCCTCTTGGTTCCAATTTCTTTGTGTGCATATGTTAATGTCATAGTGGCATATGCTTGCTAGAACTTGGTTAGTTAGTCAATGTAAAGTTTGATCTTCTTTGTCTTGTATTTTCTCTTGTATTTTTTATGTGATAGAGAGTTTATTAAGGATGAGATACTTACATATATCTCATGGCTTGATGGGATCTATTCTCTTTTCCTTGTATTATATACTTATTATAATTCATTCCTTCAAAATTATAATCGCTCATAGTATGGATCTTCTAGATGTCTTAACGATGATTGGATATGAATTTGAGGTTATTCTATGGGATCAATTAATGTTGTGCAACATTGCAAGGGAAAATAATGTCTTAACAAGGATATTCAAATTAGGTTAATATCAATATATAATCATAATTATTTATAGTAAATCAATTTAACTATATATACTAACTTTGAAGGATTTATTGACTACTATCCTAGGACTATCCACTATCATACTCAACCATGAAAATCATATGGGACTATTATCCTACCATTTGGAACCCTATTACTCATGCAATCACCATGAAAGAAGGTTTATAGAATATCACTAAAAGAAGTAATGATGGACATCTTCACAAAAAGGAGAGTTTTCAAGAGTTTATGGCTTTCGTAATCCACATAATAGTGCACTAACATATTGAGACAGACATACAAACTCACAAGATCATAAAATCCCATGAATACATGCTAGAAATGAAATATTTAGGTTTCATCTAAGTAGCTGAGTTTAATGTGTACTACCCTAGAAAACCTAAATATTTCATTTTTCTAGTATGTATTTTGATATTTCGTGATCTTATGGGTTGTTGTGACTATCCATGCATGTCAATGTATTGTTATCTGGATTATGACAGTCGAAAGCTCTTGAAAACTCTCCTTTTTCATGAATATATACACCATTACCTCTTTTAGTGATCTTCTATATGTGACTGAGAATTATAGGTATGGGTCAATTACACTTGATCCATGATGAATCAAAGCATAATTTAGCCACTAAACCTCAATCTTAAACAAGATCATTCAAATTAAAGATAAAATAAACATTTATTGAAATGAAGCATTCTAAATATAAAAAAACATTGAAATGTCTATTCTACCCCATTTGAAACTTTTCATGTTTTGGAATTGGTGTTGTGTTGATGTGGAACAATGACCCTTTCCCAATCTAGTGATCAGTGAGCTTGTTTCAATCGATTTTATTGAAGAGAATCAATGAAACCGTTGTGATAAATGGATGAAAACATGATTTATGCTAAATTGAACATGATGCAAGATAAACTAACATGATTTTATGCTAAAATTGATCTAAGTATGTAATTGCTAAGCTAATCTAAGTTATATTTAAGCTAAAAGATACAAACCCTAATTTATAAACAAGCTAAGATGGATGCATGGAAGCCATTAATTGGAGCTTAAAACTAATATGCAACCAAAAATGAACTAAAATATGCTAAAAGTGAGTAAAGTATTGACAAGATGTCGTTAGGTCCTAACACATTAGTGAATAATCACATCATTATATCGATTGAGCAGTGTCAAAAGGCTATTTGCAATAGAAGACATCTCAATTCTCTCTCTCAGGTTCTCTAAATGCTAGTCAACCGAATAAATATTCTAAACTAGATGGTCTCTAAACCTAAAAGCAATGAATTATCTATCTAGAAAGCAGGAAATGATCTTAAACTAGAAAGCAAAGAACTATAAATCGAAAAAAACATCACCACTATACTAGAAAGTATAGAAACGATTAACCTAAAGAATGCATAAATTTTTGAAGAAGTAAAACATGTAAATAAATTAGGAAACATTATCTAATGTATAACAATCCAAATGTGAACAAGAAAAAATTTAATAGAATCTACTAAAGTAAGATGCTTCGGACATTCAAATGTTAAGTTTAGAAACTACAAACTCAGCTACAACTTGCAGGCTTGACACTGACAGCATAATATATACTCATGAAAATGGATTTCAACTTCAACTGTTATCTACTAAAGGAAAATACAGAATAAGGAATAGAATACTTATATATCTATCTATAACCCTCGAGTGGCCAACTCCCGGGTGTGTCTACAACTACCTCAGATCACATGCACTAGAAATTCTCTAAGCTACTTCATTCCAAAGACACATCCATAGTACACAGTAATTCAAAGAGTGGCAAGAAAACTCATATTCATATGGTAGCTTTTACTCATAAAACAAATTTGCAGCATAATGATAATCTTCTTCTCTATTCATTATTTGTAACAGTTACATATTTAAATGAAAAACGAATAACAAAAATCTTATTTTTTAGTTGACAGAGTCTTTTTAATAGATTTCCAATAGCCAAGGGACTTTAAATCCCGTGATATACAATATTAAAGAGGCTCACATGAGCCATAAAGTTTTTGAAACTAAAAAATAACAAAATAATAAAGATTCAACCAAAACGTGTGCTCCTGGAATTCTAGTGCCTGCTCGCTTGTTTTCAAAAGTATGAAGATCCACATTCATTTCCCTTCTGACTAGAATGGCGATTAGAAGTGGAGTTGACCTGTGAAATACTCAAGACTAAACCATTAAATCAGCATAAGCTAGTTTAATTTGATCAACTCCAAGAAATAAAGTTTGTATGCTTATTCATAGAAAGAGAGCACTTATTTTTCCTAAAGGTAATCAATTGGCAAGGTTATTAAGGCTAAAAGGTTTAGATTTACATATTGATCCCATTATACTAATGAGGTTATTTGTACCTCATCATTTCCTCCCCTTCCTAAGTCTGAGCAGGTCCTCCTGCTCTCTGGTGTGTCCCTTGTCCATCATTCCTCCTATTCATTTCCTCATACTTAGCACTGAGATCATACACATCATCTACCTTTGTGTCCAATATCTTTGGATTCCTCAAGAATCCCTGATGAAAAGTGACTCTTTGTCTCCATATAGCAAAATTGTCTTCACTTTGGTCTAGATTGGTATACACTAAAGGATGTGGTGAAAGAAGCAAGGGATGTATGTACCTCATACCAATCTAGATGATCTTTAATTCCTCTAGAATTTTTTCCAAAGCTATTGCTCTTCCGTAGGACCATCTAATATTAAGAGGTGAGATTATTTCCCTCTTTTTGAGATGCATAGGAAGAAGGTATACCTGTATTCACTTGCACGCCATGCTGGTCCTATTAATTGTGGCCTTTGTTCCTGAAACTAATCATGACACAACCTGAGATTGTTATTGTATTTAACCTATACTTCCTTTTTAAGTTTGACACCCAGAAATTGTTTCTTGAAAGAGAGAGGCTTCCTATGAGGGTATCTTATTTACAACCCTACAGTCTTTTCTACCTGAGCATACTCTCTTGATCTGTCTTCCCAGTGAAGCTGATTTTTCATAGTGGACATGAATGATCTTAGTTCTACTTATCCCACAAAGAAGTTAATAAATAAATTTGTATACTTTTCTAAGAGAAAATTGTGAACAAAGAAATCACATAGTAAATTTTTCTATTCAAGGAGTGATTCAATAAATACTTTTACAAATTCCTTGTCATCGGGATCATGAGGTTGGTTTTGGTGAATCCTTTGCAATTTCCATCTTAAAATATGCTCATTAAGAAGCATGGAGTACAACCTAGATGGTCTTCTATAGGCTAATAGCAATTCACTAATTTCATAGGCATGCTACTTACCCCTATAGTCCTGATGGAAATATTCTTTTAACATGATTAATTCCCTCTTTAACCTATTATTTTCAAATTCCAGATCCTTCAAGAGGTAACAATGCTTTATCCATTTCATTAATATTTGGGGAATACGTACCTGGAACCAGTATATAACAATAGGTTCATTTTGTGTCCCCCTTGATTCCATTATTGGTTGAGTGTCACTCTCCTACAAACTTTATTCTAGCTCCACAATTTTACTCACAAAGGAATTTTACTCAATTTCTAGCCGATTCTTTTCTTCTTCAAAAGCATTGAACAATTGCATAAAATTACTTTTCAAATCTTGAATACACTTATCCTTTTCACATAAAGAAACCTAATGTTACTTACCCTGTTGATTCCATTGTTGGATTTGGTATTGTAGCTACTCAATAAGCTTGTGTTTTTCCTCCATTTGTGCAGTCAATTTGGAAATTTCCTGGTCACTTTTATGTACAATGGCAGTTTGCACCTCAATTTCTTCTTTCTGTTGGCTAATTTGTGATTCGTCATCTTGCAACCTAGCTCTCAACCCTTCAATTTCTATCTTTAACTTTTCTAATTCCTCATTTCTCTAATTGGATTCTTCATCCCCTAAGTCCATAGAGAAGGATGCATGAGGAATTTCTTCATCAAAATGAGGCATATTTTCCTCTTTGGTGTCCTCAGGAAGGGATGAGTGGGGCACTTCTTCCACTTTTTCATCAACATGGGGTGCATTTTTTGCCTCATTATTCTCAGGAAAAGATGAGTAAGGCACTTCTCCTTCATCAATTTGATGTACATTTTCTTCAATTTCTGGTATATACCCTGCCCTATCAAGAAATGAAGAGAATCCTCCCACAAGCTCATCTTAATTATGCTCCCTTCCTTTTCTTCAAGGGATAGGCTTTCCTTGTTCTTTTCCCTAGGAAATTGATCCCCTTGTTTCATTTGTCACCTCATTATCAAGTGGATTGTCAATTTCTACCACCTTTATTGAAGTCCTGACCTTTTTCCTTTTTGAAGTACTACCTACATCTTGGGGTTTGATTTCACTGGCCCCTGAAGATAACTGTTTACTCCTCCATATAGGAGAATTTGTTTGAAAAATAACTTTACTTCATTTCTTTTTCTTTTGAGGAGGTCCTCCTCTCCTCTAGAATGTATAATTCCCACCTCCCCTTCCTGTCCTGGGGTTTGTAATTCTTCTAGCAAGGTTTTTGATGCATCACCGTTGGGAGTCATGGAGGTATATTGGGATTCAGGGGTGCCTAATACCTCTGAGGAGGGTTCTTCTACAGATTGCTCCTTTTGTTTAGAGGATTCTCCCTCCTCAAGTGACCTCCCTTGCTCCTCATTTTCAAATTTCCATAGAAACCTTTTCCACTTCTTTTCTGGCTTTTTGCAGAAATGGTATTTACATATTAGCTATATTAGACCATGATGTTTAAGGGGCCTCGTCCCAATTTTATACTTTTCTATCATAGAGGTGACTAAATGGCAGAGAAAAGCTAGTAAATTTACCCTAAGAGTAGGGTCCTCGATGTCATGGCATAAATGAGTCAGCAGGTGAAAAGGGGTTCCCACAACTGTAGTCATTTGTCCCTCACAAGTAAAATACTTAATAATCCAGACTACAACAAACCTCCAGGGTTCTGGAAGAGACATTCTATGAATTCCTTTATTCTACCCCATGGTCTTTATAGTCATTACAGGTTGGGGTTCCCCTTCCCTATGAAATAGTCCTATTAAATTCTGATAAGGAACATGAGAATTTTCATTCAAAATAACTCCTTTATTCTCAAGACCGGAAAGATGAGCAATAATTTTTGTACTTACCCAGAATTGTTTGCCACACACCATGGTCTTCCCATCTGCAATTTTTTTGAAAAATTCATTCACCAACTGCTTTGTGTGCCTTTCAAATTGTTTCATGAAGTCCAACCATCCAACTCTCTAGAATAATGCTGCTATATTGCTCAATGCCAACAATGGTGCTGCAAAAGTTGGCTCAGACTTCTTTTTAGCGCCTCCCATTTCCTTTGTTTCCTGGAAAAAAATTATAGGACTCTGGAATGCTTGCTTCTTTGAATTATAGATAGAGAAAGAGTTATGTGTTGATATACTCAATGAGGAAAGAATTAATTACCAACTTGCTTGTCACCTTATTGCATAATGATGATGGCCTTTCATGGGAAATTACAACTTTTGTTGTACTCTTATCAATCGTGTAGAGGGCACAAGTTTCAAAATTACAAGGGGGATGGATCATGCCAATTAATTAACCTTTATTGGAAATAAATACTAACCCTTTAAATGAATGAATTCACACAAACCTTAAGTCTTGTCATTAGATCAAACATAACTCACTTACACTGATGTAATATTCATATGGTTGGCGAGGGTGGTGGTAGATAATAATAGCATGGATGGGATGGTTGAAGTGATGGTGGAAATTATTATGGCAGAAAGTTGGTATAATGATCTTATTTATTATGGAAATATTTGGTATAAGGTGGCAGAATAATCATAAGGGAGCTGATCTCATGCAACATTAAAGGACAGGTGTGCGTGGAACTTAGGAAAAATCAAAAGAAAATTTGGAAAAATAAAATTTTATACCAAAAATCCCATAGCACACTCAAGAATATGCAATTGAAGTAGAGAGGAAGAGAGTTTTGGATCATCATAAAGGGATGTCATCAGAACATGCTAATCAATTTGAGGATTCTGGAGCATCGTTGAAAGATGCAGCTGGAGCAACAACCAAAATTTTTGGAGCATTGTTGAAAGATGCAACTAGAGCGGCAACCAAAATTTATGGAGCATCGTTGAAAAATGCAGCTGGAGTAGCAACCAAAATTTTTGGAGCATTGCTCAAAGATGCAGCCGGAGTAGCAACCAAAATTTTTGGAGCATCGCCGAAGGATGTAGCTGAAATGAAGAAGCAACAAAATTCTAGAGCATTGCTGAAAAGATGCAGCTGGAATGAAGAAATTTGTGACATTTTGGCCTTGGCTTCTCGAAGTGTCGTAGAGTGATACATCAGAATGCAAGATCAGATTGATGAGTGGCACCAGTCTGGTATGCAGATTTTGGAGCATTGTAGCAAAAAACTCTAGAGCATCACAACAACCATGCTAGCAGATTCCAAAGAATTGTAGTAAGGTGCATTGGAATTGTGCTTGGCCAAAAGTGAAGTCCTGCAAAAGAGAGACAAAATTTTAGTCAAGTCCAAATGTCAAAACTGATGAAAAAAATCAAAGAAACATTTAGAAATGATTTTTTTTGGTACCTTGTAGAGTTGGTGAAACTATACTGACCCTACCACATCAAATTCAATGCAATGGATTTCTCCCTACGTTTCCACCATTTTTGTAAACTCTTCCTTATTAATAGGTTTACGATAAAGGCATAGTCGATGCCCATTAACTAAGAGAGTTTGGGTATCATCATCAATAGGTTTCAGCTGGACTGAACTGTTAGCAAATACTTCTAAAATTTGGTATGCTTCAAGCTAGTGTGTCCTAAGTTTCCCTTGATGATCCTTGTATTTGGAATCGAACAGTAGTGCCCAATCCCCAGTATGGAATTCTTTCTCTTTGATGTGTTTATCATGCCATACCTTACGTTGTTGTTGGATCAATTCGATCTAATGGACAATGTCCAAACGAAGTTCGTCCACTTCACTAAGTTGTAAGACTCTCTCAATTTAGGCTCTTTTGAGATCCATGCCCAATTCCATGGTTGTCCTAAGGGTTTGGAGTTCAAATTCAATGGGTAAGAGGGGCTTCTTTCCAAAGACTAACTCGTAGGGGCTATAACCAGTGGTTGATTTTCAAGTTGTTTTGTAGGCCTAGATAGCTTCTAGTAGTTTCCTAGCCCAGTCTTTCCTTCCCAAGGAAACCATTTTCATCAAAATATTTTCCATCTCCCTATTAGTGACCTCAACTTGACCGTTTTCCTGTGGGTCGTTTTCCTGTGGGTGGTAGGGTGAGTTCTTCTTGTGACTTACTTGGAAATGATTTGTGAATACCAATAGTACTTTGGACATAAATTCGGGGCCTTGGTCCATGACAATTGTCCTTGGTGCTCCAAACTTGAGAAAAATTCTATTATAGAGGAAATTGGCTACCTGTTCCTCCCTGGAAACATGTAGGGCTTGAAATTCTACCCACTTAGTTAGGTAGTCAGTACAAACCAAAATATACTCTTTTCCTTGTGAAGGAGGATCTATTGGCCTGATAAAGTCCAATCCCCATTTTTTGAATGGTTTAAGGAATACTTGAGGCTATAGGGGCATTTAGAAAGAGTTGGCCTACCCACTCTTTGACATTCATCGCATCGTCAATCTTATTTCTTGATGTCCTTGTGCATTGAGGGCTAGTAGTACCCTACTCCCAAAACCTTATGAGCTATCCTTTTAGCAGAATAATGCCCTCCCAAAGGGTCATCATGGCAGGCTCTCAAAATACTATAAGTCTCATTTTCCCTAACACACCATCATAAAACCATATCAGGTCCACATCAAAATAGGACCCCATTAATCCATTTGAAGGGGGAACTTGCTCTAATAAGACGTTTCTTTTGTTTTGATGAAAAATTGGGTGGCACTTTTGTGGTGGCCAAGTAATTTGCAATGTCGGTGAACCAAGTGGTTTTAATAGAAATGACAAAAAAAATTTCATCTGGAAACTCATTTTGTCTCGGGGCACAGTCGCCATCATGTTTAATCCAAGATAAGAAATCCGTGACTACATTGGATTTCCCTGGTTTGTCAACAATCGTAGCATTGAATTCTTGAAGGAGAAGTAACCACCTAATTATCCATGCATTTACTACTAGTTTTTTCATGAGATACTTAATGGCCGAGTGATTTGTATGCATTGTAACTTTATAACTTGTGACATAATGTCAAAATTTCTTGATTGCATGCACTACAGCTAGGAATTTGTGGTATTGTTATTTTCTGTTAGTGTCATTTTTTTGCTAATGAAGTATATAGCATATTTCCCTCCATTCTCATCTTCTTTCCCTAGAACCGCTCCAATAGCATCACCAGATGTGTCAGCATAAATATGGAACAAAATATTTCAATTAGGTCCTCGAAGGACAGGGGTAGAGATGAGTTTTTCCTTAATAATATTTTTAAATGAAGACTAACAATCAGGAATCTAGATGAAGTCTACATTCTTTTGAAGGAGC
The DNA here is from genome assembly GCA_007258455.2 of Sequoia sempervirens. Classification (NCBI taxonomy): domain Eukaryota; kingdom Viridiplantae; phylum Streptophyta; class Pinopsida; order Cupressales; family Cupressaceae; genus Sequoia; species Sequoia sempervirens. Next base: position 685,828,340 of record VDFB02193867.1, read on the forward strand.
GAAAACATCAGAGTTGCGATTTTGCTAAAGTTTTCTATGAATCTTCGTAGTATCCTGCATGCCCTAAGAAACTTCTGACATCAGTCTGTGTTTTAGGAACCTCAAGTTGTTGTATGACTTCAATTTTCTTAGGATCAACCTTGATTCCTTATGCTAAAATATGGTGTCCCAACACTATTCCTTGTTCCACCATGATCAAAAATTTCTTGTGACTTAGGGACAATCGATGATCCTCACACAGCTTCAACACCTTGTCTAGATTTGTGAGGGCTTCATCGAAAGTTGAACCATATACATTGAATTGATCCATATATACTTCCACACACTCATTTACCAGTTTAGCAAATATGGCCAGGATGGCCCTCTAAAATGTGGCAGGAGCATTACACAAGCCAAAGGGAAGATCCCTATATGAAAATGTCCCCCACGGGTAGGTAAAGGTCATCTTATCTTGGTCTTCTACTGCTACCTGTATCTGGTTGTATCCACTAAACCCATCCAAGAATGAAAAATATTTCCTCACAACCAAGTTATCCAATACTTGGTCCATGAATGGCAGGGGGAAATAGTCTTTACGTGTCACTTTGTTAATCTCCCTATAGTCTCCACACACTCTCCACTTCCCATTCTTCTTTGGGACTACAACTAAGGGTGACACCCATTTGCTGTCAAAAATTGGATAGATAAATCCTACCTACAGGAGCTTCTAAATTTTAGTTTTAACAATGTCCTTGATAACAAGATTAAGTCTTATTTGTGGTTGGCAGACAGGATGAACATCCTCAGTATAGATATGATGCGTACACACACTAGGATGTATTCCTCTCATATCTTTATAGTCCTAGGTGAATGATTTAGATCTACTCACCAGGGTGTCAAACAGTCTTTGTTCTTCCATCTCAGTCAACCAACTATTGATGTTCAAAGATTTTCCTCACAGCAACATAATAGTTTTGACTCCCGGATGGTTGGATGTGACAGTGTACATAGGACTTATCAAGGTGTTAAGTGGACAATTGTCAGGTACAGTTATTTGAAGCCAAGCAACATCTACAAAGAATTGTAATTTTTTGGGACTAAGTTCATCAAAGGGCAAGGTAGTCCAATAAAACCAATACCATCGAATTTTGTTTGATCTATGTTGATTGGATGTCCCATGATTTCTTGCACGTCTGACATCTCCTCACTGCCCGATTCAATGGAAAGTTTCTCCACATCATCTTCCAACTCATCCTCTAATTCTTCTCCATGCTGCTCAATAACTACCATGGCCAGTGAAGCCAGATTCTCCTGTCCATCAGAGTTTTTAGGTTCATCCACCCATACATTGTTGTGCTCAACAGGCTTGGTAGGAGGGTACAAAAATAAATGTTTGCTATTAGACCCATGTGAGATGGTCATTCCTCCCTCTCTGCAGTCAATTTTGGCTGCAACCGTAGCCATCCATGGTCATCCCAAAATTATTGGATAACTATCTTTAGGCATAAGGGATTCAATTATCTAGAAATCCACTAGTATTCTCATCCATCCACCTTCACAAGAACGTTTTCGATAATGCTCTTGGGAATAGCTATGGATTGGTTTTCCATCTATAAGATTGTAGTTGTGGGGCATAGATTATTAAGTCCCAATTTTTCCATCACATCCACAGTCATTATGTTAATGGCTACTCCAAGGTCCACTCAAGCATTAGGTATTACTACCTCATTAATTGTCACTGTTATAAGTGGACTTCTTGGTTCATCATATTTCGGAGTAGTGGTTGTTCCAGCTAACAAAGAGCTAGGTACCCATTTATATTAATAGTGCTAATTCGTTTCGACTTCCTTCCCTGAGTCTTGATACACAACTGTTTAATCAGTTGGTTTAATTTAGGGATCTCCTTAATCACCTATAACAAGGGAACTTCAATTTGTAATTGCTTAATTTCTTGTATTAATGCAGTTTCAGTGGGTAAGGTTGATTATGGAGCATCGGTCATAGGAATCAGTTTCAAACACTCTAGAAAGGGTGCTTTGGTCTTTCCTTTAGGCATGGGGTCCTTAGGCATAGAATCCTTTGGGTGTTTAGTTGGAGACTGACCCCCTCCTACTGAGGTAGGTCAAAATATCTTATTGAAGATGGAAATTCGCGCTTATGTTGCGTAGCATCTGGTACCTATTCCACAGATGTAGGTCTTATCATGGTTTCCTCAATAGGATTTTTAATAGGTTCATCTATAATTTCTTCAATAGTCAGTTGTGAAAGTTTTTTTCCAGACCTCAATTCTAGATTTCCATAGTGTATGGCATTAAGTCCAGTGACATTGTCTTGTTCGGCGGAGTACACCAGAGTATTTGGATGATTGTTCTTTGGGTTTGGGACTGGTTGCACCAGAAGTGGTGGCTAGTTAACTTGTTCATTTTTTTGTGTAGTTTGAGAAGGTGGTAAAAGATTTTGTTGTTGGGTAGGCATTCTCTTGGGGCTAGTATAAAATTGATGTTGAGGTTGATTCCATTAAGGAATGGGATTTTGAGGGTACCACTGCAGTTGAGGCTAATTAGGCCATTGAGGGTCACCCCAAGATTGATTTTCCCATTCTGGTGGTCCCCAAGGATAAGTTCCCCAATTAGAAGGTATTGGAGGTGGTGCTTGAGGCCAAGGTTTTTCCTAATTATTGTTGTTCCAATTGGGCTGGGGTCTCCAGTTAGGATTGAAATTCTGACCATAGGAAAAATTTCCTCCAGTTCATTGATTGACAACATTCACTTCTTCCTCCATTGGAGTTGTTCTTTTCTTGGATTTTTTTATGGCATTCAGTAGTTCACACTGGTTAGTGGGGTGATTTTTTTCACACAATTGAAAAACGTCAATCTTATCAACTTTGTCCAAGGGACATTCTCTTAGCAAATGTTTGTTTTGGTATCTAGGGAAATAAATGGATAAAGTTTTAGATTTTTGTGTTTTAGCCTAGATGTCATCTAAAGTGGTGTTTAACTGGACGAGAATGTCATTCTTGAAGTTGGAAATCTCTTCATGAAGTTTGCTAATGTCATTGGAACCTCTAAAAAGGGTAGACTTCTAAATTCCTCCTCGAGTTTGAGATAATCTTTGACACGGTTCCATAATATCATCCGGTACCAATTGGGATACATCTCCTTTTCCCATTAAGTCCAATATCCTATGATCATCGTCATTCATACCTTTAAGGAATAATTTTTTTAGGATATCAAAACTTATAACTTCTCCACATCGTTTAGATAAGAAGATAAACCGATCTAGGTAATCCTCTAAATTTTCATCCTCGTTCTACCTTACTTTGAACAACTCTTCTTTCCTATCACTAATGTTGTAGTAACTTTGATACTTCTCCAAAAAAGGTAGACTCCATCTCATCCCAGAAGTTTATCGACTAAGAAGGAAATCCCATAAACTAGTGCATAGCTGAGTCTTTCAAAGTGGAAGGGAAAAGCTTTAGTTTCTGATTATCATTCTTGTATTCATATGTTTGACACAAGACTTTAAACTCAAATAGGAACTGATCAGAGTCTTCCTTAGACAAACCCCGAAAGGTTGGAAAAAAGGTGGGTGATATGTTTTTCATTGTCGTATCGTCATCCACATCAATAGCAATAGGATAAGTGAATGTGTGTGGTGGAGGGTTATCGTTATTGTTAGTGGAATTTCTTCGGTCTCCCATGGTATTGAAGAAGGTATGAATTTTGTCCCACGTTCACTCAGTTGAGCGTAGTTCAAGAGATTTTAAAGGAATATACTCCTCTACAACCACATATTCTCTTTCCAGAGTACGTGGGAAGGACCCAGGTTGACCCCGTTCGGTCAATTCCTCCATAATTTATTGGTCTGAGTTACCTTCCTCTCTGCTTGTTGTTGGTATGTCAATTGGGGGGGTTTTTGGTATGAATCTTCCATGGGGGCCTCATTTCCTGACCATGTAGAAAAGAAGCTAAATAACTATTTGTGTCCCTAGAAGAGGTCTTCAAGATATCTCCTACTAACACTAGAAAAAGGATTTCCCTGGAAACAACGCCAAAAAGTGACAGACTGTCATTAGGTCCTAACACTTTAGTGAATAATCACATCATTATATCAACCGGGTAGTGTCCAAAGGCTATTTGCAATAGAAGACATCTCAATTCTCTCTATCAAGTTCTCTAAATGCTAGTCAACTAAATAAAGATTCTAAACTAGAGGGCCTCTAAACCTAAAAGCAATGAATTATCTATCTAGAAAGCATGAAATGATCTTAAACTAGAAATCAAAGAACTATAAATCGGAAAAACATCACCACTAAACTAGAAAGCATAGAAACAATTAACCTAAAGAATGCATAAATTGTTGAAGAAGTAAAACATGTAAAGAAGTTAGGAAAAATTATATAATGTATAACAATCCAACTGCGAATAAGAAACAATTTAATAGAATCTACTGAAGTAAGATGCTCCGGACATTCAAATGTTAAGTTTAGAAACTACAAACTCAGCCACAACCTCCAGGCTTGACACTAATAGCATAACATATACTCATGAAAATGGATTTCAACTTCAACTGTTATCTACTAAAAGAAAATATAGAATAAGGAATAGAATACTTATCTATCTATCTATAACCCTCAAGTGGCCAGCTCTCGGGTGTGTTAACAGCTACCTCAAATCACATGCACTGGAAATTCTCTAAGCTACTTCATTCCAAAGATGCATCCATAGTACACAATAATTCAAAGAGTGGTGGGAAAACTCATATTCATATGGTAGCTTTTACTCACAAGACAAATTTGCAGCGTAACGATAATCTTCTTCTCTATTCATTATTTGTAATAGTTACATATTTATATGAAAAATGACTAACAAAAATCCTATTTTTTAGTTGACAGAGTCTTTTTAACAAATTTCCAATAGCCAAGGGACTTTAAATCTCACGATATACAATATTAAAGAGGCTTGCATGAGCCATAAAGTTTTTGAAAGTGAAAAATAACAAAATTATAAAAATTCGGCCAAAATGTGTTCTCCTAGAATTCTGGCGCCCACTCACTTGTTTTCAAAAGTATGAAGATCCACATTCATTTCCCTTCTGACTGGAATGGTGATTCGAAGTGGAGTTGACCTACGAAATACTCAAGACTAAACCATTGATTTAGCATAAGTTAGTTTAATTTGATCAACTCCAAGAAATAAAGTTTGTACACTTATTCATAGAAAGAGAGCACTTATTTTTCCTAAAGGTAATCAATTGGAAAGGTTATTAAGGCTAAAATGTTTGGATTTAAATATTGAGCCCATTATACTCATGAGATTATTTTTATCTCATCAAGTATGAGTGTGAGTGTGAGTGAATTCAACAACATAAGTTTGCAATTGAAAGATGGATCCATTTGTCTCCAAATAGTGTTCTATTTATAGGAGAGCAAATGAGAAATGAAGGGCTAAGATCTGTGCCATAGAAAAATATCCCTTTGTCATTTTCATGGCCTTTTAGGTCTTGTTTCATGGTGTTGGAACTATGTTTCTTTGATTTTATGTTGTAACATGGCTTGAACATGCTTATTTAGGTACTGAAATTCAAAGAATGACGTCTTGTGAAGGTGTTGTGAAGTGTTGTAAGACATTTCTACATTCTTCTAGACTCTATTTAATCAATTTACCTAAAAATCACCTTTTTTCTTGATGTAGGAGCATCCTTGGTTCTTGGAAATCTTGCATCAACCAAAAATTTTTTCTTTAAGTTTTTTGTTCGTATTGTGTTCTTTCTCAGTTTGCGTTGGTGGATTCATCATCTTTGCTCACCTGACCTTGTGGATCTTGAAGTACATTTTCTACATGTTCATTTTCCTTGTTCCAAGATTTGAGCATGATTGGGTCTTTTTCTAGAAAGTTATTGCTTCTGGAATTCTTAGCAGTTTCTTGAATTGGCACCGAAATAATTTCAAACTTTTTGGCCAGATCAATCATTGTGGATAATCCGCATGACTTGCGAATCTTAACGGTGGGATTTTAATTGTTCTTGGGAGTGTCCCCAACCTTCATAATAGGTCCACACTTCATCTTATGCACCTGTTGAAGAATAATTCAAATTTGAGGCCAACCTGTTCATGCGCGCATTCCATTTTCTTCCCTAGGAGAATGTGATGATCCTTGGCTGACACAGATGTTTCTAGAGTTTTGGATATACTATAAAGCTTGTAATGGATCATTAGAATAAAGAGATAATTAGTAGTTGATTAAGTGGATTAAGATTGATCTGAATTGTAAGAGTTCAGCTCGCATAAAGGAGCATGTTAGAATGTTGCATATCTTATCAAGCATGTGAGCCGAATCTGTAAGCTTGGATGTTGCCGGCCGAATGTAACTGAGATAATTGTTAATGAGAATATTTCCATCTACATTTACCTCCATATTTTGTGTTGCTTTTGTTGTCTTCTCTTGCTGCATGGTTCGGTTTGTTCTCTATGAGGACCCTCCTATCATGGTTGTGCCAGATTGGTATCAGAGCGAGATTCGTTCCTTGTGAAATCATCAAATTTTGTGAAGTCTTGTTAAAGATTGGTTGTGGGGTGGCAGATTGAAGATCTGACCTACAGCTGTAGAGAATTTTGTAAATATGGATGGAAGAATAAATATTAGAGTAAATGGAGTGCATGGAAATGTAGACCAAGTTGTGATGGAGATGTTAAGAGGAATTGTTGCCAAATTAGATGCAGTTGAAACGGCCCAGAGGAGAGGTCGATCAGTTGATGATGTGAGTGATGAAGTAGTACAAGAAGAAAGAGGAAGAGATGAGCAATCTAGCCTAGATTAGGGAGAAGAAAGGTTCATAAGAGCCCTAACTAAAGTGAATACAAGACCACATTTCAATCCACTGGATTATAATGGTAAGTTGGATTCAGATGTATTGTTAGATTGGATAACAAAGATGGAAAATTATTTTGACTTTGAAGGTACCTCTGAAGATAAGAAGGTGAAGTTTGCTTGTACAAAGTTGAGAGGACATGCATCCGTTTGGTGGGAACATTTGTAGACAGATAGGAACAGAAGAGGAAAAGAAAAGATAAAATCATGGGATCGAATGGTGAATAAGTTGAAGACAAAGTTTATGCCCATAGATTATCAGATTAGTTTGATTAAGAAGTTGCAGAACTTGAAGCAGAAAGAATCTAGTGTGACAGAGTATATTGAGGAATTCTATAAGTTGAATATCAGATTTGGACATTTGGAGGAAGAGATTGAGCAAGTAGCTAGATATGTGAATGGTTTGAGATTGTTTATATAGGATGAGATTAGTTTGATCAAGTTGGTGAGTGTGGAAGATGCATATCAGTGTGCCCTAAAAGTAGAGGAGAAGTTGAATAAGAGACATGAGTAGAGATAGAGAGGAAGAGGTGGAAGATTTCAAATAGGAATAACTTTTACTGGAGGAGGAAGAGGATCTTTTCCAGACCAAAAGAAAGACAAGGAGGTTAGTAAGAATGACAATTCATACCAAAGAGGTGATGGAAACTCTTACAAAAGAGGAGGTTATGGTGGTTTCCGAAATAAAGGTTATAGGAGAGATGACAAAGGATAGGAGAAAAGGATATTCAAAGGAACCTGTTATAAATGTGGTGGTGAAGGACATAGAGCATTTGAATGTAATCTAGGAGAGACAATTAGGAAGATAGAGAACAATAGAAGAAAAGCATTTGTTGAGGAGGATCATGTTGGATCATCTAATAAAACTGAATATGGAGAAGTATTGGTGAATAGGAGAATATTATGTCAAAGTGAATTGGAGAAAGAGTTGTTGCAAAGAAAGAATTTGTTCCAGACAAGATGCAAGGTGAATGGTAAATACATTGCAAAGTGATTGTTCACAATGGAAGTTCTAAGAACCTAGTTTTTGAAGAGATGGTGACTAGATTGAAGTTGGAAAGGTTGAAGCACCTGAAGCCCTATCAGATTGCTTGGATTCAGAATGAGCATAAGATATTGGTAAGTGAACAAAGTTTAGTAAAATTGAAGATAGGAAATTACCATGATGAAGTTTTGTGTGATATCATGCCTATGGATATATGTCATGTTTTGTTGGGAAGACCTTGGAAGTATGATAGATAGGAGCTATTCATGATGGAAAGAAGAACATATACACCATTGTTGCTAATGGGATGAAGCAGATTTTATTTCCATTGGAAGATGTTCCTATAGTTAAAGTTTGTATGAATGCTAGGGTTTGTCTGGTTGATGGAAGGAGATTCCTTGATGGATTGAGCATGAGAATGTATGTTATGCCTTAGTGCCTAAGAAGGTTGAAGACTTGAAGCAAGTGGAAGAACACCCAAAAGAGATAAAAGAGATACTAACAGAATATGAGGAGATCATTTCAGATAATGTACCTAATGGATTGCCACTTGTAAGGAGTATTAGTCATTGTATGGATATGATTCCTGGATCTAGTTTTCCTAATAAAATAGCACACTAGATGACACCGATAGAGAATGAAGATTTGAATAGACAAGTGCAAGAATTGATAAGGAATGGTTTGATCAGAGAAAGCTTAAGTCCCTGTGCCGTACCTGTTGTGCTTGCACCTAAGAAGGATGGAGAATGGAGAATGTGTATAGATTCTAGAGCTATTAACAATATTACAGTGAAGTATAGATTTCCTTTTCCCCTGATGGATGACATTATGGATTGTTTGAGTGGAGTTAAATACTTTACAAAGATAGATTTGAAGAGTGGATATCATCAGCTCAGGATCAAGGAAGGAGATGAGTGGAAAACAACTTTCAAGATAAATGAAGGGTTGTATGAGTGGTTGGTTATGCCTTTTGGATTGACAAATGCACCGAGTACTTTCATGAGGTTGATGAATGAGGTATTGTAAAATTTCTTGGGTAAGTTTGTGGTTGTGTATTTGGATGACATCTTGATTTTTAGTAGTAGAGAAGAACATATGTTGCATATCAAACAAGTTTTGCAGAGGTTGAGAGAAGAGCAGTTGTTGATAAACATTAAGAAGTGTAGTTTCATGAAGGAGGAATTGGTATATTTGGGATTTGTGATATCTTTGGATGGATTGAAGATGGACCCTTAGAAGGTACGAGAAATTTTTGAGTGGCCTACACCATATAGCATTGGAGAGGTGAGATCATTTCATGGATTGGCTAGTTTCTATAGAAATTTCATTAGAAATTTTAGTTCTATTTGTAGTCCTATGACAGAAGCAATAAGAGGAGATAGGAAAGATTTTAAATGGACATCTAGAGTAGATCGAAGCTTTGAGTTGTTGAAACAAAAGGTGACTGAGCAACCTGTGTTGGCTTTATCGGATTTCAATAAGGTATTTCAAGTAGATTGTGATGCAAGTGGAAGTGCAATTGGAGCAGTACTAAGTCAAGAGGGAAGACCTACAACCTATTTCAGTGAGAAGTTGAATGATGCTAGGAGGAGATATTTAGTGTATGATCAGGAATTTTATGCCATAGTTCAAGCCTTGAAGAAGTGGATACATTATTTTTTTCCTGAGGAGTTTGTTTGTATACGGATCATCAAGCATTGCAATTTTTCAATAGTTAGGGTAAGTTGAATCAGAGACACATGAGATGGGTAGAGTTCTTACATAGTTATACTTTTTTTTTAAGTATAAGAGTCAAAATTCAAATAGATTTGTTGATGCTTTGAGTAGGAGAAGGAATTTATTGACATAGATGAGAGTGGAGGTATTAGGCTTTGATGAATTGAAGAACTTGTATGAAGAAGACCCAGATTTTGTAGAACCTTGGAGAGCCTGTAAAGAACCTATTTTGGAGGATAGAAGCCAATGGTTGGATTATTTCATTTAGAAGGACATGTTGTTCAGAGGAAATTAGTTGTGTATACCCTGAAGTTCAATGAGGGATAACCTGGTGAAGGAGAAGCATAGTGGAGGAATGTCAGGACACTTTGGAGTTGATAAAACAATGGCATTGGTGAGTGAGAATTACTTTTGGCCATAGATTCATAAGGATGTTAGGAGATTTGTGCAAAGTTGTAGAGTTTTCCAAGTTGCAAAGGGGATTAGTTAGAATGTTGGATTATATAAGCCTTTGATAGTTCTAGAGAGACCTTGGGAGGACATAAGCATGTATTTCATACTTGGATTGCCAAAAACACAAAGAGGTAATGATTTTGTATTTGTGGTGGTAGATAGATTTTCTAAAATTGCATATTTCATACCTTGTAAGAAGACAATAGATGCAATACATATAGAAAATTTGTTTTTCAAAGAGGTGGTAAGATTGCATGGGTTACCTAGAAGTATTGTTTCAGATAGAGATGTAAAGTTTGTTAGTTACTTTTGGAGGACACTTTGGAAGAAGTTGAAGACAGATTTGAAGTTCAATTCTACTTTTCACCCACAGATTGATGGACAAACAAAGGTAGTAAATAGGAGTTAAGGGAATTTGCTGAGATGTTTGGTTGGAGAGAATACTGGAAATTGAGATTTAGTCCTTGCAAAAGCAGAGTTTGTTTATAATAATTCAGTGAATAGGAGTACAGGAAAGAAACCATTTGAGATCATTATTGGAGTTCACCCTAGAGGTATATCAGCATTGAGAGACATCAGTACTGAAGATAAGAGAAGTGCAGAAGTAGAAGAATTTGCAGAACACATGAAGAAGTTGCATATTCAAGTAAAACAACAACTGGAAGACATGAACCGAAAGTATAAGGAGAAGGTAGATGAAAAGAGTAGACATAAGGAATTTGAAGTTGGAGATGAAGTGATGGTATATTTGAGGAAGGAGAGATTTCTAGTTGGTACATACAACAAGCTGAAGATGAGGAAGTTTGGACCTTGTAAGATCTTGAAGAAATTTGATTCAGGAAATGCATATGAAGTAGAGTTACCAGAAGGTATCCATGGAATATCACCTATATTCAACATTACAGATTTATATCAATATCATGAAGTAGAGTTCATTATGGACAATGAAACCAAATTGGAAAATCAGTTTCCTAAATAGTAGTCAGATGAGATTGAAGAGATTTTGGATATCAGAGATGGGAGGAAGACTTGTGGAAGACAGTACAAAGAATATCTTGTGAAGTGGAAAGGTGGACCAGTGGAGGATTCTTCTTAGATTTCTTAGGCTGAGGTAGACCAACTTGGTTTTCATTTGGCCCCTGCAAAGTGAGGTACTCACTTTTCAATAACCCCAGATGTCTAATGCAAGAGCATCCTTGGTTCTTGGCAATCTTGCATCAACCAAAAATATTTTATTTCAATTTTATGTTCTTATTGTGTTCTTTCTCAGTTCGTGTTGGTGGATTCGTCATCTTTGCTCACCTAACCTTGTGGATCTTGGATTACATTGTCTACATGTTCATTTTCCTTGTTCCAATATTTGAGTGTGATTGGGTTTTTTTCTAGAAAATTATCACTTCCAAAATTCTTGGTAGTTTCTTGAACCAACACCGAAATAATTTCAAACTTTTCGGCCAGATCAATTATTGCGGATCATCCCCATGACTTGTATATCTTAATGGTGGGATTTTAATTGTTCTAGGGAGTGTCCCTAACCTTTATAATAGGTACACACTTCATCTTACACACCTATTGAAGAATAATTCAAATTTGAGGCTGACCTATTCATGCGCACATTACTTTTTCTTCCCTTGGAGAATGTGATGATCCTTGGATGATGCAGATGTTTCTAGAGTTGTGGATATACTATAAAGCTTGTAATTGATCATTAAAATAAAGAGAGAATTAGTAGTTGATTAAGTGGATTAAGATTGGTCTGAATTGTAAGAGTTCAGCTTGCATAAAGGAGCATGTTAGAATGTTGCATATCTTATCAGGCCTGTGAGCTGAATCTGTAAGCCCAGATGTTGCAAGCCAAATGTAACTGAGATAATTGTTAGTGATAATATTTCCATCTGCATTTACCTCCATATTTTTTGTTGCTTTCATTGTGTTACTCTTGCTACATGGTCTGGATTTTTCTCTTTGAGGACCCTCCTACTGTGGCTGTGCCATTTCTCATCAACAATTCCTATATCGAAGTGTTGTAAGGTATTGTAACAAGCCTTCACGCTTTTCTAGGCACATCTTCACTATTTACACCTTTCTCATGCTTTATTTTGTCTTTTTATGCCCTCATATAACTTAATTAAGTTTATTTTTGAATGTTAACCCGATAAATAACATTAAATACAACATTATTCCCAACAGTTGTTTTTTAGGTCCTAGGTGGGACCCATTTTCCATGGGTGGTGAATGAGTCCCCCTTGGCCCCAAATTCAAAATAATTTAAATTTCCTTTTGGGATTTTATTCAAAATCACTTGATTTCAGCCTATGATGAGGTATGAACAGATAGTAAGGCAAAATAATTGTATAAATAAGTGATTTTCACATCATTTTACAACTCCTCATTCAAGTATTCAATCTCCTAACACATTCAAGCAATCTCAAGCATTTTACATCATCAATTAAAGCACTTTTCAAGCACTTTGAAGCTGCCATTGACATTACTTTAGACTTACATGATCAAGAGTTAGATGAGTTGATATCATTTGCATGTTATGACTTTATCTTTCTCTTGCATTTCACTATTTTTTCAAGGGTTTAATTACCAAAAGTGGGGTTTGACCAAGGCAAACCTCTATTCACTAACCCTAATCATTTTTCCCTTTTTGTTTGTGTATTTCCATCCTTTTGTTTGTAGATTTTAAAGGTTATTAGGTGTTGAAGATTTATTTTTATGTCAACTAGGTGCTTCAAGTCAACATAAGTCAAATTCAAGCTTGGAGAGAGTTATTTGTTCATTTTCTACATATTTGACTTTGGTAACCCGACAAGCAGACATTTCCAAATCTGGTGTTGCAGAGTTGTCTCCTATTTTTTAAAAAATTTGGGAGAGGACTGATTCGCCACCTGTGGGAAATGAGTCCCACCTTAGGATTGGAAACTTGATTTTTGTCAAATTTTAGATCTCGATAGACAAAAATTAGCTCTCAACAGTTTTTCATCAGTAGGTTGACTGATTCGTCACCCTGGGCGAATGAGTCCCACTATGAAAAATAATTCAAATTCACCAGCATTCCAAACACTCTAGAAAGCTCACACATCATCCAGGTGCACTCATATTTACCCCTGTACTCTTTGTTCTCCATAATCTCTTCATTTTCATAGTTGTTTGCATATCACAATGTGTTTTCAAACATATCTTAAATTACACTTTTTGTTAGGGTTAGAAAAGTAGATATCTAACAATTAAATGTAGATTTAAGTAATAAACAAAGAAACTAAAAACACATAGAATAAATTGTAACACAAAATTTAACGTGGTTCACCCAATCTGGGCTACATCCACCAAACTGTAGCCATCCAATGATTTTATTATCCAGTGCAAAAACCTATTACAATATTTTGAATAATTGCATTTTTCATTATCCTATAACACCCATTTGAACCCTTTTTTATCAAGCTTAGAAGCTTCTAGATTTTGGGTTCTACAAAATTAGATTTTTCTTTTTTTCATTGATTTTTCCTTTTTTCGGTGATGACACGAAAAAGTAGGAGGAAAATTTTTCTCGGGGGTTACCGCCCTTGAACCCTTGCCTAGGGCCCAGCCCAACCCAGGACCCTAGAAAGGATACATGTTGGGGTGTATAGTATACCACAGGCTATACAGTATAGCATGATCAGTCGCCACATACCAACAATCTCCCACTTGGAGACTGATCGTGGATGACACTACTGCAATTACAGCTCCCACTGGAAATAAGTACCTTGGACCTTGCTGCTCTGTTATACTTGAATTCAACCTTGAAGGCCAACTAAAGCTGAAGAGGAGCTCAGCTTCTCCCTTGTCACCACCTTCATAAACATATCCACTGGATTGACATCTGTATGTATCTTGTCCAGCTTGACTTGTCCATCCTCCAACACCGACCAAATGAAATGATATCTCAACTGTATATGTTTTGTTTTAGAATGCAAGGTAGAATTCTTTACAAGATGTATAGCACTCTGGCTATCTGTAAACAAGTAATTTCCAACCTATTGTTTTCCCAACTCATCCATGAAAAGTTGCAGCCATATCATCTCATTTTCTTCCTCTGTGGTGGATAAAACAACCACCTTAATTGCAATCAAGAAATCCAACTCACTGTTGTCCCACCAACTGTAAATACATAACCTATGGTACTCTGCCTGGTATCTATATCTCCTACCAAATCTAAGTCAACATAGCCTTTAAAATTAGTGTTAGAGCCCCCAAAACATAAATATTTATTGGACGTACCTCTCAAGTACCTGAGAATCAATTTTACCGCATTCCAATGCTCAACTCCGAGATGACTCAAATACCTACTAACAACTCCTACGGCATGTGCAATATCCGGTCTCGTGCATACCATGGCATACATTAAAGTTCCTATGGCTGAAGCATATGGTACCTTGGACATTTTTTCTTCCTCCTCTTGTGTCTTTGGACACATATCCTTAGTCAATTTAACATGACTAGGCAAAGGTGTGCTAACAACTTTTGCATTCTCCATATGAAGTCTTTGCAACACCTTTTCAACATAATTAGCCTGAGATAAAAACAATTTTCTATTTTTTCTATCTCTAAAAATTTTCATACCAAGGATTTGTTTTGCTGCCCCCAAATCCTTCATAGCAAAATATTTTTCTAACTGTTGTTTTAGCTCACTTATGTGATCCATGTTAGACCCTGATACAAGCATTTCATCAACATATAAACACAAAATAATGTAGCTGTCATTATCCAACCTCTTAAAATAAACACAATGGTCGAATTACACCTGTTGTAGCCTTGCTCAGCCATAAAACTATCAAATTTCAAGTACCATTGCCGAGGTGCTTGCTTCAAGCCATATAAACTTTTATTCAATTTGCACACTAGTTTCTCCTTACCTTTGACCTCAAATCCTTGTGGTTGTTCCATATATATTTTTTCTTCCAAATCACTATGGAGAAAGGCTATTTTAACATCAAGTTGTTCTAAATGCAAATCTTTAGCAGCCACAATACTTAAAACAATATGAATAGAAGTCATTTTAACAACTGGAGAAAAAATCTTATCAAAATCAATAACCTTTTTCTGTGCAAATCCATTTACAACTAATCTGGCTTTAAATCTCTTCTTACCTCCATCCTCCTCTTTCGGCCTATAAACCCATTTGTTTGGTAAAGCCTTTTTACCTGCAGGCAACTTGCATAATTCCCAAGTCTGATTTTTCAGTAAGGAGTCCATTTCTTCCATTCCATGCTCCCACTGAACCTTGGTATCCACTTGCATAGCTTCATCATAATATTATGGTTCACCAGCATCAGTTAACAAAATAGTATACAAAGAGGGAGAGAATCTTTTTGGAGGTCTACTTATCCTTGAAGATCATCTAACAGAAGTTTGTGGTATTTGTTGTTGCTATTGTTGCCCAGCATGAGGAACCACTGAAACATCATTGTTTGGAATATCATACAACACTGCATAATCATTTTCTTTCTTTTCATGCTGCAGCAATAGATCTTTGTACAAAACTTTCTCATTGAATATGGTATCCCTGCTTCTCACAATTTTTTGATTTTCAAAATCCCAAATTTCATAACCAAATTCATCAATGCCATATCCAAAAAATATACATTTCTTTGATTTTTCATCAAGCTTGGTTCTATTTTCAGAATCTACATGTGCAAATGCTTCACAATCGAAGGTTTTGAAAAAAGAATAACTCACCTTCTTACCTTTCCATGCTTCCTCTGGAATACCACAACCCAAAGGATTAGAGGGACCTCTATTAATTAAATAAACAATAGTGTTTACAGTCTCTTCCCACATTTTTAAAGGCAGCCCAGCATTCAATCTCATAGTTCGTGCACGCTCCATTATTGTTCTATTCAAGCGCTTAGCCACTCCATTTTCTTGTGGAGTCCTTGGAACCGTTTTCTACCTACAAATACCATTAAAGGAACAATAATCTTCAAACTATTTGTTGCAATACTCACGACCATTATCAGATCTGAGACATTTTAGCTGTTTACCCGTCTCATTCTCAACCAAGCTTCTCCATTTTTTAAAATTTTCAAATACATCATATTTTTTCCTAAGGAAATAAATCCACACCTTCCTAGTTGCATCATCAATGAATGTAACATAATACAGAGAACCACCAAGAGAAGATACCTAAGCTGGTCCCCATACATCCATATGCACAAGCTCCAATTTCTCATCTTTCTTTTGCTTCCCATCCTTGAGAAAACTTACTCTCTTGTGTTTTCCATACACACAACTTTCACAGAAATCCATATTAACACATTTTAGACCTGGTAAAAAATTATTTGAATGAAGTACTTTCATACCTTTTGCACTCATATGCCCAAGTCTATTATGCCACAGTGTTGATTCAAATTCCACAACAACTGTATGATCTTCTCCCTGCTGAAGTGCAACAACTATTCCTGAACATTGATCTTTTTCTATAACAATTAAAGTAGAAGGAATAGTATGACTTGTATGTAAAGATATAAGGTGCCTACTTTCACACCTTTTGCTACCACTAAGGCACCCTTTGTAACCTTCCAATTTTTATCACTAAATATAACAACACAACCTTCATCATCTAGTTGCCCTGCTGAAATTAAATTTCTGCTTAACTTTGGAACATGCCTTACCTCATGTAGTAACCAATGATTCCTATTCTGCAACTTAATCTTGATTCTTCCCTTTCCAACAATTTGACAGGGTTCGTTATCTCCTAAATAAACTATCCCAAAATCCCCTTGGACACAGTCAAGAAAATAACTTCTATGGGGGGTAGCATGAAATGAAGCCCCTGAATCTAACACCCAAGAATCATCAGCATTATCAAGGGAAAGAATCAAAGCATCCTCATCAGATTTATTACTTACCACATTTTCCTCTTTACTTCCTTCATTTTTGTCTCCTTCTTTATTTTTCCAAGACCAGCAATCTTTCTTTAAATGACCTAGCTTACCGCAGTACCAACAATCCCTCTTGTCTCTAGATTAGGACCTTCTGTCCTTTGATTTTCCTCGTGACTTCCCACAATTTCCAAAATTGTTTCCTCTCTCCTTTGTTATGCCCTTGCTTTCTGCATTCAAAACACTATCTGATGTGGATGTTCCACTTGAGCTTTTCCTATGAAATTCCTCGCTCAAAATAACACCAACAACATCATCAAATTTCAATGTATTCGAACCAGAAATAGAATTGCTAACAAACATTACCAAGCTATTTCAGCTTTCAGGCAAAGAGTACAGAATTAAAAGAGCCCTAACTTCTTCATCAAGGTTTACTTTTACAAAATTTAATTGACTGGTGACCATATTAAACTCATTTAAATGATCAGTAATTGACCCACCTTCTACCATTTTCATATTAAATAAACGCTTCATAAGAAATACCTTATTCGAAGCAGAAGGCTTTTCATAGAACTTTTCCAAGGTTTCCATCAACTCTTGAGTTGTCTTTGCTTTTGTAATATTGAACCCCACTGATTGTGCCAAGCATAAACGAATACTGCCAAGAGCCTTTCTATCCAAAATCTCCCAGTCCTCATCAAACATTGCTTGGGGTTTCTTGGTTTTCCCTTCCAATGGCTGCCATAAATCTTTCTGATAGAGGTATTCCTCCATCTGCATCTTCCATAACTAATAGTTCTGCCCATTAAACTTCTCAACCTTCTTTCCCTTGTCTGCCATTATTCCCACTCGACCGTGAGACCTTCCTCCAGATGATAATCGAAACACAAGCCACTCTGATACCACTTGTTAGAGTTAGAAAGGCAGATATCTAACAATTAAATGCAGATTCAAGTAATAAACAGAGAAACTAAAAAACACAGAATAAATTGTAACATAGAGAATTTAACATGGTTCACCCAATCCGGGCTACATCCACCAAACTATAGCCATCCAATGATTTTATTATCCAATGCAAAAACCTATTACAATCTTGTGAATAATCGTGTTTTTCATTATCCTGTAACAACCATCTGAACCCCTTTTTATCAAGCTTAGAAGCTTCCAGATTTTGGGTTCAACAAAATTGGATTTTTTTTTTTTGTTGATTTTTCCCTTTTTCGGTGATGACATGAAAAATTGGATACGTGTCGGGGTGTACAGTATACCATGGGCTATACAGTATAGCATGATCAGTTGCCACATACCAACACTTTTGCATTCATTTTAGTTTATTTTAATCAGTCAATTACATTTAGTTAAGTTCATTTACATCATATCACATTGCACACATCCTAATTTGAGTATTACATAAGCATTTTTGGACCTAAGTCTCTCTCCTTTTAGGTGAAAAACCCTAGAAGTGTAAGAGCAAGCATTGAGGCTCCCAAAAATCTATGTTTCAAGATCAAAAAGATTAATCAACAGTCAAGGATGAAGGAAATAGGAAGCATGGATCATAGATTCTTATCAACGGGTGAGAATGTAAGATGGGATTTAGTCAAGGGTTCTCATTTGTTCCAAACAAACACACTTTTGACCTACACACATAGGTCACCAGCTGACTTGCTCAATAGATCATAAGTTTAGCTTTCTCAAGAATCCAAGTGAGAATATCCCTTTTTCAAATGATTGGAGGAGAGAGAATATTCTTTGGAATATTCATGGGTAAGGAAATGGATGTTTTGCTTACTTAAAACAAAGTTTAATTGTGCAAAAGGGGAGGGAATATGCTATGGGAATATTCCCCTTTTAGAGGAAAATTAGATTAATTGTTAATTAAACAAGGTTTAATTACACAATTAGGGGATTTGGAGAAATAAAGTGATATTCATTAAATTAAATGATTTAATGAAAGGGGGAAAGGTGAAATGATATTTAATTAAATAACTTAGGGTTATCTAATTAAATAAGATGAATTAGGGAGTAAGATTAAATAGTTTGATTTATTTAATTTAATGAGAAATGAAGTGTTAGAGTGAAAAGGGGGAATTAACCCATTTAAATGCATTAGGTTAATTGCTGAAAATGATGCAATTAATTAATTAGCTAGGCTAATTCAATTAATTAAGTGAAAAGAGGATGGGTTAAAAGAGGAAATGATGTTATTATACCTAATTCGAGTATATGATATCATCTAGGACATTTTTCAGTGTCTACATTTTGCCCCTCTTTGAAGCGAGGTGCCTACTGCTTCGATTCAAAGACTGATAATCAAAAAATAAAAAATTTATGATTTTTTAGATACCCCAGCAAAAGGATAAAGCTGATTCCCTACCCCCTCGAGAAATTGGGTGAAAATTCTGAATTTTGGGTTGATTTCTCGATAAAGGTGAAAAGTTGCCCCAGGGATCAAGAAAGGCTCCGAGATGCATGAATTATGTCAAAAACACAATAAATGATGCAAAATAAGCTCCAGCTTGGAAAATTTGGTGAAAATGATGATAAACCCTAGCTTCAAGGTTAAATTAGGGCAAAAAACCTTAATTTTCTAGCATAAATAAGCCAAGAAGGGTGAATTTCAATTCATTTGTGCATTCACACCTTAAGGAATTCTTGCGATTTGAGCTTTGAACCTCTAATGAAATGACATGACGACAGCTCCCACGACACGTTTCTGAACGAATTCAAGAGTACCAGCGGATTCCAAGCTCAAGACCACCAATATGTAACTCAAAACTTGATTTGAAATTTGAATTTTTGATGCATTTATTGCACTTTAGAATTTAAACTATGGAAATTTTGCTATATAACGACGCCCATTTGAGAATCAGTGACACTAAAATGATTTATAGCAATGCATATTTGTTTGGCAACACAATTCACGATTTAAAATTAGGGTTTTCAATTTTAAATTGTGACGCATATGTATATAGCAATGTACTTCTCGATTTGGAAATTAGGGTTAAGGTTTCCAAAGTTTAAATCGCGACAAATATGTCTTTAGTGATGATTTGCGATTTTCAATTTTAAATACCTTCAGCCATCGCAATTTGGAATTTGAAATATAGTGACGCTATTGTGATTTTTGAGCTGAAAATTCTAAACTGAGTCAATTTTTTTAATTTTTTGATGTCATGTGCTTCGTGGGTATAGGAGGTCATCCCACCACTGATGTCATGTGAGCACAGGCCTATAGTTTTGGAGAGACTGGGTGGTTTATCCAAGTTGCATCAAGAGCACCTGGGAGAGATCAGACTTTGGTACATTGCATATGCACCCGTCATCTGGAATCATTTAGCTATGATGACTGCTCTGTGCGACAGATGGCATAGTGAGACCTCATCATTTCACCTTCCCACTAGTGAGGCAATGGTGACCTTAGAGGATGTATGGCAGATTCTGCATTTTCTGATACACAACGAGTGAGTGATTTTTTATGTTGACACTAGATACGATGCCTGTCACTAGGTGATGGAGATGGAGACCATGATTCTTTTCACTTCTCAAATTGACCTTGAGTCATACAAAGGTTGTGTGCCCACATTTCAATTGATCATTGTAGCCATTATTTTAGGTTTGGTCTCTCCTGACCAACAAAGAAGAGGGTTCAGCCCAGGATGGGGCTTAGCATGGCACAAGATGCTCCATAGGACTCTATTTGCGTGGGGTCTAGTGATGTTGGCCTCATTATATCATGAACTGCATGACTTCGTCTATTGTGATAGTAG
Organism: Sequoia sempervirens; assembly: GCA_007258455.2. Classification (NCBI taxonomy): domain Eukaryota; kingdom Viridiplantae; phylum Streptophyta; class Pinopsida; order Cupressales; family Cupressaceae; genus Sequoia; species Sequoia sempervirens. The sequence goes on from VDFB02193867.1 coordinate 685,848,981, forward strand.
GGCTATTGGAACAGGGGTGACCTTGCTTCACATTAAGGCTTGGGAGCATATTATTGTGCTCTGACCAGAAGTGCAGATGGCTAATGTTGAGCTAGATGATCTCATGGTTTGGTGGTATAGAGGCGCCATCACCCTACAACACACATGGAAAATTGGACTCTCGTACTAGCAGCAAGTACTCGATGACATGACAGTGTTCAGATGGTGATCCTAGCTACAGATGTAAAGGTGGTACAATGATGCTCAACAATTATTTTTTTCTAGATAAATCCAATATATGCAGGGCTGGGAGCATACGATCATCAAGAGATACCTGCCAGACAGAGTGGCGCAATAGTTTGGTGAGCAATAGGATAGGCCATATGATGCTTATAGGGCCATTTTTGTGAGGTCTACTTGAGAGGTTCCACATGGGGACCCACTATTCCAGCTCTGGAGGTAGTGGAAGGTTTTAGATATTTGGTAGCTCAGCCATGGGCCTATGACCAGGATCAGGCAGTCGCATAGACTACACCTACTTATGATGCATGGTTCACACCTCCTTGGAGATTGAAAGATCCAGTAGGTGCTCCTTTGTGAGGGAGACCCAGAGGGAGGGGAGCAAGTAGAGGCAGAGGACAGGGACAGGGTGGCTAGGATGTCCAAGATGGATAGATTCTGAGGGCTGCACCAGTTGTACAGTAGCCTCCACAGTAGCTTACTAGTCAACAATAACCCATTCAACAACAACCTGTATAGCCACCACCTAATTCTAGAGATATTCAGATTCAACAACTACAACAATAGGTACAGGTTTTGATAGGTGAGCAAGATCAAGCCCTCCAATAGATTTTGGTGATCACTACTAAGCGAGACCAGGCCAGGCAGCAGGTTGTTACCATTACAGCAAAGAGATATCATGCCCAGTAGCAGGTATAGACTGTGACTGCTAAGAGGGACCAGGAGATCAGGTAGCGACAATAGTTAGAGGCCCTTACATTAGCTACCCAAGGCAAGACTATATCCGCGAGATTCTACAGAGAGGTTATGACTGAGGCGACATATTATAGGATGCATTACCACCGTGATGTGCTAGCGCCACTGAGATAGCCTAATTATTCATAGTGGAGTGATGCATGACCTAGGGCTAAGGATCAACTAGAGAGGCGGGCTGGAGAGGGGAGCATCCATCAGGGTTAGCTCAATTTTGTATAGACACTTTTTGACTTTTGTTGCCCCATTCTTTCACACAGATATACATTCATGGGATCTTGTTTGATAGCCTCGTGGATATTGTATTTATGATTGATATACATACACTGATCTAGATATTGTACCATGACATTCATTTTTTGATATATATATATGATATGGATATGAAGCCGATGTGATGTGATGTGTTCACTTTATTTCAAGCTTATGATATGATATGAATACGATATGAGATGCTTATATTTTATTATGTATGGATGCACTTTACTTATGCTTATGTGATATGCAATGATACAAGAGATGTAATGGATGCAAATTTATATTCTTTTTCATTATCTTTTCATGATATGCCATGGGATGGATGATATGACATGCAAATGATATGGATGTACTTCATTTTGTGTATTTTCTATGCAGTTTTATTATGGGATGTATGCATATGGATGTATGGATGGATAATGCAGATGTTTATGCTTCATGATATGATATGTGGTGTATGCTTATGATATATGCAATGTAATAAATTAAGATGTTTAGAATAACAAATCTATATTATTCATCACAACTTAAATGATAATGACAATGCAGAATGTATGATATGATATGCTATGATGATTCAAGATGTATGTATGTTGATGATTTTTGGATGCAGGATGGATGAATTTGATGATATTTTTGTTGATTTTCATGATACCAGGTTAGTGCGGAGAGAAGATAGAATAAATAAGAATGATCGACCGTTGATTTTGATGATTTCTTCAAACAATCCAAAAAGTCTATGATCCACCGAGAATTTATTAGAGATGGTGATGAGAAATGTAGGATGAGGATGATAAATGTATCATGAAGATGAGCTCATTTTTTAGGATTGGGATTTTCCATGATTCCTTATTGTTTGATATAACACATAAATGTGATGTATTAAGGTATTGATAACCAGGATGACATTGTATCTAGTGTAATGGACTTTGAATCGAAAAATAGATAGGATAGTTCCTATTCACACCTTGACATACAGAAACCTCATTGGAATGTAAGTTAGAAGATTAGAATACATTGAACCAAAGCATACGCAATAATCAACAATGTACTGCAAACAATCTTCCTACACACAACTAAGCAAGTATGCACCAAGATTATTTTACAAGAGTATCCCCAAAGCACAACAAATGAAAGATAATGATCGATACCCCATTCCTTTTTCTCTAAATCATTTTGATAGAAATCATCGAGAGGTCCTTGGAATGGGTCATTTAAGATAAATTGTAAGAAAAGATCAAAGACAAACACTCAGTGTTATCTATATCTCTTGCCTAGTTTAATTTAGCTAAAGTGGTGTTTGATAATAATGTCCATTGCAGGAAGGATACATCCTAGGAAGTGTTGATCAAATGGTTGTTTGATTTTAGGATGATGATGAGTTTTATGATAAGCTGCTGATAGAAACTTCACTGATGCATTTGTCTATGACCTAGACTTTAGATTTTGACGATTAGGTTTGCACTTTATGACTTGCTATATTTGTTTTCTATTTGTTTTTCCAAAAGTTGAATGTGACGATCGATTTATTATGGGTGAAATTTTATTATGAGTGAAAGCGAAATGGGATGGATGGGTTTTGGATTTTCTAGAATATTTCAATGTTTTTGGTATTTTGAAATGTTTTGAGGTTGTTTTTGGTCTTTTCAAAAGTTTATGTGAATGTTTAGATTTTTTATTATTTGAGGCTTTTTAGGTAAATTTGTATGTTTTCTAATGTTTTTGTGTTTTTTATTTTCAAATGTTTTTATTATTTTTTGATATTTAAATGTTTAGGGATTTTTTTCAAAACATTTGGATGTTTTTGGATTTTTTTTTATATTTGAATGTTTAGGGGTTTTCAAGAGTCATATGGATGTTTAGGGATTTTTTGAGTTTCGACCCAAGAACTTAACCTAAAGAACTATCCTAGGGGCCTCAAGGGCTAATCAAAGATAAGCCTTACCTACTTTATACACGCAGAGACCACATAGTTCAACTAACTCGACTTATTAACAATGAGATATGAACAGTTGAAATGCTAGTTTATTATGATGAACTCCTAAAGGACTTACCTAGGGTGTCTCGGGGGCACATCAATGATGGCCTTGCTTACGTTCAAGCTCAGAGATGATGTAGTTTGACAAGGGTACTATTTTTGGATTTTTGATGTTTTGACCTTTTTAGGGTTTTGATGAGATTTAGATGTTTAGGATTTTTCCTTTACAATTTTTTGAATGTTTTTAGATTTTAGTTGTACATGATTTTGTAGATATTTTTGGATTTTGAACTATACAATATTTGGATGTTTTTGGATTTTAGATTCACAGGATTTTGCAAATGTTTTTGATTTTTTACTATACAAGATTAGGATGTTTTTGAATTTTAGCTATACAGAATTTTGCAAATGTTTTTGGGATTTTCTGATGAATGTTTTATGAATGTTTTTGGTATTTTTGATGACATTTTATGAATGTTTTTTGGATTTTCGATAAACCTAAGATATGCAAGAACCCAATACTATCCATAATGAATTTCCCCCAGTGTGACATGCAATAGACTACCTCGATATAGGCAGGACAAAATTTCCTTTGGAATATGCCAAGTAGTACTAAAGGGATTGCGATACTTCACAACATCAAGCTATGATAAGGATGCAAATAGGAAATGGATGAAGGATGTGATGGATGGTGATGCAAAGAATGATAGGATAATGAGCCAAAGAATAGATGGAGGTGCTTTATTTATGCAAGGCGCATGTTTTCCAATTTTTCACCAAGGTACTTGCCCAAAGCACCACCGAAGTGGTTTTCACTAGAGGGTGATATCTTTCTTTATTTTTTCAATCATTTTTCTCATTTTTTAGGATTTTGATCATTTTTTGATTTTTTTGTATTTTTCAGATCTACACCCTTCAAGACTAGGCATAAAAAATTTTAAGATGCAAGTTGTTGGTTGGTTCCTGCAAGGGTTCACCTTCACGTGTTGACAATTGGTATGCTCCTAATCCATAGCTTGTGGTGATGACAAAGGACCCAACCAGTTAGGCTCAACCTTTTCTTTGTTATCCTGATGTGGTAGGTTCTTCTGATTCTGGTTTAGGACAATATCCCCTACTTGGAAAGACCAACATTTAATACTCTTGTTATAACTTCATTTTAGTCTGTTTTAATATACTTGCAAGTGATTGAGGGCATCAAGACAATGCTCATCTAGGAATCCTAACTCGTTCAACCGAGATACTCTGTATTCTTCCTCTGTGATTAGGTTTTGTAATGAAACTCGTAATGATGGGAGCTCAACCTAAATAGGTAGGATAGCTTCGGATCCATAGACCAAGGAGAACGGGGTTGCGCCTATAAGTGTGTGGATACTAGTTTGATAGGCCTAGAGAGTAGGATTTAGCTACAGATGCCATTCATGACCATCTTCATTGACTGTTTTCTTCAAGATTTTCATGATGGTTTTGTTCATAGTCTTAGCTTGGTCATTGCCTTGGGGATAATATGGGGTAGAGAGTCTGTGTTGGATGTTAAATATTTGACAAAGCTCCTTCACATCTTGATTTTTAAAACGGGTTCCATTATCTAAGATGAGGGTTTGTGGAACACCATAACAACAGATTAGATAGTTCAGGATAAATTTGCAATTTTCTTCCCCGTTATGTAGGTCATAGGAATGGCTTCAACCCACTTGGTAAAATATTTAGTGGTTGTAATAATAAACTTGTGATCATTGGATGAGGTTGGGGTGATTTTTCCTATGAGGTCAAGCCCCCACTATGAAAAAGGCCAGGGTGTGATCATGGGTTGTAACTCTTGAGCTGGAGCATGAATTAGATCCTCATGTTGTTGAAATTGGACACACTTATGCACATGCTAATGAGCTTCCTTTTCCATGGTTGGCCAATAGTACCCCGTCCTTAACAGTTTCTTAGCTAATATCATACCACTAGAATGGGACCCACGTATGCCATTATGCACTTTTGTTAAAGTGTTCAAGGCTTCCTCCTGGTTAAGACATTGTAGTAATGTCCCCTCAATGGTTCGGTGGTAAAGGGTATCACCTAGGATCACGAATCGGGATTCCTTTCTAACAAAGTTCTTTTTAAGGTTCGAGGTGATATTGGATGGGAGGGTTACTTTGCTTAGGTAGGTAAAGATGTCATGGTACCATGGGGATGTTGGATGTTTTTGTTTTTTTTCTGATATGTGGTTGTCATTGATGTCAATACTATTAGCATTCGTGCATTTGAAGTTGTATATGTTAAGGATATTGAGAAAATTGTAATGGAATGAGTTGCAGGTTGTCAGTGGTGAAGTGATGTCCTATCTATCGGTGAGTTCTGTACATTGTTGACTAGAGGTTGTGGACTAAAGGGTTTCTTGTTGAGTATATCTATTTTATCCATGTTGAGTTTCAGAGATCCGCGTGAAGATTTGATTGAGTTATGAAGATTTGTAATTTGACATTTTTTTGTTACTTCAGTTTGTGTTCCTAAATTAAGATTATGTGATTTTAGTTAGTTCAATTGTTACAGATGCTTCTCTGGTGATTTATGATGCTTGTGGATGTTTCTAGATCATTCTCTATTTGTGTTCCACACCCATGTTCATCATTGTGCTCGCGATCCGAGATTTTCTCTTGAGTGTTCATGTTTTTTCATGTTCTTGGCCGACAAGGTGTTGAAGCATGTTGTGGATCTTCAAGGAGAAATTAATTGAAGTGTTTTCATGTTGAAATTGTTATTTTGGGTCTTCACTATGTTGTGGACGACCTTGGTTGATTTACATTGAAAATTATCTATTATTTTGGGCCGACAGTTTATATTCATTTTATTATTTCTTTGTAGTCGACTTGTAGCGATTTAATTTCATGTTGTGGATATATAAGAGTGATTGTTTATTTGAATTGAAGTGTGCTTGAAGGTTTGATTTTGTATGAGATATGTGAATAATTTTCAAATAATTCAAAGGAAGAGCATAGTGTGAAGAAGAGTGAAGAAGTGTTCATGTCCTTAACAAGAACTGTAATCAGGCATTAGTAGATGATATTTTTTCAGTTCAAAATCTAGATGGTTGTAATCTAAATCTCTCTATAAGATAGTGTGTCTTCCTTTGTAATTGAATAGTGAGATCTAGGCAGTGTGCATGAATACATGTGCATTCCCCACTTATTCTTCTTATACTTTTAATAGGGTATAATCTTGTGGACTGACCTCCACTGTGGTTTTTCACCTAATCCATGTAAAAAATCTTAGTGTTATGTGTGTTTCTAATGTGTTTTTGTTTCATGCTTTCATTGATATTGATCAGATATGATAATAAGGATTAATAAGTTTAATAAGTTTGAAATTTGGTGACAACTGATTCACCCCCCCTCTCAGTTTTCTACCCTTGTGTTGTCAACAATTGGTATCATATATTTGGTCCTTGAAAGAAGTTTAACAGCTTGAGGTGATCTGGGATGAAAACATACAAGGATAGTCTGAGATTTGATGGAACAAATTATTCCTTGTGGAAGACTCAAATGGAGTGTCATCTGAGATGCATTGGTGAACCCTACTGGAGAATTACAAGTAATATGTATGTTATTCCATAGAATGGCCCTACTACTTATGTTGAGATTAGGGATGTTGAGTATAATATCAGGGCTAAGGAAGCATTGTTGAGTGCTTTGATTGATACTGAGATGACAAATGTTATGGATCTGAAGACTGCTTATGAGATCTGGAAAAAGTTGGAAACTTTGTATGTAGGTGATGCTAATGTGAAGATTGTTAAGTTGCAGAGTCTAAAAGGGAAATATGAAATGTTGAGAATGGGTGATGGTGAAAATGTTACTACTTTCATGCAAAGAGTGGATGAACTTGTGTGTGGTATCAGATGTGCTTGTGGAAAGTTGGAAGAATCAGAGATTGTTGCTAAAGTGCTTAGATCCTTGCCTGTTGCTTATAAATTCAAAGCTACTGCTATTGAAGAGCTTCAGACTGTAACAAATGTAGCCAGAGATATGTTGGTTGGTAAGTTGACTACTTTTGAGTTGAGCGAATTTGGTGGTGCCCTTCCTAAGGTTGAATTTTCATTTAAGGCTACTACTTCCAGAAGAGATAGACAAAGATATGATCCAGGTGAGAGTTCATATAGGAAGACATTCAAGTATGAGGATGAAATTAGAAAAATTGAAGAAGAAGAAAGAGAGTTGGAAGAGCTGGAAGCACTTATTGTCAAGAGAGTACCGAGAAGAAAAGGTAAGTATGAAGGAAAATTGCCTCTTAAATGTTTTTCTTGCAATAAGATAGGTCATTTTGCATCAAGGTGTCTAGAAAGAGATTCTAAACCAAGACATAACAAGAATAAATTTCAAAAGAAGTGTTACTATGCTGCTGATGAAGGTGTGACAGATGATCAATCCAATAAAGGTGAAGAGGAATGGGTGTTTATTGCTATCAAGGAAAATAATCTTGTATCTACTGAATCTACTAGTTGTACAAATGTGGAGAAAGCCCTAGCTGCTTGAGTTGAAGAAAAATATGAATGGGTAATTGATAGTGGATTTTCACATGATATGACTAGAGACAAAAGTAAGTTTGTAAGCTTGGAAAAGTATGATGGTGGTGTTGTGAGATTTGGTGATAACACAGCTGGTGTGATCCGTGGAAGAGGATGCATTTCTCTTGATGGTAATAATAATATTGATGATGTCCTATATGTGGAAGGTCTAAAGCATAATATTTTGAATTTCAAACAGATGGTTGATAAGGGATACAATCTTTAGTTCAAGGATGGAAAATGTAGAATATTGGGATGTTCTGGAAATGTGATTGCATTAGGTACAAAAATAAGAGGTGATATCTTTCATTTGAATGCTACTAGTAAAATTTGTTTGATTGCTTAAGATGATGAAATTTGGTTGTGGCATAGGAGAATGTGTCATGTTAACTTTGATAACATTTTCAAGATAAGTTCTACTAAGGTTGTGAGAGATCTACCTAAGTTGGTGAAACCTACTAATGCCATTTGAAAGGAATGTCAGTTGGGAAAGCAAACTAGAATTTTATTTCGAAACAAACAACATTGTTCAAATGAATTGTTGGAGCTTGTACATATTGATTTGTGTTGTCCCTCTAGAATCAAAAGTTTAAAAGGTTACAGGTATTTCATGTTGCTTATTGATGATTATTCAAGAATGATGTGGGCTACTTTCTTAAGAGAGAAATTTGAAGCTTTGGAAAATGTCAAGATCTTTAAGGGTATGGTTGGGACAGAGACAGGTCTGAAGATTAAATGTCTGGGATCAAATAGAGGTGGTGAATTCACTTCTGGTAAGTTTAATTCTTTTTGTGAAGAACATGGGATAAAGTGACAATTATCTGTACCACGGACCCCTCAACAAAATGGAGTTGTGGAAAGGAAGAACATAACAGTTCAAGATGTTGCTAGAACTATGACGCTGAAAGGAAATGTTCCTCATATCTATTGGAGAGAAGTTGTGAGTATTGTTGTGTATATCCTCAACTGGGTAAAAATCAAAGGTGATACTAGTAAGACCCCTTTTGAGCTATGGACTAGTCATAAGCCTATTGTTAGATACTTCAAAATCTTTGGGAGTAGATGCTATATCATAAGAGATGAAGATATATAGGAAATTTTGATGCTAGGAGTGATGAAGGAATCTTTTTGGGTTATTCTACTAAAAGCAAGGCCTACCGGTGTTACAATAAGAGATTGAAGAAAATGGTTGAAAGTGCAAATGTTAAGGTTGATGAAGACATTGCTAGACCATCCAGGACCTGTGGATATGATTCTAATGATCAGAATGATATTACAAACAAAGGTCAGACTTCAAATCAAGTGCAAATCATTCTGGTGAATCAAGAAGATCAAGAGGAAGAAGAAACTGGTGAAAGAGCAGAAGAGAGATCAGAAGAGCCTGAAATTCAAGAACGTTCTAATACTTTGAGGTATGTAATATTGAATCATTCAGAAGATAAAATTATTGGTGATAAGAATAAAGGTGTCCAGACTAGGAGAAGAATTGCAAAAGAATATTGCTTGATTTCAAAGACTGAGCCTACTAGTGTGAATGAAACATGCAAAGATGAACATTGGGTTAAAGCAATGAAAGAAGAGCTACAACAAATTGAGAAAAATGATACATGGATTCTTGTTCCTAGACCTAAGGATAAAAATGTAATTGGAACTAAATGTGTCTTTAGAGACAAATTGAATGAGCAAGGTGAAGTGGTTAGAAACAAAGCAAGACTGGTTTGCAAGAGATATTCTCAAATGGAAGGAATTGATTTTGAAGAGACTTTTTGCCCTGTTGCTAGAATTGAAGCTATGAGACTATTTCTTACTTACGTTGCTTACAAAGACTACAAGGTTTATCAGATGGATGTCAAGTCTACTTTTCTGAATGGCGAACTGGAAGAAGAAGTATATGTTGAGCAACCTAATGGTTTCAATTAATTGATCACAAAGATATGGTTTGTCAGTTGAAGAAAGCACTGTAAGGACTTAAGCAAGCCCCTAGAGCTTGGTATGCTAGATTGGATAAATATTTGTTGAAGCTTGGATTCAACAAAGGTACTACTGATAGTAATTTTTATTTCAAGAATGATGATAAAGATTTGATTGTGGAAGTTTTTGTTAATGATATCATTTTTGGAGGAGATGATAGTTTGTGCATGAAGTTTGTTAATGAGATGCAGAATGAATTTGAGATGTCAATGATTGGAGAGATGAAATTCTTTTTGGGATTGCAAATTACTTAGTTAGATAAAGGGATCTTTATATATCATTCCAATTATGTGAAAGAATTGTTGAAGAAATTTGGTATGGAAGATTCAAAGCCAGTCGGTACACCTATGGTGACTGGATGTAAGTTGGCAACAAAAGATGATTCTCTGAAGGAAAATCATACTAGATAAAATCAATGATTGGTGGATTGCTTTATTTGACTCAAACTAGGCCTGATATCATGATTTTTTTATGTATAGTTACAATATTTTAAGCCGATCCCAAGGAATCTCATGTGACTGTTGTGAAGAGAATTTTTAGATACTTGAAAGGGGCAATTGATTTTGGTCTATGGTATGCTAAAGATGATGATCTTACTTTGAGTTCCTTTACTGATGCTGATTGGGAAGGATATGTGGATGATAGAAAAAGTACTAGTGGTGGTGCATTTTTATCTGGCAAAAAGCTAATTTCATGGTTGAGTAAAAAGTAGAATGCCATTTCTTTATCTACTGTAGAGGTTGAATACATTGTTGCTGCTAACAATTGTACTCAAGTATTATGGATGAAGCAGATGTTGAAGGATATTAGAGTTGTGTATGATGAGCCTATTACTATATTCTGTGATAATTCAAGTGTCATTAACATTTCTAAGAATCTGGTGCTGCATTCAAAAACCAAGCATATATCTATCAAGTTTCACTTTTTGAGAGAAAAGGTAAGTGAAAGGGAAGTCAGACTGGAGTATCTACCTACTAAGGAGCAGATTGTAGATATCTTTACAAATTTTTTGCCTAAGGATACTTTTGAGTATCTCAGAGGGAAGTTAGGGGTGATTACCCCTCCTAATCAAAAATAAGAATGTGTTGCTTTGCATCATTCCATGCATTTCATAATCATATCTTGATTTAGATTGATGTTATGGTGGACGCTACTCAAGGGGAGTAGTTAGATGGTTTAGAAGTTCAAATATGTGGTTCAGAGCTTAGAGATCTTTGAAATTGATGTCAAAGGGTGAGAAGAGTAATGTAAAAAATTGGTGATTATCTAAGGAGAAAATCCTTGTGGGAAGATCATGTGGAAGAGTTATTTACATTAATGGTGTTTTTCACATCATGTGTTGCCATAAATTCCAAAGGGGGAGATTGTTGGATGTTTTGGTTGTGTTGCTGATATGTGGTTGTCATTGATATCAACACTATTAGCATTAGTGCATTTGAAGTTGTATATGTCAAGGATATTGAGAAAATTGTAATGGAATGAGTTGCAAGTTGCTAGTGGTGAAGTGATGTTCTATCTTTCGGTGAGTTTTGTACATTGATCAGAGGTTGTGGAATAAAGGGTTTCTTGTTGAGTATATCTAGTTTATCCACGTTGAGTTTCAGAGATTTGCGTGAAGATTTGTATTTTGACAATTTTTCTATTACTTCAGTTTGTGTTCCTGAATGAAGATTATGTGATTTCAGTTAGTTTATTTGTTGTGTATTCTTCTCTAGTGATTTATGATGCTTGTGTATGTTTCTAGATCATGCTCTATCTATTTTGCACATCTGCATTGATCATTGTGCTCGTGATTAGAAATTTTCTCTTGAGTGTTCATGTTTTTTCATGTTCTTGGCTGACAGGGTGTTGAAGTGTGTTGTGGATCTTCAAGGAGAAATTAATTGAAGTGTTTTCATGTTGAAATTGTTATTTTGGGTCTTCACTATGTTGTGGCTGCCCTTGGTCAATTTTCATTGAAAATTATATATTGTTTTGGGCTGACAGTTTATATTCATTTTATTATTTCTTTGTGGTTGACTTGTAGAGATTTAATTTCATGTTGCAGATATATAAGAGTGATTGTTTATTTGAATTTAAGTGTGCTCAAAGGTGTGCTTCTATATGATATGTTCAAATCATGTTCAAATCATTTGAAGGTAGAGGAGAGTGTGAAGAAGAGTGAATAAGAGTGAAGAAGTGTTCATATGCTTAACCAAAACTATAATCAGGCATTAGCAGATGTTATTTTCTCAGTTCAAAATCTGGATGTTGTAATTCAAATCTCTCTGTAAGACAATGTGTCTTCCTTTGTAATTGAGCAGTGAGCTCTAGGAAGTGTTCCTGAATGCATGTGCATTCTCCACTTATTCTTCTTATACTTTTAATAGGGTATAATCTTGTGGACTGACCTCCACCATGGTTTTTCCCCTAACAAGGTTTCCACATAAAAAAATCTTGGTTTTATGTGTTTTTCTGATGTGTTGTTGTTTCATGCTTTCATTGATATTGATCAGATCTAAGAATAAGGGTTAATAAGTTTAATAAGTTTGAAATTCAGTGATATTTGATTCACCCCCCTCTTAGTTGTCTTCCCTTGTGTTTCCAACAGGGGATCCAGGACCAACAATGACACACGTGAATTCTGATTCAGGGATCTCAAAAGTTTGTATGAGAATTTTTTCTACCAAGAATTCAAATTGGAGGACACTGTTTGGAATTTCCAGTAGTGATTTGATTGTTTCCATGGAATTTGTTGCTCTATTGTTCATGCGAGGAATCTACTCAAATGTTATGTCTATAAAAATATCCTTGAGATTTTCCACCATATTTTTGTAAGGAGTGAGCTTATCATCCTTAGTTTGATAGTCATCATTGACTTGGTTGATAACCAGCTATGAGTCTCCATAGACTTTCATTAATTGTGTCTACCATTGAACTGTTATCCTTAGACTTGTGATTAGGGCTTTGTACTTGGCATTGTTGTTAGTACATGGGAATGATAGCTTGTATGACTTTGGAATGCAATCACCTTGAGGGGTGATGATAATAATTCCTACTCTGAAACCATGTTGGGTGAACAATCCATCAAAGTACATCTTCCACTAAACTGTGAGATTGATAAGGAACACTGATTCATTAGGGAATTCAAATATCATAGGGTTATCTACATAGATGGGTACCTTTGCCAGTTGTTTTTTGATCAATTTTCCTTTGATTTCCTTGCACTCTACATACTCTATGTCAAATTTTTTTAATATCATCACCCATTTGGCCATTCATCCTGTGAGAGTTTCTTTGGATAACAGGTATTTTAATGGGTTGATTTTTGCAATAAGTTTGATTTGATGTGACAGCATTTAGTGCTTGAACTTTTTTGAAGTAAAAACTACTACTAGGAATGCTTTCTCAATAGGTGAATAGTTCATTTCATATCCCACCAAAGTTCTGTTGATGTAGTAAATAGCTCTTTCCCTTCTGTTTTCATCATGTTGTGTCAAAAGAGCTCCTAGTGCTACTAGTGTTGCTGAGATATACAAGATCAGCGGTTTGTTTGGTATTGGTGGCATGAGCATTGGAGCTGTTAGTAGGTAGTTTTTTATATGTTGGAAAGCTTTATCACACTTCTCATCCCACCTATAATTCATCCCTTTATGGAGAAGATGCGAAAAGGGGTGGATTTCATCTTATAGCTATGCTATGAACCTCCTGATGGACTACAATCTTCCTTGTAACCCTCTCATTTCCTTTATTGTTTGTGTTGGTTCCATTTCTAAGATGGATTTAAGCTTTGTTGGATCAATTTATATCCCTCTTTTTGAGAGAATGAAGCCAAGAAGTTTCCCTGATGTGAGCCCAAAGACACACTTTTTTGGATTTAGCCAAGTTACTTTGTATTCTTCTAGCTTGTCAAAGATGGGTCCTAAGACTTGTATGTGCTCACTTCTTTTCTTTGATTTTTCCAAAATATCATCCACATAATCTTTGACTGTTTTATGGATAATGTCATGTAAGATGAGGGTCATGGCCCTTTGATAAGTTGCTCCTTCATTCTTTAGCCCAAATGGCATTACATTCTAGAAATAGGTTCCCCATGGACAAGTGAACGCAGTTTTGTATTGATCTTCCTTGGTGATTATGATTTGATTGTAGCCTAAAAATCCATCCATGAGCAACAACATTTCATGCTCGGATGTTAATTCTACTATGAGGTCAATATTAAGAAGAGGGAAATCATCCTTCAGACATTGCTTGTTCAAGTATCTAAAATTAGTGCATATTTTAATGCCCTCAGTGGGTTTTGAGACTAGTACTAGGTTTGAAACCCACTCAGGATAATCTATCGATCAAATGAATCCAACATCAAGAAGCTTTCCTAACTCAAGTTTGACCAAGAGTGCTATCTGAGGGTGTATCTTCCTTAATTTCTACTTGTCTGGCTTAGCTTCAGGATAGACTACTAAGTGATGCACAACCACTTCTAGGTCAATCCCTGGCATATCTATGTATGACCATGCAAAGTTAGCTTTGTACTCTTTCAAGAATGCTACTAGGTTTATTTGCTCTTCATCCAACAAGGATTCGACATAGAAAGTAATCTTAGGAGCTTCTTCGATACCCACATTCAATGGCATGGCCTTTTCTACTAGTACTGTTGACTTCTCTGGATGCATTGCACTAAGGGGGAGATTGAATCCCTCATCCTTGGGTGCCTTAGAGAGGTTTTCACCCTCGGATATGTCCTTTTTTTTTACTTTTTTAGGATTAGAAAGTGCCACAATGTTGTTTTCACTTAAGTATTTTCATGTTAATTGCATTTCATTAATTTTGTGACTGAAGGATTCAATCATCTCCCCATAGTACACCCTTGTGTCCAGCTCTATGTCAAAACCTGCTTTGTGATCTACCCATGGTAAGTTGTCACGAAGTCCCATGAATTTTGAGATCACTTCATCATTTTTGAATAAATCTAGAATCAGTGGTCCTTGTTAATCCATGAATTTCAGTTGGTAGATTGCTCAGAGTAAAGGATGTAATAGATTTTATGAAGAGGGAGTTGCTCTCAAATAGGTTAGCAACATCCAAGGGGAATTCATCTAAGGTTGTATCACATGATGTAGGTAACCAAGAGGAAGCCTCAACTTGTTTAGCGGAATTAACTTTTCCAATAAGGATGACCTTGCTAGTAGTACAACTAGGTCGAGATTCTCTAGTCATTTCTCGAGAATGATGGGTTATAGTAAACCATTATCATTTTTTCCTAGCTTCTAATTCTTGTTATATCCCCAATTCTACATAAGCTGCAAACCTTTGTTATTATCTTCCATAAGAAGAGTTGGGACAGGTCGTTCATCTTGATAGAGGAGATTAGAGATATATTCCTCATTGACATCTTCTTGGTTCAAATCTTCCCACTTGGTGAAGGTGGTAGCTACCATCTTGATTGTTTCAGGCTCTTTGGTTCCAGATGTGGATTTCCCATGAGATTGAGGAGAAATAGGTAGCTCTCCTAAGATAAAGGTGTTTTTTATTAGCTTGTAGTTCCCACAACCATCATCTTGAATCATTGATTTGATATTGGTGCCTTTGTTTTAGAAGTAGATGCAAGGGATGATGGGTCAACAAATGAGGTGGAAGGTTTAGGCCCTTTATCATTCTTGGGTACTTGGGGGATTTTATAGAACTTGGCTTCAAGATTTTTGCAATAGTAAAAAGGCTCGGGATCTACATGGATAGTAATCTCTCTGCCCTCGGAGGGAAACTTCACACATTGATGATAAGTCAAGGATGTTGCTTTTAGGGCATGGATCCATGGTCGACCAAGTAGGATATCATAGGGAAGATCAAGGTCTAACACTTGGCATGTAGTCTCTACAATGATAGGTCCCACTTGGATGGGGAGTGCAATTATGCCTTGTTATACCTGCTCTTGGTCGTCGTATGCTCTTATGGTAGTACTCTTTGCTTTCTCAATAGTATCCTCTGAATAGCCCAGACTTTTGATTAGCTGAAGGGAGAAAATTTTTAATCTAGAACCTACATCTACTAAGACTCTTTTGACCTCATTCTTATGAATGAGAGCCTCAAGGTGTATAGCATGGTTATGCGATGGTTGTGATGGCAGGTCTTCCTCTGAGAAGGTGAGAAAATGATCAGCGATATGGCCTACCATAGCTTGAAACTGATCAATATCAATATCCTCAAGAATGGATGACTCTGATAAACATTTCTCCAAGATTTCCCTATGTGTAGGTGATAGCCTCAACAGTTCTAGGATTGATATATGTGTGAGGTTCTTTTTGAGTTGTTCCAAGAGATTATACTTGTTGGTACTTGATGCCGGTGGGGTAGGTTGCACCCTAGATTGGGATGGAACTCCTTGGATGGTGACTTTACCACATCATGTGGTGACTCCACACTCTGCACTATGCCCTTTGATAGTGACGACAATGATGACACTATCATAGGAAGAAACTACATTGGAATAGGTATGCTGTATGCTCATGTAATCCTTACCTTTTCCAATGTTGTTTGCTTTGTTATGATCTGGCATAGGGTTATTGTATATCTTAAGATTCTGGTTCCCAAATGGTACCTCAATAGATATGGTGTCATTTTCTATGTAGTCTTGGATAATGTTTTTAAGCCTCATGCAGTTTTTTGTTTTGTGTTCTTTGATCTTGTGAAAGTAACAGAGGTCCTTCTCGTTGTACTAGGATGGTTTCTCTTGTGGTTCTTGATAATTTTCAAAGTTGGGAAGTGTTATTAGATTTGACTCTACCAACTTTTTCATGATGGTTTCGATGGGTTCAAATAACTATGTACTTGCATTTAGGATAGTTATTCTTGTTATGGGTTCACCTTTGCATTTCGGTGTTATTGATTTGATTGTTCTAAGGAGGTGTTGTTTGTTGCATAGTTGGTTGGATGTTAGCAACTTGAGTTTTGTTTGGCATAGGAGCACTTAGGACTAGTTTAGCATCTACCACACCATTGTTTGTTACATTCTTGTTCTTAGCCCAAAAACGAGGCTTGTCATTTGAACTAGTTGATGGGCGGTTGTCTTTGTAAGGTCGAGTATTTCCCTGTGAGATTAGAGTTCTCTCGATGTTAAGGGATCTAGGGACAAGATCGTCATATGATGTGATGCAATACATTTTCAATTGGAAGGATAGATCTGGATCTAGATTGGCAATGATGATTCCCACTTGTTCTTCATCGGGAAGAGGCCACTTGCTCTTACTAGCTCTCTGTCTCCACCATTGTAAGAAATTAGAGAAATTTTCTCCTCTTTTTTTCCTAAGAATGTATAATTCCTCTATACTAACATTCATGTCAAGATTAAAGGAGAAATGATTGATAAATTTGTCAGTAATTTCTTTAAAAAAAATGATACCAGGAGGTAGATGAGAAAACCAATCCATAGCAGGACCTATTAAACTTTGAGGGTAGAGGCACATCAAATATGAATCATTGTAAGCCACCTCCATGCACATGATGTTAAATTATTTGATATGGTCCACAAGACTCCCTCTCCCTTTATATTTTTTAAATTTGGGTATTTCAAAACCAGGAGGGAATGGTACCATTGTGATGTTTCAGTCAAATGGATATGGACACAAGTTCTGTGTGTGGAGCTTCTTTTCCTTGCCCATGCCAAGGTCCTACATTTCTTGTGAGAGTGCCTTAAATTGCGATGCTAGATCGTCTTGTAGGTTGGGTGGAGGACCATATGGTGCGATGATGGATGAATTGTATGGGGTGTAAGTTGGTGTAAGATTTAGTGAAGGTGATTGGGGTATTGATGTATATGTTCCTAATGTGTTTGGATTAATGATGTTTTATTGAGGATTATAATAGGAACCTTTTTGTTGTTGTTGGGCATACTGTTGAGCTAGTAAGGCTTGCTGTTGAACTTGTTGTTGTTGTTGCACCACTAGGGCTTGTTTTTGGGCTTTTTGTTGTTGTTGTGCTGCTAAAACTACTTCATGGGCTTGATGTTGTTGTTGTGATGCTAATGCTACTTATTGTTGTTGTTGATGTGTTGCTAGGGTTGCTTGTTGTTGTTTCTGCTATTGTTGCGCTAAGATTGCCTGTTGTGTTGCTAGGGCTTGTTGTTGTTGTTGTTGTTGTGCTACTGCTTCTTGTTGTTTTTGTGCCACTAGGGCTTGTTTATAGGCTTGTTGTGCTTGTTGTAAGGCTAAGGCATACGCTTGCAATGAGGGATTAGGTGATTGTTGGGACATCAATGGAAGATTATGGATATTAATGTTTTGAGTGGGTAATGGATTGGTTATGAGATGTTAGGGATTCCCTTAGTTCAACATTCCTTGTAAGATAGTATATTGTGGTGGAGGAATGTATGTTTGAGATCCTGTTTAATTTGGCATAGTAAAGGGGACTATGGGAAAAGATGAGGATGGTGCCATTAGATTATGTGATGGAAATGACACACTAGGACCTTGATTCCATTGATTAAAAATGTTTCCTTGTCCCATGTCTTGAGGATTTCCTTGTGTTAGGGATGTAGATAATGTATTACCTCTGTTGACAGGATTTGTTACCAAGGGATTGCTTTGAGATGGGTTGATAATGGATGGGATGGATGTGTTTTACAAAACCCATGGTATGGATGAACTAATTGGAGAATTGGGTAAGGATGTCCTTGTTTGCTTTAAGGGTTGACTTTGTGGTATGGTACTAATATTCTATGTGTGTTGTTTTGAGATACTTGATCCACACTACTTTGTGTGATGGTAGGCACACTTGTGGTACTCATGGGTATGAATGAAGAGGGGTGTCCTCGATATGTGGAAGTCATGGTGGAGTAATGGAGGTCAAGAGGTGTGTATGTTTGTTTAGGATCCTCGGGAATGGGAGGAGCACCAAAGGTAGGTGTCCAAGTGGTCATGTGTGAGATGGAGGATTGGTTTCAAGTGTGCTTCTTTCAAATAAAATATAATGACCAAAACCTTGAGCAAGGCTTGTTGCAATACCAGGAATGTAGGTTTGATGTAGCCCTAGTGATGGAGTTTCGGATCCTTGTGTTAAATTTTGTGCAACAAATGATGGGGAGATAGGAGCTACGTTTCCAAAGGCTTGATGTTCCATGAGTTCTTCTCTAGTGAGTTCAAATGGATTGTTTGTGATATCTTATATCTCATATGGTCATGATGGGGATGAAGGTTGTTGTGATGATGTAACTTGACTTCTCGAATCAAATTATACAGGATTTGGATCACTTGAGGTAAATGTAACTTTTTTTTATCCATGATTCTCTTGTGTTTTGATCTCATCTTTACCATAAATTTTGTGCCACCTATGGGATAGTTGTGTTGAGATTTGTAACGTTTGAACTCTCTAGTTGACTCAAATCTAGGTAAAAGGGATGCTCTAAGTCTTTTGGGAGCAATGGTGATAATGGGGGATGAAAATATGGGTGATATGGGAAGTGATCTTTGCAAACATTTTGGGACAACACTTTTGGCTTGAATTTTGATGTTTTGATGTTTGGATAAAGGATGTTAATGAACTTGTTAATCTTTAAGGTAGACTCGTGACCTTCAAGATGAACCAATTCAAAGATGATAGATAACTTGTCTAAATTTATGGAAAAGGATACATTTCACATAAAAAAGTAGACAAGTTAGGGGTTGGGTTGATTGACGTAAGACCAAAGTTTTGGTGTATTTAAAATTTTGCAAATTTTGGTGAAGTGAAGGATGGAATTTGAAGAAGGGGTGAATAAAAATTTTGACCCAATGTTGACCTAGAATGAACTTTTGTTTTGACAAGACCAAGGTAGTGAGAATGATTCTAAACCTCTAAAGTTTTCAAATCCCAAAGAATTATGTTGGTCTAAATGAGAAGATAGATGGGGGTACGTAAACATGTTCGGTTCCTCCTAGCTCGAGCATAATAGTTCCTTAACAAGAGGTTACGATTGTGATAAAGTATTAAGGCCCACTTCCTACCAAACTTGGACTTATGATACCTTTGTCTGTAATGGAAATTTTTAGATCTTCCCCTATGGATTTTGATTGTGTGATAGATCATTTAGGGGACTTCAAGACCATGAAAAGGACTCAATGTTCTAGATAGGTTTACTATCATGAAAAATATCGGGGTTTTGACTCATAAAGAACATGTACATGTGTGGATGTTTCCTTAAGATGTGTGTTCATAAAAGTTTACTAACAACTTGCTTTTGTTGAGGTAGAGTGTTGAAATGTGGTTTTGGATTGCTTTTGAACTAAGATGCCTGAGTTTGAAATGGCAACCTATAGACCATTTAGGGATTCTGATTTTATGTGAGATCATTTAGGAAATTCTAATTCTATGGAAGAAAGGAAGATATTTATTGCCATGTAGTCGGTGGTAATGTGGGCCTTCTAGCCTCAATATCAGCTTGTTCCTCTTCTTCTAAAATGTTTGTTGTGTTTCTTCACTAGGTAGGTGTTTCTTTGGTTTCAAAAGTGAAGCTTCTCAATATCAGTCTCCAAATAGTCATGTGGGGTTCCATTGTCAATTTATCTTGCTTAAGTGAATTTATTTTACCACAATCACTTGTCTTGATTAAGTTTTCAAACCAAATGTTTATGTCAAAAACATCATAACTTTCACAATGTCCATTTTGTAAGAATCATGAGGTCGAAGCCATAATTGCCTCTATTGTCTTTGGAAAATATGGATTTGAGATATAATTCAAGATATTTAGAAATATCTAAGGATAGAAATCCTTAGGACAAGCAGTAATATCAAGGCTATTTTCAAAAGATATACATATTTAAGCCAAAGTGTTTGAAATTTTGAGGAAGATAGTGAATGTTTATTTATAACATTTTAAAACCAAGCAATGTATTAGACTGACTCGCAATCATTTGCAATCCTAAGTTTGAAATTTGTATACTTGTTGAGTCCCCACTTGGATTTCTCCAAACACTAAGACATTGCGAACAGTTAGAGATTTAGCGACACTGGCTCCCCTCCACAGCACACACTTCTTGGGACCACCAAAGCTCAAAATCCTTAAAATTTGGAGATCAAAATGATTTTTTTTCAACAATGAATAGTACAAATGTGGTTCGGCTTTAGAACAACCATTCTTGCACCAACAAGTATTAAGGATTTTGGATTCTAAACAATGGTTCATAGTAAGCGCTTCTGGTTCAAAGAATACTATGATAAAATCCCTCAAGAGGTCTCCCAACCCTTAGAACAAGGGTTTTTTGCATCATAAAGATACTAGGGGAGAGATATCATCCACTACTTCTTGTTGATTGCAATTTTCATCACAACCACACATATTTTATATAGTGGTTTAGAAGAGCTTAGCTTTAGCTTGTTACTGCTTGGGTCGTTCCCTCCTTTTGAAGTGGGGAGGCAGGCCCTCTAAGGATAAACAATAGCAAGGAAGTACATCCATAGTTCAATCATCTCTATTTGCATAAACAAAGAGAGAACACACGCCACACCTTTTTCTCACACTCGCAAGGGGTTCATTTTTAATCCAAATTGAAAGATGTAGGTGATTATACAAAGTGTTAAAGAATGTTTCTATTTCTCAAGGTCACCAAATGGCATGAGAGAATTGCATACGCATTCAATAACAGAAGTGTTAATCACAAGAAATAGAAAATAGTTGTAAATTTTAACCCCTAAGCTAAGATGACTTCATTTTATTTACCAAATTAAATATGAAGTTGCCTTGTTCAATTTTAAACCCAAAAGACAATGATGAGATGAGGGTTCAATTTTAGTCTCATTTGAGCATTCATTTTAAACCCAAATGAAATTTAGTGAGGTCCTATAGTAGAAAGAAAACAACATAAGAAATTGGGTTATAATTGCCCCAAGGCATCAAACGCTTGTTACAATCATGAAACCTTAAGATGAGAATGCTTTCTTCACTTTAGCTCCATGTCGTCTAGCCTACAAAACCCTATTAGTCTAACAACTAGAACAATGTTAGAAGTGTGTTAGTATTCTAATAAATCAAGAAAATTCAAGAAAGTGCTGAAAAAATGATCATAAAACTTCTTACCCAAATTGGGTGTCGCTATTTGCGATAGCATCGCTCTAGTGAAAATGGGTGTCACTCTGTAGAAAGAACAGAGAGCACAATAGTGTCAAAATTTTATCGAGCGTCACTTTGGTGAATTAGGGGTTTCACCGTTTGAAATCTTTGATACCTCAATATTAAATTAGTGTCACCATTTTTTAAATCAACGTTAGTGCATTTAATAGGCATCATTGTTTCAGATTGGGATAGTGTCACTATATGGTGATGCTCTACAAAGTGCGTCATTGTAATTGATTTGGGTGTCGTTATTTCTTGCAAAAAGGCAAACAAACGGAATTCGAGATAGAAACTGGTTAAATTATCAGTTTTCCCTCCTTCTAGCACCAAAATGTGACCAAGGATTATCAATATGGGTCAATTACACTTGATCCATGATGAATTGAAGCATAATTTAGCCACTAAACCTCAATCTCAAAGAAGATCATTCAAATTGAAGATAAAGTAAACATTTATTGAAATGAAGCATTCTAAATATAAAAACATTGAAATGTCTATTGTACCCCATTTGAAACTTATCCTGTTTTGGAATTGGTATCGTGTTGATGTGGAACAACAACCCTTTCCTAGTCCCGTGATCAATGAGCTTTTATCAATCGATTCTATTGAAGAAAATCAATAAAACTATTGTGATAAATGGATGAAAACATGATGTATTCTAAATTGAACATGATGCACTTGAGCTAAATTAACATGATTTTATGCTAAAATTGATCTAAATATGCAATTGCTAAGCTAATCTAAATGATATTTAAGCTAAAAGATTCAAGCCCTAATTTATAAACAAGCTAAGATGGATGCACAGAATCCATTAATGGAAGCTTAAAACTAATATTATGCAACTAAAAATGAACTAAAATATGCTAAAAGTGAGTAAAGTATGAGTGTGAATGTGAGTGAATTCAACAGCATAAGTTTGCAATTGAAAGATGGATCCATTTGTCTCCAAATAGTATTCTATTTATAGGAGAGCAAATGAGAAATGAAGGGTTGAGATCGAAAAGATTAATCAACAGTCAAGGATGAAGGAAATAGGAGGCATGGATCATAGATTCTCATCAACAGGTAAGAATGCAAGATGGGATTTAATCAAAGGTTCTCATTTTTTCCAAACAAACACACTTTTGACCTACACACACAGGTCACCAGGTGACTTGCTCAAGAGGTCATAAGTTTAGCTTGCTCAAGAAGCCAAGTGAGAATATCCCTTTTTCAAATGATTGGAGGAGAGATAATATTCTTTGGAATATTCATGGGTAAGGAAATAGATATTTTTCTTAATTAAAACAAAGTTTAATTGTGCAAAAGGGGAAGGAATATTCCCCTTTTGGAGAAAAATTAGATTAATTGTTGATTAAACAAGGTTTAAGTACACAATTAGGGGATTTGGAGGAATAAAGTGATTCATTAAATTAAATGATTTAATGAAAGGGAGAAAGGTGAGATGATATTTAATTAAATAACTTAGGGTTATTTAATTAAATAAGATGACTTAGGGAATTAAATTAAATAGTTTGATTTATTTAATTTAATGAGAAATGAAGTGTTAGCGTGAAAAGGGGGAATTAACCTATTTAAATGTGTTAGGTTAATAGATGACAATGATGCAATTAATTAATTAGCTAGGCTAATTCAATTAATTAAGCGAAAAGAGGATGGGTTAAAAGAGGAAATGATGTTAGTATACCTAATTCGAGTGTATGCTATCATCTAGGACATTTTTCAGTGTCTACACTATAAACCTTAAGGAAACTTGTCAACCTTCTTTCATGGCGATTTCCTGAGTAATAGGGTTCCAAATGACATGATAATAGTCCCATATGATTTTCATGGATGAGTGTGATAGTGGATAGTCTTAGGGAAGAAATCAATAAACCCTTTAGGTATTTGATGAGTGACAAAAAGCCATCAAATATAGCATGCCCTCATTGATATCTAAAAGACAATATGTTGGTAATCCAAAGATTTAAAGAATGTATAATGACTTCCAATAGAACATCCTTAAATTCTTTAATTGTGATGTGCAATTATCTGACCATATAATGTGTTCACTATATGATATATTTAGAACTTAAATCATAAAAGAAAATTTGAAAGCAACCTTGTACAAACTTAGTGGAATGAGTACGATCACCACTAATGTAGAAGTGATACTCTCTTAATATCTTAATTTCTTCCTATGTGCTATTAGGTTCATGCATTAATGTTATATGTACAAAAATAGTAACTTGAATAGAGTTGTAGTAGTGATATTACACTTTATTTGTGGTTGTATTGTATAATTATCAGCAAAATATGCAATATAAATAATGGTATCATGAGTAAATTTATCATTACATAACTTGCATTGCTCATCCAAGCATCGATATTTGTGTGTATGCATTGCATACTCATACACTATTTTATATTGAAATATTATCATAAATTGAGCTATAGAATGTATATATATACTCACTAACTCACATCTCTTTAAATCTTTGCCATCTTTTACCCCATATGTTATTGACTTTATTTTCTAAAAGTGGTTTTTTTTTACATTTTCATGTATGCTCTCTATATGGGTGATCCCACAATACTGGTTTACAATTTTTGGCCAAACTGGACACTAAAATATTTTTTTCTAACTAAATCTTCACTTTCAAGGACCTATACAGGATAAATCATGAGGAATTTAAGATGATGCAAACTAGTGATTTGTGACATTTTGTTTGTAGATTCTAAATATATTATTTTCAAAAATTTTGGAATCAGATTATACTTATTTTTCCATCTCCTTCGAAAACTAGTTTTTTTTCAGTAAACACCATTTTTAAGGAGTGATGCTCACCGTACATACAACATAACTTTTTTTCCATGAAGGAAAAAATTATTTTTTTAAAACAAAATTAGATTTGTAACTACGATATCTAGTGCTTCCAATTGGTTTCATAGTGTTTTATTGAATATTTTTTCCTTAATCAAGTTTGAAGTCAAACCAAATACAATTCGATAAGAACCATATACAATGTAACTTTTTTGTTGGATCAAGGACTTCAATATTTAGTGCACTCATATTTTTCAAAAAATATGATAATCTCTATTTTTCCACATGTGTAGAATAGAGAGCTTGATTTTCGTGAAAAACCTATGTTTAATAAAACTAAAAACAAATACATAATAAAACCAAAACATATTAAAATTATATTCATTGGATAGCTCATTGTGAGGACTACCATCATCCAATTGGGTTTGTGAATTCTCCTCCATTTTCATCCTCAACTTGAGCTTTGAAGGGAAAAATTCTAGAGTTTTTTGGTGCCGAGGGGGAAGGGGGAAAATGGGGGTTCAAGCGAACCCTTTCCACAACCATTTTCTTTGCTTATTTTTTCAAGAAATTTGGGACCCAACATTTAATGGGTTCACTCAAGGGGGGTTCTAGTGAACCCCCTTTGGGTTCGCTCAAACCAAAAGTTCGTTTGAACCCCCAAAAACCAATTTTTTTTGCATGGGATCATTTTTTGCAACATTTCCTTCCTCATTGGAATTGTAAACCACTTTTGTGGGTTTACCCATATGTACATATTTTTACAAGTGTTATAAGCCACCAAAAGTAACACATGATCCTTTCAAACATGTTTTTTTTTTTAAATAGTCATCCACTCTTTCACATAAGACACTTGAAATAAGATATTGATGATTTAGGTGGGATGTGTATGCCACATTCTTGCAAAACATCATTAGCATGCAAAGTAACACATATATGATGATACATATAATAATGCATAGAAAGTTCAATATGCATCCTACAACAACATGTAGTGCATGCATGATTTATCTTAACATAAAAATTTGGATAGTTCAAAATAGCTATGACTAATTCTAATTTGAGGATAACAAGCTAAATAATTTTTTTATAAAATTACATTTGAGACATATCAAAAAAGTGTTTACAATGTGGCTCATGATTTTTAGATACAATTATCCTTCTTACAACATCTCTTTGATTAGGTGAAACTCTTGTTTTATCTCTTCAAAAAATGAATTAATGCTCTTAAGGATCAACAACAACCTTGTCTTTGCATGGGAGTCTACTTGATAATTCCTATAGTGTATTATTATTGGGATCCTTAAATTTTTCATGTTTCACAATGGCTTTCAATAGTTTTGATCTACTTATCTTCAATAATCTACTTATTTTGGTAATCAAACAATATTTTTTATTTCATTTATTACTATAGGTAATGTAAGAACATGTTAGGTAACATTTTTATCTTTTAGTGTGTAAGGTTAAAGCTATGGATGGGTACACACTAATTAGATTTATTACAATAATTATTTCACTATTGATAGTGGATGATCTTAAACAAAGGGTCTTCATTGTGTCTCTAAATTTAATATTTTTATCATTTCAATGAATAATTGGCACCTTCCAATTTCACTTAAGCTTTCAAAAATGTAATCCCATACTTTATTACCCAATCTTCTATAAGTGCATTCAAGAATAAATTATTGGGCATTGGTTTCAAAATATTTCCATCCTTGTGAATTAGATACTTTGGTCTTTTATGAATAATTTAAGAGGTGTGATTATTGGCATGTGTTCTTGGTTTTCATTTGGTAAATTTGATTTATCATTTATTATTTCAATAGGTTTTTTGGGACTTTTTTCTACATTAATATCAATTGGTATTGAAACAAAAGCTCTAATTCTAAGTGTTCCATTGTAATTGAACCCATCAAGTTCAAGAATTAACTTGACAAATTTTAGGGTGTCTACATCTAGGATAACAAATATATTACACAAACATTGATTTGAGGCAACACCTCCATATATGGTTAATGAAAAGAGAAGACACACATTGCATTCTAATGGATAATTGATCTAAACTATCATATTGCAAAAGCTTAAACATATCAATGCTTAAGAACAAGCATGTTGAGAAGAGTGGTGATTCTAGCCACCAATCATGCCTCTTGCATGCTTCAATATTGAATGACCACATCCTATTTTCCATCTATTATAATTAATGAGCATGCATTGGTTTTTCCTCCCTACGCTAGCATGATTATGCCAAAGTATGTTCCACATGTGCTTAATTATTCTTTTTAACTTATCACAAACTATATAAAGAAATAAATTCTCCTAGCAAGGGGAATAAAAGTTAGAACAACATTTCAATATATGAGCTTGAAGTAATCCATTATAAGAATATAAGACTTTTGAAGAATCATTAATTCTCAATGAAAAAGGTATTTGATTTATAACTTTGTTTTCCAAAAGATTTACAACTTCATTTCACTCCATTTAGTAATATAGAAAGACAATCTCTTCAAAATGATTACACAAAAGATAGACCTCTAATAGGAACTTGATGAGTTTTCAATTCTTTGACTTTTTAATCAAACCTTTAATTATCACCCATGAGTCACATTTAATAATCAACTTCTTATAGTCTAATGAGGTCTCCATTTCAAAACTCTCAAACACTATCTCAATCTCACTTTATCAAAATTCATTTGAAAAACCCATCAAAAATATTTTTTATTAGTCTCAAAATTCATTTCCTAAATATAATTAATTATATAATAATAAAAAATAATATACTTCATATTATTAATATTATAAGCATACAACATATAATAATTTAATATTAATAAATTATAATTATAACGATGCTATGTATATTTTTATTTTAATAATTAGAATATATTATTTTAATCAATATTATAATTATATTATAAAATATGTTTTTTTATAGGAGGGAAAGAACCCCTATAACCGCCACTGCCGGTTAACTGGACAACCAAATAAATTATTATTATTATTAATTATAATATTTGACTGTGTGAGGTACGCCGCTAGGAAAGGAGTGCAGCGCCATATCAGCTGTCAGGGATGGATCGAAGATTTCATGCCGTTACTCCGTCAATCACAGCTGGATAGACGATGTCTTCCTTTCAGAACCAGAGCATTTCATGGATAGACGCTGCCTTAAAATGGTGTAGATAAGCTGTAAATTTTCTATTGATTGTTTGATCATAGAATTGGATAATATTTTAGAAGCTTTATATCGGTCCACATTCTTCCTATTTTTCAGGTTTTAATTATTCTGTTCAGTAAATATTTGCATTTCGTTAATTGTTTTGGAGAATTCTTGTTTGAACCGTGTTTTAGGCATATTTTCTTTCCTTTTTCAGTTACTTTTCTCTTTTCATTCAATCTTCAAAGATTTGTTACGTCCATTGTGAAGATTGGTGCTTGGCAGAGAATGAGTTTTCCTAAAATCAACTAGGCAACTTGCTTCAGGATAGGCGTTTTTCTAGGAGTTTGTTATAAACTGGGAGGCTTCAATTGTATCTTACTTCTTTCGGTTTCGTAATGTATTCTGTTAAATGAATCAAAGATTTTTGATTTCCAGCGAGTTTCTTGCCTAATTGACCTTGCATTTGTTAAATCTGTCTCGTGCCTGAGTCATCCGCCATTTTCTGAAAGCTTTATCCTCCGCTCACGTATAAATCGTAACGTAGTTTTTCCTAGTTTCAGGGTTTCGTGTTCATTTGATTTCCTTAGATACATGCATTCAGGTCTCTATTTCAAAGGTCATTTTGTTTATTTAGCAACAACGATCACCACAGAGCCTAATCCAGGTAATGCTTTTCTGCCCGAACCTGAATTGTCTTTTAATATTGTACGTAAATTTATCATTTTTAATAGCTTATTTAGAATTTTCCCCGTTTTCCTGCAATTGCTTTTATTTACAGGAACATTATGTTAATGATAAAAACATTCATATTACAAATTTCTTCACAATCAATTTAGATTCGAGTTTTGTTCTTGACTTTAATTACTTTATTTCTTACACAGAATTTTGTTTTGTTTCGTTCATTTCAAAAATATTTCAGGCATCAGATTTTACGTTTGCTCCATTATTTTTTATGATTATTTCAATTTCAATTTCTGTATGTTAAAAAATACAGGTAAATTAGTTGTGAACAAGTCCTTGCTTTGTCAAAAATGAAGCAACCTACTGGAAGTTGTTTTTCTTGGTGGAGGGATAGCCGAAATAAACGAATACAATCTTCATGGCTTCATAATAATCTAGAAGGTAACACTCGCACTTTGTTTTTCCTGATTATATATCTGATATGTAACAGCAAGGGTTCTTTCTGGAATGAATATGCTAGTATAAATAGTTTGTATCATATTTGTTATTTTTTTCGATTTGAACCGATTATTCAAGGTATTGCATTGTCTGGTGCGTTTGACAATCTGGCAGAGATGGACCAGAAGACCCAGATTATGTTGAATCTTCTAGAATCAAAAGCCGATTCGTTTGCTCAGCGAGCTGAATTTTTTTACAATAAGAGGCCGCAGCTTATTAGCATGATTGAAGAGTATCACAGAGCATACCGATCACTGGCAGAGCAATTTGACCGTCTCAAGGGGCAAATTGGACAGAATTTCTCTGAATCTGTTCAAGATTTTAATGGATTATCTTGTGAAGCTCCTCTTGAAAATCCACTTGGAAAGAAAATTTCAGTGACTGGAAACCTAAAGGAGGACTTTGAGGAAATTCTCAGAAGCCAAGAAAGGCACAGTGCTGATTCAGAAGAAGTATCAGAAGTAGGAGATCCAGTAAATTGCAACACGAGGAGTAAAAGGCCTTCTGATCAGGAATCTGTAAACATGATACCTTCTGATCAGGAAACTGGAAGTGCATTATCTTATTCAGATTCTGAAGTGGGTAACCATTTTGGAAAGCCTACAAAGACTGAAAATGTTGGAAGCGTGACGAGAGAAATGCAAATTAAAATGAAAGAAGAGAACTCGCTGCTTCTTAAGCAATTAGCAGCCAAAAATATTCAGGTTGAGCATTTGAAGATGGAAAACAAAAAATTGGAGAAAAAGGCTTACTGCAAAGCAGAGATGTCTTTGGTTATGCAGAATATGAGTATTTTGGAAAGAGAGATGGAAATCATCAAAGTAGAGAACACAAAACTCAGGAATGAAAATGAAAATGTGGTTAACGTGTGGAAGATTAATGATTTGACGGAGTTATACTTCATCAGAAAAGAGAACACCAAACTGCAAAATGAAAATGAAATCAATGTAAAACGGCTGCAAATTCTCACAAAAAAGGTCAGAAACCTGCAAAAGGAGAACAAAAGCTATAAGATCATGTCACTTGCCCTTGTCTGTGTCAATGAAAGGTTGCGGAAAGAAATATGTGGAGGCAATCAAGAAAGTGAAGTCACTGCGAGAAGTCTGAAGGACAAGAAAAAGAAGGTTGAAGTCATATTGAAAGCTAAAGAAAATTTAGTTTTCGAACAGAGTTTCAAAATAAAGGAATCGCAAAGTGGGGTCTGTGATAGGAATTTGGAGTTAGACGCCATCAAAGCAGAAAGCACCAAGCTGAGGAATGGAAATGAGGTTAATGCACAAAAACTGGAAGAACTGAGGAATGAAAATGAGGTTAATCCACAAAGAGTGCAAGAGCTTATGAATGAAAATGAGATCAATGGACAAAGACTGCAAGTTGTTACGGAAATAGGCCGAGGCAATCGACATGGCAAAGGTGAAGCTAATGTACAAGTACAAGTTTTTTCAGAAAAGGTGAGAAGGTTGGAAAAAGAGAATACAAATATATCTAAGCAGAATAAAATTATGTCAATTGTACTTGCATATGTCAATAGCCAAGCTGCAAAATTGGAAACAAGCAATGCAAGGGCCCATGATGAGATTAGTGGAGGCAATTGTCAAAGCAGAGCCACTGTTCAAATTCTCGAGGATGAGAAAAACAATGTTGAAATTACAGTGGAAGCTAAACAAATGTCGTTATCAGATCAGAGTTCTAGAATAGAGGAATTGATAAGGCGGGTATGTGGTCTTGTGACAGAGGACACCATACTGAGGAATGAAATTGAGGTCAACGTTCAAAGCCTGCAAGTTCCTCAAGGAAATGGCTCTAACTTGCAATCTGATAATGCAAAGCTCCGTACACAGGGTAAGAATGTTAAGATCATATTGGAAGCGAATGAAAAATTAGTAATGGAACAGAGCCTCAGAATAGGGGTACTGCAAAAAGAGGTCTATCAGTTACTTGATGAAACTAGGGTAGAGGAGATAAAACTGTACGAGCGAAATGAAAAAACAAGAGAGGCAGTAAGGCAGATTTGTTTTACTTTGGATGCATTGATGGATAAAAATAAGAGATTGCAGAAAGCTCTCCAAATTTTAAAAGAGGAAGGGGAATGCAAGCCTAATAATATTGAAATCAGCACCTCACAAATTTCAAGGTGGATGAAATTTCTGCATGGCAGGAGACGGATAATGCACTGCTGAGGAAGTTCTTGAATTTATACATCAAGCAGGTTTTTTATTTCATGTTTTTTTTATAAGTTTTTGTTTCTGATATTAAGTATATTGAACATTAAAGTGCTTGTTGAGCAAGAGTATTCTAGAAGAGATTTATTATATTTATTACCTTTTAAATAATGGGAAAACAAATTTGTTAGTTGCCTATTTTAATTTAAGAGATTTATTATCTGTATTAATTAAAATTAATACATAGTGGGAAAAAAGGTTTGATATTTCATCTTTTAAAATTATAGGTCATGAAGTAGATTGATTAAAGTTTTTATAGTATGTTATTTAACAAGTTTTAAATTTAAAGTCAAAATCATCAAATATTATATCACATTAGAATAATTCTATAACTTGTCATAAAAGATTTTTTAATATTATATTAATATCTTTTAGATTAATTAAAATTTAAGTTGACTTATTCATTTAAAAATAAGATTTATATTATGTATTAAGTCATATCTTGTTGATATAATATTTAGTATTTTTAGATTAAATGAGAATATTTTATTTAACTATTAGTAATAAGAGAAAACAATAAAAAAATTTGAACTCACAATTAATAACAAAATACTATTAAAAAAAATCTTTAAATTCATAAATAATATTTCGACTATTAAATAATTTTTCCTCAATAATATTGTAGATATTTATATATTTTATTTTTAATTTTAATATATATTCTTTTATATAAATTTAAATAATAGATTTTTATTGTGGTATTTTTACTAAGGTATTTATAAAGGTATATTTGTCTTGTTGCTTTTATTTCTTACAATTTGCCTATGAAATTATTAATTTTATTTAAAATTTTATGTATGTATATAAAATGTAAAGCTAAAAGTAATATTTGATAGTGAATTAATAATGTTACAATTGATATGAAAATAAATCTGATTTGGAAAATTTAAAATTAAAGTGATTAATTTAGATATAAATAAATTTATTAAAATATAAATAAACGAAATATAATTAGAAAATTGAGTTTTGTATACATAAATAAATTAAATTTGTATTTATATTTATCATACATAAAGTAAATCTTCTTAAAAAAACTAAATATAATTAGAGAATTATGAATTTTGAAAAATTAATTAATATATATTAAGTAAATATTGATGTACGTATGTATGTATAGAAAAAGTAAAACAAAATAGTAATAACAATTACAAAATAAAGACAAATAATTGACACCATTATTTAACATGGTTCACCATTAAAATGGCTACATCCACCAAAGAAAGCAAGCAGGGCACACAGTTTTATTAATCAACTCAAATACATCAATCTTCATCATCTCAAAAAAGAGAATGAGAAAAGCATTATATCAAATCTTCAACAAGTGCAAGCAAGCAGGGCACACAGTTTTATTAATCAACTCAAATACATCAATCTTTATCATCCCAAAAAAGAGAATGAGAAAAGAATTATATCAACTCTTCAAGCAAGTGAAGAGACATGGAAAGAGGAAGATGAAAGGGAAATGACAGTTGGACTTCACTTCCAACAATCTCCCACTTGAAGTCCAAACCGTACTATTGTCCCCACTTTCCTTGAAACTCATTGTTACTTAATTACTAGACCAACTAACTAGACTGTCGCACCATTATTACCAGTTGGCCAATCCATTGCATTCTTTGCAATTAATTTCACAAGGTAGCTCAAAACTCTTTTAACAATACCTACACCTATCTTTTGCTCATCATTTTTAAGCATTTCTCTAATAGCATCAACCTTTGAAGAAAGCCTCAAGAGAGCACACCCTCCACCAATGACAATTCCTTCCTCAACAATTGCCTTTGTTGCATTCAAGGCATCCTTGACTCTTAACTTATTTTCCTTCAACTATGTCTCTATTTGTGCTCCTAGTTCTATAACTTCAACTCCCCTAGATAGTTTAGCAATTCTTTCATTCATTTTTTCTTTCTCATAGTCTTGTTCAGCAACCTCAATCAAGCTCCTAATTTGAGTAACCCTTCTCTCAACAATCTCCTGTGTGCTTCCATCATCAACTATTGTCATTGAATCTTTTGTCACTACTACCTTGGTAGTAGTTCCCAAAACCTCATTTCCACCTTTTTCAAGGGTCATCCCCACTTCATCTCTAATGACAATGCCTCTAATCAGCACAACAATGTCATCCAAATATTGACTTTTCCTTTCTCCAAATCCAAGATGTTTTAAAGCAGCAATCTTTAACGCACCTCCATTCATTCTACAATCTACATCAGATCGCTCAACCATGGAGGAAAATTGTTCGTGGATAATTTTGGCTTCAATTAAATCACCTTTTATTGGCAAACAACTTAGCCAAGCAAGAATAACTTACACAACATCAATACAGTCATGATAAAAATTGATAATTTTTTCCTAATACAAAAATTACATTGTCAATCACTATTATATTATCACCATCCCATGCATTTTGTTGACTTATTACCAAATTTAGTCTTGAAAGTGTCTCTCCAACAAGAGACTTGAATTTGGATTGATCTATTTTATGGATCTATGACAATTGCATTGAATGTGTAACGATTACAATTAAAGAAATCCAAATTACTTAATTAAAATTAACACACGAACATGATTAAATAAATGGAAGTAACAAAGTGATGAAATTCAGAATGAGAGAAAAGAGAGAGAATGCAAACAGAATTGGTAACAGAGTTCATCATAAGAACGACTATGTCTTTGGGCCCCTCTCAAATGAGTGGATCAATTTGATTAATTCTCCAGAATAACGGTTACAAAATCCAGCATACGTTCTCCCTGGTACAAAGAAATTTTGAAAAGATCCTCTAAAGTGTGCAAGAACAATCTCCTTGAAAGCATGAGATGAGAGAAAAATTTCACCAAGATAATTCTCCCAAGTCACCACTTACCCAAACTCCTAAGCTACCCCCTTTTTTATACAAGAAATTTACTCTATTTGGTGTATAACCAAATGATTTTACAATATCTCCCATATCCCTTTTACACGTAAAAATCATTTGAAAAATCCCCCCATTTACCATAAAAATCCCATACAAATCTTTAATAATTTAATTGAAGGGCCCTTATAATTTTGGGCTTTACAAAATAATAAATCCCCCTTAAAATAAATGGATTATATTTCATATAATAATCCCTCCTGGGATTCATTCTTTTAAAACCATTTTAAGTTTTAAATAATCTTTAATTATAATTGCCTTTCTAAATTCTAAGTCCATTTAAATCCTTAGTTATAGGGGTAGTTATTTATATTTTTAGGTAGAATCAACTTTAGATTTATTATAAAAAGAACAGGCCCCAAAATTATCTCAAACCAAGCATGTGGTGCACTGGTGGAGATTAAATGGTGGGAAAGGGTGGTTGTGGGTTCAACACCCATGCGGCACATTTTTTTCCCTTTAAGTGGTGTTATAGTTAAGAAAATACATCACCGTTGATTGATTGGTAGGAGGTATTTCTAGTTTGTATGAGGTAGGGGGATCAAATCCCCCTAACAAACTTTTACCAAATGATGCAACCACCGCAAAGGATAAATAAAGAGGGCCATCGGGCATGCTAAGGAGGTGGCACGTGGTGACTTGTCATTTGCTGGTAAAAGTGCTTGAAGCTGATGTTTCCGCTATCTGGGTTGATGACATGGCATTGACTGGGTTGTTGCATGTCATGTAGTGATTGGCCAATGGTGATGACTGGGTGTTGACTGTAGCATGCTGACGTCAACATGGTCAACATTTTTACCCAACCTTTGACTGCTCGTAACTCAGGAAAAAACGGAGTCTGATTCACATGAAACGAACATTGTTGGAAAGCTCTCAAAGAGCTCTTCATGTTGAGACAAATGTTGACCACTTTTGGTGACTTTGAATTTTTTCCTTTTTCTCTAACCTGAGCCCTAAGTTGACCAAGGTTCGATCGAGCATAACTTGAGCTTTGTAGCTCCATTTGACTCCGTTCGAGTTGTGTTGGAGTCAGGATTCTAAGCTCTTTCTAATGATGTCATTTCTGTAGAAAAATGAGGAACTTTAATTTTTTGGCAAAGATCCTCTAGATCAATCCTCCCCACTGGAGAGCTTTTAGACCTCTGAAAGGTTGATTACTCTGAAATTAAGTGAGGGTAAATTTCCCTCACTTTACCAATCTCCATCCATTTTTCCTTACTTGGATTCATCCCCTTCAATCCCACTTTGAGGTATTCAACTGCTCCTCTTCATGAAGTTCTGACATTCCTGTCGAGGATGACATCTCTAGGCAATTCTGACATGTATTTTGGTGAAAGGTCATCAACTGATGGAACTTGAATATCAATCTCCTTGTCCAATATCATCGGATGTTCATACAACTTCAAATTCTCAACATTAACAACTAAATAAATGTGCATGTATGGAGGAAGATTAAGGCGGAAGGCGTTGATTTCGATCTTGTCCAAGATCTCAAAGGGATCATACTGAATCAGCTTGAGCTTCCTTCCTTCGCCTTGCATTCTTTTCTTAATGATGTGTAACCAAACTTTGTCTCCAACTTGAAAATGATGATCATTGTGATGCTTATCATGTCGAGCCTTGTATTTGGCTTGATTCTTCTCCAACTGTGCTTCCATTGCCTGATGAATTGCTTGGACTTTCTAGATGAACTTTAAAGACTTCTCTGCATCATGGCATCCATCTTCAACATCATCTTTCCAAAAATAAAAATCCATCAGTGTTTTGGGCACATAACCGAAGCAATTCTCAAAAGGAGACCTCTTTGTAGAAGAGTGTGTCGCATGGTTGTAAGTGTGTTGCACATAATGAAGACTCTCATCCCAAAAATTGGGATGCTTACTATAGTAACCTTTGAGCATATGCACAATTGTCATGTTTACTACCTCTGTCTGTCCATTGTTCTATGGATGGAAGGCTATAATCTTCTTTAGTTTGGTGTCCATGAGTCCCCACAAGGCTAACAAAAATTCCCCTAGTAATCGAGAATCTTGATCCGATACAATAGAAGTAGGTAACCCAAAATGAACCATGCATACAAATTGAAAGTACATATGAGTTGTTAGTTCAGCAGTGACTTGTTTCTTACAAGGCATTAGAATACACATTTTTCTGAACTAATCAACTACTACATACAGATAATCATGTCCCTTCCTAGACATTGGTAACCCCCTAGAAAAATCCATTGAAACACTTTCCCATGGACGGGAAGGTACAAGCAGCAATGTGTACAACCCAATTTCCTATTGCTAGGTTTACTTGTTGTACACATTACACATCCTTTAATATATTTGGATACAATTTCCTGCATGTGAGGCCAATAACAGTATTTTTGCAATTGAGTCATTTTTTTGCTTACCCCAAAGTGTCCTGCAATCAATGGCATGTGTGCTTCTCTGATTACCTGTGCATGTTCACCTTTTGGAATACATAACTTTCCTAAATGATACAACAAGCCATCCTGCACATAGTAATCTTGTTCTTCTACATGTTTTCCTTTGATTAGAGCTGAATAGATTTCCTTAAATTCTTCAGCATTAGCATATTGTTCCTAAAAACATTCGTGTACCATGGAACTACCTTTAAGGATAAATAAAACATTCATAATAGGAGGCCTAGACAGCATATTTTCTACTTTATTATGGGCACCTTTCTTGTACTTAATTACCAAATGAAACTATTGAAGAAAACCCATCCACCTAAAGTGCCTACTTTGTTGCAATTTGGATTGTGAGTGCAAGTATTGAAGTGGCTGGTGATCAGTGTGGATTACAGTTTCTTTCCCCATTAAGTACTGTTTCCATTTTTTAACACTCTGAACTAATGCATAAAGTTCCTTATCATAAGTAGGATAGTTAATTACTACACCTAAAAAGGTCTCATAGTGATAGTAGATTGGTTTACCTCCTTGCATTAGCACTACTCCCATGGAAAATCCACTTGCATCTTTCTCGATCTCGAATGGTTGGTGTAAATCTGGTAAAGCCAAAACTTGTGTTGTGCTCAAATTTTCCTTCAAAGTGTTGAAGGCCTTCTGTTGTCGACCTCCCCACTAAAAATTTGTCTTTGTACTATTCAATGCATGCAATGGTGATGCAATGTTGGAGAAGTTTGCAATAAACTTCCTCCAGTACTGAACTGCACCTAAGAAACTTCTAACTTTTGTGACTGTACTTGGCTTAGGCCATTTTACAATAGCTTTGACCTTCGTAGGGTCTACTTTCAATTGACCACAACTTGTACAACATAGCCTAAGTACAATACGGATGTCTTAGCGAATTCGCATTTAGACATCTTTACAAAGAGTTTTTTTTTTCTCAATACATCAAAAACTTTCTTTACATGAATTGCATGATCTTCCCAAGTTCAACTGAATACAAGAATATCATCTAAATAGACTATGAAAAAATTATCAATAAAAGGAAGAAATACATCATTCATGACTATCATAAATGTAGCTGGTGCATTGCAAAGCCTGAAGGACATGACCAACAACTCGAACAGTCCCTGTTTTGTCTTAAATGTAGTTTTCCAAATGTCATCTTCTGCAATTCTCATCTGATGATATCCACTACGCAAGTCTAACTTAGAGAAATAAATTACATGTTTTAACTGATGAAGTAAGTCATCAATTCAAGGAAGAGGATAACTATTCTTTACCATTATCTTGTTCAGGGCTCGATAGTCAATGCACATTCTCCAAGATCCATCCTTCTTTGGAACTAACACAATTGGAGAAGCGCAAGGAGATGTACTAGGACGAATGACTCCTTTTTCCACCAACTCCTAAACTTGATTTTTGATTTCCTCATTCTGCAAAATTGATAAACAGTACATGCCAATATTTGGAAGAGGCACATCCTGCTACAACTAGATTGCATGTTGTATCTCTCTCTTAGGTGGCAACCCCTTTGACTCCTGAAATAACTCATCATAAGTAGAAACTATTTTGGCCATCTCATTTTTATGCTTTGGATCACACCCTTTAAATGCTTCAGCTTTTTATCCTCTTTGGGTTTTACAAGCATTAACACAAATTTCTTACTAGAATTGGCCAACCTTTTCATCTAACCCGCATTAACTAGTGCAACATTAGTCTTAACTTTGTGTGCATGTACAATATATTCTATCCCATCCTTAAAGAGATGATACTTATTCTCCCCCTATAAAATATTTATTTTATGTCATATAGATAAGGACTCCCTAACACAAGCCCACAAATATCCAAAGGAACAACATCTACTTCTACCGAGCATCAACAAAGTTTGCAATGATAGAAATTTTCAATTTACACTATTTTGTTACCTACAGTTGAGCATCATTGCAAACCCATCCAAGTAGATATGGCTTTTCATGAGGTGTTGTAGCTAGATTGAGTTTCTTTAACACTTCTTTAGATATTAAGTTGACTTGAGAACCCATATCAAACAGTGTATCAATCTTAGTGTGCTTAGTTACAACTCGAATATGAAAAAATTCATTTTGTTGTTTATCAGCTTTAGGAGGAGTAGATACTTTACTTGTACTTTCATTTGCATTAGAAACATTTGCATTAGAAGAGAGAATTATACCTTTCCCTTTACCTTGGACCCCAGCAGCAACAATCTAAGTTTCATCTCCAAAGTCGGATCCAAGATCTTGTTGAATCACTGTGTAGTAGTCTTTTGCTTTCCTTTATTGCCTCCATATCTTTTTCACCTCAATTTGGGATGTAGCTTTCAACATTTTGAATCATCATGCCCCTCTTTCTTGCAAAGGGAGCATGTGGGCTTATCACCCTCCTTCTTAACTGTAGTTTTCTTCTTCCCTTTTCCTTTATCTTTTTCTTTTTCTTTACCCTTCGACTTCCCCTCAAACTTAGATGGTTTTGTTGATGCAAAATTTTGTACACAACAGACTTATGGGAAACTTAGCTATTGGGGGACTTGTGCACATAGCTAAGTGACCTCTGGTATTTTATCAAAGTTGGCTCTTCATTTTTTAATAGGGGGGAGAAAAGGGAACAAAGACAAACATAAAATTAAAAAATCTAAGGTAAGGTGATGTGCCAGATCAGTAATGAGATAAGTAAGCACATTGCAAAAACAAAGGCTTAGGTAGTAATTAGTGTATATTAAATAGATAATTTCCAGCACTCCAAACATAAGAACATTAAACCATTTCCATAATATAACCCATATAGAATAAGCTAACACAAAAGAGTAGCAACATGATTTGTATTACAATAAGCCACGTAAATATTATAAAAGCTTGAAACAGATGTTCATATATTTTCAGAAAATGCAAGCACAATATAATGTCCTATCAAATGCTTGAAAACAGAGAGGCCGAATAGAATGGCATGGTTTGCAAGCTTAGATTTAATATCAAACACTACAGAGGATAATTCTCAGCGCTAGGAAATTTTTTTCCATCTAACAATAACCACAAAATGAAGAAAGGGCTACTTAAATAAGCTAGTCCACCACCTAGAGGCTCCAACAAGAGAGATGCTCCAGCGAAGTCACCAACTAGAAAGATTCCCAAGTGCAGGAACCAATAGAAAGAAGGAAAGGCAGCATGCCAACAAGGACATTCTAAGGAGAGATGGGCCACGCAGTAGTAAAAGGAAGCCCAAAATGCGACAGAAAAATAGAAATAGTTGCAACAACCATCGAACAAAAATAATGGATGCCCGAACAATCGCCACGCAGAAAGCTCCCAAAAAATGTAACTGCGGTGTAGGCCCCATCCAAACAGAAAACAGGCAGAGGTGATGTGTCAAACAACCAGAGCCCCAAAAAAGGAAAAAGAAGTGTCTCAAAGGGAAGCTCTGATAGGATACCACATGGCAGCAATCAAAAAGCTGCGAGTGGTACCAAAACAAAAGGTGAAGCCGTGAAGGAAAGAAGGACCACAAAGGAAAAGAGCGGTGCATGAATAAATATTCACAACTTGGCAACTCACAGGGACATTTTACCTATGGAATGAGAATCTCCATATCATGGCCTCACAAACCAGTCTTACCTCCTGGACTAATTGCTCACAGCTTGGAGAGTGCAGCCTAAAGGGACGTCTAGACCTCATTCGATGGTGCAGAGAGAGCGTGCAAGCTTTCATCAGCCATGTTTAAATCAATAATTGCTTAAAAGGCAATCCACCAGATATTTTTGCCTCAGACTCAAGCTGGAAGAAGAGTTAGAACAACTGATGCACCATGTTCTCGATATTGGTGGCAGTTGGAGGCTAATCAAAAGACTAGAATACAGATAAATATTTTTTTCTCCTTAATCCTTTCAATGATATGTTTTATGCCTACCACTGTTTGGTCAGCCAAGAATGGCGATGGAATCCCTCACTGAGTTAGTCGAGAAAATTTAACCTGCATATCATAGGTAATTTGAGTCATCTTTGTTTTGCACTCACCGACATGTTGGATGGATTCATACATAGAAATGAGAACATTCATGCTCATGGACACTGATGTTCAATCTTCGACCCCCACACTACTCAACACCTCATCAAAACCTGTATACAATTTGCTCAACAATTTCCTGGCCATCGGAACTCTATCATAAGTCATTTCCTACACTCATTGCATTATTTCACCAACCACCCCACATAATTTGGTAGCATGCGCCATAAATTTGAGAGTGGGCTACAAGGTAAGGCATAGTGACTTAACCTTATCCCAATATGATGCATGTAGTTCTTTGGCTATCTCTAGTGGGTTCATTTGGGATGCAGGAGGCTAGGATCTCAAAAGGTCCACCTTCGTAGCCTTGCTGCTTGATTTTTCTTTCAACTCTGTAATGCTTCCCTCTATGACTGAAATCTGATTCCTTAGAGCAGTATTTTCTTCCTCCTTCTCCCTCAAGGCTAACTCAGTCTATTTTTTATTTTTTATTTCCTACTCCAATGCAGCAATCATTTCATTTACCTCATGTCATTGGTACTCTGTCAAATTTGTTTCAAACCCTCACTCGCTTGCTTCAATTCATCGCAGAGGGCCACCTTGGTCGCCTGCGATTGCTCAATTTCTCTCTGTAGGGCTGGAATAACCTTCACACTCAGAGCCTAAAGTTCAGCAACTTTGCTCCTAAAGGCATTCTTTTCATTTCATAGCTGATTGATTTCAATCTCCTAATCCTTATGCTTATTTGACCAAATCTCCACCTTTCCTTTCAAGTCTTTCATTTTTTCATCTTTCTTCATCTGGCGACTGACTTTGAGGAAATCAGTTGTCACTACCTTTTGGGTTTATTCCATTAGTTCTACTTTGTCCTTCGGATGAGCCTATTGCAAATCAAATCCTACGACATTGATAGAATAATCATTTGGTTGCATTTCTCTAAATGGCTTGATGACATTGGGTGTCACATTCACAAACATCAACAAATTTTGACTTTCATTGAACACATTCTGCATAAGGGTTTCTACAAGTTTGTTTGCATTCTTCACCCTTCTTTTTTGTATTTGGCTAGCCCGAGCACTTTTGGTAACATCCACCTATGAGAAATACTCTTGGGGCGAAATACCTAATCTACCAGCGAAAGGAAACTCCAGGGGAACTGCTAATGGGAATGACATTATGCTTAACATCTCAGTGGATTTGCTAGGTCTCGTAATAGTTACCGAAGAAAAAGGTGGGATAAACTTATTGCTCTGAGATGGTGAAAACATAGTGGGGAACAAGGTTGGGGAAGTAGCCACTTGATGTTGAGGCATCGAAGATACAAATTGCTGACTCAGTGGGCTAGGATGCGTTGCCATTACTTGCACCTTAAGAGTAGTAGACATAGGAGGAGGTGAGCAAGGACTCCTAGGGGAACCAATGTTGACCTACCTCAAGTGACCAGTGAGAGGAACAATTGACATGAGTGACATGGCAGAAGCAAGCGCGGAGGAAACTAAACACATAGAAGAGAGAGAAGGGGAAAAATGCAACTGAGTTTCCTAAAGATTCATAGCAGATACAACTACCTCTTAACACTATTCTTCACCTCCTCTTCTTGCTTCCTCTATTTGAGGTATCTTCTCTAGAGGGGAGTCATCTAGATCCAAAATAACCTTTTGAGAATGACTAACAAAGGCCGACCTCTTCTTCCCTGATCTAGAGGAGCTAGTTGGCTCTAACAGTTGTGTATTTGAAGAGTCTTCACGTTGCAGTTGTTGTCCACTGACTATCTCTCTTTGCACAGGACCTTCTTCAATCATTGGAGCCTTTTGGGCTACTTCTCCTTCATGCTTCGGGGCTGCACTTTCTACCTCACTATACTTCTCGAACTCTGAAGGATTAGGTGAATCATCACTGTCTGAATGCTTGCAGCACCAAGCCTCATCAAACTATTTGTCTGAGTCCACTTCTTGAAAGAGCTCGTTAGTCTTTTTTATCTCTTGTCTATAAATCCAAAAAAAATTAATCTTTTCAAGCTTCCAACTGAGCCTTGCTATTGGTTGTAGAGGAATTGATTTATTATATGGTTCGGGTTAGGCCTAGCCACTATATGATAAAAATTCAACCAAGGTGGTCCACCCGAGCTAGAAGGAATGTGCTCAAGGCTGATGTATAACTTCTCATTTCCCTCATCTGCATTTCTCTGAGGGTCCCAAAATGAACGAGGTTGGTGAGGGATCTTAATTCCTACCTCTGCCAAATTACCTACTGGATTATAGCACCATGTATCACAGATAATCACCAATCTAAGGTGACCTAACTTGGAATACAAGACTTCAAAACTATTCACCCTTAGACTCTTCTTCTTGACCAATGCTACAGAGTCAAACATGATTGGCACCGTCAGATAGGAAGTCAGATGCTTTCCTCCCCAGTAATCATTTTCAATATTACACAACTGCATGAAAACCTCCAAGGTCAGCACCCTATCTGAAACAAAATGTGGGAGTCAGAAAGGCTCTCGAACAAAATCCTGCATGTGAAGCATTGTAAAATCTAAACCAAAGAACCAATCACAAGGCGGTACAAGGCCTCTCATCCATGATATTTGACTCTGTGTCAAGCGCCTAAACCTCTTACCTCCCATTCGATCCAAAGCTCTTAAAGTCAGAGCTAGGAATGCAT
Source organism: Sequoia sempervirens (assembly GCA_007258455.2). Lineage (NCBI taxonomy): Eukaryota > Viridiplantae > Streptophyta > Pinopsida > Cupressales > Cupressaceae > Sequoia > Sequoia sempervirens. The sequence continues at coordinate 685,892,143 of VDFB02193867.1, forward strand.
CTGAAAACATGTAATAATCAAAAGTTTTTGAGAGGATAGGAGTCTAGGTCGAAACTGGCTTTCTAGCGCCATTTTCGTCAAATACCACCAGGGACAAAAACTGTTGGAAATAATCTAGGTTTTGATGTAAAATCATGTAGGCCAAGAAAGAATAATACCTGAACTTGGAACCAGGCTCAAACTCTTTCAGTTGACAGCACATCCTTTCCACAATGACTTTCTCAAAGTCCATCAATAGAGGCTCTTTATTCTTTTTCAACATAAAGCCTATGCTCATCTGGAAGTCTGAGACTTCCTTATCTGTATCCAACCCACACACCAATGCAAACATAGAGAAGACGGAAGCCATGCCTACTTTAAAAGCAGTCAAACTACGAGGAAAGGTAGGAGGGATGGAGTTATTTGGTGGCTTACCTGTTTCAGCATTGAAAAATTGTTGCGCTGCTCTTAATGTCCTCCAATAATTTTACATTCTAGAAAGATTGAAATCCTCAACACCTACAAGAGCATTAAGAGGGGCGTACAACATATCCTAGAGAGCCTAGAGACAAATTACCACCCTAAAATTATGGTTGCTTATAATTCCTAAGTTGGCGTCGAAACTTTTAGCACAAGCAGCCACAATCTCTGGACAGTAGTTCACCAAAGGAACCATGTACTGAGGGAGACTACAATTCCACAGTCAGATAGGAAAAGGATGACTAATCTTTTTCATTTTTTCAGTGGCAGCCTCTCTTAAACTTTTGGTATTCTGAGATAACTTTGGATCTCGGACATTATCCCAATCCTCTGAAACCAAAGCTTGGTTTCTAGGAGAAACTGTGTTTAACATTTTCTAGTCTGCCAACTTAGTGTAGGGCCATGAAGGTTTAGCTGGAATGCCTAGGGTTGCATAAGAAACCTATTCATAGATATTCATGCAAGGTGCCAACATCTGCTACTCCTCAATGTTGTTAGTGGTGACAGTTTGAGTATAGCTCTCTATAATTTCAACCATTTTACCTGTATTTCAAAGGACTCTGCTACTTAGTTTTTTAAATCCTTTCTCTATCTCTGTAAATGACTAAGGCAGTTACACACTTTTCCAACCTCGCACAATTAATTCCTTCTGGATGATGCTCCTATATATCTTTTTTATTTTTGAAAATATCATATTAGCAAGGGTACACGTTATCTTTCACATTGATTATACCATGCACTATTAACCCTTTCATGCGTGTGAAGAGGTCGCTAACTCGCCAAAGGATTCCACACATTAAGAGACATGACCTCACATACAGTAGCTCTATTTTTTCTTGGAAAAGGTACCAAATCAGTAGTGCCATATCTTTTCGTGAGCTTTTACATTTAATGGTTACTTGATTGTAACAAGGCACATCAACCAACGAATTCACCTTAAGAGATTTGCTTCGATTTAACTAGGATGGAAACATTCCTTATGGTGAAAGTTGGCTTCTTCTCTACCTTTTAGAAATGCTTAATTCAAACAAATTGAAACTGCATTTGATTATCTTCATTATTTCGCACACCACAACACAACTTGCCAGGGCTCTTTCATACCATTTGCCTCTAACGTAAACATACCTTTCTCAATTGGGGAAGCCTCCCCCCATCTATAAAAAGGACCCCTTGGAATTTTGGCAATCCATATTTTCACTTAGCATTTCTTAGCCACTGGCCCTAGGATATAGTTGGTAATTTCATTACTTAGCAAGAGTAGCGATAGTCATGGAAACACCAATTAGGCTTACGTGCAAGAAGACCCAAGTTGCCTTCTTAGGAAAAATTAGGTGTAGGTGACTGAAACACATGACTGGCATGAAGAGCCTTCTATACGTGAAAGCCATAAAGTGGGTTCTAGGCAAAGACTGTGTAGAATACGAAGACCAATACAGAGTGAACACCAATATCAGTTCCCACTTTGTAGCATCTCTGTTAGACATTGGCATTTCTAAGAGGAAGATTTTGAGGTTGACAAAGTAGGTATTTCCCAAATGCTACCTTGGGGGGTTGGAGAACATCATGAGAGCTGCCAAGATCAGCCGCAAAATCCCATCTATTCATAACCTATGCTGACTAGGCCCTTTCTACGTGGCTATGAGCTTGAAACTCATGAGGAACATCGCCACAAAGTCTGTGTCGCTTGCCACTTCCTGATGAGGATGCACAACATCGAACCCTTTTGTGAGGTGCAATGGTGTGAGAATTTTGAGAGGATGGTGTTTCCTCATTGTGTGCCACTTGATGCAATTGCTTGACCCTCGAATGCTTGAAGAGACATCCAAAAGATCTCTCTTCCTTTTTGTATTTGAAATATTCTCTGCAACACTTGTCAGTGACAATATCTGTATTTTTTGGAACATGGCTATGGGCCCCATTACATCAATATGTATACAGATGTAAATATCTCTATAATCAATACAATACATATATTTCCTATAGTTTGGTTCTTTTCTTCATTTTATCTCATTTCCATGCATCAATGTGGTTATTGATTTTAAGAAAGCACTGAGAATGACCCAAAACTAACAAAGCAGGGAAAATATATACATATTTACACACTTGCTACAAAATCCAAATTAATTGAATTTCTTGATGTGTATTCCATTAACTGGAATACACAAGGCCTCACCCTCCAATGTTTCCAACTCGAATGAGTTGTGTTGCTTGCACTGTGTGATTTTGAATGGTCCTTCCTAGAGACTATCAAACTTTCCATGTTGATCGGGCTTCGCTCCACGCTCATTAAATTTGAGCACCAAGTCTCCACATTGTAGACCCTGGTCAGAAATTTTCTTGTTGAACCATTTCTTTACCACCTGTTGACAGTTAGTCATTGCCTCAAGAGCGTGCTCTCATTTCTCCTAAACCTCAAGTAATTCTGCCAACCACGCCTCCATCGCTCCATTTTCTTGATTTCAAGATACTTGAGTAACTAGATTGCAGGGATTTCCATAGAGATTAGCAACAATGCCTCCTTCCTGTGTACTATCTCATAAGGAGATTTTTTTAATATTTGTTTGGGTGTGATACTTGATCTACCCATAGTGTTGTCCGGAGGTGTTTATGCCACTCCCTTTGATGTTTTGAACCTTTTCTCTTGATTAGCCATAGAAGATTCTTGTTTGTAGATTCGGCAAGGCCATTTCCTTGTGGATAGTAGTTGGAGGATGTCTTTAGGATAATTCCATATTTTAGTGCAAATTGGTTTATTTTGGAGCCGAGAAAATCCTTGGCATTATCCGAGATAATTATCTTTGGTGGGCCAAACCTGGCTACCAGTTCTTCCAGGAAGTTCACAATTTCTACCTCTATTACATTTTTCAAAGGTATAGCTTCAGTCCACCTAGTGAAATAGTCAATTGCCTTCATGATCCATCTATCTTCGGCTGATGAAACTAGGTTGATCATGCCAATGAAGTTGAGACCTCATTAAGCAAATGGCTCTTCCACTACAATTGGTTTCAATGGCATGGTAGCATTTTTCCTTTTCCCAACAAAAAGTTGACTCATTGCAAGACCTCACCAATGAATATGAGTCCTTAAATAAGCTCATCCAGAAATAACCAGCACGCATAATCTTGATTGTAGTAGTTTTTGCTGAAAATTTCCTCTGGTTGGGCCACTATGGTACTCCTCCAATATCTTTTTTGCTTGCTCTTGTGTCACACATCTTAACAAGATGCCATTGAAGTTTCTCTTGAAAATAACCCCCTCCAAGAGTACATATCCATTATTCTACAGTCGATAAAAATGTCTTTTAAATGAGGGGAGGTCGGTCGGGTACCTTCCTGTTTGCATGAAATTAATTCTTCCATCTAGCCAATCATCTCTGGAATTCTCTTCATTTAGTAACACGGGTTCCAATACTTCAACCTCAATCATTGCTTCGTTGTTTCCAACCAAATATTTGCATAGTCCCTTCCCTTTCACAGTCTTTACTGGCTTGATCTCGATGTCATACTCTAGAATCTTGGTTATCCAATTAGCCCACTTCTCAGTGATCTCACCTTCCATAATATATTCACACACACTAGGGTGCAGCACACAAACAATCACCTTGTTGCATGATATGAGGTGTTGGAACTTCTTCAACCCCTTTACAATAGCAAAATATTGCTTCTCCACAAAGTTGTACTTCACCTCATAGTCTTTTAGAGTGCACGAATAGAAGGTGATGGGAAATTCTATTTTATCTTCGTCATCTTTTTGCATTAGGATAGTAGCAATACTCATGCTACCACCAAAGACATACATGAGGAAGTCTTTCAAAAAATCTGAATTAACCAACACGGGAGTAAAAGAGATGACTTCTTTAATCTGTTCAAAAGATTTTCTGGCTTCCACTGTCCATTTGAAAGCTTGGTCTTTTTTCAACATCAAGATGATGGGCCGAACAATCCCTAGTATGAAGGGGTATGTGTGGGATCATGAATTAAGCCAAAAGTGGCAATATTATGGGTATTTGTGGGGTATGTAGTGACAACTTTTTTCAAGTGTAAAGCGAAAAGGGTTTTAGAGGATTCTCATTTTCAAAATATAAGTGTAAGGATTTGAATTTGAATTACAATAAATAATTATTATTCATTTTCCTGTATTCAGAATTATGACTAAGTCCTTATCGATGGGCTGATTGAAAACGTTTATAACTTTCAAATGGGTATAATATTTTTGAATCAAAACATCACGATCTCATTCTATGCTTCACATACTATAAGTTAAAAAGAATAAAAATTAATTTCATGAAGTTTTGACCAAGTTAGGAGGTGGTGGAATGGACAAGTTTTATATTTTCTAAAAGTTGTAATGAAAATTCACAATTATTATTTACTTGGAAAAAAATTACAAAAAATATGCATCATCAGACATGGGTCCTCTATATGCTCCAAATCTTACAAAAATATTATCATTTTATTATAGTTTGGGGTGGTCAAGCAGACACCTACTTCTTATTTGTTCGAAATTTAAATTACTGCCATTGGAATTTCAAATTTTCCTTAAATAGATTTTATTTATTTTTAAATAAAACCCTAGTATTTAGAAACTACATTCAATTTTCTACAAATTATATTCTTACATATTTTTGAAATTATATAGATAACTTATTCAAATTTTTATGTCAAGTTGCCTAACTCTGATTTTTCTAAATTTTTGCCACTTAAGGGCCTATTTTTTCCATGATGATCTGCACATACCCATAGATTGGCCGGATGAAATTAACCTTGCCCAAAAAATTTTGAACTCCTTTTTCATTGACGAGTAAAGGGAGTTCTTTTATTTCTTTAACCCTTTTCAGGTCAATGGTAATACCTTCCTCTGAGACGACATAACCCAACAGCTTCCCTTGTGGGACCCCAAACACACATTTCTGCGAGTTGAAGGAGAAATCCTGAACCTCTGACATGGAAGAATAGAAGCTCGAGATGACTACAAAATGAACCTTAGCAGATTTTTAAATCGTCAGGTCATCTGAATAGAAATAAAATAGAGCCTTATCAAATCCTGAAAGCGGTGTCATAAGGTCATTTTGGAAGGTAGCTTGACGTTTGAAATTTTGAAGACTTTAGCATGGCGTATTTCCCACTTCTTTGGTAAACGCCATTTTTGTTGGTCCTCTCACTAAATCTATAATTATAGTGGGACAAAACCATTTAACGTGAAAACATCTCGGAACCAGCGACTATTTATAAAATTGCTTCCATGGAAGGCAGAGGGTAGTGGTCCTTTAGAGACACTCTATTTAGGTCTCGAAAGTCAATGCACAATCGTATATCACCATTCTTCTTATCGATTGGCCTGGTTAGACACCTAAGTACTGTGTTTGATTGGGAACACTATCTAGGATTCAATCAACTTCTTTAATTCCTGAGCCATTAATGACTCGATCTTTGGATTTATTGGCCTCTACTTTTGACACACAGTTTTTTCTCCCTCTAGTAGCTCAATGGTGTGTTGGATAATCTCGGGATCATATCCCCTAATATCATCATATGACCATCCTACCACATTCGGATACTTCTCACAAAAATATTTCAACCTTTCTTTGTTCTTCTGCAAGACTCCTTTTTCCAAACTTAAGCTTTTTATCTTCTTCGATGTGCAAATTGGCATAATCGCCTTTATCAGCTAGAAACTTTCTCTTGTCCTTTCTCGCATCATCGGAATCAAACATATTCTCAAGAGTAACCAAACCTCTGGGAAGCTTGTTTGACTTAAGCTAGACCACTTGATCTTCATAGGCTTCAGTGATCTTTGGTTGTAATTGGTCAGAAAATTCTCCAGAAAACTAGAGAAATGATGCGATATGAGCATCACTATCAAACACTTTCTAGTTTTGATCATTATTTGGGACTACATACCACATGATCACTTGCACTGAATGTTTTTTATCAATTAACTTGGAAGCTGGCTCAAACTGAGATCTAACAGTTGCCATTCAGTTTACTTTAGAGTTTTGTTCTCTAGGTATGACTTGGATGTTGAATGCCTTGAAGCCTTCAATCAGGTCCCAAACCCTATGTCAGTATGATCGCATATGGACATTCTTGGTAGTTGATAGCCCTCGGATTTTGTTAACCACCAATTTTGAATCTTTGAACACCTATATTTGCTTGGCACCCATTTGTTCTGCTAAACTCAAGCCATGGACAAGGCCCTCATACTTCGCTTCATTGTTCAAGCACGCGAACTAGAAATGATATGAACTTAAGGTCTTTTCTTTGGATGGAGATACCAAACATATTCCGGCATCGGCTCCTACTTTGCATCTTGCTCCATCAAAGTGCAAGGTCCATAACTCTGAGGTCCCTTCACTCCCAGACTCTTTAGTCACTCTGGGCATAATCTGATCCTCCTCATGTATGACGTATGTTCCTAGCCTAGTTGCATGATAGTTTCTAAATGGATCTAAACTTATAAATTCATTCAAGAGAGATTCTTCATTTTTAGTCTAAGAAATTATTTCTTGTTCATCCTCAAGAAGTTCAGAATTGGGTATCTCTTTTGGGGTAATTGAGGTATGCGCTACCTCAAAATTGATCGTGGCTTCATCAACCACATGCTTGGAATGTAAAGGTTCCAACAATATCTTCATCTTAGCTCCATGTTTGGTTCTTAGGATCAGGTGCAACCATTCCAAATAGAGGTAACCTCCAACATTTGCACTAAATTCTTGGGATAGACATATCCCAAACATAGGAGGGACGTCAATGAGCATAGTATCCTAGTTCACAGTAATGCTGGGACAAGAAAAAAATGTCATAGAAAATCCTTTGATTACTCCAACAGTTTCAACCTTGTTCCTATCAAATTGCATAACTCCCTTCTTAAGAGGCTCCTATTCGAGTCTCAGAGCTTCAGCTACTTGCTTGGGCATGACGGTGGTGCTAGCACTAGAGTCAACCATACAATTATGCAGTAGTTTTTTACCAATGATAAGTGTTAGAAAGAAAGGCTTGGGTTTAGGCTTACCCTCTTTTCTGACCTAATTTTCTGCTGATTGATTTTCCAAAACTCTATCCAGAGCTAGATTGGTTGTCTTATCTTTTGAGGGATGCTCAAGCATCTTCATGACCTCTTCTCCCAATAATGCCTTCTATATTAGCATATTTTTCTATAGGATAGCCAGGATATCCCACAAAGAAACATTGCAGAAGATTTCTTTACTTGTTCCACCACATTGAATGGAATTTGTGACTGATGAGCTATGGTAGTTGGCTCCTTTTGCCTCACAGCTGGCACCTCTAGTTGTTTGGCAATTGTCAGGGTGGTTGTGGGAGATTTTGCTTTCGGAGGAGGTGGATTCTTGGAACCCATAATAGTAGCCCCAGACTATTGTGGAACTGATGACACAGTTGCTAATGGACTAGGCATTAGATTAGGTGACTCTTTGGTTTGCAAGGATGTGAATTGAATTCTCCAGTGAGCCTTCGCTTGGAATGGGTATTGTAATCTGACTGTACATGCAGTTCCTAGGTCACCGGAATGTCATTCAAGTATGTCGACTCCTCTCCCTTCATCCAAGAAAAGAGTGTATGGTCTGGAGCTATATCTAGCTCCTGCTCTATAGACATTCCTTGCATTTGAGCGATGAGAACTTCGTTCTCCATTTGCTAAGAGGCATATGTATGACCTCCGGAATCGGGCATGATGCCTTGACTACATTGCTTTGCTATCTTCTGTTGTAAATTCCCTCATGGGAAATTTCAAATCATGTGTGCATCATTGCAAGGGAAGCACCATGGATTAATCTCCTCAGCAAGATTATTTTTTCCTACTACCAGCTCTTTACTCAAACTAGGATAGACAGTTTGCATCAGCATAGTCATGGGCACAACCTAATTGCTCTGTTGAGCTTGGGTATTACTGTGTGATCTATCCTTCCATTGATTTTGCTAAAAAGGAGGTTTCCCGCCTTGGTAGTTTTGGTAAGTAGGCTTTTGGTAGGCATATTGTTTTTGCTTCATATTGGTTAACTCATTTTTCATGGTTTGCAACTCCTCCCTCATGTCACTCACCTTAGCCACTAGGGGGTTAGGCACTAGATCCAAGCTCGGCGTCATTCCTGGGTACACATACATAGACTAGGGGATGTGGCAATGTTGGCTGAAGATACCTTTGGTTTTGTTGCAGTCAATTATGGGAACAATGGCATGATAGGTCATGGTGCCAAATTTTTGATGGCAATAAGATTGTTCTCCACGGTGACGGAAAGGCTATATGCATCAGGTAAGGTATTTCCACCAAGAGATTATAGCATCATAGAAATATCATCATTTATAGACTTCTGATAGAACATGAACGCCAGATCCAGAGGCAACCAACTACCGACAGGGACCCTCTATCAAGTCAAATGAAACCGAGCATTAAAAGCGGCCAAGGCTTCATGAGGAGCCTGCTTTATATTAGCCAGCTGGTGATATAGCGAAGATTTGTCGCCATTATTTGAGAAGCACTCATAGAAAGGATCTTTGAGCTGATCCCAAGTGCCAATTCTATTAGCCGGAAGAGTACAATACTAGTAGATAACACCTTTCCTCTAAAAGAGGTTGTTAGCAACCACAAAGCCACATTCTGGTTAGTAATGCCATGAACCAGACATACATCAGCCACATCTTGCAAGTGCTCTGTTGTAGTTTTTGAATCATCCCCAGTGAACTTTGGAAAAGCCTTTAAAGTGAAAGTTAGGATTGGAGCCCACACTGCGGGTGGTACAGGGGCTATCAAGGGGCTACTAGCATCCCAAGCTACAAAATTTCTAGCCATCTATGCAAGGGACGAAGGAGAAGTCAGAGGAGTTGTTGTTGATGTGTTAGCCTGTTGACTTCTCACCTTAATTGAAACTAGTGGTGGTACGAGCAAGCTATGGATTCTTGCAGTTTGAGACCTAGTGATGGGCCTATGGCTCATACACTCTTTCAGTTTGCAAACATTTTAGTTTGTCCCACTAGGCATGGCAGAAAAATAATTGTTGATGCAAAATTTTGCAGGAAGCAGCCTTATGGGAAACTTAGCTATTGGGGGGACTTGTGTGCATAGCTAAGTGACCTCCAAGATTTTATCGAAGCCGACTCTTCATTTTTTAATAGGAGGGGAGAAGAGGGAATGAAGAAAAACATAAAATAAACAAATTTAAGCTAAGGCGATGTGCCAGATCAGTAATGAGATAAGTAAGCACATTGCAGAAACAAAGGCTCAGGTAGTAATTAGTGTATATTAAATAGAAAATTCCTAGCACTGCAAACATAAGAATATCAAACCATTTGCATAATATAACCCATATAGCATAAGCTAACACAAAAGAGTAGCAACATGATCTGTATTACACTAAGCCACGTAAAGATTATAAAAGATTGAAATAGATGTTCATATATTTTCAGAAAATGCAAGCACAATCTAATGTCCTATCAAATGCTTGAAAATAGAGAGGCTAAACAAAATGACACAGTCTGCAAGTTCATATTTAATATCAAACACTACAGAGGCTAATTCTCAGTGCTAGGAAATTTTTTTCCATCTAACAACAACCACAAAATGAAGAAAGGGTTGCTTAAATAAGCTAGCCCACCACCTGGAGGCTCCAACAAGAAAGATGCTCCAACTAAGTCACCAATGAGAAAGATTCCCAAGCGCGGGCACCAATAGAAAGAAGGAAAGGTAGCATGCCAATAGGGACATTCCGAGGAGAGATGGGCCACACAGCAGCAAAAGGAAGGGACACGCTACAGCAAAATGGAAACAGTTGCAACAACCATCGAACAAAAATAACGGACACCCGAACAATCGCCACACGGAAAGCTACCAACAAAGTTAACTGCGGTGTGGGCCCCATCTGAATAGAAAGCAGGTAGAGGCAACGTGTCAAACAACTGAAGCCTAGCAAAAGGAAAAAGAAGTGTCTTGAAGGGAAGCTCTAATAGGAGGCCACGTGGCGGCGGCCAGAAATCTGTGAGTGGTACCAAAACAAAAGGCGAAGCCGCAAAGGAAAGAAGGACCACGAAGGAAAAGAGCAATGCGTGAATAAATACTAATAGGTTTCTTTGAGAAATTATCACTGAAAGTGTTCTTACCCCTTGATTCTAAGTGAGTAGCTTGTACTGACACTTCATCCAAATTATTAGGACTCAACATTAGAATAATATTTCTTAGGTAAGAATGCAAACCACCTATGTACTTGAGCAGTGTATCCCGAGTATACAATGGAACATTTAAAGCAATAGCCCATTTTCTAAACTCATGGGTGTAATCTTGGACAGACTGACCCTTACCTTGCCTAAAGGTTTTCCAATTCGTGGTTAATTGTTGCATATAACCTAAAGGATAAAACTATTTTTTAAGGGCAGCAATAAATTCCATCCAAGTCATATTGACCTTACCATGGTGAGAAATTTCCTCCCAAGTCCTACTCTCCCACTAGGTGAGAGTTGTACCTCCCAACCAGAGAGTGGCTAAATGGATCATAGAAGCATCTTTTGTTATGCCTTGAATCCTACAATATACTTCTACCTATTGGATCCAATCATCTAACTTTTTGACATTTTAACTCACCACAATACTTAAACAATTCAAATTTTACATCCAGTTTAATAATAGGCTTAGACTTGCTCTTGAAAGGATTGATAGTAGTAGAAGAGGAAAAAGAAGAAGGGGAAGATGGAGAAGAAGGGGAAGGGCTAATGCAAGAAGTTGGGTACACAAAAAGTGGAAGTGTTTTTGCTGTTTTTCAGAATTTGTCACACTTGGACTGAAAATTTGAGGCACTTACACAATGAATCTTTAAAAAAGTTAGTAATATAAAATTTATAATTTCGAATCTAGTTTTCAAATATGTAAATTATTCAAACACCCAGATTCTAGAAATTAAATTTTGATAGGGATCTATAAAAACCACTTTTTAAAAGTCCCCTTTTTTTACAATACCAAGCACATGTACGAACAACACTTTTTGACCCAAATAAAAGTATTTTGATAATTCCTTTTGGGAAAAGAGAGCTAACAACATGATGTTTGATCTGGAATTTTTTTTGTAATTTTTGATTGAATTTTTTTTTTAATTAAATTTTTATTGACCTTAATTGTTGTTTATAAAAATCAACGTGTATAGATAGCATAATTGGGCCTAAACTAAACATTTTTTTAATCTTTTTTTTCATTATCTAGAGAATTGTCTGAAGTTTTATGCCATATAAATTTTTTACAAGAAAGCAACTTAAAAAAGTTATTAAAGACAAAAAAATCTTGATATTTCAAGTTTAAGGACTAGTTTGCTTAGAAATTAATTAAAAAATAACAAATATAATCCAATCTTAATTAAAATTATATATTTGGAAACTATACATTGTGTTTTCCAATGGGTTTTAATTTTATAGATTGATTCAGGAAAAAAGTCCATGGTACATATTACTTAAAGTTGGACATTCTTCTTCAATCTACCTTAGTTTTAGTTGTATGTCAAGGCTAAAGGCTCGGATTTCCAAGCCTTTCCCAAGCCTAAAACCAAGGCATGTGGTTTGGGAATTTTTGAATTTTTCATCATAAAACTTTTTAAAAAATAATAGATTACAAAAAGCATATGGTTTTCTTCTTGATTAACAAAAAATAATAATAATAAAGAAAAGAATTTTGGATTTTGTGTTACAAATGTTTACCTATTTCCTAAAAAGTATTTTTTTTTTTAAATAATCAATTTTTACATGTTATAAAATGTGTATGCATTATATAACACATACACGTTATAACGCATACACTTTTTTAGTGCATACGCATTTTTTAGGCTCGGGTACCTAAAGCATAACGCATACGCGTTTTTTTAATAACGTGTACGCATTTTCTGAGAGAATTTTTTCTTAGCCGAAACTTCCCCTCGTTGTGTACCCAAATTCTTGCTTTTACCTGGAAGATGGAAGAGATGGAGATTCTAGAGTTTTCTCTTCCTTTTCCTTTTGATCTTCCTTCTTTTCTCACTTCGATGAATCTCCCTTTTCACGCTTCTTTTTTGCATAAAGCTCTTCCACCATAGCCTTCATGTCAAGACAGGCTCGCTGAAAAGACTTATCATCAAGCTCTTGCTCAGTTCTTTTTATAGCTTCAGTTTCATCCATCTTTGGCAAAGTCTTTCATTTGTCGATCTCAAGATTGTATTCAAGTTTTCCTTCACCTCTTTGAAGTTTAGAGCGTGTTAGCATTCGATTCTACAATACTAGTCAAAACAAAGCTCTGATACCAAATTTGATCTATTTTACGGATCTATGAAAATTGCATTGAACGCGTAACGATTACAATTAAAGAAATCTAAATTACTTAATTGAAATTAACACACAAACATGATTAAATAAACGGAAGTAACAAAGTAATGAAATTCAAAATGAGAGAAAAAAGAGAGATAGAACACAAACAAAATTGATAACAGAGTTTTTCATAAGAATGACTACATCTCTTAGCCCCTCTCAAATGAGTGGATAGATCCGATTAATTCTTCAGAATAACGGTTAGAAAATTTGGCATAGGTTCTCCCTGGTACAAAGAAATCTTGAAAAGCTCCTTGAAGTGTGCAAGAACAATCTCCTTGAAAGCACGAGATGAGAGAAAAATTTCACCAAGATAATTCTCCCAAGTCACCACTTACCCAAACTCCTAAGCTAGCCCCCTTTTTATACAAGAAATTTACTCAATTTGGTGTATAACCAAATAATTCTACAATATATCCCATATCCCTTTTACAAGTAAAAATCATTTGAAAAATCCCCCATTTACCATAAAAATCCCATACAAATCTTCAATAATTTAATTGAAAGGCCCTTATAAGTTTGGGCTTTACAAAATAATAAATCCCCCTTAAAATAAATGGTTTATATTTCATATAATAATCCCTCTTGAGATTCATTCTTTTTAAACCATTCTAAGTTTTAATTAATCTTTAATTATAATTGCCTTTTAAAATTCTAAGGATTTAAATCCTTAGTTATAGGGGTAGTTATTTATATTTTTAGGTAGAATCGACCTTAGATTTATTATAAAAAGAACAGGCCTCGACATTATCTCAAACCAAGCATGTGGTGCATTGGTGGAGATTAAATGGTGGGAAAGGGGTGGTTGTGGGTTCAACACCCATGCCCCACATTTTGCACCCTTTAAGTGGTGTTATAGTTAAGAAAATACATCACCGTCGATTTATGCTTGTTTAAAAGAAACATCTCCACTCTATATGCTAAGGTGAGATTATAGCCGGATTGGTAGGAGGTATTTCTAGTTTGTATGAGGTAATCCCCCCAAAAAAAATTTACCAAACGATGCAACCACCACGGAGGATAAATAGAGAGGGCCACTTAGCGAGCTGTCATTCGTTGGTCAAAGTGCTTGAAGGTGACATGTCCGCTGATTGGGTTGATGAAGTCGTGCTGACTAGTTTTCCACGTGTCATGTAGTGATTTTCCAATGGTGATGACAAGGTGTTGACGTCATGCTGATGTCATCATGGTCAACATTCTTACCCAACCTTTGACTACTCGTAACTCAAGCAAACAGAGTCTGATTCGCGCGAAACAAACATTGTCAGAAAGCTCTCGATGATCTCTTCGTGTTGAGACCAGTATTGACCACTTTTTCTGACTTTGAATTTTTTCCTTTTTCTTTGACCTGAGCCCTAAGTTGATCAAGGTTTGACCGAGCATAACTCGAGCTCTGTAGCTCTGTTTGACTCCGTTCGAGTTGTGTTGGAGTCAGGATTCCCAACTCTTTATAATGATGTCATTTCTAGAGAAAAATGAGGAACTTCAATTTTTTGGCGAAGATCCTCCGGACATAGATCCACCAAATTTAGCATAGACCCCAATACCATAAATAGTAGCATGTTGCACATCTTAATTAGAATCAATGCAAGCTTCTAGTAAGAAAGGTAAATACGTGTCATAATATTTTATAGTAGCTTCCTGACATTTTTTAGCCACATCAAATCTCTAGTTTTTGTAAACTATAGCAAACATTTCCAAAGAGTATTTTTGTGGAAACACTAATCTTTCAAGTGCCTCCTCCATTGTAAGTCTAGACATGGAAAATATACAGATTGATCTTGTGCACCTAATCCTAATTACTAACACCAATTCATCCTGAATCATCTCCTTTGTTAGTCATTTAATTAAATAATCTTTATTTAATTAAATTCATCACATTTCATCTTTTAATTAAATAAATCAATTTTATTTGATTAAGTCATCATCTCCTATTAATTAAATAAATCATTTTGTTTAATTAATCCTATAGTCCCTCTTTTAATTAAATAATTTATTTTATTTAATTAATCTCTAAAGTCATCTCATTTAAATTAAATAAGTTTATCTTTATTTGATTTAAAACTAACACCATTCTCTTTAATTAAATAAATCAAAATTTATTTAATTAAGTCTAAAATCATTATTCCTCTCATTTTGATTTATTTAAATCCTAAAATCTAAATCAAATTGTCAAATCAGCTAATCTTCATCAAAATTAATTAAATCCTGATTAATCCTAATCTTAATCATTCAAATCCTCTAGATTTTGCAACTTGCACAATAAATCAATTTATTTGATTTATTAAATCTCCATTTTCATTCAAAAAAGGCATCAAAGATGGAATATTCCTTAAATTCAAAAAGTCCCTCCAAAAGGACTTGTCCTCTCCAACAAGGCATTAAAAGCCTCTTACATGTCCTTTTCCTTGAGCCAAATGGCATTTAACTCTTCTTACATCCCCCCTAAACATGTCACTTGTTCAAATTCAAATTTCAAATGCATGCACATTGATCAAATTGTGCTCAACCTCCTTCCATTAGCATCTTGACAACTGGCACAATGCCATTGGTCCATCTTTAAATCCCACATTCATCTTATTCTTCAATCCTCCATCATTCTTTGTTATAAATAGAGGGCTCCTCTATTATATTTGATCATCCACAATCCATGTAAGATCACCATGCTCATTTGGATCCACAATCTTAGGTATTTTCATCCACAACTTCATGCAAAGACATTATCTTGAGATTTTGAATTTGCTCATCCATTGTTCATCCGTTTTCACATTTTCATAGCTAGGTTATGTAGGAATTTCACCAAGGAAGCATCAAATTATCATCCAAGCTTACAATGGATTGGGAAAGGGTCATTTTCCACATCAAAATGGCACCAATTCCCTCATGGAACTGAGAGTTTGTTTGCATTAGATAGGATTTGAAAGCTTTTATTTGTGTTCATCATTTCATTTCTTGTTTTGTGCATTTCAAATGAATTCCATGGGGAATGTTGATTTAGCTTGCATAATGGACTAATTGTGTGATTGTTCTTTGTGTTTGTGTAGGTTTAACTTCACCATTCACAGTAAGGCCATCAAGGTTCTTTTCTATATGTGCAGCATTGATGAAGCTTTCTTGCAGACCATATAAACCTGGATCCAACTTACTTTTTCGAGGAAACTCTCTTGGGAATCATCCTTACCCAAATTCGTCTCATTTTGACTATTCCTACTCCCACGTCTGGGGGATTGAGTTTCAATTACCCTGTCCCAATAGTCTTGTTGTTTCCATTGCCTCTTAGGGGAAGCTCTTAACTCAACCCATTTTTTACTATCATCGGCTTTAATTCTAGAAACCTATCCTGAATTATCATCCATCCTTGTAGTCTCATCTAATTTACTTACTTCTTTTTAGTATCTTTTTCATTCCAACCTCCATGTGGTGAATTGTTATGGTCATCATCTCCCTATAAAAAGGTATCTACTACTAATCATTGTGCATAGAATTTTCCTGCTCTATGACCATTTGATACCATTTGATTCTCTGGGCTATCTTTTGTCATTGACACATCAGATTCCAACATATTAAGGAATTTCTCAATGATTGAATCAACTACATCATCTAACCTATCCATCTCACATGAAGCCTCAATGAAGGCTTGCTCAAACTCATTCCAATACAAATCTTCTCATGCTCAAATTGCTCCAAAGCCCTTTTCCTCATAGAGAAAGCCTCACACAACGAAAGAGTCAGCGTGGAATGAACAACTCTCACTTCAACGTGACTCTATTATATACAAGGTGCCTAATTTGTTTCCTCGAGAAATTACCAAGGCCTCTTTTGTTACTTTTCATCTATTGGACTCACAAGTGACTTCACATCCTTGAGAAGCTAATTGTCTAGTTGAAATCGGATTTCATTTTAGCTTAGGGATATATATAACATCTCGTAGCAGCCAATTATTTATATTTGTTAACTTGAACAAAATATCTCCTTTTTCAATAACATCACAAGATTTATTATTTCCAAGAAAAACCTTACTAAAGTCACCACTTTGTAGATTTTTGAAATAATCCTTGCACGGAGTGGCATGAATTGATGTTCCTGAATCAAGCACCCAAACATTTTTTGTTGTTTCTTCTAAGGTTAAAATAAGAACATCGACATCCTCTTCACATACAAATTTTTCTTCATCTTCTTTTGGCTGATTTTCAGCCTTCTTAAAAGACCAACAATTCTTTTTGGTGTGGCCTTGCTTGCCACAATACTAGCAACTAGTATCTCTACCTTTGGATTTTGACCTCCATCTATGATTATGTCTACCCCATTCTTGGGATCTTCCTCTATTGTCAAAGAAAAAAGCCTCTCCAGGTGCTTTATTTTGACCTCTTCTCATATCTTTGTTAAGAAGAATTGCAACAACATCAAATTTCAACATTGATTCTTTTACCTTTTCCTTTTCATCAGATCCTCTTCTTATGGATACCAAATTGTTGTTTGTCATCACCACTCTATCCCAACTATCGGGAAGAGAGCACAAAAGCAACATAGCTTTCATGTTATCTTCAAAATTAAAATCCATTGAAGCTAGCTGGTTGATCACAATATTAAATTCATTTAAATGGTTGGATATATTGTTTCCTTCTTTCATCTTCAAACTGAAGAGTTTCTTGAACATCAAGAAAACTCTATTGGTCATGGAAGCCCTCTCATACATGTTGCATAGTTGATCCCAAATTTATGTTGTCTTCTTTGTTGCAACATTAAATAGGACATTGTTGGATAAGGAAATAATGATTGTTGCAGCCACCTCTTGGTCTAATATATTACAATCATCATCGAACATTTTCTTGAGCTTCTTCATCTTTCCCTCTAATGAAATTGAGAGATCCTTCTGAATTAACAAAGCATGAACTTGAAACTTCCAAATCCCAAAATTTTGACCAGAGAAATTTTCAATTTTGGTCTCCTCCATTTCTGCTCAATCTCCTCAAATTTTCCTATGCTCTAATACCACTTGTTGATATAACCATGCAACAATAACAGTGGGAAACAAAATTTAAAAATATCAATAACAATTGCAAAATAAAGACAAATAATTGATATCGTTATTTAATGTGGTTCACCATTAAATTGGCTACATCCACCAAGGAAAGTACGGCACACAGTTTTATTAATCAACTCAAATACATCAGTCTTCATCATGTCCCAAAAAGAGAATAAGAAAGGAATTATATCAACTCTTCAGGCAAGTGAAGAGACATGGGAAGAGGAAGACGAAAGGGTAGTGACAATCAAGGACTTCACTTCCAACAATATGTATATATAGATCAACGAATTGTGGTTTTGGGGACCACTTCTTTTGCATTGATAAATAAAGAAAAATATTATGCATCATCCCTATAAATAGAGGTTCTTAAGAAGAACAAATATAACTCAAACCACCACTAGTAGTGATGTCCTAGTAACATAAAATCTATTTTTTCTATGGATTTTTCTTCCCCATCTTATCATGGGAGTGTAGACTTATCACATTTACCCTCTTTAACTCTACACAAAGCCTTCTTTCTTTGCTTGCAAGGGTTCTAGGAATTTGCATTTTCTATACATAAATCTTTGATGTTAAATTTTTTACTATGTAAATATACCTCCTCCAAAGACAACTCCAAGGTTTATTTATTTTATTTTAATTTTTCAAAATCCACCTCTTTAGTCATCATATGACTAAGGGCTCGAAAAAAAATCTCTAATGGACCTCTAATATGTTGCACTTGACACCATCCTTAGTGATAGGAAAGATATGTTGGCTAGAATTAACCCCTTTCCACCTAGTTTCTTGCTTCAAAGGACTAGTTCTATTTGTGGTAGGAGATTTTTTTATTTCTATAAGGTGATCCCACAAAACTGGTTTACAATTCCGTTGAGGAAGGAAAATTTCCAAAACGCTCCCATGAAGAAAATTTTGGGTTTTTAAGGGTTCACTCGAACCATCCCTTCGAGTGAACCCCTATTGATGATGTCATCCGTTTTGGCACCATTTTTAAAGGAAAATAGAGGAAATTTTTCAAAGCAATGGGGTTAAAGCAAACCCCCCTTCGCTCGAATGGGTCAAGGATTTCAAGCCAAAGGGGTTTTCATCAAACCTCTTTTTTGCCTCTTCTCCCTCTTTCTACTAATACTATAATTTTTTTTCCTTTCAAGCTCAAAGTTGAGGGTGAAAATGGAGTGAAACTTTGAAGACCCAACTAGATGATGGCAGTCCTGGAAAAGTATCCATCGAATATAATTTTAATATATTTTGGTTTTATTTATGTATTTTTTAGTTTAATTAAACAAAGGTTTTCCATCAAAAATCAAGCTCTTTGTTCTACACATGTGGAAAAATAGTAGATTATCAAAATAAAATTCTGAAAAAATATGTTTGGCCTAGGTATTGATGTTCTTGATCTACTAAAATAAAATGAATTTCGATACATACAAAATATTTATGTTGTTTACAAATACTTATGTATAAATCTTTTCATTATTGTAATTGGTTTGACTTCAAAACTTGATTAAGAAAAAGTATTCAATAAAAAAAAAAAAAAAAAAAAAAAAAAAAAAACACTATGAAACCAAATTGCAGTTATATCGTAGTTACAAAGCAAATTCAAAAAATAGAATTTATCTTCATAGAAAAAGTTGTTTATAGATCACTCTTTAAAAATGTTTATTGATAAAAAGGTTTTCAAGGAGATGGAAAATAAATGCAATTTGATTCAAAAAATTAAAATATATATATTTAGATCTACAAAAAATGTCACAAATCACTAGTTTGCATCATCTTCAAATTCCTCATGGTTTAGCAAATCATATGTTTGAAAGTGAAGATTTAGTTCAAAAAATCGCTCAATGTCCAGCTTTTACAAAAATTGTAAACCAATATTGTGATCATTTGAGTGGAGATGGATTTCTCTTCTACCTATCAATACTCTTGAACCAAATGGTAAATAGAAGGCATCACATCTGTAGATAAGATATAGGAATATTCCCCAGCATAACACCATCTACCCTTGAATGTGATACTATTTCATATTCCCTAGCATAACATTCAAGGGTGATGGGTGTTATGTTATAGAATATATGAACATGAGAACAGGCATTCAAGGTATGCTATAGGAATATATGAAAGATTCAGATGTTATAGGAATATATATTCCTATATTCCTATACAACATAACACCATCTACCTGAATGATGCCTTCATATTCCACCATTTGTCTCAAGATTTGAATTGGCTTTACATTCTACAGTGTAACACCATCTAACACCTTGAAATGATCATATTCCACCATTTGGTTCCAGATTGGAATTTGGCTTTGATACTATTATTAGTAGGTAGAGGTATTGAAAGATCCACTTCCACCAAAATATATGCAAATGTTAAGGAAGAGTTAAGGAGAATTGATCAAAACAATGTTGGACCCAGATAACTTTCCAATGGAGTGAAGAGAAGAGGAACCCAAAAAATGCAAAGGAAAACTTGGAAGTCTCACCTTGATTGGAATAGAAGAACTTTTTTGTAAAAAGATTGAATTCTAGATACCATTGTTTCATGTTGAGGTAGGATTTGTTCTAAGCTCAGGAAATTGTCTATAGAAGCACAAATCTATCCTTAGGTTAAAAAGACAATAAAGAAGCCTGCACAAGAGTTGATGCTACTCACCATCATAAGAGGTTTTGTGTTAACTTTAAGGTCCATTTAATAAAGTTTATTAAATCAGCCAAAAACAATGGAATTTGACAAACCAGTATATTTTTTTGCTCATCTTTTCTTTGCACCAATGAACACTCACCAAGATCTATGATGGGCGTCGTATTCTGGAACCAAAGGGGTTGGTGGGCTGGAGGGCGCCATCCTTGTACTTGCTTAATTTCATTTTATAAAAAATAGTCAAACCATAATCAAGAAATGATATATAAAACCTATTCCATTTGAGAGGAACTAACATTAAGTCAATTTTATGAGACATCAAGGATGACCCCTAATTGTAGCTCAATGCAACCATTCTCTTTGTTGGATGATACTTTCACGCCACTATTCTTTGTTTGGATACATGAGTATAGAAGGGAATCCTTAAAGGAATGGGAATTAGAATGAAGAGAATATAGATTTGGTGTGGGAGAACAAGGCATGATACTATTGTGCATAAGGGTAGAATAATTCTCCAAATAATCTATTGTGACCATAATGCCAATGTTGTCATTGCCATGAAGGGATTTGAGTGTAAATAAGGGAGGATATCAAAGGATATCACTTAGGGTTTTGGTAGGAGCCTAATCATTCAAGAGCAACATTAGGAACATAATTATGAATTTATTAAATATTTAATTTTCATAATATTAAATATTGACTTATATTTATCTACATAAAATAAAAATACTTTAAAATATATACTTTGAGATTAAATTAAAAAATTAATAAAAATTATCTTTAAATTTGTATATATATGACATTTAAATACTCTTAAATCCCTTCTATTTAACACTTAAAATTCTTCTATAATTTTAATCATTTAATAATAAAAAAAATTATGTTAAAAAATTCTACAATATTCTCTATAAATTGTGAAAATTTGTTATCATTAAAGATATTCATCCTTATAAAACCAGTTGGTAAACCTACATATGAAAGAGGATATTGAAGAGTTTCGTCCTCTCCAATCTAATATTTGAACTTTGCTACCCTTGTCCTCACTAAAAGCAAATGTTATTTGACGTGAAATGCTCATAAGATCCTTCACTTTAGTTTTGATTGCTCCCCTTTATGCCATTTAGGGCTTTTTTAAGCTCTAATTTTCAACATTCTTCATCCAAATTATGATCCAAATCAGAATTTTTCTCTTTAAGGCCAACTTCTGCTATTCTCTTACGTTTTCTCAAGGGAGATATATCCTAAACCTTTTGTTCTTTTTATTGCTCTCACAATCCAATCCCATAGATTTATTGCTTAGTTCACCAATGCCCTTCGTGCCCATAGTATTTTACTTCAAATGTGACTCAACGTTTCTAAGATTCATCATAATAACACTTATTTCATAACACTTACTTCATCTTATGAGATATCAATAACATGATTTTACTTCAAATTTGGAGTGTATCAGTGATATTTTTTAGTGGTTAATATTAGTCAATTGGTTAATAGTTGAAATTGGGGATTCAAAATTTGACTAATAATACAAGTTGTAAAGTGCCCTGAATTGTCACATGTTTACAAAATTTTATTTTAATCCTAATTAAATTGTCAAAACATTTATTTTATTAAAATTTTAAACTCAAAAATTCAATACAATATTAGATCTGATTTGTCTAAATTTTATAAGTTAGAATAGAAAATGAAATTAATTTGCCAATGATATTATATATCTATTAATTACTTTAGAGACATACCACAAATTTTTAATCATGAGCATTGATTTTATTTAAAATCTAATGGTTGGATTGTATTTCATGGGTTAAAATATACCCACATAACTCCAATGTCCATTGAGCCCAAAATTGTATTGGAGTTGTAGAAGATTTATAATTTAACAATTGGAGTTAAATTTTGTGGGTCAAAATATATTCATAGAAATACAATGCCCATGAGACCTAAAATAAAACCTAAACCGTTAGATTATAAATAAAATCAATGGTGCTAAAAAAGAGTTTAGGGCTAATTTAAAATGTTCAATGTTTGATTTAAAAGTATTAAAAAATATTAAAGTTATAGATATGAGCACTACACCTTAAACTACTCAATCATTGCCACCCTAAACCCTTACTTTTTCATAAGAATTTTAAAAAAAAAAACCATTCTCCATGGTAATTAATTCATTTGCCTATTTTTTATAGATTCGTCAAGATTTTCTCCAAGTTTATAATAATTTAAAAAATCGTCAATAAAATTAATATTTTAAAAAAAGACTAATAAAAATTAATATTTTTTTACCAAATATATATATATATATAAGATTTTACCAAAATTTTATATATTTTTTTTAATAAAGATTTTTGCCCTTCCTTGTCACATATGACATACCCTGACTTAATTGATGACATGAAATCACTACCGACTTCTTACTTACCCACACTAAACGAATTAAAGAAATGCTTTCCTTTTCAGTAACTTTGTGCACAGTTAATGTACCTTAAGTTTCTTGTGTCCACTTTTTAAATTTTTTATTATTATATTTTGCATCATATAATTATATCTATACCTTAGCATTCACCTTGAATTGTTGCTACATTAAAATCTATTTCTTTTATAGAGAAACTCGATTATCATCCTCTCCATTCTATTGGACGTCCATCTTATTGTTGCCACTTTCAAAAAGGGCTTCAGGGAAAATAATGAAATAAATTAAAATATTGTATTTATTGTATCAAATTAAAAAATAGACATCAACACATATATCTAAATGTCATGAATAATGACTATCACGCCAAAAGAAAAAATAATTCATTTATAAAATTATTAAATAATTTATATAAATAGCGTCTAAATTTATTTTTATTACATTATTTAACATATTTTTCTTTTATATATCTATCATTTTATTATATTATTTATTTTTATAACTCTATTATATTATTGTTTTATTATTATGATATTATAGCCTTGTAACATTGGTTGAAATTTTGCTAATGTCATAGCCTTGTAACATTGGTTGAAATAGAACTTCAGAATCTCTATTTTCGCGAGTGCATTATCAAGCATATGACATATTGAATCATTGCAAACTATAACAATCATCTGTTGAAACATAAGTTTTTGATTGCTCGGGTTTTTAATTTTGTTTTTAAGCATTCATACTATTGATTTCTCCAATTTTTACAGAGGGATATTTACTATTAATTCTACCAAAGGATAATTTCTTCTGGTTTTAGGAATAGCAATTCACCGTCAGTAATTTATTAATATTTTTTAATATATATTTCAAAAATTTGGTGAATTGTTGGCAGTGAATTTTACTTGTGGGTGAATTTTCCATGGCGGTGAATTAAACTTTAACAGCACCGAAAAGTTTCAAGTAAAGGAGATCATTATTGTTTTGAGATGTTACAGCCATAGATGCAAAACTCAAAAATAACTTGGCAAGTAGCGAAGAAGAACTCATGAGTTTTTTTGCAATTTTGCACCATTTGCTCGCTGATTTTTTGAAAAAACTAGTCGATTTCTTGTGAACCACTGCTCATGAAACATGTGTCAATGGGTTTGACTCATAAAACTACACGGTTGAATCCTGGTACCAATATCACAATTTGACACATTGTGGAAAATACCTCCTTATCAATTGATGAGCTAAAGGGGCTCTATAATGAATGGTTCATAAGACACGACACTTGCTGAAGGTTTTGTAAATGGGGTTGCAAGCTAACTGAGCTTAACCTTGGGGAAAACTCTGTGGTTAAGCGCACTTGAGCTAGAGTAGTACTGGGATGGGTGACCTCCCAGAAGGCCCAGTGCTTCACCTCTGTGAGCATCACCTAGATGCAATGAGAGCTAAGTGGACCATTCATTATCATGAGAGATGGATTCTTGTGAACCACTACTCATGAAACATAGGTCAAAGAGTTTTAACTCATAAAACTACACAGTTGAATCCTGATACCAATATCACAGTTGCAATGTTTCCAAATTGTGTCTGTTTTTTTTGCTCTTGTACACAGCCTAGTACACCATTGTTTAAAGGAAAGCTCATGTGATTGACAGATGACATGAATTGGGTTCCAGACGATGCCTTCATCAAAGTACGAAAACCAAACAACCTTGCACCATGCTGTTCTAAAAACTATAAAAAACTCTTAGAGTTTTCCCTGACAGACATGCTAACAAGTACTGCTATGAATTGCTTGTCTTAACAAATATAAGTAAGCAAATGTATGTAAGTCCAGTTGCAGGTGACCTTTTCTGCTAAAACAAAGAACTTTCTCACAGCTCCTGCAATATTCTTCTGGTTGCCCACTCATTATTCAGCGCCCAGTGATGATATTCTTCCAGTTGCCCACTCGTTATTCTCACACTTATGAGGAGTTCAACAAGCTGATTGAAAGGTTTGATACTAAGGATCCTAAAGTCAAGTTTCGTGAGCTCGCACAACTGAAGCAACATGGCTCGCTTGACTCCTACATTGCACCCTAATAAAATCCTATATTCCCATCGCAGCATCCTATCCAACTTCAAAGGCCCAAATTTACTATTAAGCCGAGATTTACTGTATAGTTTTTCTGTACACGGATCTCTAATGAAACGAATGCCATTATAAATGCCTCTCCGCGTAATAAATCACAAATATCAGAATACATTTGTAGGCATAAAATATGGTGCTATTTCCTGTAGTTTAATAAACCCAATGACACTGAATTATAATAAATATTTCCCAATTTGAACTTACAAATTGCTACATCCCTTATGACTTAATATGTTATTGATAATGGAACCTTGGTCGTAAATGTAGTTGCAAATAATCGCCATTCATGTGAACACGAAAAAATGGATTAAATAATTGTTTTATTTCTGCAACTGAAAATGTGAACGTGAATGATTATGCGAAAGTATTTTATTATAATGAGGATGATATTTTACGCCGAAGGCGTATCCTATTTGAAGTGGGCGTAGCTAACTTTTTACATCAACACTGTAAAACTCGGCAGAGAGGGCTTCCGACCATGTAACTGATCTTCACGGTTCATTTTGGTCGCTGGTTTTGGTTTCCCCTACTCTGTCGCCACTGTTATTTGAAATGCGCCAAGCTGATTTCTACTATCCACGGTGTGCAATGCAGGAAAAGGGATGGGAGACAGCGAGACTGATCTCATTCATCCATACAAATATTGACCAAAAGAGACATGGATTCGGTGAAGCGTAGCTGGCAGGCAAAATGCGGAGATCAAGGTTACAGTCGGTGGGAACGAAGCCTTTCACTTCGTACAGGCCCAAAAGGCTATATAGGCTCTGCTGTGATGGAGTAAAGAGGGGGAAATGTGCTTCTTAATGCTGTGGAAATGAACACTTTTAGCTGTGAAAGCTGGCGAAAGCATTCCTCTAAATGCCCTTGTGCTATCTGGTACAAGTTTTGTACATGAGAGTAGTTTGATAGGTGAATTTGTGCTTTCCATCCGCACCAGCGTGAGGACGCGGTGAATTATTTTCCGTACGAGGCAGAGGCGCAGGTGAAGGATCTCGTTTATGGCTGCATCAACACCATTTCCCTTCTGCACCAAAAGGTTAAGCAGCTGCAGTCTGAGTTCCAATCCATTCGCTCTGAGCTCTCTAGATACATTAATGCGGGATTTGCAATCTCTCCAATGTCTACCCCGTCGTCCCGGAATGTAGGAATAGGAATGGGATTGGGGGGAACTTCAAGAGATCAAATTTGCAGGGATTATAGTATCATGGAGCCGCCTATTTCAAAGGATCGTCATATGCTACGAGCCAACTTCGAGAAGCTCGAGATTGCTAGGATACATACCGAACCTACCTACGATACAAAGAAGTGGATAAGGTGGTGTGGGGTGGCACAACGAATCTTGCAGGAAAACTGTTTGACAGAATGCCTCAAAGAAATGTATCCTCATGAAATGCTTTGATTGCAAGATATTCACAAATGGATTAGTTGAAAAGGCTTTAGAAACTTTCAAGCAATTGCAATTGGCAGGTGTAAAGCCAGACTCTACAACCTTTGACAGCATCCTCGCAGTCCATGCCAAATGGGAGCTTTGGAACAAGGTATGGACACCATCAAAGCAGGATAGTGGAATTTTGTCAGATGTTGTAGGTGCAACTGTGTTGATAGACATGTATGCAAAATGTAGAAGCATAGACAAGGCACGTGAAGTGTTTGACAAGGTGTCCCAAAGTGATGTGGTCTCGTGAACTGAAATGATTGCAGGATATCCACAAAATGGATTTGTTGAGAAGGCTTTAGAAATTTCCAAGCAAATGCATTTGTCAGGTTTAAAGCCAAATTTCGCAATCTTTGCTAGCATCCTCCCTGTCCATGCCAAAATGGGAGCTTTGGAACAGTATGGACATCCATCGAAGCATAAGGGATAGAGGAACTTTGACAGATATTATAGTCGCAACTGCCATAGTAGACATGGATGCAAAAAGTGGAAGCACTAACAAGGCACGTGAACTGTTTGACAGAATACCTGAAAAATATGTCATCTCATGGACAGCAACGATTGCAGGATATATACAAAATGGATTTGTTGAAAAGGCTTTAGAAACTTTCAAGAAAAATGCAATTGGCAGGTGTAAAGCCAAATTCCACAACCTTCGCCTGTATCCTCTCTGCCTGTATGCAAAATGTGCAAGCATAGAAAAGGCATGTGAACTGTTTGACAGAATGCCTCAAAGAGAGGTTATCTCATGGAATGCGATGATCGTAGGATAAGCACAAAATGGATTTTTTTACAAAGCTTTAGAAACTTTGAAGAAAATGCAATTGGAAGGTGTAAATCCAAACTACAAAACTTCTTCCAACATTCTCCCTATCTGTGCCAAAACAAGAGCATTAGAACAGGGTATGGACATCCATCAAGAGCATTGGAACAGGGTATGGACATCCATCAAAGCATAAAGAATAGAGGAATTTTATCAGATGTTGTAGTTGCAACTGCCCTCGGACATGTATGCATAATGTGGAAGAGGCATGTGAACTGTTTGATAAAATGCCCCAAATAGATGCCATCTCATGGAATGCAATGATTGCAGGATATGCACAACATGGATTTTGCAAGGATGCTCTCAAAACCTTTGAATTAATTAAACACTTTGGAACATATCCTGACATTGTAATCTTTGCTTGTGTTCTATATGCATGCAGCCATGCAGGTTTAGTGGATGAGGGCTGTACAGACTTCAATCACATGAATAATCTTTATTGCATTACATCTACAGTTGATCATTATGTTTGCATGGTTGACCTTCTTGCCTAGGTTGACTATCTTGAAGACACTATACACTTTATCATTAAGATTTTAGTTAGACCTGTGGTGGGTGTATGGATGTGTTTTCTGCATGCCTGTAGATGGCATATGAATATAGGCTTAGGAGTATTTACAGCAACAATGTTTTTTTATTTGAGTTAGCATGGAGTCTGCTCCAACAACAACATCCCTTCAACAAGAAAATCTGTCCATTGTACTGGTGAAAAATGATGATGGGATTTATGCCCTAGGCATAAGAGCTCTTGTTGCCCTCCTTGTTGAGACCGACCACTTTAATGTATGTTTTTTGCACACCAATTCGTATGTATTAATTTTCCAAATTCATTTGCATTCACCCAATTTTAAATTAAGATAAAAGTTCTATTTTCTGTTATTTTTCATTTTTGGATGTTTGAATATCTTCTTGAATTTGGCTTTTTTATGTTCAAATTTCCTTTTACTCATATTCACTTTCTTTTCTCTTAAGGATTAGAAACATAATATAAATCTTGTGACTTCGTAATTCATTTATATTGATTCAATTGTTAGTGTGCTATGTGGTTTGAATAATTTCCGATAACATTTGATAGTTGAACTAATCAAAATTGTAAACATTTAAATTGTGTATCAATATTGATAGACCTAACAAGGAGGTGTTATAATGACAAAATAGATGCCAAACAAAATGAACCCATGCATGTTGATATTAATGATAAAAGAGCTTGATTATTTTCCTAATCCAAAGGTTCTATTTCAATCCTATTAAGATCTTTGTAAATGGATGCATATCACTTATCCATTGAGACTTTCATTGCACAAATGTACCCTAAATAGTAGACATTTATTTTTCAAACTGACCTTCCACACCTCTTCGGCGTACCCATTGCACACCAAGGTGCAATTGCTAGTATATGTAAATATGAATCAATGCATCAGGAATGATCTAACTCTAGTTTCATGTGTCAAGTGGTTGCAGGATCGACATCACACGAAGGGAAAATGGACTATCATCAGGGAGAGTACATAGTTGACAAGGATCAAATTGTCATCAAACTTTGGGTAGTGTATGACATGCAACAACATACCCTTGGCCATAGTTTAAATAATATAAATATTAATTAATATGTCGAAATAATATAAATAATATAAATTTTGATTATCAAGCCGGAAATTAAAATATAAGATACTTATCAAAGAAATTTCAATTATATATAAGAAGCACTTTATTATTAATAAAAGAAAAAGAAATTAAATATTAAAATATAATAAATATTTAAATGAGGATTGTTTTGTGCGGGAGTGAGTCGTCGGTATTGGAAATCTGAGAATATCGCTACCCTTCAAAGAAACGTATGGAAGGCAAGAAAACGCCTGTATGGAATTCGAAGGGATTCACCTTATTATGTTGATCTTTCTTCCTCATTGGAATTATTCACTTTTTGTCTTTCACTTGAACTTTCTTCCTTTTTCATGTCGCCCGAACTCCAGAGGTTCTCTTCTAATTTTCCTCATTCGCAATCTGGTTTTGGGGATAGGATGTTCCATTCCAATCTTCCGCAATGGCTAGGCTTTCTCCCTCCTTCGTCTCTTCCATTATCCTCTGAGCTGGAATTTTAATCCTCTGTTGTCATTGTTTTGTACAAATTCATTCCTTTCTCCGTCTTACTCTGAGTCGTATTCTCTCCTGCATTTCATATTCAACAAGCTTTGTTCAAGCCGTAAGTTGCAGTTGGAAATCTCAGCCTTTCACATCATCAACCCAGCGGAGTGGGTCAATATCTATCATGCATCGGGTATCCTTCCTCATCAGGAAACGATGGTGCCTCTTGGTTTAATCAAAGTGTGAAGTTAAGAGAATTGATTCAATTTCAACTTCTTTATACAGGCAAGTAACATTTATAACCTCTCTATATTTGACAACGGTAAATGAAATTGGAATATGATTTGTTGTTTCCATTGAATGCATCACTAGCTTGGAATCGTAAATTTCCTCGTGTCTAAATAACTCAATTTACTACTCTCCTTTTAAATTAGTAATGATTAAATAATAGTCTTGTGAGTGTTGGAAACCGAACAAGGATTTCCTTGTCTTAAGTAATCTGTATACAAAATTTATCCTTCGATGGGTCTGGGCCAACCAACCTTGAAGTCTTCCTTCAATTAATAATTTATTTTATGGTTTCTTTTTTCCCCTGTCGGGTATGGGTTAAGAGGGAAATTTTGATCCTCTGTAGTGGAACCTATTTTGGAATGAAATCCTTATTCCTTTTTCTTACTTGACCAAACCCTGTCCAATTAAATTGAGGATTGTTGGGTTGTTGTTCTCCGTAGTGGTCTTGGCTCAGAACTTCATTCATGTTCTTTTCCTTTGTTATTGACTATGTGAAGACCCAATTAAACATCCCCTGTTTATCTTTAGTACTCCTTGGAAATACTAGAGTCTATTTACAACTTGGTTGTCTTCAACTAAATCCTTAACACATTATCTTGGGGGTTAAGATCAAATCAAGTATAATGAGAAGTGAAAGCTTACGTGTATAATCTCTCTCTAACTTATAAGATGGAATTATTTATAAACTATATTAATAAAATAAATATTTAACAAATAAGTCTCAGAGTTTGAACCAAAGAGAAGATTGTTACATCATAATGTTGTTTGAAACAAGAAACTTAATCTGAGAGTAGTCATGTCAAGCAAGGGTGAATGTTGACAGCACAGTAGTCACAGAGACATCATCACAATAGTGTCAAAGAAATCAGCACAGTGGTGCCAACACATTAAAAATCCTTGGCCAAGGTAGATGTCAGTTAGGCAATGTCAGCTTTCATGTTCCAGATATACTCTGGTCAGAATGATCCTTCTGGTAGGAAAAACCTATAGAGAAGGGATCGACAAGCAATATAGGTTCATGGACACCAGGCTTAGAGACATGATGACATTTGATCCTTGACGACTGCCTTGAGAAGGGCGGGTTCTTCAGTTGAAGAAACTCGGGAGACCAATAGGTCTTGGTTGGGCGGTAAAGCCCCTAATGATAATTCATTTTTCCCTCATTGATAAAGTAACTCAAGAGTTTCAACATGAAGATGATGTCAAATGTATTTCTTCCTCACTCGTAAATCCAGGTACATGCAATGCTAATTAAAGTTTACTTTCATTTATGCCATAAAATATTATTCTTTTATGTTAATGTACGTTGTAAGATTTTGCAATTAATTAGTGAGATAGTTACTTGATTCATTCAGTTGAGATTAGTTAATGAAAATAAAAAAGATATTTATTTCCTTAGTTAATTAATTGGTTGAATGGGAAACCTAGATGGAATAGTTAGTTATTGTTGGATGAAAGTTGGTAGTTAGTTTTCCATCTCTTAAACCATAGAATGACAGTTGTTATATTTGTTTCATAGCTGTAATAATTATTTGTTACTTTCTGGAAGCAAAGAAAAGTAATTATTATCCTTCTGTAATTGTTTGTTATATGTTTTCAGTTAATAGCTTTCTTTTCAGCTGAAAATGAAAATTAAAAGTTAGTTGATAAATTGTATGATGTAACGACATCATAATTGAATTGAATTTCCAACTAACTGCAAAGGAAGCCCTAATTTAATGAGTAGGTGAAGGATGCGAGTTAGTTAATGATGTCTTAGTAGTTATTCTCTTTTTAGTTTGTTATCTATAATCTGGAAAACCTTAGATTGCTAGTTACTTTGTCACTCTTCAACTAAGGTTGGCAAATTAACTATTTTTCTGATAACTATAAGAAGTTAGTTAAAATTTAAATTCATTTGGTTGAAATTGATTTGGAAACTCTTGAATGGAAACAAATTAGCTTTACTCAGCAGAAATCTTGGCAGTTATAGATGAAGATGAAGTTGGGTGTTACATATGACAAAGATATCCCATCACTAAAATGCCCAATATTCAAATCAAACATAGCAAGCCTTCCATAATTGACAAGCATTTTCATCTGTTTAAGTTCTCAAGTAGAGCATTGTCAAATAATTCTCATTCTGCAAAGAACTTGGATGGAACTACAAATATTCTGATGAGCAATATGGGTGTATGCAAT
>VDFB02193867.1:685924033-685956777 GCA_007258455.2 Sequoia sempervirens
CAACAAGAAGATGACACATGGATTCCACAACATACTTCCTTATGCACAAGGATACATCTCAGAATCTCCTAGATACATCCACAACAAAACAACAAACTTCAATCACTGAACATCTTTCACCAGTCTGTCTAGACTGTATAAACTCACATTGAAATATTGAAACATGACTTCCAGATCACCAATCTTCAAACCTCTTTTCCAGGGCATCGAAAAGAACTTCACAAGACATATTCTAGATCCGCAAGATTTGAAACAAAACAGAGAAAAATTGCTAAGCAATAATATTTCTCCCAGTCCACAAAAGACCAACTTTACTAGAACAGTTCACATACCAGTGAACGTAACTTTCACGTACCATCAAACTATAAGCCAAAACTTAGGAGATATCACCACTAAATCCCCATTATCAAACCTTCAAATCCTCACAAGCATAGGATCAACACAGTAGAAATACAGAGCACATTCTAAACACTTTCAACACATTGACTTCCCTTCTTTATTTAATTTTCTCAAAAGCACTTGGAAACTCATCAAACCAACACATCTTCTACACCATAAATATAACTCCATGTACTCACAACATCTCAGTAACATCTCAACTATACATGTACAATATGCAACATAATGAACTATGTTGACATCAATGACAACACCACCAAACTTTCTCATACTTGCAACAGTCTTGTGGGTAGATTTCAAGAAGATCCTAGAGAGTCACATTTTGTAGAAGTAAAGAGGATAATTAGATACTTGAAGGTAACTTTGAATCATGGCTTGTGGTATGAAAAGGATACTAACTTCACTTTGACTACTTACACAGATGCAGATTGGGTTGGTTGTGTTGATGATAGGAAAAGTACAAGTAATGGTGCATTATTTATTGGATGTAGATTGGTATCATGGCTAAGTAAGAAAAAAGATTCAGTTTCTTTATCTATTGTAAAGGCTGAGTACATTGCAACATCTTGTTGCATACAAGTGTTGTGGATGAGGAAAACATTGAAGAATATCAAAGCAATGTATGATAAGCCTATCTCTATCTTTTGTGACAATACAATTGCAATTGGATGATCCCACAATATTGGTTTACAATTTTGTTGATGAAGGAAATTTGTAAAAATACTTCGATGAAGAAAATTTCATATTTTTTGGGGTTTGCACGAAGGGGGTGTTCACTCTAACCCCCTTCAAGCAAACCCCTTGTTTGTGATGTCACAATTTTTTGCACATTTTTTAAAATGAAATCAAAGGGAAAGTCAAGACAAAGGGAGGTTCACTCGAACCCCCCTTTAAGTGAACTGCCTTCGCTCAAAAGGGTCAAGGGGGGTTTTCTTGAAGGGGGGTTCGAGCAAACCCCCCTTTGTTTCCCTTCTCCTCCTCTTCTATCAAATTTATGCAAAAAATTTCCTTTCAAAGCTCGGGTTGAGGATGAAAATGGAGGAAACTTCACAAACCCAACTAGATGATGGTAGTCCTTGGAATGAGCTATCCATCGAATATAATTTTAATATATTTTGGCTTTATTATGTATTTTTTTTTAGTTTAATTAAACATAGGTTTTTCATTGAAAATCAAGCTCTATGTTTTGCACATGTGGAAAAATCGTAGATTATCAAAAAAAATCTGAAAAATATGTTCGGGATAGGTTCTGATGTCCTTGATCCAGTACAAAAAAATTGAATTTTGATACATACAAAAAACATTATGTTGTTTACTATCTACCTATGTCTAGATTGCAATTGATTTGACTTCAAAACTTGAATAAGAATTCAATAAAACAATATGAAACCAAATGGACATCCTAGATATCGAGTTGCAAAGCTAAATTCAAAAAAATAGAATTTTATCCTTCATAGAAAAAAAGCTATGTTGTTTATGGTGAGCATCACTCTTTAAAAATGGTGTTTACTGCTAAAAAACTAGTTTTCGAAGGAGATGGAAAAACAAATGCAATCTGATTCAAAAAAAGTTAAAAATATATTTAGAATCTACAAACAAAATGTCACAAATCACTATTTTGCATCATCTTTAAATTGCTCATGGTTTAGTAGCTATAGGTGCCCAAAAGTGAAGATTTAGTTAAAAAAATCAATTCAATGTCTAGTTTGGCCAAAAATTGTAAACCGGTATTGTGGGATCACCCAATCAATGTTTCAAAGATGCATTCAAGGACAACATATTTCAATCATTATCACTTTCTAAGAGATAATTTTGTTGAGAATGAAGTGAAGCTTGAATATGTACCTACAAAGGATCAAATTATTGATATATTCACTAAGGCTCTTCCTAAGGATACTTTTGAGTATCTCCAAGAGAAATTGGTGTTTTTTTTCCCATCCTTCTCTGAACTAGATGCATAAGGAGATGCATCTGTCAAATGGATCTCAAGATTCATTTTTATTCTAGACTGATGTTGGTGGCTACCTCTCAGGGGGAGTAGGTAGTGGCATTGTTGATTGTTGTAGTCAGAAGAGTGTGTGTTGTCATTGTGTAGTGGTTGCTGATTTGGTACAGTTTGGTGTGTGCTCCTAAGGGGGAGTATTCAAAGAAGTAAAGGAAAAGTGTTGCAAAGTAGTAGTAAGCAAGTTGATTGATGTCAATGTGGGAGAGAGAATCATGTGAAAAAAGAATAAGTAATAAGGGGGAGAGAAATTCATAAGCCATTCAAGGAGAGACAAACAAGATATAAAGGGAGAGAGATCAATGTGTAAAAGATAAGTTATCCAGGGGAAGTAATATGAAGAGTTGTAGTGTGTTGGTATTCAAAGCTAGTGTGTCTTTGATGGTTTTTCTCATCATGTGTTTCCATCAATGAAAAGGGGGAGATTGTTGCAAGTATGAGCAGTTGGTGTTTCCATTAATGTCTATAGCGATTGTTGCAAGAGTGTGAGCAGTTGACGCCTTGATTAGTTGCATTATGTTGTCATTAGTAAAGGTACCAATGTCAACCTCTAGTGTTGCTTTGATAAGCTTCTATCTATGGATAAGGAAGTAATGAATATTATAAGGATGTGTCTCTGGTGATTGGTTTCCAAGTGCTTTTGAGAAAATTTGATAAAAAGAGGAAACATTGTGTTGCAATGGTGTTTTGGGTTACAAAGGTTTGTTTTGGTTTTTCTTTGGATTTCTTCTAGGTTGAAGATCTACCTATGTGATTTGGATATGTTGGTGAGAGTGGTTCAAAGGTGTTATATTCAATATTTGGTGTGCTGGATCATTGTACATAAGAAGTTTTGTTCACCAGTGTGTGAATTGTGCATTGCATAGGTGTCAGGGAGATGTTTTTGTTGTGCATTTCTTTGTAGTTATGTTTCAGGTCTTTTGAATCTAAAGGAGTGTTGATAATGTTGATATCTTTGTTCAGTCAAGGTAATTTGAGTTTTGGTGCTTTGGAAGATATTTTTTCAAGTAATAGTGTATGGCAGAGTTGTCTAAGTGTGTTGGGTGTGTACATTCTTCAGGTGGAAGTTGTTGTGAAGGAGTTTTTCAAATTTTAGGGTGTTCGTGGAGTATTCTAGATCATGTTCAAGTGTGGTGTGTGGTTCAAAGGTTTTCCTTGGGTTTGAGGAAGCATGTACTTAAAATTTTAATGGTGTTTGCACAGGTAACAACCAACCTGGTGTTTACACTACTTGCAAAGATGCTTAGCTGTTTATGGAAGTGTGACATGGCATGTGAGGATGGATTTATGTCCTAGATAAGGAATTTTGTGGTTCACCTTCATTCCTTTCCACCATTAGAATGTTTTGGTGCTAACCTGATTTAAATTCGCATGATTGAGGTGCATATCCCACCTTGGAGAAAGTTTCAAGGTTGAAGATGGTATAAGTATGAGTTGAATTGTTGAAAGATGTCAGGATAGATGTGGGATATGTGAATGATGTAAAGTGAAGTGTGTTAGAATGTGAAATTGAGAAGTGCAGTGCAAGCTTTCATGTGTTAGTTTATTGGATGCAATGAGTAGAAGGTGGCTACAATTCTTCAATCAGACTATGGTCCACCTTCATTCCTTTCCATCGTTGGAATTTTTGGGTGCTGACCTAATTTGAATTTACATGATTGAGGTGCATAGCCAACCTTGGAGAAAGTTTCAAGGTTGAAGGTGGTATAATTATGAGTTGAATTGTTGAAGGATGCCAAGATAGATGTGGGAGATGTGAATGATGCGAAGTGAAGTTTGTTAGAGTGTGAAATTGAGAAGTGAAGTGTGAGCTTTCATATGTTAGTTTACTGGATGCAAGAAAAAGGTAGCTACAATTCTTCAATCAGATTGTGAAGGTTTTGATGTCATTGCGGTGGATTCTTTGTTGCATTGAGATGCTTTTTTCTGTGTAACATTTCTTCTCTATTTTCTTTCCTATTATGGAAATGAGCTTTTCTTCTTCAAGTAGTGAGCCCTCCAACAATGAGTCTTATTGTATTCGGTGTTGATATTACTTATTGTGAGCTAATCGTCACCTAGTTTTTCCCTCTTTGGGTTTCTGCATAAATATGGTGTTCTCTTATGTATGGTGTTAAGTTGTTTTAGTTTTTGTTATTTTCTTTTCATGCTAATTCATCATAAAATATTTAAGGGTTTAATGTGGATGTGAATGTTAATTAGGGTTTTGAAGTTTTAAGGTACAACCAATTCACCCCCCTCTTAGTTGTCTTGTGCATTCAATAGTTGGGTGTTCTTGGAGTCTTATGTGATTTTATTTTGTGGAGCACCTGTGTCTATTTTTTAACGGTAAATGTGTTGTTATAGGACTAGGTTTTGTGTTTCCCTATTCTGTTGGGTGTGAGGGTTTTGGAAATGATTATTTTTTCTCTACATGGGGTAGCTACTTGTATGGCTATGGAGAAATTTAGGCCTTCTAGGTGGTTACGTTGGTTGGACTATTCAATGGTTCTCTAGAATTCTAGTGTGAGATGTGTCCTTTCCTTGGTACTACATCAATTCTTATTATATGATGTGGGTTTATTTCTAAGAATCAAGAATGTATCATTAGGTAGGTTGTGCTTAAACATTATTTTGATGACTCTGTTGTTTTCATAGTTTAATGGAGTTGAGGCTTCCCTAAGTTTTTATTTTTTTCTTTTCTCTCTCCCTACTTCCTCAATTGGTTAATCTTATTGAGGAACTTTCTGAGTTTGCAGTTTCCTTGGAGCTCTTGGTCTATTTCTTTCTTTTACCTATTTAGATAGGTATGGGTGGGGATATTTATTCCCAAGTTATCTTGTTGTTGGTTGGATATGCTTAATGTCTCTTTTGAAGACCCAAGTTTTCTCACTATTAAAGGGATCTTGTGTTTCCCTTTCTATTGGTTTGTTTACTCTCTTCCTTGATCTACAATTTGTTTCTCCTATTGAGGTAGAGATATTGTAACGCCCCACGATGCAAACCCCAAAGGAAACTTATTACTAACAATTCTAGCACATTTTTTAAAAAGTAAAACTAATATGAGATATTAGTTAACATAAAATACTAGAAATGAAACCATACATATATATATCAACTAACTAATTCCCTTGGGATAACATGACTGCATTACATTTCAAACATCTCTAACATCATCCCAATCCTATAATGAAGATAAACTACTTACAAGTATACATTTTAACACCATTAGATAAAATGAACAAACAACATCAATTACATTACATAAATGATAAGTACCCATTTGGAAACACATGACAAGATCAAGAATATATATACTTTACATTTATTATATGATTTTACATTGTTACAAGATTACAACAGTACAACCATGCTTCCCAACTTGAGTGGGAATGATACATTAACTACATAGAGTAACACAACTGAAATGAACATGATACATATCATCAATGTTATCTCCAAGAATCTTGGTGGAGTTTTGGATTCACTGCAATGGTACAACTCCATGCTTCACGAACTCCGACTAGGAACCCAATGGGGTGCATAACACGTTCCACCCGACCATGTGGACCCTACGGTCCACCCCCCATTCTAGGAGATGAAAAGAAGGACCCACAACATAAAACAATCAAGCAAACAAGGCTAACAAAACTCCACAAACAAATGCAAAAAATAATCATAAAGGACAACCACTTCTAGAGGTACATGAACAACTAGGGGAAAACAAACAAGACAAGCAAGGTTGCTAAAAGGAGGAGTTTCATCACATAAGCTCAATATAGGGTACCCAATGTGGATCTTCCTAGGTTACCGGTGAGTAAGTGCACCAAGATGGTTCCCAAAAAGGGGGCTTAAGTGGCCACTTTTTTTTTGTGAAATTAGGAAATGCTGACCTTGGACGTGAAATTGAGGATAGTTACACTCAAAATTTTGAAATGGAACAAAAACAAGAATTGAAGTGCTTTGAGTCTACTTTCTAAACTACTAATTTATTTTGAAAATGGTTGAGATTAAGTGGTTCAAAAGAGGGATGTACACAAATTAGTGTTGTTTTTGTCAGAAAAACATAACATAGCAACTCTTGTACGACCTGAGCATGGTGAACTTTTTTTTAGTATTTTTAAAATTGCTATGGTCAAAAGTTAGCTAATAGCATCTAGTTGATGCACAATTTTTCTGATAATTTTTTAATGAATATTTAATTTTTTACTAATTTTCTAAGTGGGCACTTCTTGAAAAGCAAAATTTTGGTTGTGCTCCCCTAATTTTTTTTTAAAATAATTGATTTTTTTCTTTTTAAAAAAATTTGTAAAATGGAGTCTAGTTTCTAAAAATGTGATTTATTTGAAATTTTGATGAACGGTTAATTTTAACAAAAAAACACCAAACACTACTTTTTGGAAAAAAATAGACATACAAACAAAATAAATTATGGATGAAAGGCTTCACATTGTCAAAAAGTGAAAAAAATTACATCGTTGGATAGCTAAGAGAGAACATAACAGTACCCATGTTTTCAATTTTGTCGATATTTAACTAGATGCAATCTTGATGGTGAGCATGGACCCGATTATGTGAAAAATTGTAGAATTTGCAAAAACACATCTTTGGCCTTGTTGGGAATGCCCTCCAACCTTTGGCTTGGTATTCCAAGGAAAATAATTTCACTTTTTTCTTCATTTTTAATGCGAAATAATGCGAGCGTGTTATAATGTGCTCGCGTTATAATGTGAGTGCGTTTTGTAAAAAAAAATTCAAAAGTGGCCAAAAAATTGGTACCCAACTTCATGCACCTGCCCCGGCCCCATCCTAGTTAAACCCTAGCAACCTCTACTGATCCCTGGCCCCCATTCTCATTCATGCGAGATCAACATACCTTTCAAGAGGACAAGGCAATCGATCTTTTCCATTCCAATCCTTCCCACTCATCTCAACCCTAAACGAGCACTTGATCCATGAGTGATGCGCACCATTATCTTTTATTAATGTGAAAACTACCCAAAAAACCCCCTAATTAATTATTAGGTTATCAGTGATTAAAGAAACTCTCAATGAGTTACCCGTATGCCACTTTGTGCATTGAACCCCACTAAGAGCCACTCCCCCTACTAACGACAAAAGAACCTCAGTCACTAACTAGGTAAGCCAACTTGCACAAACTAGCAAAGCCATATAAATATGCACACAAAATGAGGCAATGCACTACCTCCCACAAGATCCTCATAGTACAACAATTTTTCGTAGTGCAAGGCTTCAACCCACACAATTCAAGTATAAAGATCAACCACTTTCCAAAATGAAAAAATCATAAATCCACCCACTTCCTGGTGAAACAACATAAAATTCATGCAAACACTCATGGATTGATATGGGTTACCCAAATGCAGATCTTCCTAGGTTACCTTGGTAGCCTCACCTGATCCCCAACCCCCATACCAACTGATGCAAGTAAA
Organism: Sequoia sempervirens; assembly: GCA_007258455.2. Lineage (NCBI taxonomy): Eukaryota > Viridiplantae > Streptophyta > Pinopsida > Cupressales > Cupressaceae > Sequoia > Sequoia sempervirens. Next base: position 685,931,867 of record VDFB02193867.1, read on the forward strand.
AACCATACTCCCCTCTAACCTCTGGAAGACTAACAAACCACTAAAACAAAGGTTCCCCATCAAAGTGACCACAATAACAAGATCTCAAAAGGCTATTTTCAATCCACAATAATCAATCGTAAAAATAACCAACTGAGCATCCACGGGAGACCTCAATTTTCTCCTCACATGATGCCCAACCACTAATTACCCAAAAAATTATAATTTGTCTAATAAACAACTTTAACAAAATCAACCACCACAACAACAATAGCTTTCATCCGCCGATTCACAACTCAATCCAAAAGTCAACCCAGTTGACTCATTTTTCACAATCACTTGCAATAATCAATAGTACATCAACCTATCAATGCATTCAGGGGAAACATTATTTGCATAGTTCCTAAACTCATTTTCTAAACACCAACTTCACCTAATAACCATTCACACAATAATACACAATGTCAATGATAAAGTTCAACGAATATACAATTCAAGTATAGGAGAACATTTTAAAAAAAAACCTCATTTTTAATAAAGGATATTATCTTAAGTTCCTCTAATATCCATTTACAATAAACAATTTTCTTTTCAACTATCTAAACACAAGTAAATCAATTCTCCCCTATTCATTTTACTAACCTATTCAACAACATTTCCCCATTTAAATATAAACCTATTTACTTTATTCAACTTCTAAATATTGAAAGCAATCACATTAAAAGACATCCCACTAATATAATTAAATCACTTAGATTATCTTCCTAATTCTTAATCATTCCCTTTCCATCTACAATTATCTAATTGCAAAATCTATTACTTCACCTATTCAAATTAAACCATTTAATTCCATAGCATTTTCTACATAACTGAGTACATGGAAAATTTACGATACAACCATTAAACAATCATAAGGAGATCAGCATATATTAATTATCTAAGAGATAATCTAGTTCCTTTACTCAAACTAAACACCCAATCATCCAATATGTATAATCAATTCCCTTCAATTTGTAAATGTAAATAACTATTTAACTTTCCAATATATTTATCAAATCTAATTTTCCAGCTTAGTCACAGACTTAATTATACAGATACATATATAATTATATGCATATATCTTTAAATACATTTCCATAATATATAGATATGTGTATAAATAATACAATATAAAAGGCAGCTTATAATATCACACAAGATTAATAAAACAGTTCCTAATTTAGAATTTAATAACATACACATTTACTACCCACCCCCCACACACACATATATATATATATAAACTGAAATCGTGCCACTATTCTAAACCAATTCAAAAAGTATATAAAACAATAAGAATGCTACCATGAATTTAGCGAATACCAAATTGGTATAACCCAGGTCAACATTAATAATGAACTTATATGGTAAGATATTTCCAGTATACAATTCATATACAAATTACAAACTCAGGCAATAAGATCGCCTTCTACAATTATATTGTAAAATCATCACCTATATTATTTTCATCAAGGAATTCTTAGTGACAGAGGAACTGAACCACCTACAAACAAAGGCGCATACAACCCAGTAAGTTGGCTGCTTAGGCAACGACAAAGGAAGTGGAAGGAGGCGCATTGGGGAAAAACAATAGGCTTAGAAACTTTCAAGAAAATGCAACTAGCAGGAATGGAGGCAAACTAAAGTCACCAAAAAATAACTTAGATCCGGCATAGACATCAGCTAAGGAGAAACAAAACCATTGATCATTTAGATAAGATTAAAACATTCAGTGCTGAATAAAAATCACAATGATTATTATGATGGAGATTGACATGTTCTCATCCTAAACAACGAAATGGTAGGACCCCCGTCGCTTATCATAGGGTTTCTGGTTTGTGCCATGATCACCAAAATTAGACTCGGTTCTCCATAGTGCAACCGTCAAGAAACCCCATTCAAAATCCATAGAAATTATTTTCGAAAACCAAAAGAAATCCATCATAAAAGAAAAATCTCTCAAAAAGGATAGTTATTTATCAAGAAGGAAGGCTCATCCATTTCTCCAAATCCCAAAAATCTATTAAAACACAAAAATCTCCAATTAAACTTCAAGTTTCCCTTTTCGACAATTAGTTCACGACTATGCATGCTTTGCATGCAAACTCTTTCCATGTTTTCTTATTGCTTCAACAACTTGTTTTAATAACTGATTGTCCCATAACACTTTCCAATTTAATATTTTATTTTAAATCATATTATTTTTCTCATTGTATAATTAAATCTTAATAATAATTATAATTATAATAATTATCTTTACATTTAATTATAAAAATACATTATCGCATAACAATTTACTCTAATAAATTAATTATTAAAGTATCCCTTTCAAACTTGATTTATTTAATTATTTATTTAATTCAAAATTTAATTCACAACCTTATTAAGCCAATTTTAATTCAAACAACTCAAATTAAAACTTATCAAACATCATGGTTGAACAAGGAGGGGCACTATAGATATTTCCTATTGAGGTGGAGCTTATTCCTATGGTTGTGGTTGGGGGTTTTCTTCCGTTCCAACTTGTTCCCTCTCTAGCATCTCCTATTAAGGTGGAGAATGGTTTTGTTGGAAAGGTGAAGAAGGTGTAAGGGGACTTTTGTTGCCCTTTTTGTTGTTTTTTCTCTTACTTTCTTATTGAGGTGGAGAGTTAAGGTGGGTAATGCAATCTATTTATGAGTTATGAGATATGATATCCTCATCTAGATTTGATGGCATTTTTGTTAGGGAGTTTTTATTGCCATTATTTCAGCCTGGTTATCTTTTCTCCTATTGAGGTGGAGAATGAGATTAGTGACGATGATACAAACTGGTATCTGCATCCTTTGAAGCACATGTAATGTTCTGATCTAGTTGTTGGCTAGTTTTTATTGTTATTCCTAGCTTTGGATCTACCCTTGTTGTGCAGATTTTTTGTTGTAGGTAGGCTTTTATTTGTCTTTGCTATATCTATGGTAGTGTTCTTGTGGGATAGGGTTTTGAGTCCCTTCAAAACTTGCTTGTAAAGGGTTTTGGGTCCCTTCAAAACCTATTTTTCCCCTTTAATCAAAATAAATAATGATGTTTTATGATTAATTTTTAATAATAAATGCATTTGTATAGGACAACTAAAAAATGCAAATGAATTGTAAAAAAATTATATAATGTGAGTGATTTAGCATATGTTTAGATCTTTAACACTTTTAATAAAAATAGGAGGATAATAGTAGATTACTTGGATTACATATGCATCTAAGAAACTTGGGAAAAGTGCCCTAGATGACTCATGGATGGGTAATTTTAAGCATTCAACCCTCAACACAATGTTCAAAGATAAAAAAAAATGTAGATAAAAATTTGTAACAATTCAGCTACCAAATATAAAAATACATTTTTAGAGAGCTATAATGCATTTGTGAATGTGAAAATGAGAAAAATATGAGTTCTATAAAATATAATTTTGCACATGTAAGTATTAAATACTTTTAATGTTTGTAGGAATCCATGTTATGGGAGAAGCCTATGTCCATGAAAGTTGGGAAGTTCTACAAAAATATCTTGTATGAAATTCTGTGTAGAGAAATGGTGTGTGGATGTTGGGAAATATTTCTAAGGTCGAAACTTTGTTGTGATGTATATAACACCATGAAGTGTTATTATACATAAATACAAGAACTAGGAGGATTTACGAAGTTTGGAAGTCAAGCATATACCCTTCATACTTTTGCAATCCTACAAGCCTAAGATTTGTAGAAATGTAAAAATTAGAAGGAGCAAGGAGTTGGAATATTTTCATACTATTATAAGAATTTTATCACCCCATAGAGACTATGTGTCCAAGTGAAACATGAGTGGGGATTTCAAAGTCTAAATAAAGTATAAACACCCTTCACATCTATAATTTCCCATAAAATACAAAGGACTTTTGGGAATATGGGAATCTTAAGGTTATGAGAAATAATCCATGTCAAGAAGTTTCCATGCATTCATATATTTTCATTTAAACCAGTTTTTGGAATTAAATATTGACAAGGACTCACATCAAATGTTCCTAATTTCCATTATAACTCTACATCTTTGCAAGATTATGAAAATTTAACCTTTTATACTTAATCTTTTTATAGAAAACTTTGAATGAATTCCTCAATGATCCAAGGCTCATTTTGTCAATGACTAAAACACTCTAAAATCATGGATACATTTATTGAAATTCCATGAAGAAAAAAACAAGATTGGATGAAAATTTTAGATTAAAATAGAGGTTATCCAATGGGGAAGATGGATTCTATAAAAAAAATAACCCAAGGCATCATAAAAAAATTGAGGTGATAGTATCCCAAGGTTTGAAATGCATGGTATAGGCCAACCCTCAAAGGCTAAGTTGGTTATCCATTAGGGTTTGAAATTTTCTCTACAATCCTCAAGATATGTAGTCTATCAATTAAATTTTAAAACATAAATTTTAAATTACCCTTCCATTGAAGGTTGGAATTATCTTGGAAAATTACTTGTTGCATTTTGCAATTAACATTGCAAGGTCCAAAATACATGTGTATCAATCTTTGAAATACCAAAGTAAATCTCCTTAGAATTTAATGTTTTGTATAGAGACTATAAATTACATGAGTGAAACATTTTAAATGGACTTCAAAGTATAAGGTGTCTATTTGGAAAGTTTAGAGTTGGTTCCTCAATGTGCACAATTTTAAAAATATATCTTTAGAATCTAAAACCTAAGAGGTAACATGTAATTTGTATTCCAAGGCCTAAGAGGTCTTCTAGAAAAAAAATAGAGTTTGATCCTGAACTTGTATGTTGTAATTTATACTCCAAATTCAAATCCTATGTGACTCATATCCTAAACCCTAATAACATACTAAATTATTTTTAAAGCTTGAGCCAATGTAGATGTCATATCAAACTTTGAAAGTATAAGATTTTGCATATTGGTTGTTTTTATTTAAGATAGAGTAGTTATATGCTTTTATTTCCCATTACCTAAGATGTTAGGAGGTGTTTTGATGGGAAATTTGGGGTTTATAGTGTGGCATAGGAACCTTGACCCTTCTTTAGATATCAATAATATAGTTAATCATGGTGATTTTGATTATTTTTAGTAATTATTCCATTTTTATCACAATGCTTAGTGTAACGGTGTGTGTTATGTACATCATAACATCTTGTTGTGGTACCTTGTACACATAGGAGTGCATATATTATGTTCAATTTCACTATTCTATCACAAAAAATTATCCATCTAGTTTGTGGTTATTAATGTAGTAGGCATAAGATTGGGGCATTTTACTCCTGTAAATCATTCATCTATCATATTTTAAAGGTGTTTGTACCCCAAATTTGTGTCAATAATCTCTAAGAAAATATGAATTTCTATGCTCAAGGTTGTTGCAATGATGGCCAACAAATGAGAGAAATTGAGATATTTGACTCTACAAAACCAAGGTGGGTGACCCTAGTTGATACAATATTTAAAATAAACACTATATTTGTGTTATAGTATATAACAAATACTAAGATTCATATAATATGACAGGGACCTCTAAAATCAAGGATAACAACTATTGCATTCCATGTGTCATTGAAATTTCTAGTATGAATGAAGTAATATAATTAAAGAATTAAATGGGTTGGGAAAGGAGATTTAATTTATAATAAGTTCCTTCCAAGGAATCATAGAATCCATAGTTCATTGGCTTCTTTGTTCTCATAACAAGAACATTCTCTATGGTTTAATTTTTTATTACTTCCTTACAATAGTAAAAACAATCATATATGGTTCTGACATTTAGAATCCTACTTAATGATTCATTGCAATCCCCATATCTCATACTATTATTAAAGACACATTTATATTATTCCTTGGATAAAAACTAACACTAGATAACAACTTAACATAACAAATGTGTGTAAAGAAATCTATAACCCTTAGTTACTTCTTTCAAATACATACAAAAATACAATTGGAGATGATACAAATTGTGAATATCGATTCATATTATTCATTCAAGAGTAAGTATTAAAAAATGGATAGGAAAAAGTACTTGTATATTCCAAATAGTGACACCCTATAGTCAACATTTTCCCTCACTTTTTCCAAACTTCTTACATTAAAAATATCTAACCTGTTTATAGAAAAATACAAAGAAGATCCCCACAGATGAGTAACACTTATCAAATTACAATAACGTGATGAATAATTTATGAATTAAATGGGAGGGAGACACTAAATCACTTAGGATAATTTCACAGTCTCCCACAAGCTATTGAAATATTCTTTTAGATAATAACTGGATACTATAAGCACCATTTTTTATGAGGAATCTACACCAAGGTATCATGGTGATGTGGAAAAAGTAAAAATGATCTAGATTTAACCACCCCAACTAGTGTTGTGATTGTTTCCAAAGGATATTTTTTATCAAATTTGTTGATACTAGCACCAACAACTTGATATTTGGAGTCAACATAGATCTTGTTTGTCAAAAACTTGACATCTTTAGTCCAAGCTAAAAAAATACAGATGAAAGAAGAAGAATGATGATGTAATTTGGAACCATATTGTAACAAACCTTTTACTAAGTTGGCTAATAAATAGCCACTATGCTTCTTACACATTTCAATCCCATTAAGAAAATTTTGAAGCTCATAAAAGATGAGAAGACCAACACCACCATTCATAAAAAAATTGTTGAGCAAGCTAAACCACTTATAAGGATGTAGTGTCAAAAATTGTCACCCTTGAAAATTTCACATTATGCTTTTTCCCCCTTAATTTATTGGACTTAATTAAGCCCCTAATTTCCTAAATTATGCATTCCAAGACCTATTTTTACCACTTTCCAAAGGATTTCAAGCATTTAATAAATGCAAACAATTGATGTTTCCATCGTGACATTGAAAATCTTACAAGATAGTGCCAAGACCCATGAGCCCATGGGTGTATGGGCCCCCCCATCTTGTCTAGGACCAATTTTTAATATGTTTTTGGTAGTATTTTAATATTCAAAATTCAAATTTTAAGTTTCGGCTTTTGGGATCTATTTTTTGGGAAATTAGCACAATTGCATATAATACCTAGTTATTGCATCATTTCAAATCCAACGAGAAAACTATTGGAAAACTTATGATCAAGAGAACTATTGTGAAAGTCAAGAGTAGCATTTCAAAGCTTTATTGCAGCAATTCAAGATCCAACATCATCTCAAATTCTATGTGTGTTCATGTTTTGTGAAGGCTAACCCTTATTGTAGGTTTCCAAAGCATTCAAGCAAGAAAGATCCAAATCCTTGAGGTAATGTGCATGAATTTAGTTCTTCAAAGAAGCCATTGAAGAGTGACAAGTTGTAGCATTTTTTTATTTCATCATTCCTTCCTGTCAATTATCATTTCTATCATTGACATTGTCAATGTGGAAGTGGAAACACTTACACAGGGTTTGACTGAGGAAAGCCCCTAAATGGCCCAACATTTTCTCTCTTTGAATGTGCAAGTTATAGTTTTGAAGAGGATTGAGGGAAGATTGAAGACAAGTTTTCAATTGTTGGCATTCAAATCCCTAAAAATTTTCAAGCCACAAAAACTCGCCTATAGAATTACCTAATGACATTTTGAAAACTCTGAAATCAAGAAATAAGAGGTTAGATATAACATTAGAGGACTAAAATTTTAGTTTTAGGACCCCCATCAGGGACCCATACACCCCTAGGCATTTGATTCCTCCTATACATGCAAAATCAATTTTTTTATGATAGGTGCATAATCTCCAGTACTTCTCATATCTTCTTGCAATTTATTGTTTCAGTATGTGTGTTTCTAGACTATTGCATTTATCAAATTAGGTCATATAGTTCAATTAGGCTAATCATTTCCATTCCATTCCTAAGACTCAAAAGAAGGATATTTAGGTCTAATTGGATCACCTTCATGGTTGATAGTTAATCTATTCACCTTGTTGATCTCCCTCTTTAATGAAACTTAGAAAAAGACACCACATAATAATTAAAATCCTAGGTTATCTAAAGTAGTACGGAGGGTTCCATTTTTCTTTGTTTCATTTTTGTGAACCCAACATGTTAACATCATAAACCTTCTAAAATTGGTGCTCTTTCAAATGCTACATCTAGGTTTTGCATCATATTGTTTTGCATTTCTCATTTAGGGTTTCATATTTGCATAATAAAAAGTCATAAAAATCTAAAAAAATTGCATCATAGCTTGTATTAGGATTTTTTTCAGTCATTTAGATCTATTTTTTATTCAAAATTGCATTCATAAGTGCTCCCTTTTGTTCACACATTATCATACATTTGCATTTGAATCACATTGAGAAATTATGGAAAAACAGTCATTGTCAAACCTATTTAAAAATAGAAACATAAACCTTAAACAACTTAAACTTTCAAATTGTCAATTTTCAAAGCCCCTGTCAAGGACTCAGATGCCCCTGGGCGACCCTGTCCTTGTACAGGTGCATCAATAAAAAATTTCATAGGTTTATGTCTCTGTCTACTCAATCTATAGGTACTTGCAGATCTTTGTCTTAGAATTAGTAATTGCATATTTTTACGTATATTTCATATAGTTCATAAAAGGTGAAAGAAAGTGAATTGTTCGTGTTTCAAAATTGCATCAAAATCATCATTTTTAGGCCTTTTCATTTCAGAATCAGTAAATTATTGCATTTTGGATTTAAAATTTTCATTCATAACTTGTTTAGACATCGTAAACTTGCATTTTGCATCAAATTGGTATAAACTAACCAAATTATGGGAAATTACTTATTGTTACAACTGTTTGCAAGTAGAAGCGGAATCCTTAAGCATTGAAAACCTAGTCAAAATTTGAATTTTTAGAACCCCTAGATTGAATACTCAAATGCCCCTAGGTGACTCTGTCCTACTATCTAGGTATAGGTAAAAAAAAATTGTGACAGAATACTCTTATGAGCCTCCATCTAGAGTTGTTATATGATTGTTCTTCACCTATGGATTAACAGTCTAAACCACATTGTAAAATTTTGTTATGGATATATGTGTTTTGGTAAAATTTGGATGTCCTTGAAGTCTTTGGTTGATGTTTCAAGCTGTGTTTGGTGATAATTCTAATGCTGAAAATGATATTCATAATCCTTCACCTTCCATTGCATGTCCTCATGAGATAGATATCTTGGGCCAAGATGAAGAAAGCATTCATGAATTAATAAAAAATTCTTTGCATAACCTTGAAAACAATGAAACCTCTTATCCCTCAATGCAATGGTTTAATAACCCATGTTAACAACCAACGCTTCCTACAATTACACCACTTGAAATGTTCAACCTCTTACATCCTAAAATTGAATCACAAGTCATATCTCAACAACTGAACATAGAGAAACCTATTCATAACACTCACAATTAAAACATATCTATTGATGTTCCTCCATATTATGAGAACAAAGTCACCAACACACCCATCAACCTAGAAGAGTGCTATGGTCAAGGCTTTAGGATCTTGAGAAAGAAAGGATATGATATAAATAATGAACATGAAATCAATCCTCTCTTATAGAAAACACCATCAAAAGATACCAAAGGATTAGGTTACCAAGATCCTCCAGTTTCACAATAAACATCTAAACCACCAGCCAAGAAATACAAACTTGAGAAGTTACCTTTCCTACATCCTATAACCAAGACTAAAAAGACCTTACTTCTTAACCTAGGACTAATTACATTACCACCTATCTGTGAATGATAAGATAAGAAAGGAAATAGTACAAACATGTCTTGTTGTGCATATCACAAAACACTTGGACATCTTATTGATGAATTTCATGCTTTAAAGAAGATATTGAGAGAATTTAACCTCTACAAGGATCAATTTGAGTTTTTCATAGATTAACATTCATTTGTTGTGCTCCTTGTCACGTGGTAGTTGTAGCATTATAACATATTCACTACCATTCATGATGGTATAAATGTATCTTTATGAAATTATCTTTTATCTCGCAAGGAGCACCATATCAAGCTCACCTTTGTCCCTATACTTAGGGGACAAGGGTTTATATAGCCTTATCCTTGGATTATTCCTTCTAGAAAGGGATCCCTTTGTATCTACTTAAAATGTTAGTGTAGCAAGTACACTAACATTTTAAGGAGGGAATATAGTCCCCTGCTCATTGTTTACATGAGAAATGGTCCCTTTTTGGTGATGGTAGCATATATCTCCTAGGAAGTGTGACCTTGTTAATCAAAGTGTGGTCTTATGGATCTATGTGAGTGTCTCTTGGGTTGTGATATTGGGCTTGATATCCCTTAAGAGTGTGACCTCTCTTGGTATATGGCATTCCTCTTGGTGGTAACGTTATGGTTAGTATTCCCTAAGGTGTGAATCTTGTATTTGGGTATGTGCAAGATCATCATGGAAAAAATAGGCCCTTAAGTGGCAAAAAATTAGAAAAATCAGAGTTAGGCAACTTGGCGTAAATTTTTAATAAGTTATCTATATTATTTCAAAAATATGTAAGAATAGAATTTGTAGCAAATTGAATTTAGTTTCTAAACTACTAGGTTTTTTTTTAAAAAAAAATCTATTTGGTGAAAATTTGAAATTTCAATGTAGTAGTACTTAAATTTCGGGAAAAATAAGTAGGTGTCTATTTGACCACCCTAACCATAATAAAATGATAATATTTTTTATAAGATTTTAGATATAATTATAGGACTCATGTCCCGATGTGATGCATATTTTTTTGTAATTTTTTTCCAAGTAAATAATTAATTATGAATTTTTTATTACAACTTTTAAAAAATATAAAAAACTTGTATGCCTAACCACCTTAACTTGGTCAAAACTTCATGAAATTCATTTCTTTTTTTAATCCTATAGTATTCAAAGCATATAATGTGACACATGTTTTGGATTCAAAATGTGATACCATTTGAAAGATATAGATGTTTTCAATCCTTATCAATCGAGACTTTAGTTGTAATTCAAATAGAAAATAAATAATAATAATTTATTAAATTCAAAGTAAAGCATAATTTATATTGGTGAAAAGTTGAGAATATCCTTTAAAAACCCTTTTCATTTAATCAATTTTGGGTATTAAAAAAGTCGTCAGCCACATACCCTACAAAAACCCACCATATCACCACTTTTTGGCCCATCATGATCCTACACATACCCATTCCTTGACTATTCCTTTCTTGGTGGTGATGTAAAATGTGATGTTCCCTAAGGTGTGACATTTCATGCATTAAGTAAAGACCCTTTGATTATTTTTATTACATTTCTTGAGGTGTCTACAAGGTTGTCTTGTCATTTTCATTCATCCCCCATGATGTTAAACCTTGTCATATTCATCCCCCATGTTATCAAACCTTGTCATATTCATCCCTCAACCTTGTCATATTCATCCCCCATGATATTAAACCTTAGCATTTTTTCTTCACTTTGTTTATAGGTGTTGAACTTAGTGATGCATTGGCATAGAACTTTGGGACACCTTATCAAGGTTATCAAGGAGTATAACTCTTGATATGGTTATTATGGGTACACCTAGTAGACATAGTGTGTTTCTCATTTTACCTTATCTTGAGGTCTCACCTAGTGAATATCAGACTTCACTAGACTGTGTGCCTTCCAATTTGTGATTCACCTAGTAAATATCAGACTTTGATATGGTGTGAGTCATGAATGTCCTTTAGCATGTTGCATGGCCACCTACCATAACATAGATTTATTTCTAGTGAATCCATGTGGCTCATGAGTGATGTGTATGACTTCATTCCTAATGGGATCATTCCTTGATTCAATGGATGATGTTTGGTATTTGAGACAATTTAAGAATGAGGTCTCTTTACCTTATTGACTTGAATCCTTTAGTACTAACCTTATGTTTTGTTGTGTATTTTGTTGTGTGTTTTGCATGTTTTTTCTTCATATTTTTGTTGTGTTCATATTGTGTCTATTTTTATTTTATCATCATCCGGACATATATGTTTGTTATCTGATTTTTAGCTTTCAGTTGAAATCAGGTAACCATAGTGTTGTTCTTTTCATGTTGTCTAAACATTTAAAGATAAACCATAAAACTGCTAGTTTCAACATGCATGAAGGAGTGATTGTCAAAGTAAATCAGAATACATTTTTTTTTTCCATTTCAATGGTACATTACAACAAACAAGAAAGAGAATCATGTATTCAAATGTATTTCTTGTATTGATAATCATTAAGGTACATGTCCCTCACAAGCCAAGGGAATAGATTTCTTATTCAAATGAAAATATGAAACAACTTATACATGAATAAGTAAAGGAAGGAGAGAATGTGCATGTAAGAATGGAACCAGTCATTGCCTGTGAATGACTGATTACAAGTTGCCCTGCTGCTGCAAACCGCTTGTGCCCCTCCCAGCTCCGTTGCGCTCCTCACCCTGCATCTGAAGAAAACATGGTGTTAGAGCAAGGATCTAAGCAATGAATGATTCAATCCTTGCATACACACCTACCTATGCATGTATAAGCTGATCCATAATGCATTAAACAAAAGAACATTCAACATATGCATTTATTTTCTAACTGTTTGCTTCATGTGCAGATTTAGGACAACCCTATTTATTGTTTCATTATCAGATCAAATGCAACATGTGGGGTAAATGTGGCTCCCACAAGGGTAGAGCTCAGTGTGCTTCGAAAGAAAAGGAAATTGAGCAAATTGATCAAAGATTTATCTCTTATCAATGCATTAAATCAATATGGAATCATACCAGTTGATCAACTTTCATTATCAGATTCAAAAGATGCATCAAGTTCAATTATGCATCTATTTAATAATGAGGAAGCATCTCAATTATTGTCAAGCCCCTCTCACCACAACCCTGTTGGGCAGTCACTCATCACACAGGAAAGCAAGTTGTTAGGTCACCCACACATGTGATAGGTGGCTGTCAAACAAAGTTAGAATGAGGAAGACTATGCATGTTTATCACATATAACTACAACAGGAGTAATGGTTGACTCATGGTCATGGTACAAGTGTAAGGACACCTTTACAGGAGCTTACAAGGTTGACAGGCATGAAAGGTATCCAGAACAAAGCATAACTGTCTTCATGGCAAAGAAACATGGCCATCTAATTCGCTGCCCCATGAGTTTGATGAATATGATGTCCTTGAGATTGAGAGCATGACAAGATTGAATGCATTCTGAACATGAAAGATAAGGACAACAACTAAAGACAAAATCTAAAGTTGTACAAGGATGAGTTCAAGGCCTTCTCAACCAAACATTAGACAACAGGTTTTCCAGCTAGCAATCAATGTGTGAGTGATGAAGAAAGGAATAGGCATGACCATCAGAGGATATGAAATACAATCCATTCACCACAAGTTTAGAGCATAGGTAAGGATCATTCCTAGATTCAATCAAACAGTGGCAACCATCACCTGAAATGGGGATAGTCATGTGCATTGACAGACAAGATGTGCTTTAAGGAAGGCATGGGGCAGGGCATTTCATTGTCAAGCCACAGGAACAGGGGATTGACATCTCTCAGTGATAATTCCAAGAATAAGTCTGCTCACTGTCATAATGACTATGCACACCATCAACAGTCATCAAATGAATGGGGATCAATACATAGACAATCAAAAGAAATGAGAGTCACCATTCAAGCAGTCTACCAAGATCATGATTCCATTTGACAAGGGGCAAGGATCAGTCATGAGTTATGAAGGAGACCATACATGTAAGTAAGCATGTAATGGAGCAACATAGGCTAAATTGTTGTAAGGAGTCACATGATAGAAATAAAAGGAAAAGTAAGTGCATTCAATCTAGTTTGTACTTGCTAGGCACAGTAGGTGTCTTTACATTAAAACAGTGACTTCAACACATTACAAAAATCATTGAGTGCTCAAACTACAATGAAGTACAACCATAAGCAACAAGATGTGCTCTTGCATTATTGACATGTCAATCAGTTGAAAGCATAGTCACCACAACAACCCCTACAGTTATATGATAGTTGTACAAGAACTCAATAAGAAAGCAACCATTTATGAAGACAACTTTGTGGTGGATAGTCATGTGTAAACAATAGCAACTCGAAGGTACAATCCATGATTTATCACTAGAACAGTCTGTTAGATGCAATCTCATGGTAGGGACAGATCCTTCATGATCATGTCTTAGTAGCCTGAGTAGTGGACTGGTCGTAAGGTGTTTGTGGTGTGGGTGAGGTTGTGTCATTATCACTCATGGTAGAGTTGATAAGGATAAGAAAAATGCTTGAGGAACAGTGCATCAAGAGGCAGTGATACAAAGGACAACAGTGATCTTATGAAACAATATCAAAAGCCAGTGATGCAACCTGTATAGGCCTAAAGTGATCAGCCCTTGGAAAAATAAAAGGCAATGTCATCATCATATGACATGATGGAATGTTAATTTATGAGTTTTGAGGCACAAAACACAGTCCAATCAAAGTGTGAATTAGCATTCTAGGATAGTATAATCAAATGAATTGAAGTCATGATAGTCTGGAGTAGCCTTGGTATGACTGTCTAGACTGATGAACATGAGAAAGGGAGACAACTTCAGCATTACAGCAGTCCCAACATCAAAGTCTGACAACAAGATCATGAACCTGTGACAAGGATGAGATCATCCAGTGAAGGCAATATGGTTTTCCTGTAAGGGATTTGAAGGAGCAGATCATAAAGCACATTCATAGGGACCACCGAATTCATGTTTTCAAGGAGGATTCAGAGGGGACTGTTCATTAGTTTCATAAAGGTTGAATGGGTGCATTGACAAGTCAATTGAAGAGACAATACCCAGGTCATGGTCCATGGTGATAGAGAGTACAAGAACACATTGTGAGTACAAATAGAATCTACATATTCTTGCTCCAAGATCTAAGTGTCTGATCTTAGGTCTCCCTTTGAGTCAAAGGTCCGTTTCTCAGTGGAAGGGTCTTTTGTTGCTATTTCCTTTTCATCTTTTGAGGACTGTAGCAGCATATAGGTGGTCTGCCCCTTAGATCACAGAGGCATGGGAAGCACAGTGATAGGAGGATTCAATCAAAGTATAATACAGTCAACATTGCATCCGAGATAAGTAGCATGAGATGTGTAAGCCCAAGAACAATGACCTTGGAGTTTATTGGATAGTCAATTCAATAGAATGGTGAAGCCCTTTCAAGGCTTTAAACTGCACAGGGAGATGACAAAACATACAAGTATTGGAAGTAGAGTAATGAACATGGAAGCATTGGTAATGCTTTTACTCCACTTACAGAAACCAGATGAACAACTCTCCAGCATAATCTTGAACTTAAGAGAGGCCAAATGCATATCAACAAACTGAACAAGGTAAATGCAGAAATTATAAATGATAACATTCTACAGTAGTGAGGAATCTGGCTGCTCATTAAAGTGTTCTGTAGCCTTTTCAAAATCATGTTCAAGAACCAAACACAGAGTATGGAGGAGGTTATGCAAAGTTTCCAAATCATTGGACACAGTCTCAAGGAAAGTCAAAGAATTTGCATGAGGTATGGTTCAACATTCAGAAATGACAAAGCACTATTAAAGAAATTTAATGCAAGTCTCTCAAGGTTCCACTTCCTGAGCTCAAAAATACTTTATTCCATACTCTATTGCAGAGATGTCTAAACAATAGAAAGGTGAAAGATTTTCTAAGCCATCTCATTTTGCAACAAATCTGAACCTTTCAAAAGAAAATATGCAAAACCCACCCGGGGTTTCAAGTCTATTGTAACGCTTTGCTTTCTTTACAAAAGTGTAGAATTTAATAAACTAAACATAAGGGTTTTAATAAATGAAGCTGAGCCAAGTAAAGACACAGTATTTTTTGTTCATGTCCACGGCCAGGGACTTGTTTCCTTTAGGAAAACAATAGAAGCACAATAGGGTATCATTATTTTCAAATGCAGGATGAATACAAGCACTTCGTGCTTCATGGTCAGCTAGAAACAAAAGGAAAATATAGCTTTATTTTGCTAAAAAACTGAAATGGAGGAGTTGATTCGAATCACCTGGAGGTTTTTTCACTAGTTTTGCAAAAAACTTTCGACCTTGTGCTCCTAAAAAGCTTTATTGAGTTCTCATGGTGATTGTCAATAGTAAAGCAATAACAAAAAAGTAGAAATGAACCAACAATGGTTAGAAAGAAGCCAAAGAAATGCTTCATAGCTGCAGCTTGTGAGTCAAAAAGGTCTCAAAGTGCAATGAAGTATAGATTTAATGCATGATGACACAATTACCTGAATTCCCCATGGCATTTTTATGCAAGAAAAGTCAAAATCTGACCAAAAAAAACCAATGAAGATATCATTTTCCCCGTGTTCTTCAAACCCTTATGGCAACAGAGACACTTTCCAGATTCTTCCAAGTGACAAAATGATAGTTTTTTCTCATTTTTTCGGTATTATGATTAGGGTTTGACCCTTGTCTTTACATTTCGGTGGGGTGTTTTATCTTTTCTTTTAAAATTGACACATGATTAATGTGATGGGGCTGAACATTGTATAACCCCTAGGCTTTTCATGCCTTATAAACCTTCACACTTAAAAAGCTTTGTTAGGAACCTCACTATGTCATGTAGGCATTCTATGCCTTAGGGATTTCTTTCCTCATTTGACTTATGCTGAAGTGTGAAGTGATGGAGTGTGCAATGACCCTTAGGTGATGCTTTGTTTTGCATATCATGTGACTTAGAATATTCTTTCCAAAAGCCTTGGAGGTCAACCTTGTTGGCCAAGTAATATTGATACTTCTGCCTTTGCAAACATGTGACTATGACATGTGTGGGAAGAATGCAGGATATGAGTTGTAAGTTGATAGTCAAAGTGCCTTTGAGCCTTTGAGATTTTTGTCATAAAATTTGATGTTACATTTTATTCTATGACTGGAGATATCATCTAGATGACTTTAAAATCACTTTTATTGTGCCTTTTAATGCTAATGTGACACAGAGGATGGTGGGGCCCTTTTGATTTGATCCTAATTGTAAAGTGATTTGATAATTGATGTTTTATAAATCATTTAGCCAAATCACTATATTTAATGCTTTAAAAGCCATGTGTTTTTAGAAACACACATATTGCATGAGGGGGGAATATGGTCAAGTGTTAAAATAGGACCAATGATGATTTGCAAAAGTGTGAGGGGTGTGTGATGTTGTTTGGACTATTTTTAGTGGGTTTGAGGTCAGCTGGAGTTTTCTTTGTCACACTTTTGAGATGGCTATTGACTTAGCTTGGTTTTTCTTCATGTGGAAGGCATTTTAGAGACTTCTAGAAGGTTCTTTTGGAGCTATTTCTGTTTTATCTAAGGATAGTCTTCTAGAAGCGCATGTGTGGGAGGTTTTGGGGTTTTTTTGGTTAAGTATGTTCATTTGGAACTTTTTAGGTAGTTCTTTCTTTTTTAGCAAGAGGATAGCTACTATCTTGGAGTTATTTTTTGATGAAGTTGCATTGTAACTTAGACAGACTTAATACACAGTAAGCATTTTGAATTGATATAGTAAAGCACTTTTACCTTCTCATTTTTTGTTTCTCATGTATGATGTTATTGGTTGATCAACTTGTTTTGTGAAATATATCTTTTCCTTGCAAGCTTGTCTCATGTTATGCATCTATTTAGCAGAAGGTGTATGTTTGCGGGTTGTAAGTTGTGTTGTTAATGGTGTTGATTAATTGTGAAATCTCCATTTTCCTTTTAATAGCATTATTTATAGACCTTCTTATGAAATATTTATGCAAACTGCATTATTTAGTGAGTTGTGTAAGTCCAACTTTGTGATATGAGTTGTTAACAGGTCTAGATTTTTTGGTGTATCACTTTAGTTTCCTTACAACATTAGGTTAATTTCATACAACCCTTACCCTTACCTCAGAAATTCAGTAGTTAAGTGATATCAAACGGGGAAGCCGACCCACAATCCGGAGGTCTACTTTCAGATAGGTTACCCATAACCTTAAAGCATTCTAATGTTGGTCCAAATCTGCTAAGTGCAATTGGAAAAGCTTAGAAAATAGGGTGCAGCTTTGAGTCTCCAATAGTTTTGGCATGCCTGGTGGGACAGAATAGTCATTTCAGACTAGAAAAACACATCAGTTTGCTGGTTTTGATATGCTGCTAGCAATATTTTAAAACTTTTAAAGGTCACACCAGCATATCTGGCGGCTCTGAATGTGAAAATTAATGATAGATCAGTGTTGTGATAGCTTATGAAATGAATTTAGACAAGGGGAAATTTTATCCCATTGGAATATTTGTAGCTTTCACCACCCCGTACGAGAGGCAAGCCAACAAAGAAGGCTATTGTTTCATCAAGAAAAACAGTTTCAACTCCACCAACAGTGAGAGTTTTCATCCTAGTAAGACAACAAAACTTGGTGCCAAACATGGTTGTTCCAAGAAACTAGGTATTTGTGCCATTCAATGGTGGCAGTCCACTTCAATTAGCCCAACATGATGATATTCCAGTGGCTACTCTCAAAAGCGTACGATATTTTTCAAGTGAAGATCAAACTACACCAGTTGAGCATATTAAGGACATCTCAAATTTGTGCTTGGTGCATCATATAACACAAGAAAATTTTGCCTTGAGGCTGTTAGTGGCATCGTTTAGAGGGAAAGCACTCTGAAGGTTCAGGAGTTTGGTAGTTAATTCCATCTAAACATGGGATGAATTGGGAGAGGTGCTTTGTAAGAAGTTTGAAGACAAGTATGATAACTTGTCATTGGTGGAGCAACTGACTCACATTAAATGGGCTCCTCATGAATGAATGATAGACTTCAATTTATGTTTCCAAAGAATGTGGGACAAAATTTTGAGCACTACAAGGCCCCCAGCTGAGTATGCATTTCTCTATTTTTTGAGAGCTTTAAATAGTGAAGTTGTTTTAATACAATCTATGGGTGGAAGCACCTTGCCAATCACTTATGGCATAGCTATGAGAGCAGAAAACAACCTAATACAAGCTGCAAGGATTGCCCCTAGGCCTCCTATGCCATTTTTTCCTAATATTCAACCTCCTACAACTTTTCCACCACCTCAATTAGCCCCTTTACCAACTACTGTTAGCACAAAAATTGCTGCCCAAGGACCATCTCAGGAGCTGCATGAAATTAAAAGCAGCCAATAGAAGATTGAAAACTTACTTCAAACCTTTGGCAATGAACTTGTAACCCTTAAAAAATAGCAATTTCAAGGTTTCAAGCCTTGGCAGTCTCAAAATTAGGGTCAAGGACAACAAGTTTAGACTAATAAGCAGCCATATTAGGGAAATTATCTAGGTGCATGACAAAATATGAATCTGAGGCCATTTCAGCCATATAATCTATAGTTCCAATCAGTGCAGCCAAGGATTTGGTACCAACTCAAAATAACCTTGTAGCAGAATATGACTAGTGCTATCCTTGCAACCAGGCCCATAATCAAACTGCATGTTTGAATGGTGTGATGAATCAAGCATTGATGGTTCATAATGTCTCAAGTGTGCAAGATGTGCCTAGTGGTGAATCATTCCAGTAGCAGGAACTCCCTGCAAGTGACACAACTCTCTTGAATTGGCAAGGAGAAGATTTTTGTGGAGTAAACAATGATAGCTCCCTAATAGCAGCCAACACCTGAGCCAAAAAGAGGGCCCTCAAGATTGGAAAAGCAGCAAGAAAAGACAAAGAAGTTGCTGGACCTTCCAATCCTCATATATCACACATTTTGTAGAGAATTTCACAAGGCATCAGTGGTGGACAACTTGGGAATCAACCCCAACCAGCCCACTTGCAGACAGACCCTGCTGCTACAAATACTCATCACAAGGTAAATGTTGTCACGCCTTTCAATATTATTGAATCCATGAAAAGGATAAATGTGATTATGTCAATGTGGGATTCCCTATCTATTCCTGGTCAAAAGGACTTGTTGCAATTTTCCTTAGCTGAAGAAGGAATTTCAAACGATATACCAGCAGGTCAACCCAAGGCTTTCTTGACGAATACACCTTAAGATAGTAGTAAACAGCCAAGTAAGGATGTCAAACCACCCCCATTTTATGTGTCCTTGATAATAGGAGATAAACTAGTTCATAATTGCATGGTGGATTCAGGGGCAAGTAGTTCTATTATGCCCAAGCAGATTGTTGATAAGTTAGGACTGAAGTATCAACCTCTTGAGAAGGGAGTTGTACAATTAGATGGGACAACCATTAATACTATAGGTGTTATCAAGGGTTTAAGCCTTACCCTACATGCTTGTCCCAACTTCTCCATTCCCCAAGACATCTTTGTTATTGACTTACCTCTGCATTTTGCTTTATATCTATCAAGGGACTTCACCGCCAAGATAGGAGGTTGTTTATCATCAGATTGGTCTCATATGGTGTTTAGAATGAGATATGGGACTAAGGTAGTCATCAAATTTGAGCAACTTGCTAAGGATCACATTGAACCATATGTTCCAAGTACGGTTAATTCTAACTGTGTTGTTTTTAGTGATGTTGAACTTGTTGCTACTCAAGAGTTGCAAGCATAAAGTATACCAGATGCATTGCTAAGTGAATGGGCAGCAGAAAATATTATTGACAGCCCAAATGATAACATTGAGGAAACTGGTTTGGGTGTCTATGTGTTGCATGAACCTGACTCAGTGATTCCAAACCTCGAAAAGGAAGTGGGACAACAATAAAATCAGCAAGATGGAGTATGGAAGATGTTCTTTAATGGTTCTCAAAGCAAGAATGGTGCTGGTGGAGTGCAATGCTTGTGTCCCCACAGGGTGACAAATACTACTCTACTTTCAGATTTTCTTTCTCTTGTACTAACAACACTGTTGAATACGAAGGTCTGGTTCAAGGCTTAGAATGGGCATGAAAGTGAGGAATTGGCTACTTGCAAGTGCATGGTGATAGTGAATTGATTGTCAATCAGGTGAGGGGTCTACATGTCACTAAGAATGATATTTTAAAATCCTACAAACATAGGGTGTGGGATATGATAGAAGAGTTTGACGCTTTCAATCTAATTTCTATTCCTTGGGATCAGAATAAGCATGCTGATAGATTGGCTGCCATAGGTGCTCAAGTTGACATTCCAAGTGAAATTAGGAAGGAAAAGTTGCAGCCATATGTTAAAATAGTTATCAGACCTTCTATTCCAGATAATAACATTCATTGGAAAGTCTTTGAAAGTGATGAATAGGTTTGGATATTCATGCTGCAAGAGGAGGAATTTGCAGCAGTCAACCAAGAGAAGCTTAAACAACAATATGATGATCAGATCATCCAATTGAGGTCCAACAAACTGCCCAAGGGTCTAGTCACTTTGGAATCCATTTTTAGCATAGATGACCAATTTAAAAAGAGTAAAACTAGCATGCAGGTCAAAGATGAACACTATGAGGAGCTTGAAATATTCAAAGGTAAGCTCCTTAAGGTTGGAAAAATTTGTTCACCTGCAGATAAGCAAGCTTTTATTGCCCTCTGTCAAGAGTTCCAGGATGTGTTTGCATGGGAATATCTTGATTTGAAAGGCTTTGATCCCCAAATTTCCCAACATACTATAGAGCTCGAGCCAAACTCAAAACCTGTTAGGTAGAAATAGAGGCCTTTAAACCCCAAGCTTGAGCCTCTGATGGTCAAAGAATTGACCAAATTGATTGAGGGAGACATCATTTTTCCAATCAAACACACCTCATGGGTCTCTAACCATGTCCCGATTAGAAAGAAAAATGGTGAAATTAGGTTGTGTGTTGACTTTAAATATCTCAATAAAGCCTCGTTAAAGGATCATTATCCGCTGCCCTCAATGGAGCAGATTCTACAAATTATAGCTTGTTCGAAAAGATTCTCATTACTTGATAGTTATTCAGGTTATAACCAAGTTTTATTCAAAGAAGAGGATCAGTAAAAGACTTCCTTCACCACAAAATGGGGCACCATGGCTTATAAAAGGATGCCTTTTGGCCTGTCCAATGTTGGTGCCATGTTTCAGAGGGTAATGGACAAGGCATTTAAAGGTTTGATTCACAAACTGGTACTTATTTACCTTGATGATGTAACTATGTTTTCCAAGAAGGCTGATGAACACCTTGCACATCTGAAACAAGTATTTGAGAGGTGTAGGGAGTATGGTATATCCCTCAACGCTAAGAAATGTATCTTTTTTGTCCATGAAGGAAAGCTTTTGGGACATATTGTGTCAAAACAGGGGATCACCATTGATCCAGAAAGAGTAAGTGCCATTTTAGATCTGCCCTTGCCCAGCCATAAAAAAAGGGCTGCAAAGTTTTCTTGGCAGAATCAATTTTGTCAGAAGGTTCATTCCTGACATTTCCAATCTGTTGAAACCACTAACTACAATGTTAAAAAAGAATGCCAGTTTCAGCTGGACCAAGGAGGCCAAAAATAGTTTCGAGGTCATAAAGGAAGCTTTATTAGCAACCCCTACTTTGGTAAACCCGAACTTCTCAAAAGACTTCATTTTATATGCTTTTGGAAACATTGATATAATTTCTACAATACTGTTACAGCAGAATGATGCTGGCCTAGAACAACCAATTGCTTTTTTCAGCCAATGATTAGAGGAGTATGAACAAAGATATACTTTTGTAGAGAAACATGTACTGGCTGCTATAAGAAGCCTGAAGAAGTTCAAACCCCTGATTTCTAACAGCAAGGTACATTTAATGGTTGCTCACCCAAGCGTGAAGGAATTCTTGCTAAGCAGGGATCTAAATGATAAAAGGGCAGGCTGGATTACAAAGGTTATGGAGTATGATGTTGACATAAAGGTAACAAAGCTTGTCAAGGGTAAAGGGCTGTGTGAATAGCTAGCTACAAAAACTAAAAATGAAGGAAATACAGAAATAGATGCAGTTTTGATTGCTGATAATGGGCTTGAAATAGACGCAATTACAACAAATGCAGGTTGGGTGCAAGATATGACTCATTTTTTGCAAACTGGTGAGTGTCCACCAGGTCTAGATAAAGCCAAACAGAGATATTTTAGACTACAGTCTATTCCTTATGTTATGATTGGCAACATTCTTTTTAGAAAGGAAATTAATGGCATCCTTCTGAGATGCATTGATCAACGTCAAGTTGATAAAGTACTTCATGAGTTTCATGATGGAACTGTAGGGGGTCATTTTTCCCCAAGAACAACTACATGGAAAATCATGAGCTGGCTATTATTGGCCAAGCTTGTTTAAAGATGCCCATGCTTGGGCCAGGAAGTGTGTAAAATATTCCATTTTTGTAGGCAAAGAGAGGCTTCCAGCTTTACCATTGCAACCTATTCAAGTAGAGGAGCCCTTCATGATATGGGGCATTGATTTCATAGGCACCATTAACCCACCTTCAAGTGCAGGTCACAAGTGGGTACTTACTACAACTAATTATTTCACACAATGGACTGAAGCAGTGGCTTTGAAGGAAGCCAATGAAAGTGTTGTTTTAAATTTTTATGATGATTTGGTAACCAGATTTGGGGTACCTAAATCAATCATTTCTGATAATGCTTTGGTGTTTGTTAGGTTAAGAGTAAGTGACTGGGCTGTGAAAAATGGCATCCATCTGAATACCTCATCAAATTATTACCCTCAAGGTAATGGTTTGGCTGATTCAACCAATAAAAACTTGATCAAGATTATCAAAAGGATTTTGGAAGATAACCAAAGAACCTGGCATAGCAAGTTAAAATCTACCTTGTGGGCAGATAGGATAACTCCAAAGAATTCCATTGGAACCTCCCCTTATGTACTGGTATATGGTAAAGAGGCAAGGCTGCCTTTATCAGTTGAGCTTCTAGCTCTTGATACAATAAACCAGCTCGAAATGTTTGAAGAGGAGGACCCAATGGTTGTCCGATATGCCCAACTAATGGAGCTGGATGAAACAAGAGCTAGAGCCATGAAAACAATGGAGCTGCATCAACTCCAAACCAAGAAGGTGTTTGATAAAAGAGCAACACCCAGGGTGTTCAAAGAGGGAGATGTGGTTCTGAAATGGGATGAATTGAAGAGTAGGATTGGAAAGCATACCAAGTTTGATAGCATGTGAAGTGGCCCGTTTATCATTATAGAGTGCAAAGAGAACAATTCTTTTCAACTGTCATCAATGGATGGAGAAGCTCTACCTATCCCATAAAATGGGATACACCTCAAACTCTATTTTGAGGTATGACCTAAAATTGCTCTTGTACATATTAGAGTAGATTTTGTTTCCTCTAAGTGCTGATGCACATTAATTAGTTCGGTTTTCTAGCTTTCCCTAAGTGTTGTTCTACATAGTTAGGTGGTAGTTTTCATTCTGCATTGTTGTTTTCCTTGGTTTCAAAGTGTTACTTGTTGGTGTTATGAGTTACAACTATTTGCAATGCTGTTCTCAAGTAGTGTTGATTTTTTGAGTGACCCCGTGCCCAATGGATAACACAAATGGTAGTTGGTCTCATGTTTAGCAGGAAAACATATATCATATGTCACCATAAATGTTACCTGATTTTTAGCTTTTAGATAAAATCAGGTAACCATAGTGTTTGTTCTTTTCATGTTGTTTAAACATTTAAAGATAAACCATGAAACTGCTACTTTCAATATGTAGGGAAGAGTGATTGTTAAAATGAAGTAAATTACACCTTGTCATTTCAATTTTGCATCACAGCAAATTTGAAAGAGAAACATGGATATGCAAATGCAATCTTTTATTAACAATCTTGAAATGTACATGTCCCTCACAAGCCAAGGGAATAACTCTCTTATTCAAATGAAAATATGAAACAAATTATACATGAATAAGTAAAAGAAAGAGAGAATGTGCATGTAAGAATGGAACTAGTCATTGCCTATGAATGATTGGTCACAAGTTGCCCTGCTGCTGCCCCG
>VDFB02193867.1:685956877-686026398 GCA_007258455.2 Sequoia sempervirens
TGCTCTCATTGTTGGTACTCTAAGACTAGCTTGCTTCTTTCTGTATCTAGTGATAGATTATTTTCTTTCATTTATTCCTTGGATGCTTCTCCTTGGTTCCTTCCTTCAAAGAAAACCATCACCAACACCCCTAGAATAGACATCTACAAGCAATACATCCAAATCACTTGGACCTCCCATCTTATGCCTTTCAACCCAAAGATTTATTTCTACATTGAGCATTTTCTATAGGTGGAGTATGGTCCATTATACCATCCTCATTATACCCAGTGTCATTGGTCATATGGCTTGAGATTTCCCTTAACCAAGAAGTGTTTTTTCCCACCAACTACAATTTGAGACAAACCACCCTATTCCTTGCCTTAACTAGATCTATCATATTTTATCCGTTTGGGGGGTGGAAAACGATGAGAATTTCATCCTTATATGCCCCATTTACTATGAGATCTTAAGGAGATATTAGTTCCTCTACAAGGACTTAGGCAACAATCTCTCTCCTTTCTTTAACAATATAGACTAGTTTTTTTCCTTGTATCTTTAGGAGGAAATCACCCTTTGACATAGATCATTACATGAGGCCTCTCGAGAATCTAGGGGCCCCATGTTGATCACCTCCTTCCAAAACACCCACAAGACTAGCAACTCTAAGTGGTCTTTGGATATTGCTACTATTATAGATGTAGATAGACCTATGAGGCAATGGCTCTCATAGTTTTTACCTCAACATCTTCCTTCTTAACATCATGGTTTTTTTTCTTCTTGAAAATTAAGTTCAAATTATTCATGTTGACATGATCTAATCCTCTCTAGGAATCCTCCAACCACAGGGGAAAATGCGTATTATGAAATTTTTCACTAATATAAGGGTTGTTTCAGCCTTGAATGCTAATTGTAATCCTAGGGGGAGATACCTTGCTTGACCCTCCTAGCCCTCGACACTCATTAGTGAGCATTATTAAATCTTGTATTGGTCCCTTCACAATCATGATGGCACCAAAGATATCACTATTTCTAGTCTAGATAGTGATACTTGATGATCTCCAAATTTCCTCAATGTTTGCTCTTTGGGGTTCTTGTCCCCCCCTTCTTAGCTATATGCACTATTTTCTTGACCAATTGTGTTGGTGTTCCCTTATTCTTTAATATTTCTTCTTCTTTTTTTCCCCTTTGTGGGGGCCTTTCTAGGTTTCTATTCCAAGAACATTCTATTCTAAATTTTTGTCCTCTTAAGTCCCATTGACCTTCTTTGGCCATCCATGGACATTAATATAATTTATTTATTTCTATCCATCTATACAAGATGATGAATAAATCACTATATCCTCTATCCAATGTTTTCTCAATGGAGATAAGGTTGGCCTCTATATGGACCTTCAATTGTCTACCCAACTATCTTGTTGGAGAACTGATTTCTCTTTCTTCTCTCTTTTGTTTTCCAGTGCTACAACTTGGCTCTAATTCCATCTGATGAAAAAATTGAGGGAGTTTCCCAATTCAATAGGTAACCAACCCAAGCATCCTTGAACAAATATTCAGTGCTACAGTTCCAAACAAATAAAAAGGACAAAAAAAACAAACTATAAAGTCATTATTCACATACACTTCTTCTAAGCCTCATGATAAGAAAAGTTCTTAAATAATTGTTGAAAGATGCATTAGCATAGGACTATAAACTTCATGTACATGCAAAAAAAAGTAATATTTTACCTTTACAATAGTAGAAAATTTATTATTGATAAATGAGTAGCTTTGAATAGGGCTAAAAATATGTTCTATAGACCTTTTGATTAAAAATTATGAAATATATATTGAACCTTACTAACTTTTACTCCTAAAAAAATCAATACAAAAAAAAGGAAATTAAGCTTTTCCTATTTTTGACCCCATATTTTGACTCAATGATGTTACTTCTTCCTACATAGTCCCCTGTATTCCCTTCCTTGCATAGGATTTATTAATTAGTAATACTCACAGTTGCTCCTAATTACCCCCTCATTGTAATCAAGTTTTTTATGTGAAAATTGATGCAAGTTGGAGTTCACAAAGACCAAATCCTCAACTTCTTTTCCACCCAATCGACTACACTTAACTAAGGGAAGCAAAGGCCTATATTTGGGTATGGCAACTAGTGGGGGCTAGGAGTGGAGACCCCAATGTGATTGAGGGGAAACACTCATTATAGGGATCTAGGGGAAATTATTCTCATGGGGGTTTGGAGCCAATTCCCCCAATGAGATCAAGGCGTAGATCCCCTACCACCACGCCCAAATTAAGGCATTTGAAACCACACAAACCTTCATATCCCCTGGGTTCACCTAGGGTCCCACTTGGGCATGCCGACAAGAACCTTTACAAATCGATGATGATCCTAATTATCTTTTGTCAGTGACAAATTTATTGGATGATGGTTGGGGATCATTTAATTTCACACCTACATTCATGGGGGAGTACAATATTACACCATCAAAATTAGAAAAAGAAAAATAAGCTACAATGATGTCAACACAATCTATCACTAAGTCATCAAAAGCATCTGAATCTACAACTTTTGACAATGAGAAATTTTTTTTACACATCCACTTATGATGAACTGATTACAATAAACCAACTTCTTTGAAAGAAATGGAAACCATTTATGGAAGAGGTTATGAACTTTTGAAACAATTTGGTTATAATGGAAAAGGATGTAGTGTAAAAGAACAAGGTATTTGTGTCCCCATAGAGCCCAACACACAAACAACAAGAGGTCTTGGCTATTGTCCTTCACAAATAATGAACCTTCACTTAATCATGAAAAATAGCATTAGTTGTTGCTCCTTGCCATGTGGTGGTTGTAGTATCATAACATACTACCATGCTTGGGGATATAAACTCTGCTTTATGCAACCAACTTTTATCTTACAAGGAGTAACTTCGGCTCACCTTTGTCCCTATCCTTGGGGGAAAGGGGGTTAGGTAGCCTTGTGTTAGGTGCATTCCTTTTGGAAAGGGATTCCTTTCTATATCCTTAAAATGTTAGTGTAGCAATTACACTAACATTTTAAGAGGGGGCATATAGTCCCTCGCTCATTGTTTGTATAAGAAATGGTCCCTTTTTAGTGATGATAGTATATGTCTCCTAGGAAGTGTGACCTTGTTAATCAAAGTTTGGCCTTCTTGATCTTTGTGAGTGTCTCTTTGGTGTTGATATTGGGCTTAATGTTCTATAAGAGTGTCACTTTTCTTGGCATATGATGTTCCCCTTTGTGGTAATACTATGGATAGTATTCCCTAAGGTGTGATCTTTTTATTCCTTGACTTGTCCTCTCTTGGTGGTGACATCATGTGTGATGATCGTAAGGTGTGACTTTTCATATATTGAGAAAATCTCCTTTGTTTTTTTTGTAAATCATCTTTTGTGGTGGTGTTGTTATAACACCCTTTGAGGTTTTGGACTTATCTTGTTGTCATTTTTTGTGCCTCCTTGGGCGAGTTTTTGCACCTCCTTACGTGAGTTTGGAATTTTTACTTTACTTTGTTCACAAGTGTTGAAATTATTAGTATGTTGGCATAACATCTTGATCACTTTGTATCACCTTATCAGAGTTATCAGGGAGTATAACTCTTGATATGGTTGACATGGATGCACATCTAGTGAATAGTGGAATTCACTAAACCTAGTGTGTTTCTCATTTTCCTACCTTGTCTTGGGGGCTCACCTAGTGAATATCAGACTTCACTAGACCATGTGCCTTCTAGTTTGTGATTCACCTAGAAAATATCAGACTTTGCTATGGTGCAAGTCATTAACACCTTTTTACATGGTTGTTAAGCATAACACAACTTGCTTGCCAATAGAGCTATGTGTTTCATGAGTGTTTAGCATAATGAAAATTACTAGCCTTGTGGAACCCATCACATTGTATGGATGCCTAGCATAACATAGCTTGCTAACTAGTAAATCCATGTGGCTCATGAGTGATGTGGCATAACACAACTTGCTAATCCTGGTGGGAGCATTCATTTATTCGATGGATGACGTTTGACATTTGAGACAATTTAAGACTAAGGTCTCTTTACCTGACCAACTTGAACCCTTTTGGTAATAACATTGTGTTTTTTTACATGCCTTTTATGTGTCTTCTTCATGTTTACATCATGCTTGTTTTATTCCATCATCATCCTTTTGTTTCATCATGCCATGTGTTTTCATTATGTATGCTTCATGTTTTTCAACATGTATGTTTGTGTATGTTGTCTTGTTGTATTTCATACATGTGTGTGTTCCTTTGTGCTTATGTTGTTTTTCCATGGGATATTGGATCTTTGGGGCTTGTGCACTCTCCCTTGATGCTTAGTCATCCTATATCTTCAACATTTGTACCATCGGACCCATCTTGACAAATATTTTATACTTTAGTATGAGTCTACTTGTGTAAATTCATACTCTTACTAAAGTGGGGGCTAAATGTAGTATTGTAAATTTTCATTCTTGAAAATTTCACACTATTTTTTTCTCCTCCTAAATTATTGAGCTTGATTGGACCCCTAATTTCCTAAATTATGCATTCCAAGGCCTATTTTTACCATTTTTTGAGAAATTGTAAGCATTGTAGAAATGTATTCATCTAATTATTTGCCCCTAATACCTTAAATTTAAGAAAATAGGGATAGGATGCATATGCCCAATGGTGGCATTGTCCCCTACTCTATTTCCCTCCAAATTTGGAAATGTCAATATTGGCATCCTAACATTTGAATTTTTAGTTGCAAAGGTCAGCTATTAGGATCTAATTTTTGAGAAATTGAATAAATGCCTATAAATACTTAGTTATTGCACCATTTGAAATCTAAGTGAAATAATCTAGCAAGAGGTGAACATTAAGAGAATTCAAGAGCACATCAAGAGTAACATTTTAGCGATCTATTGCAGCAATTCAAGATCCATGCGTCATATCAAAATGTATGTGAGTTAATATTTTCATAATATCATTTTTTTGTAAAGGCTAACCCTTGTTGTAGGTCTTCAAGCAATTTCAAGCAATCAAGAAAGCAAGATCCAAGACCTTGAGGTGATGTGTATGACTTCAATCCTTCAAGGAATCCATTAAAGAGTGGTGAGTTGTTGCACTTTGTGATTTCATCATTCCTTCCTATCATTTATCCATTGTGGAAGTGGAAACACTAACATAGGGTTTGACTGAGGCAAGCCCCTAAATGGTTCAACATTTTCTCTCTCTTTGAATTTTTAGGTTTCAGGTTTGAAGAGGATTAAAGGAAGCTTGAAGGAAAAAATTTCATTATTGCATTTGAAGCCCTACATCTTGTCAACTCATTGAAATTCACCTACAAAATTATCTGATAGTATTTCAATAACTCTACAATTGGAAATCAAAAGATCATATCTATCATCAGAGGACCTCAAAAATAATGCAAAGGTAGCATACAAGGACCATACAGCCTAGGGTGACTTTATCCTCCTATAGTGATCAAAACCAACTTTTCTATGCAGGTACACAGTCCTCTGCACTTCCTAGATTTGTTTACAAATTACTTTTTCAGTTTTTTTTTTTTGGATTATTACATTTTACATACTAGGTCACATAGTTTAATTAGGTTAATCATAGAAAATCAATGCCAATCCATTCCAATCCCCAAATTGACGGAGATCTAGGTCTGATTGGCTCACCTTCATGGTTGAAAGTCAATCTATACACATTGTTGATATCCATCTCAATGAAACCCTAGGACAAGGCTTTGAATCCTATTGTTCTAAGCAAATAGTACTTAGGATCACCTTTTTCTATGTTTCACTACCAAAGGTAAAAATATATACAAAAATAGGTGAAATAAGAGGTGTTGCAATATTTTTTGAAGGGGAAGAGTAAAAATCGAGAAGTTATAGATTAGTTATGTAAGGGAGTCCTTATCTTGACCATGGGATGAAATTTCTCTACAAATTATAAGGTATTTCACCTTTGACAATTATTTTGAACTATTTACAGTTTCATTTTTTTGTACCCCAAATTAAAAGTTTTGCTACACTTAGGCATTTTGAAAGAGTCGGTTAAAGTCTTCTCAAAAACCTATTACAAGGGTGAGAAAATGGAATTTGCATGCAATGGATGTAGGTAAAAAACTCTAAATTTTCAAAATCTAAGAATCTAGGTCTACTCAGAGTGAAGTTTCTACAAAACCCAGATCTCAATTTTTTGTCCCTAAATTTTAGGAAATTTTCTAAAAAATAAAAGTTTCTAAAAATAGACTTTTTCTGGGTATTTTCTCAAATGGACGCTAGAATTTTTTTCTAAAAATAGAATGTCTAACTCTAAGGGTTCAAACTAATTTTGATTGGCTTAGAATACTTCCTCGTCAAGCTGGTCCAATTAGAAATGACAACAAATGAATTTTTCTCTAATGGGTCTATTCTGCTTTTTCAAAAGCTTTTTTAGGAGCTTTGGGGCCATCAATGGAGGTTGGTCAACTGCTAGGTGTCAGATTCAAAGTCTCAAACACTACATAGATCAAAAAATGGTGGAAGATTGTCTTGAAATGAAGAATGGAAGGTTGGAGAATCTTGAAAGTAGCAAAATTTTGACTAAGTTTGGATATGCTAGGCACCCCTACCCAATTAAGGCACCTAGCCAATCATGCATTAGAATATTTTTCAATCCTAGTGGTCAAAGCAATAGAGAAAATGAGGAATGAGGAGAAAATTGAAGATTTCAAATAAAAAATTAACACTAGAGATTAAATACACCCTTGCTAGCCAGGGGCACCCAACCTTCAATGTGCCAAATGATGGAATTAAGGTTTGTGTTTCCTAGACAATGTTGCTTAGAATACTTCTAACTTCACAATGAATCTATTAGTAGGTCCATCAAATGAATCAGTCAACTAGAATTTTGTATCGAATGGAGAAGTCTTGACAAAGCAGCAAATGCAAATCATGAAAATCATTAAAAATATTTGAAGTCTGGAGAATAAAGGAACCCTAGGTAGCCAAGGATGCGTAGGGTTTTGGAGGACCTAATTGAGAGATTAAGGTTTACAAATATGATCGTTGTCTTTAAAAAAAATTCAACTATCTAATGGATGTATCAACTCAATCATCAAATTCTTTAGTCACTTGTAGTACCAGAGCAAATGGAGGACAAGGCATGAAGGTCAAAGTTGAAAGATGAAAATGCCCAAAAAAATCACTATGTTTAGAGAGTTTGGGCACCCCAGGTAGCTAGGGCACCCAAGGATCTGAGTGCCTGAAATTTGAAATTAGGATTTGCAGTCTTCATAACATTCCTTCAGATTCTGGTAGGCTCTCCAATGAAATCAATGGTGAACTTATCATATTTTCTATCCATTAGATATTGTAGATCAAAGGGGTAGATAAAAACCAAAAGAAAGATAAAATCTCAAAAAAACTAACTTTGGAGGAGTTGGATGCCCCAACTAGCCAAGGGTGCCCAAAATTTTGAACCCCTAGATTCAGTTTTTAGGTGATGCAACCTCCAAAAGATCTTCCCTAGAATTATGTGAGCTATCCAACGAATCCAACAATCAGTTCATCGAACCTCCTAAATGTCTGAAAATGAGAATTCATTTGAAATTTAGAAAATAGTTATAAAATTGAAGAACATGAAAATGGCTATCTCTGGCCAGTAAAGGTGCCCCCGCTAGCCAGGGGTTCCCATGATTTTCAAGGCTCAGAATAAGTTTTTAGCAATTTTTGTCTATAGGACAATCTCATCAAGTTCAATTAAGCTATGCGATGGATTAGTCAACTAGTTCATAGCATTCATTTGGTGTCTAGAATCAAAGATCAAAGGGAGGCATTTTATCAAGCTAAATTTAGGAGATTTTAGAAAAATGGTTGTCTGCCAAGTAAAGGTGCCCAAAGTTCAATTCCTTAGTAAATTTTTCAAATTTCATCATGCATCGGTAAAAAAAAAGTTTCCACATTCAACATACCTACTTCTAGAAGGGTTTTAAATATTTAAATCTAGAGAATAAAAGCATTTTTATCCTAAAAACCTATTTAAGAAGATTTTTTCTTTCATTATTCACATATTTTTACAAATGGGGTCCAAACCAAGAGAGGAGGAAACAAATAATTTTATTCATATCAAGATTTGAAGGCTAAAACATTGTGCTATTTTGAAAAATTCTTCATAATTTCTAGATCAACTCATTCAGAGGCTTGCTTTTTCATGCTTCAAATTTCCAGGGTATCAATTTTCAGAAGAAGGGCCTACCATTTTTTTCAATTTCCATCAATCCAGGTTATCTTGGTTTTTGATTCTCTACAAATTTGGAAATTTTTATATTTTTCAAGAATCTTCTTTTTTCACACATATCCAAGAAATCTTCAGTATTTGTAGAATTTGATCAATGTTGGAAATGTGTCTCAACTTATTGGCTTGATATTGGTAGCGTTGTGTTCTCTTATCTCCTTGATCGGCCAAACTGTGCTTTATCAACGGGACCTTATTTTTTGTCCCATTGATGATTCGATAAGCCTTCATGGTTTCACCTAGCTCTTCATCGACAAGACATTGCATGGTTGGCAATACCTCACCTAATGTCTCCATGATGGTCCAATAGTTCATGGTGTTGGTGGATTTTTTTATCAGCATGACTTAGCTCTGTCAGTGGGACCCTAACGATAGTCCCAACAACAACCCGATAAATTTCTTTCTTAAGTGAGACTTGGGACTTTGGTAGACTCTCCATTGTTTCCCTTCAATGGGTCAATGACTATGGTCGAACCCGAGCTATCAAGAGGGAAGCGATAATTGGTGCAAGCCTTGCTGACTCGGTAGTGGGGACCACATGGACTGATATGGACTACATCAGATTGACTATAGATTGTATCGGTGGGAGATGATATGAAGTCTCCCCAATATGGCGATAAGGTTGGTCAAAAATGTACTATGGGAAGTTCATATTGGTGTGACAATGAGTGATCAGTGCGATACGCTCTCTTGTCTTGCTAATACTCCAATGATTGTTTCAGTTTGGTGGGTATTACACTCATAAGCAGGACTCAAACATATCAATGAGAGGTTTTTGGTTGTCCCATCAATGGACCAATATTATAACTGTTGTGTGACTGTTTACAATTGCATACAGGAATGAAACGATTGGTTTTTTCATATATGGTCTCAGATGTAGAACATGTCAAGATTCTCTTTGGTATGTTGTAATGTGTAATACATTTTAATAGTGATCAAGTTGTTGCGTTCGATGAGAGAACAAGGTTGATCAGGGAAATGTTATGCTACCTAAACTAGGACTATAAATTGATATCTGAAAGCAACAAACTGTAACTTTGTATGTGGACTTTGTTCACTGTAATACAAAGTGTTTCAGCTTGGTGTGGTGGGTTTTTTTTATCGAAAGGGTTTTCCCACGTTAAAACTGGTGTCCATTCTATGGTTTTTTAAAAAAAATTTATGATCTATTTTTCTACTAATGTGCATTTTTAATGAACCGTAACTCAAAATTGAACCATATGTTTGCATTCTCTTCTTAGAATTAGCATTAGGACAGTGTTTTTACACCTCTTCTTTCATTACAAGCAGTATTAGAGCAGAGTCAGTTGTGTTATCCTTGTGGCTTGGATGAGTTTTTTGTGCTAATTTTGAATTAGGAGTCTTGTAGAGGAATATGGTAATCTTGATTGCAGATTAAGATGGCAAGCACATTAGGGAAGATAGAAATTGAAAAGTTCAATGGTGAAAATTTTGAGTTTTGGAAGCTCAAAATGGAAGACCTGTTGGTAGATAGATATATTTGGATTACTGTGTCTAGGACTTATCCTTCAAGAATGAAGCAAGAATATTGGGACCTCATAGATAGAAAAGCCAAAGGGTTGATAAGACTATGTCTAGCAAATTATGTTCTCTTGAATGTTCATGAAGAGAAGTCTGCATCTTATTTGTGGAAGAAACTTGGTGACATTTATCAGGGAAAGTCCTTGGTGAATAAGTTATTCTTGAGAAAGAAGTTGTACTCTTTCAAAATGGAGTAAGGAGCATCTATGGCCAATAATCTGAATAAGTTCAACATGGTTATTGCTTAGTTAACATCTGTAGGTGTGAAGATAGATGATGAGGATTGTTGTATGCTTTTGTTATGTTATTTTCCTAACTCATGGGATCTTCTAGTGATGGCTATTGGGAGTACAAAAACAACTTTCAAGATGGAAGATGTGGTTGCTTTATTGGTATTAGAAGAGATGTGAAGGAAATCTTGTGAGATGGAAAAGGAGGCCCTTGATATTTGAGGTAGATCGAAGGAGAAAGGAAAGAAGAAAGACAAACAATCTAAATCAAAGTCTGAAGGGAGATCAAAGTCTCCTGGCAAGAAGTCCAAGGTAAAATGCTAGAATTGTGGGAAGCCTGGTCATGTTCGTAAGGATTGCAAATAGCAGAAAAAGAAGAAGAAAAAAATATGTGGATAATGATTCTTCTTAGAGCGATGCAGATGCCTTCATTATTGGCCACTTAGGCATCAGATGATGTTTGGATGATTTTCACATGACATATTATAGAGATTGGTTTACAAAGTATGAAAATTATGCTAGTGGAAAGGTATATCTGGAAAGTGACTCATCTCTTGAAATTGTTGGTCATGGAAGAGTCAGAATTTAATTTCCTGATGGAAGAATAAAAGGAATTGATGGTGTAATGCACATACCAGGTCTGGCTCAAAATTTACTCTCTGTTAGTAAGCTGAATGATACTGGCATGCAAGTTTCATTCTCGAATGGTGGTTGTAAGATGACTAGAGGCTCAATGGTGCTAGAAAGGGATGCTTGGATTGGTACTATATAAAAGTTGTACGTACATTCTATTCAATGCAATAGTGCCTCTGTAAATTCAAAAAAGGCTACTCGTGTAGAGAAGGAGACTGAAGTTCCTCTTAGGGGAAAACTCTTTGGAAGTGAAACTCCCTACAAAAAGGACCATGCTCTAGCATCAAAGGATCAACCAAATTGGTGAGAAAGGCTTAAAATATTTTAAAAATAAAAACCTAGTTGAAGGGCTTGATGATTGTAACCTTGAGTTTGATTTTTTCAAACATTGTATATATGGAAAACAACTTCATGTTTCATTTTACTCTAGTCCTCATAGATCTTCTGGTGTTCTGGATTATATTCACTCTGATGTTTTGGTCTAGTAAATGTTCCTTTATTATCAAAATCAAGATATTATGTTTCTTTCATTGATGATTATTGGAGAAGGGCATCTGTGTATTTTCTAAAAAGTAAATTAAAAGTGTTCAATCGGTTTAAAGAGTTTAAAAATTTGGTTGAAAATAAAACTGGAAGAAAAATTAAATGCTTGAGGAAAAATAATGATGGGGAGTTTTGTTCTTCAGATTTCAAAAGGTATTGAAAAGACCATGGAATAAAAAGGCATAAAACAACACCTTACACTCCAAAAAAAAATGGATTTGTTGAAAGGTTGAACAAGATGTTGATGGAAAGGGAGAGAAGTATGTTTAGCAATGCTGGTTTGGAGTAGAAGTTCTAGGTTGAGGCTATGGCTACAACATTTTATTTGATAAATCGATTTCCCTCTTCGACACTTGTTGAGAAAAAACCTATGGAAGCTTGTTCTAGTAAGAAGACCTCTTTAAGACATGTAAGAGTCTTTGGTTGTGAGGAATATGCTTATGTGTTGAATGAGAAAAGATCTAAATTGGAAAATAAAGCTATAAAATGTCTCTTCATTGGCGTGAAAGGATACACGCTTTGGAATCTTGTGACTGAAAAGGTTGTATACAATAGAAGTGTAATCTCTCATCAGCTAAAACCTTCTTCAATGGATCTGTAGTCAGAGATGAAAGAAGAAAAGAAATAAAAAGTAGTTGAAATTCATCGAACTCTAGATAAAGAGGAACTACGAAGTGTGCCTAAAACTGAGGAGAGTTCTACTAGCTTTGAGAGTTCTAAAGAAGAAGAACCACAACCTCAGCCTCAACCTTTGAGGAGGTGTACACATGAAAGGTGACAACCTGAAACATATGGATTTTCCATGTTGGATGTAAATTGTGCCTATGCTTTGATTACAAGCACTGATGATCCTAGAACTGTGACAAAAGAAATTGAAATTTCTAATTCAAATTCTTGGTTGGAAGCCATGAATGAGGAAATGGCATCATTAAAAAATAATGCAACCTGGGATTTTGTGCCCTTTCCTAAAGGTAGAAATCATGTTGGCTATAAATGGGTATTCAAGAAGAAAATTAGTTTGGATGGTAGTGTTGAAAAGTATAAAGCTAGTTTTCTTGTGAAAGGATTTTCCTAGGTAGAGGGAATTGATTATGGAAAAATATTTTCTCCTGTAGCTAAGCTGACATCTATCATATTTTTATTGTCACTTGCAATAGCGTATGGCTTAGAGATTAAGTAGATGGATGTGAAGACAATGTTTATTCATGGAGATCTTGAAGATGAAATTTATAGGTCCCAACCTAAGAAATTTGTGGAAAAAGGTAAAGAAAATTTGGTTTGCAAGTTAAAGAAATCTCAGTATGGTTTAAAAAAATCACCTAGAATGTGGTACTAGAAGTTTGGCACTTTTGTGTTGTCATTATGATTTATAAGAAGAAAATATGATCATTGTGTGTACTTCAAAACTAAAAATGATCGAGTTATTATTATTTCCATGTATGTTGATGACATGTTGTTCATAGGAAATAGTAAGACTATGATTTCTAATCTAAAATCTCAATTGTCAAAAAAGTTTGAAATGAAAGATCTAGGTGTAGCAAGGTATATTGTAGGGATGGAAATAAAAAGGGGTAGAGGAAGTAGAAAGCTTTGGCTCAGCTAGAGTAAATATATCAATACTATCCTAGAGAGATTTGGTATGACTGATTGCAAGCAGCTAGTTGTTCTAGTGTTGTAGGGAACAAAGCTATTTGTTGAAGATTGTCCAAAATATCCTACCGAGATGGAGAAAATTACCATAGTTCCTTATACAAGTGCAGTTGGCAGCTTAATGTATGCAATGGTTTGTACAAGGCTAGACATTTCCCAAGCAATGGGAGTTCTTAGCCATTTTATGGAAAATCCAAGTAGACCACATTGGGATGTTGTGAAAAGAGTTTTTAGATATTTAAAAGTTACCTCTTAGTATGCTTTGTGCTATCATGGTAACTTGATTGGGTCACAAAGATCCATCAACATTTGAGGTTATGTGGATTTTTATTGGGCAAGGGACATTAACAGTAGGAGATCCACCAATGGATACATCTTCACATTGAATGGTGGTGCAGTTAGTTGGATGAGCAAGTGGTAGGCTATAGTTGATTTATCTACTACAGAGGAAAAATATATGGCAGCAACACATGCCTGTAAAGAATCCATTTGGCTTAGACATTTTTTCTTCTTCTGATTTTGGGTTGAATGCAAGGAAAACTACCATTTGTTGTGATAGTCAGAGTGCTATTTGTTTGGCAAAAAACCCAACTCTCCATTCCAGGATGAAACATATTGATGTGCAGTATCATTTTGTATGAGATATGGTAGAGGATCGAAAGGTCAGTCTTGAAAAAGTGTATACTCTGGAAAATTTTGCAGATGTGTTAACAAAACTAGTGAGCACAAACAAATTTAGGTGGTGTGCCAGTTCAATGGGCCTTGGGGCCAATGACATTTAGTAATGTCAAAGTTTTGGGACAAGCCAGTAAGTCTTCGTCAAGTGGGAGTATGTTGGAAATGTGTTTCAACTTACTAGATTGATATTGGTAGCATTGTGTTCTCCTATCTCCTTGATTGGCCAGACTATGCTCTATTAGTAGGACCTTGTTCTTTGTCCCAACAATGATCCAATAAGCCTTCAAGGTTTCACCTAGCTATTCATTGGTGAGACTTTACATGGTCAATGATACCTCACCTAATGTCTCCATGATGGTCCAATAGTTCATGGTGTTGACAACTTGTTCTATCAGCATGACTTATCTCTATCAGCAGGACCCTAACGATAGTCCCAATGACAACCCAATAAATTTCTTTCATCTATGAGACTTGGGACTTCTGTGGGACTCTCCACCATGTCCCTTCGATGGTCCAATGACTATGGTGGGACCTGAGCTATCAGGAGGGAAGCAATAGTTGGTGCAAGCCTTGCTGGCTTGGTAGTGGGGACCACATGGATAGTATGGACTACATTGGAGTGACTATCTTGTATTAGTGGGAGATGATATGAAGTCTCCCTGATATGGCAATAAGGTTGACTGACAACATACCGTGGGAAGTTCATATCGGTGTGACGATGAGTGATTGGTGGGATACGGTCTCTTGTCTCATCGATACTTTGATGAATGTTCTAGTTTGGCAGGTATTACACTCATCAGCGGGACTCAAACACATCAGTGAGAGGTTTTTGGTTGTCTCATTAATGGCTTGATATTGTAACTATTGTGTGATGGTTTACAGTTGCATATAGGATTTGAAATGATAGTTTTTTCTTGTATGGTTTGAGATGTAGAGCGTGTTGATTCTCTTTGGTATGTTGTAATGTGTAATGCATTGAAATAGTGATCAAGTTTTTGTGTTCAAAGAGAGAACAAGGTTGATTAGAGAAATGTTATGCTACCTAAACTAGGACTATGAATTGACATCTGAAAGCAACAAACTGTAACTTTGTATGTGGACTTTGTTCATTGTAATACAAAGTGTTTTAGCTTGGTGTGGTGGGTTTTTTTCCTAAAATGGTTTTCCCGTGTTAAAACTAGTGTCCATTCTGTGGTTGTGTTAAAATTTGTTACATGATCTATTTTTCTGCTAATGTGCATCTTTAATGAATTGTCACTCAAAATTGAACCATATATCTACATTCTCTTCTTAGAATTGGCATTAGGGAAGTGTTTCTGCATCTTTGATTTCCTTACAATCAACTGGGTCTCTCTAAAATGTGTGATGCAAAGTGGCAGGGGAAGACAATCTCTTAAGAGCTTCTCTTAAATACTCTTAGATAGACTCCTTAATACACAATACAACTAATGAGAAAATTAAGAACTATTTTAACTCCACACACCCAAATGCAATCAAGAGGCTTGGAAATGACTCAAAATCTCTTAACATGGCTAAACTAAGCCAACAAACAAGACTTCTCACTTGGGAACACTCTTTCACCTATTGTTGCCATATTATGCCTTGTAGCCCTTATAGCCCTGTCTAATGGGACAGTCAACATAGAATTCTTCTAATGACTAAAACTAGACCAAACTCACTGGTTTTTGACACTTGATACTATCCTCCACAAACCCTCAAAAACACACGTTTTGACTCCAACACAAAAGGCAACAAATGACCTGTTTTCTAATGCTACAAGGAGGCCTTAAAGACACTTTTCAATGCAAGAATGGTTACCTTGGCACACCTGAACACAAATAAGCCAATTAATAAATTCCTATACCTTCAAAAAACTCATTCCAACTGATCCCAAGCAACACAGAACAGAAAAATCACAAATCTTGCCTCAAATCAGATTTTTGCAACAAATTTTGGCTTGTCACATAGAGATGCCAAGCCTAGGGTTGCTCAAAAGTTGCACCAGAACCCCTTCCATCCTCCAAGACCTTCAAGAACATAAATTAAATTATCTTCCTCACCTTCCCACCAAAAATAAGGCCATGAGCAAGTGGAGAAGGCGAGTTATAAAGCTTTTTAGACCAAACCCGAATTTTGAGGGTTTTCCAGACCATTTTCAGTAAAATGTGAATATCTCTTTCAATTCTTAATGAAAAAGGCTCAAACCACCACCAAAAGAAATTTAGTTCAATCCTATATCTATCCATTATGGTCTTCAGCCTGTACATTACGTAATAATTTTGTACCATGCGTTTTAGTAGCAATTTTACACACAAAAATGAAGGAAAATAGGGTTTCTTTTTATTCAAACTTTCTCCAAACTTCACCATCAACATGCCTCAACCAAAAGAGGCCTATTTAAACCTTTTAAATATCTTTCCAAAACCCTCCAAATTATTTTTGAATTAGTTGGATGTTGGAAACAACTAATTTTTAAAATATTCCAAACTAGACTCCTAATTACCTAGTTAAGGCAATTTATACTGCTCC
The DNA here is from genome assembly GCA_007258455.2 of Sequoia sempervirens. Classification (NCBI taxonomy): domain Eukaryota; kingdom Viridiplantae; phylum Streptophyta; class Pinopsida; order Cupressales; family Cupressaceae; genus Sequoia; species Sequoia sempervirens. Next base: position 685,972,953 of record VDFB02193867.1, read on the forward strand.
CAAGAAGCCTGATTACAAAGAACATTTAAAAGGTGTTAAAACACCACAAAAAAAATCAAAAACATCAAGGAGACTCCCCTCAAATACCTGGTTGCACCAAGGCATCTTAATTCCATAACTTGCCAAGATGCACCAAGTTCACATGGTGAGGAAGGAGACCTTGTTCTTACAACCAAACTTGACTCCAAACCCAAAACTTGTTACAAAACATGAAAGATGGTTCTTGGAGCCTTATTACATCCCAAAATTCTTGAAAACAAACAATACCTCCAAGAGGCATGGGGACCCCAAGGTGCTCCCAATTACATTGTGATTGGTCTTTTTAGACCTTATTAAGCCTAAATAAGCACAAAACATTCTTATTCCATCCTAGACTTCATTGTCATCATGAAATTTGTTGAACCTTAAAGGACTCTTTTCCCTTTCATTCCAAGGTGTAGGTTCCCTTGCACCAATGTGATTCTACACAAAACCCAACTCTCAGTTTTTTTAGAGAAAATCCTATAATTTTAGGGTTTCTACTTTTTCAATTAGCCATCAACATTTTCCAAAATTTGGTGATCTGGGTGTCTTTGCAACAAGATTCTACACAAAACCCATATCTTGGAATATTTTTGAAAAATTTGTCCTTTTGAAGAAGAAAAATAAACAAGCTATTTTTAACTTTTGTGCAAAAATTTTCCAAGCATAAGTCAAGTTTATAGTCAAAAGTCAAGTTTTTAAGCATGCAGTATTCTCCCATGGAATTTAGAACCACACAACAGATGGGTGGGTTGTTTGTAGCCTCAGGCCAAATGATGTTGAGAAGTGATTTTCAATACCACCATGGACAAAAAACATCATCTTAGTTGAAGAATGTCAAAATGTGTGGTATGAGCAAAAGGAAAAGTATTGGAAAAGAGTTGTACAATACTCTTCCATTGAAAATTAGAAGTGTCAAAAGTATAAAAGTTGTAGAAGAAATGAAGGAATGTTAGAAGATAGTCACACATAGGGTAAAAAATATATGTTGAAGCATGATGATATATTTATAAAAGGTAATCACTCTAGTTGCAGAGTCATCAAAATTAGCAAGATTCAATAAAGTAGTTGGAGATATCATTGATTTTTTTAGATCAATTGCAGAAGGTGAGGAAATCCTAGAAAAGTAGAATATGGCTTTAGATAGTATCAACACTCCTGATAGAGAAGCAATTTCTAGATTTTTGGCAAATGTAGTTAAGATTTAAAGTAGGAGTGAACTTGATGCTTTCTTTGAGCTTTCTTGCTATTCTTCTCTCATTCTTATCCATTCTTTGTGAAGGAGAAAAGAATCAAGTTGAATAGTCAGAACTTTCCTTGTTTTTGCTTTCAATAGGTTGTTAGATAGTCATCTTATTTTAGTTTTAGAAATAAAGCTTGCATGTTGGCAAGTCTTGTTGTAAAAGCAAGGATATTTTAGGGTTCCCTACTCCTCTCCTTGTGTATAAGTAAGGGAAGCCTTACCCATTATTTTTAACCATTATTGTGATAGAAAATTGTTGAGCCTATTTTTTCTTACAAGTTTTTATTTAGTGTATGTTCACTTAGTGTAAGAGCAAGATTTCATACTTGCCTTTTGATGCAAGGCATTGCTCAATTCATGTGTTCTTTTTGTTAAGTGTATTATGGTTTGATCACTAAATTGTAAGCCTATTATTGCTACAATCTTGTTGTCCCAGGAGTGTAATCTTTGTTATTTGAAATTTGAGAAAGGAAATCTTATGCCTACTTTGCTGCTTTGATCTACTATCTCAGGTTTCCATTTTATGTGTTATGCTTATATAATATTTATTTTAGCTTGCATTGAAAAGTATAATGAGTCTTCAGGTGTGCATTGGAAGAGAGTTTGTTAAGTATCTATATTGAATCATTCCTTTTTTACTTCTAACTCTCAAGCTTTGAGTTTACTGAAGTTGGTAGAAGTGTCATTAGAGTAGGCCTAGTTGTAGTTGAAATCCTAAAAGGGAAAATCTTAGCTAAAACATGTAGATTTTTAAAACCTTGTGCTCTTAGCTGAGAACAAAAATATTGGAAAATATTTTAGTTTACTTTCTTTAAGCATCATCAGAAAAAGAGGGAGCTTCCCCTCCTAATTCAAGGAGCAGTTTATTTATGCATAGCTATCTGTTTCTAATCCGCATTATAGAGGTGAAAATTGAAACACCAATACATTTATCTTTGTTGAATCACTTTCACCACAATTGTTTTGTCGTCTTCTTATTCTTCTTATTGTATTCTTTGGAATACTATATATTGAAATTCATTATAGGTGTGGGCTCCACTCCCTTGCACTAATCTCTATTTTTTTGTTAATTAACATTTTATTTCTTTGAATCCCACCACCATTTTAATCCTAGCAAAGAAGGGTTGACTCCTCCCCAAAATACTACATGTCCCAAGAAGAAATTGAGGTCTTCTCTTCTTCAAAATGGTTCCCCTCCTACCTTTGGTAATCATGTTAATGATAAGGGGGTGGAGTTCGAGTGAGGTATGGACATGGCAAAGAACAAGATCAAAAGTAAGGGTTAGGGGAATGTTGTGGTGGTGGAGGATTTTTCTATGGGTTTTAAGTTTCCTAAGGTTGAGGTTCTCTTCCTTATCCCTTCCTTAGGCACGTAGATAATATCTACATCCCTCTTCCTCATCTATTATAAAGGAGGCATACATTGTTTAAATTGATCGACTAAATAGGTGGCATGGAGAAAGAAATATCAATACATCAAAATATATTAAAGTGATTCTTCTAGGAGACAAATAGAATGAAAATTAATAATTCAATTTTGGTGAATAAACTTGATAGAGACATATTGATCCTATAAAAAGAAGATGAGCACAATCACAAAAATTGGGAAGCTATGGACGAGTTTTTTAGGCTTAAGATAGAAAATAACAAATAGGAGGAAAAACTAAGTTTGTTGGAGAAAGATGTTCAAAATATCGAGACCAACTTAGAAAGGGTCATCTATATAAAAAAAAAAACACCACATAAAATAGTGCTAACAAGAGAAATATACTCAAGGGGTATTTTAGATCTCAATCTTATTTTTGTATGGTTGGCCCCAATACTAGGAATCAAGGTCAAAGGACTAAGGAGATAAAGACTTGAGAAGTGGAAAACATAGAATTTTTTGAAAAACATCAATTTTTTAAAAGATTAATGGGAAATCTTGGCAGCCTTGAGCTAGTTGTAATTTCTTAATTGTTCATAAGCTTGTTTTCTTTCAACTATTTTAGTGTTGCTTTTGTTAGTCTTGGTTGTCTAGGTTTTTCCCTTCACTTGTAAAGGAAATTCTATTAATTATATGTCAATTTTTTTCTAACATTTTAATTTTTTCTCTTTCTTTTCCTGTAAAATGGTGATGACCCTTTCAAAAACCCTCTACATTTTTTTTAGATTGTAGGAATCAAGTAGCCCCCTATAAACTGCAGTGTGCTTTGTAATTTTTTTTCACATGATTGGTGATGCTAGCACAACACACCATCCAGTACCATGGGGATGGAGTGGAGAATAGATCTAGTGACCTCTTTCCCACAATAGGATGCTTTAGCTAATCGAGCTAGGCCCTTCACCCATAAAACCCTCTTTACATTTAATTAAAAATAATAATTTGAACTCGAATTCCATTTGAAAGAAATTTAAAATTTTCTCTCAATAAAAATAATGCAAAATATAATATCATTTAACTTAGGCATACACCAACTATATAAAAAAAATATTTTAATAAAACAATACACCAACCCCAATATTGAAAATTAAAAACAAAACTAGATGGTAGTCCTCACTAATGCAATTAGGGTGGTTAATTGAAGGATATAATTTTGTGTGATATAAAATTTTTCTGTAATAATTTCCATGCTTATGGTTTAGTTTGGGTTCATTATATAATTCCCAATATATTGTGCATTAAAACATGAAAATGATAGCTTTGACACTTGAGTTGAGTTTATTGTTTTTTATTAGATGTAAAAAATGGGTTTTGAAGGGACCCAAAACCCTTTACAAAAAAGAGTAGCTGAAACTATAGAAAAATACATAAAGCATATATCATCCTATACACATCACACCATCATTGAGAGAAAAACAAAAAAGGAGGGACACAAACAACAACACTACATATTCTTCAAGATATCAGTATCCTCCATGTCGCTTGCCACAACCTTCTAACCGTCATCTATGACTTCAGATGGATCTTTCATATGAGCCCCAACCTGAACCTTAGTCTTGCTTCACATTCTATCCCCAATCCCACCCACATTCACCTCACTAATCAAAACATTATTCTAATCACCACCCTTATCAACAAAAACCTATTCCTCCATAAGCCTACCACTAGCACCAGTCTCCTCAGTAGGAGCAATCTCCTTGCATTTCTTGGCACTATAAAAAGGAGAGGTAATACCAACAAACTCAAAATTAACCACTGATTTAGTCCCCTCCCCACCTTTCTCCAAATTCACACAAATCCTCTCCATTTGATCCTCTAGGGTGAGAATTCTTTCTTCAAGATTCTGCTTCATCTTTGGCATTTCATTCACCACAATTTTCAAAGAGCCAAACAATTCATCAATCTAGTTCTTAACTAAAGACTCGCCAACTTTACTCATCGCACCCCGAACTTTAACATTGGTCATGTTAAGTTCATGGAACACCCATTTAAACAATTTGAAAAAAAAATGGAACTCTCTCTAGCAGTTCCTAGAACATCAGAAATGTCTTCCCTATCAAAATTAATAACACCCTTACCCACAACATCATCCTCTTGAGAGGAGCTTACCTTCTCTTGACTAGCAAAGATTTCCTTACCCTTCCCAACAAAAACCAACATTTTTATTTTTCGAATGGAGTCTACAATCTCCTCAAACACAACCTTCTTTTTCTTTTGCAAGTCCAGGTCCACAACTAGGGAATCCACAACACCCTACCCACTAGCCATCTTGAGGGGAGAGTAAACTTGCATCTCAACCAATTGGCTCCTAGACCTAACAACTAGTTTCTTGTTACTTCCCACCTAGCGCTCCTTCTTTTTCTTTGTCCCAAAAAAAGGGGGTGGTGAAGATGCTTCACCATCCATTTCAATCTTCTCCTTCAGGTATCTACTTGGCATCTCAACAGCCAAATCCTCATTGTAGGTCTCATAACCCTTATTAGGGATCAACACCCCTTTCTTAGAATTACCAAATTTAGGGGGTTGTGAGACCATCTCCATGGAAGAAAGAGAATCTGGGACATAGTGCATGTCCTCCTCAAACCCTAACTCCTTTTCCAAGATGAGTTTCCTCTTCTTCCCTTTCTTGCTAACCAACTCCTCTTCAGAAATTGTTTCATACTCCATAGCTGGATTTTGCTGCGTACCCTTAAAATTTCCAATCGTCTTAGACACCTCAAAAGCTTTAGCATAATCAAAGATTAACAAAATGATCCCCACATGTAGAACCAAATTTTTGGGGTTCCTTTTATAGTCCTTTAAACCATAGTCTAATGATGCCAAGAGATAATAAGGAAAAAAAATCTCTTTTATGGTGGAAATGATTAAGCATAACAAAATGGTAAGAATTTACCATAGAGAAGGGCCCTTTGAGGGTAATATATCTCATGAGTTCCTCGACCACATCCCCCCAAAGTTCCTTTAGTGAGCTCCACTAGTAATCACCACTCTTCATCATCTTTAGGTCTTGAGCTTCATCCCCTTTGAAAAATATTTGCATGAAAACTTGTGATTCCTACTTGTCTTTGAAAACTTTCTTACCATTTGTAGACAACCTAATGATATTGGCTATAATGAGCCTAGAGTTTCATTCCATATAGATATCAACTAGGGTACAATCAACTCAATCTATATCTATCTTACCATCCCTCCACATAATAACCTACCACATGAAGATAGTCATGCATGCCTTGAGTCTTAAAAAATCATCAACCAGTTTAATTTTGGAAATCATGATTAATACAAGCAATTGCCTCCATAGGGAGGGGGTTATTCACACCCCATTCCCTAAAACCCCTAACTCCTAGATTAGTGAAAACATCAGCTAATCCATTTCCTTCTCTCAAAATAAGAGAAATATAATACTCATCGAAGGATTTAAGAATATCAATAACATCCATAATCAAATATTCATTAGTCCATGAAGGGGCAACACAATTCTTTAGATTATTAATAATATTGAGAGAATCGCCCTCAAGCCATACTTTCTTTTAACCTTTTACTTGTGCCAACTTTAGACCATGATAGGCTACAACTGCTTCCACAAAGTGGTTTTTCTAAGTTCCCAAAGGGAGAACCACAACAGAAATGAACCCACCATTATAATTTATTATCACTCCTCCACAACCTACAGGTCCCAGATTCCCTTTAGCAGCTCCATCAAAGTTAACCTTCACCCAACCATCTAGAGGAGCTTTCCAAACAACATCTCATCTCTATAGGTTTTCCCTTTAGTTAAAGGGAGGGAAATTTCATAGGGAAGCTTCCAATTTTGTGCTATAGAAATATCATAGGGAGTAAGCTTAACATTCAGACCATTGTGAAAAGTAATTCTGGAGACAATTTTTTTTTATAGCAACATAGATTTTATAGGCCACGGAGATAGCAGGAAGGGAAACACTCTTGAAAATCTTGTTATTGCACTCAACCCAAATGCCCCAAGCAATATGAGGAATAGAAAGAGACCACAAAAAATATAGTAGGATTGGATGAAGTTCCAACCCATTGAGACCACAGTTCCCCAATCGAAGTAGGGAACACCCAACTAAGATTCCAAAGAGAGAGCATATGGGCCCACAAATTTCTAACAAATCTATAGCCAATCAGTAGATGGAAATTATTTTCGACATCCTCTTCATAAAGAAAGTACCTATTAGGCATCATAAAACCTCTCTTGACCAAATTATCAGTAGTTAAGACCTTATTCTGATAGTAGAGCCAGACGAAAATATTAACCTTAGGAATCAATCTAGAGGACCATATGGGGGGCCCAAAAAGGAGCAGGACCAACGAAGGAATCATTAAGATGAAAATTCAATGAAATAGAGAATTTACCATTAGAAGAAGGGTGAGAAGGAATATGAACCAAGGATAGAGCCTTAAAGAGATTCTTCAGCCCTAGGTCCTCCTCGTGTAGCCTTTTCTAACAACTGCCATCAATATAATCAACAAAAAATCTGCCAAACCTCCTCACACAAATGTCCATAAAAGGTTGAGCCCAAGGCTCATCTTTAAGAGGCATGTTACCAAACCAGCTATCTTCCCAAAACAAAATTTTCCTACCATTTCTGAGCTGCCAAAATAGACCCTTAGAGACAAGCCTGCAGGTCTTAACCATACAATTCCAAAGTGCAAACCCAAACGAGGGAGAAAATTTAGGAGATAAAAAATCCCTTATACCAATATCTCCATGAAAATATTTTCTCAAAGTAATTTTATCCCATTCACTCTTTTCCAACATAAGGTTCCATAGTTGTTTACCAAGAAGGGAAACATTAAACTCTTTGATTTTATGGATTCCAAGACCACCAACCTTTTCTGGGTCTATAGACATCATCCCAAGCAACCAAATGAGTTCTTCTCTTGTCCTCAACCTCAAACCAGAGGAGTTTTTTCTAAATTCCCCCTAGTTTATGCACAAATTTCCTTGGAATATAAAATAAACTAAGAGCATAAACAAGAAGATTCTAAAAAGTAGACTTAGTTAGCTACACTTTCCAAATTTGGCTCAACAACACACCCTTCCAACAAGCCAATTTAGAATTGAACTTATCAATCAATCCCTGCCAAAAGGATTCATGAACATTGGAGCATAAGGGAAGACCCAAATAAGATGAGGGAGTTCACTAATCTAGCACTATAGGATTCTAGCAATTTTAATCTGCCTATCGACCAAAGTGTTTAGACAAAAGATACCACTCTTGGGTAAGCTAACCTTCTACCACAAATAAACCTCATATATCTATAAAATAAGTTTAATAGATTTTGCCTCCTTAATAGATGACTCCCTGAGCATAAGAGAGTCATCAAAAAACTATTGATGGGAGTAGATAAGATTACTAGAGGGAGCCAATCCAAACATTAAACTAGAGTTAATACATCTCTAGATGAGACGACCCAAAGATTCCACCATGATAATAAACAAAAAAGGAGATATAGGATCTCCTTGTATCAGACCCTTGGAACAATCAAAGAGAGGAGAGGGAGATCCATTGACAAGGACTGAGAATCAAGGGGTGGAAATAAGTTGAAGCAAAAGAGCCACCATTTTCTCCCCAAAACTAAAAGAAACCATAATCTTAGAAATAAAGCACATTTCAACTCTATCATAAGTTTTAGGAAAATCAAGCTTCATAATAAACCCAACATGCTTATTAACAGTTAAAGAGTGAATATTCTCATGAACAAAGAGAATAGAATCCAAAATGTTCCTACCAGCCACAAAACCATTTTGCTGAGGAGAAATGATAAGAGGAAGAACCCTTTGTAATCTAACTTCCATCACCTTAGAGAAGATCTTATAAGTCAAGTTGCACAAATTGATAGGACAAAATTCATCAAAAGAAGTAGCACCCGGTTTCTTAAGAACAAGGACAATAAAAGAGGAATTCAATTCCTTCAAAAGAGTGCCAGTCCAAAAGAATTCCTTAGTAGCAACCACAACATCCTTGGCTATAATTTTCCAAAAGAACTAAAAAAAGAACATAGGGAAGTCGTTCGGGCCCAATGCCTTATTACCTTCAAAAGAGAAAACAACACTTCTAATCTCCTCTGCCAACGGAATACACCAAATGCTTATTAATATCATCATTTATGATTTGAGGGATATCCCTAAGAATATCCTCATGACAATCCAAATCAAGCTCCCCTTCCCTTACAAGCAAGTTAGAGCAGTAGGAAGATGTCTCAAGCTGCAGATCAACGTCCTTCTCCAAACCTTGATTATTGAAATTGATCACCTTAATACAGTTAGAAGCCTTGTGTTTTGAAATAGAGAGGTGAAAAAACTTAGTATTCCTGTCCCCATTTTTTTACCAAATTATCCTAGAACGTTGCTTCCAGAATTCCTCCTCCTTAGAAACAATATTATGCAATCTAGAGAGAAGGACATTTTCTTTCATAAAAATGGATTGATCATATCCAGAAACTTGGATAGATTTCCACACAACTTGAAGCTCCTTAGTCACCTCCTCCTTATCTAAAAAAATGTGACCAAAAGAAGTTCGATTAAATTTCCTAACATTATTCTTCACATTAGCAAGCTTTTTATCAACTCTGAACATAGCCAACCCATCCAATTGAATGTTCCACCAATCATGGACCAAATTACTAAGATTAGGATGACAAGTCCACATCTTCTCAAATCTAAACAAAAAAAATTTCTTCCCTCCCAATAGATCCATCGATAAAGACAAAGGGAAGTGATTTGATCCCATTATTGCTAAAGTTGAGAGAGAAACAATAAGAGACCAACCAATTAGGGGTAATAAGAGCATGGTCAATCTTGACCTGGATAAGAGCATCTCCCACACGCTGATTAGACCAAGTGAAAGAAGCACCTTTGAGATCCAGGTCAAGAAGAGCATTATCATTGATAAGGTTCATTAGATCATATCTACTATCATCCACAATTTGTGAACCACCCAACTTATCAACATCATGCGAGGGCACACTAAAATCCCCCATAACTAGCCAATTAGCAATAGGATGCATCACTTTGAAGGAGCCAAGGCTCTCCCAAAACTATTTTCTAGCACTCTTACTATTAGGAGCATAGATATTTGATAGAGTCCAAGATAACTTATCACATAAATTAATAAAAGAGGTAGCCACATGGTTACAATAATTGAACACCTCAACCCCCTAAATCAACTTAAGGTTCCAAAAAGTCACAATCTCTCTCGAAGCACTCACCACATCAGAGCAATGCATACCACAATCCTTAACAATATTATTCTTTAATTTAGATAATTTATCCATTCCCATTTTAGTTTCTTGTATTAAAAAAATATTAGGGCGATGATCTCTTACCAAATTAGAAAGAAGATCATGCTTATGAGGGTGATTTAACCCTCTCATCTTCCTGGAGATGATCTTGATAAGAGCTTATGGGAGGTGCTCTTGGAGTACATCCCCAACGAAGTTCTCTGTGCTCCATAAACAATGTCCATTCAAATCTCCTTCTCCCTGGTAACATTCACAGGAGGGAAACCTCTACCTCTTGGCTCAAACCCATAGTCTAACCTTTGCTTGTTCCTAGTAACAACTCCTGGTGAGGGGGAATGCTTCTTTTTGTTATGCCCTCAAACCATAATGTAAGGAGGATTATCCAAATCCTCAGGATCCCCATTGTATTTAACTTCAGAAAAAACCTCCAAGCCTTGAACCTTCAAACATCGTCTTGTAGTTGAATGGCCCTTGAAGGAGGAGAGCCTAATCCATCATTCATATAAGCCTTATCTACTACCATAGCCTCAGTCCTAATATCTTCAAGAAACTCCAATGTATCACGAACAGGGGAGGAAATATTACCCTCACCTCTTTGATCCTTCTCCTCATTTGTCTCCACCAAATTCACTTGGCCCTCAGGAATTTCAGCCTTCTCAACCACTGCCAAACCCATTTCCACAGGTTTCTCAACCACTACTTCACAAGGGCATACCCCCTTTCTCCAAGGGCTCTAAAGTCTATTTTGGAGCCTTCTTCAACACTTTGAGAGGACATTTCTTTTCCCAATGGCCAACATTTTGCAATGAAATCAAGCAAAAGGATTTGAATCAAATTCAATCACTTTTTCCCAAACCCCAAATTTATAATTGATCTTGATCATAGCGGGCATAACAGATGATTGTTCCACATTCACACAAAATATGGCATAAAAAAGACACTTCCTGTACACCATCATTTGGTCAATTGACAACAAACACCCAAAAGTACTTGTCATACCTTTAAACACTTCCTCATCCCATAATTCTAGAGGGAGACTAGGAAGTCTAACTGATGCAGGTGGATCTCCTAAACCTGAAAATTTAAGTGTTCCAATTTCTCTCGAAAGTAATGCCATTGCGTAGAGCACAAAATTCTGAATCCGACGCAACTTGAACGGGTGAAAAAGGAGCCCGTTTGCACAAGTTACGCCCAGTCAAAGTTGGGTCAACCCTTGGACCAGAGGGCTGTCAGGAGGTGAAAATTTGACCAACTCAGAATCGACTGAAAGCAGTGGAAATTTGGAGGGCTCATCGACATGATCACAACGAAGTTCATTTTGTCAAATTCTGATTCCGTATGTCCGAGATATTGCCAGTCAAAGCTCGGTCAAAGGACGGTCAACTAAGCTTTCAGGGATGAGGAAAAAGGTGGAAAATTCATCATCATAGAATTTGGTGAAAGTGGCATCATCATGAAGAGCTCGTCATCATGATTCCAATGGCGTTCGTTTCGTGCAAATCGGACGTCGGGTGCGCGAGTTAGAGCCAGTCAAAGTTTTCAGTTGACCGAGGTACAGTGGTATAGTTGTTGACGTCAGCATGACGTCATCCCGCTGACTTGGCGGATAGGTCATCGTACAGATGATGACTTGCACCAATGGGGTCTTGACACATGGCAGTCCGTACAGTCCGTACATATCTACGTGGCATGATGATGTGGCAGGTGACGTCAACCTGGTTAGTGAATCAACTATTGACACGTGGCAGCTGACTGGGCAGATGATGTCAGCATGGCAGACCAGTCTAGTCTGGACACGTGGCAGGTATATTCGGCGTCTAGTGGCAGACACATTAGTGTTTTTTCAGCACCCACGCCACCATTTTCAGTGAATCAGAAGTTGACACGTGGCACCTCCTAGGCGTGCCACGTGCCCGTACCTTTCCTCCGACGGATGGGTAAGTGCGGATGTTGTTCATTTGTTTGTTAAAAAAAAACTTTAACCTGCGACCTCGTGTCTTCGAAAATCCCGCCGGGCCGTTGGGTCAAAACATATGTTTCAAACTATATATACCGTTGGTTTGTTTTTTTATTAAACTGCCAAAATTTGGTTATAAAAAACCTCACGGCCGGGAGTTGAACCCGGAACCGGCGGGTCTCCAAAAGGTTGATGCACCGTTGGGCCATAGATTATACTCAAATATATAATGTGGCCGGTTTTATATAACCAATTGGTTAGGCCCAAATGCCTAAATAACCAATTATTGGTTATTAAAAACAAACCCCTAACTTCAATAGCCCAAACATGATAAAGAATGAAGGGCTTAGAATATTTAGAAGGGGGATTTTGTTTTTATTTTGCTTTCATTAGGAGATATGGGGAAATTTTTTAAATCATATGGTTTTCTACCATATCGGGTAAACTTCCAGTATAAAAGGGAGGAGTCTTGGAGTGTTTTTCATCATCCATTAGTTGATCATCACTTCCTAAGTTGATCCATCAGTTGATCATTCTCCATTGTATCCCTTTCTCTTGGTTTTTGAGAGGCTTTTTGTGAGAGAATTTCTTAGAGGGAATTAGGAGAATATTTGAGTTGTGATGTATTGATGTTCTGAGTCTTGTAGTAGATCCTATTAGGCAAAGTTAGTTTTCTTCCTCTTTGTTAGTCATCCCTAGCCTTGAGAGCTTTTGAGAGGGGTGTGAGTGAGAGACTTTTTGAATAACTTTGTGGAAAGGCTACAAGATATTGTAAAGCAGTGTTACAAGAGGCTCGTGGAGATTGTACTGCTTTTCAGAACATTTCAATAGATTGGTCACTCGATTGAGCTCAACCCGGAGACGTAGTCCACTAGGACGAACTCCATAATCAAATCGGTGTCTTCTTTACTCTCTCTTGATTCTATGTTTTGAATTCTCTCTGATTAATGTTCTTGTTACTTCATTGTTGATGTCTTTACACCTTTCTTCATAATCACTTAAGCAACATTTGTCATAAATCCCTTCCGCTATACGGATCAAGTGGTATCAGAGCTTTGTTTGGATGGTTTGCAGGAGTGATTGTGAGTCATTTTTCTATTGGTGGACATTTGGAGTTTGGAGCAAAGATGGCATCAAAAAAGGGTGAATCTTCCAGGCTAACATTGACCCCATCCATGGTGGATGATTTCTTGTCAATGAAAGGCATGGTTGAAGAACTCTATCGAGACCATCGAGAGAAGGCTGACAGGATGCAAGAGTTGGAAGAAGCCAATCGATGCCTGCAGAGCGAGAATGCATAACTTCAGCGGTTGTTGGAGGAATCCAACATGGAGAAGGAAAGACTGCAAAAGTTGTTGCAAGACATCTTAGAGGAGCAGAACAGGAGAAGTCCTCCTGTATCAGGGAGTGGACACATATGTGGTTTATGTCTGCATTCCGAGGATACATCATCCTCATACTCCCCTCTTACACCGCCTGATAGTATAGGAGCTTCTTCAGCAACGAGGCCCGTGGCTAGATTTTCTTGTGGCCATGATTGGGCTAACTCTCCTGGTGTAGTAGAGTGTGCTTACTGTCGACAAATGGAGTACCTTCAGACTCTAAATCTGCCTGATAGTGACAGTAATTATCTGAAAGCCGCTTCTTCCATCAAACAAAAGAAGTGAACGGAGGACGAGCAAGACTCTTTTGCACACTTCGAGAAGCACACAAGAGGCATAGGATCGAAGCTACTTGGGAAGATGGGCTTTAGAGGGAAAGGCTTTGGTATTTCTAAGCAAGGCATCACCAATCCGATCGAGGCGAAGAAGCAACCACGGTACCAAGGATTGGGATTCAGTGGAGGAGATGGACAATCCTCTTGAGCTCAAAATTTCTGCAACCACTGCGGCATCAGTGGACATTGGGAGGCAAAGTGTTGGAAGCTGCATCCAGAGCTTCGTCATCAATCGAGGTCTACTGAGAGAGCCAACCACTAGCAAGTTGAGGAGATGAAAGCAGAGCTGGCAGTAGCTACCACTTCTGAGGCAGTCCCAGGAGAAATTCAACCACATCCTGAGCAACCTGTGAAAGAGAGTTCCTTTGAACAACTTCCTAGGAGCTGGGAACAATGCTCATCAAACTAGTATATCAGCTTGTGTGTGTTTATTACATCTTTTGTAGTGTGATGAATATGTTGATAAGCTAGTATTGTTTTGTGAGCCCTGAATAAACTTATTTGTAATAATTTTTATGAAGTATTTCTCTAAAGATTGAGAATTTGTAAGGCTCTTGGAAGCCATGTCTTGTAATCTGGAAAGAGAATACTTTGTAACTTCTTACTGCAGGATAGCAATTTGTTGCTTGCAGTTTCTTTAAGTGCGAAGCTTCGGTTGAAGAGCACTTTTTTAGATAGAGTTGTTGAGAATGGTCAACAGTGACCTTGTATGTTCTTAGCTTGAAGACTTGGTGATGGTCATTTGGAGGATAAGTCTGAACTCAAATGGAGTTCCTGAAGAATTTATCGATGACCTTGTTGCTGGACCCGAGCTGTGCTGGAGCCTTGAATCAGCTATTCCGAAGTAGAAAGGTGAAGGAATATGTCAGGCTGAGGCACAAATCCGTGCTCGAGTAATTGCAGAAGCAACAGAAGCATGCCCGAAGATGGCTAGAGATGCATAATGTGAACTACCTGTAAGAAGCACTGAGGGACAGGTTTATCATACTCAGTTTTTTCTTCCTGCTTTGGGTATTTTATGTTCCATTTTTGAACTGCATCATGAGGAGTTGTGAAATCCTGCAATGCCGAAGTGTAAGACCCCAGCTGGTAGATGTGACAGTGTGTTTTAGTGATTTAGATCGTGGCAAGTGGCAGGATGCTGAATGCGAGATGTTTTTAAAGGAACTATACACTTTTGGAGGACCAAAAGTTCTTCAGTGGGGAGGTTTGATCCAGGTGGATCTCGTATACCTAAAAATTGAAGTGTTCTAGTTTCTCTCGAAAGTAATGCCATCGCGTAGAGCACAGAATTTTGAATCCGGCGCAACTTGAACGGGCGAAAAAGGAGTCTGTTTGCACAAGTTACGCACAGTCAAAGTTGGGTCAACCCTTGGACCAGGGGGCTATCAGGAGGCAAAAATTTGACCAACTCAGAATCAGCTGAAAGTAGTGGCAATTCGGAGGGCTCATCGACACAATCACAATGAAGTTCGTTTTGTCAAATTCTGAGTCCATATGTCTGAGATATTGCCGGTGAAAGCTCAGTCAAAGGATGGTCAACTAAGCTTTTAGGGACGAGGAAAAAGGTGGAAAATTCATCATCACAGAATTTGGTGAAAGTGGCGTCATCACGAAGAGCTCATCGTCATGATTCCAACAGCATTTTTTTGTGCAAATCGGACGTCGGGTGCGCGAGTTAGAGCTAGTCAAAGTTTTCGGTTGACTGAGCTACAAGTGGTAAAATTGCTGACGTCAGCATGACATCATCCTGATGACTTGGCGGATAGGTCATCTTACAGATGATGACGTGGACCAATGGGGTCTTGACACGTGGCAGTCCGTACAGTCTGTACATATCTACGTGGCATGATGATGTGGCAGGAGACGTCAACCTAGTCAGCGAATCAACTATTGACACGTGGTAGCTGACTGGGCAGATGATGTCAGGACTGCTGACTAGTCTAGTCTTGACACGTGGCAGGTATAGTATGCGTCTAGTGGCAGACACATCAGTGTTTTGTCAGCACCCACGTCTCCATTTTTAGCGAATCAGTAGTTGACACGTGGCACCTCCTAGGCGTGCCATGTGCCCGCACCTTTCCTTCGGTGGATGGGTAAGTGCAGATGTTGTTCGCTTGTTTGTTAAAAAAAAACTCGAACCCCCAACAATCCCACTGGGTCGTTGGGTCAAAACGTATGTTTCAAACTATATATATCGTCGGTTTGTTTTGTTATTAAACTGCCAAAATTTGGTTATAAAAAAACCCGTGGCCGGGAGTTGAACCTGGAACCGGCGGGTCTCCAAAAGGTTGATGCATCGTTGGGCCACGGATTATACTCAAACATGTAATGTGGCCGGTTTTATATAACCAATTGGTTAGGCCCGAATGCCTAAATAACCAATTATTGGTTATTAAAAACAAACCCCTAACTTCAATAGCCCGAAAATGATAAAGAATGAAGGGCTTAGAATATTTAGAGGGGGGATTTTGTTTTTATTTTGCTTTTATTAGGAGATATGGGGAAATTTTGTAAATCATATGGTTTTCTCCCATATCAGGTAAACTTCAAGTATAAAAGGGAGGATTCTTGGAGTGTTTTTCATCATCCATTAGTTGATCATCACTTCCTAAGTTGATCCATCAGTTGATCATTCTCCATTGTATCCCTTTCTCTTGGTTTTTGAGAGGCTTTTTGTGAGAGAATTTCTTAGAGGGAATTAGGAGAATATTTGAGTTGTGATGTATTGATGTTCTGAGTCTTGTAGTAGATCCTATTAGGCAAAGTTAGTTTTCTTCCTCTTTGTTAGTCATCCCTAGCGTTGAGAGCTTTTGAGAGGGGTGTGAGAGAGACTTTTTGTATAACTTTGTGGAAAGGCTACAAGATATTGTAAAGTAGTGTTACAAGAGGCTCGTGGATATTGTACTGCATTTCAGAACATTTCAATAGATTGGTCACTCGATTGAGCTCGACCCGGAGATGTAGTCCACTAGGATGAACTCCGTAATCAAATCGGTGTCTTCTTTACTCTCTCTTGATTCTATGTTTTGAATTCTCTTTGATTAATGTTCCTGTTACTTCATTGTTGATGTCTTTACACCTTTCTTCATAATCAGTTAAGCAACGTTTGTCATAAATCCCTTCCGCTATACAGATCAAGTGGTATCAGAGCTTTGTTTGGCTGGTTTGCAGGAGTGATTGTGAGTCATTTTTCTATTGGTGGACATTTGGAGTTTGGAGCAAAGATGTCATCAAAAAAGGGTGAATCTTCCAGGCTGACATTGACATCATCCATGGTGGATGATTTCTTGTCAATGAAAGGCATGGTTGAAGAACTCTATCGAGACCATCGAGAGAAGGCTGATAGGATGCAAGAGTTGGAAGAAGCCAATCGACGCCTGCAGAGCGAGAATGCATAACTTCAGCGGTTGTTGGAGGAATCCAACATGGAGAAGGAAAGACTGCAAAAGTTGTTGCAGGACATCTTAGAGGAGCAGAACAGGAGAAGTCCTCCTGTATCAGGGAGTGGACACATATGTGGTTTCTGTCTGCATTCCGAGGATACATCATCCTCATACTCCCCGCTTACACCGCCTGATAGTATGGGAGCTTCTTCAGCAACGAGGCCCGTGGCTAGATTTGCTTGTTGCCATGATTGGGCTAACTCTCCTGGTGTAGTAAAGTGTGCTTACTGTTGACAGATGGAGTACCTTCAGACTCTAAATCTGCCTGATAGTGACAGTAATTATCTCAAAGCCTCTTCTTCCATCAAACAGAAGAAGTGAACGGAGGACGAGCAAGACTCTTTTGCACACTTCGAGAAGCACACAAGAGGCATAGGATCAAAGCTACTTGGGAAGATGGGCTTTAGAGGGAAAGGCTTTGGTATTTCTAAGCAAGGCATCACCAATCCGATCGAGGTGAAGAAGCGACCATGTTACCAAGGATTGGGATTTAGTGGAGGAGATGGACAATCCTCTAGAGCTCAAAATTTCTGCAACCACTGCGGCATCAGTGGACATTGGGAGGCAAAGTGTTGGAAGCTGCATCCAAAGCTTCGTCATCAATTGAGGTCTACTGAGAGACCCAACCACCAGCAAGTTGAGGAGATGAAAGCGGAGTTGGCAGTAGCTACCACTTCTAAGGCAGTCCCAGGAGAAATTCAACCACAGCCTGAGCAACCTGTGAAAGAGAGTTCCTTTGAACAACTTCCTAGGAGCTGGGAACAATGCTCATCAAACTAGTATATCAGCTTGTGTGTGTTTATTACATCTTTTGTAGTGTGATGAATATGTTGATAAGCTAGTATTGTTTTGTGAGCCCTGAATAAACTTGTTTGTAATAATTTTTATGAAGTATTTCTCTAAAGATTGAGAATTTGTAAGGCTCTTGGAAGCCATGTCTTGTAATCTGGAAAGAGAATACTTTGTGACTTCTTACTGTAGGATAACAATTTGTTGCTTGCAGTTTTTTTAAATGCGAAGCTTCGATTGAAAAGCACTTTTTCAGATAGAGTTGTTGAGAATGGTCAACAGTGACCTTGTATGTTCTCAGCTTGAAGACTTGGTGATGGTCATTTGGAGGATAAGTCTGAAATCAAATGGAGTTCCTGAAGAATTTATCGATGACCTTGTTGCTGGACCCGAGCTGTGCTGGAGCCTTGAATCAGCTATTCCGAACTAGAAAGGTGAAGGAATATTTCAGGCTGAGGCGCAAATCCATGCTCGAGTAATTGCAGGAGCAACAGAAGCATGCCCGAAGATGGCTAGAGATGCATAATGCGAACTACCTGTAAGAAGCACTGAGGGACAGGTTTATCATACTCGGTTTTTTCTTCCTACTTTGGGTATTTTATGTTCCATTTTTGAACTGCATCATGAGGAGTTGTGAATTCCTGCATTGCCGAAGTGTAAGACCCCAGCAAGTAGATGTGACAGTGTGTTTTAGTGATTCAGATCATGGCAAGTGGCAGGATGCTGAATTCGAGATGTTTTTAAAGGAACTATTCACTTTTGGAGGACCAAAAGTTCTTTAGTGGGGAGGTTTGATCCAGGTGGATCTCCTAAACCTAAAAACTGAAGTGTTCCAGTTTCTCTCAAAAGTAATGCCATCACGTAGAGCACAAAATTTTGAATCCGGTGCAACTTGAATGGGCGAAAAAGGAGTCCGTTTGCACAAGTTACGCATAGTCAAAGTTGGGTCAACCCTTGGACCAGGGGGATATCAGGAGGCAAAAATTTGACCAACTCAGAATCAGCTGAAAGTAGTGGCAATTTGGAGGGCTCATTGACATGATCACAACGAAGTTCTTTTTGTCAAATTCTGAGTCCATATGTCTGAGATATTGTCGGTGAAAGCTCAGTCAAAGGACGGTCAACTAAGCTTTTAGGGATGAGGAAAAAGGTGGAAAATTCATCATCACAGAATTTGGTGAAAGTGGTGTCATCACGAAGAGCTCATCGTCATGATTCCAACAACATTTGTTTCGTACAAATCGGACGTCGGGTGCGCGAGTTAGAGCCAGTCAAAGTTTTCAGTTGACCGAGCTACAAGTGGTATAGTTACTGATGTCAGCATGACGTCATCCTGCTTACTTGGCAGATAGGTCATCGTACGGATGATGACGTTGACCAATGGGGTCTTGACATGTGGCAGTCCGTATAGTCTGTACATATCTACGTGGCATGATGATGTGGCAGGTGACGTCAACCTGGTCAGCGAATCAACTATTGACACGTGGTAGCTGATTGGGCAGATGATGTCAGCACGATGGACTAGTGTAGTCTTGACATGTGGTAGGTATAGTCGGCGTCTAGTGGCAGACACATCAAAATTTGTCAGCACCCACGTCTCCATTTTCAGCGAATCAGAAGTTGACACATGGCACCTCCTAGGCGTGCCACGTGCCCGCACCTTTCCTTCGGTGGATGGGTAAGTGCGGATGTTGTTCGTTTGTTTGTTAAAAAAAAACTCGAACCCCCGACCTCGCATCTCTGAAAATGCCGCCGGGCCGTTGGGTCAAAACATATGTTTCAAACTATATATACTGTCGGTTTGTTTTGTTATTAAACTGCCAAAATTTGGTTATAAAAAACCTCGCGGCCGGGAGTTGAACCCGGAACCGGCGGGTCTCCAAAAGGTTGATGCACCATTGGGCTGCGGATTATACTCAAACATGTAATGTGGCCGGTTTTATATAACCAATTGGTTAGGCCCGAATGCCTAAATAACCAATTATTGGTTATTAAAAACAAACCCCTAACTTCAATAGCCCGAAAATGTAAAGAATGAAGGGCTTAGAATATTTAGAAGGGGGATTTTGTTTTTATTTTGCTTTTATTAGGAGATATGGGGAAATTTTGTAAATCATATGGTTTTCTACCATATCAGGTAAACTTCAAGTATAAAAGGGAGGAGTCTTGGAGTGTTTTTCATCATCCATTAGTTGATCATCACTTCCTAAGTTGATCCATCAGTTGATCATTCTCCATTGTATCCCTTTCTCTTGGTTTTTGAGAGGCTTTTTGTGAGAGAATTTCTTAGAGGGAATTAGGAGAATATTTGAGTTGTGATGTATTGATGTTCTGAGTCTTGTAGTAGATCCTATTAGGCAAAGTTAGTTTTCTTCCTCTTTGTTAGTCATCCCTAGCCTTGAGAGCTTTTGAGAGGGGTGTGAGTGAGAGACTTTTTGTATAACTTTGTGGAAAGGCTACAAGATATTGTAAAGCAGTGTTACAAGAGGCTCGTGGAGATTGTACTGCGTTTCAAAACATTTCAATAGATTGGTCACTCGATTGAGCTCGACCCGGAGACGTAGGCTACTAGGACGAACTCCGTAATCAAATCGGTGTCTTCTTTACTCTCTCTTGATTCTATGTTTTGAATTCTCTCTGATTAATGTTCTTGTTACTGCATTGTTGATGTCTTTACACCTTTCTTCATAATCACTTAAGCAACGTTTGTCATAGATCCCTTCTGCTATACGGATCACTAACCCAGACAGGGGTAACCAAGAAGGAGCATGAATTCGGTTAAAACCTGGTTCCCAAGTTTTCAATATCAATGAGGACTTCCCAATAAACCAAGGGCCACCCGTTAGCATCACCACTAAATCATCTTCATAGTTGAACATGAAAGAAAAGAAACCTTTGGCCATTGCAGCCACATCAATTTGTCCCTTAGGTCTCCAACGGCTTAAAGAAAACTTTCCTACTAGCTCAATATGAGGTTGTGGTCCAACCGATTTAACCAACAAATCCATATCCATATTTGAAATACTCTTTTCAACAATACAATCTGGGACAAAATAGAGTAGTTTCCAGTCTTCGCATTAACAACAAATGACATAGGAGGAGAGATAATTTTGCCTTTAGGCTTCGTCCCAAACAAATTCGTCTATTTAAGAGATGAGTTCGACAAGAAATCATCCTTTGTCTTATCATTCTCGAGGCTTGAACCTTTAGGAGTCCCATCAAGAACACCAGACAACAAACTTGGCCTGGACTTTTCAGCCCTGAGATTCCTCTTTTTAGAGAAGGACGTCAAAGAATGAGTTGGAAACACAACCTTCAAAGCCCCTTTCCCCCCAAAATATTCATTTTACACTAAAGAGGACCCATTTCACTTACCTGCAACATAGGACACAACTAACATCACCTTCCCATCAGCAAGTTGTCCACCATTAACGCCTACAGCTTCATCAAGAAATCTTGAATTTTCAAAATTTGAAATTACACCACCGCCATCGCCACCACTTGAGGAGGTCTCCATGATATTGATTCAATACTATTCAAATATATAGGTGTATATGGAAAATTAGTGTATCACCAAGTTGCAATTCTATTGCAAGGAATAGGATGTAAAATAATGGATAACTTTGGAAAATATGAGGTTTATTAAGGTTAGGTTTAAAGCCAACAATTGGTCTTATACTATGAAAAAAGAGAAAGGTTTATCTTCTTATGAATTTTCATACTCTTTATAAACTTATAATTTAAGAGCCCTTTTAAGGTTGACTACAAAATATTTTACCTTTAAGAAACAAACTATTAGAATGTGTTTTGTCAAACCTATTTTCTATCAAGTTGTCTTGTTTTTTCTTTTTTGTTGTAATATCTCTATATGATAGTCTTGCATCTAATTGGAAAAAATAGTAAGGCTTATGGGGACCCATTTAATTAATCTGAAGTACTTGGAAGACTACATGTAGATATACTACAATGTTTCTATACCATTCTTAACCACTTGTTAATCCCTCAACCAACTTGGAGGATGATGAGGCTTATAGGGCCCCAACTCAATATTTTTTGTGTTCTTCAAGAGACTATATGATACAAATGTATAGCATATTTAAAAAATAGGCTAGTGTTTGAAATAACAAGTAGGTCCTATCATAATACATTTTTTTAATTTTTGTGCACCATGAGACAAGTTCATCACTTTGGAGTAACCAAATTTGTACAAGTGGCATTATCATTATTACTATGAGATATAAATTTTGATTGTTTGAAACTTTGGTCATGAGGATGAATTTATTGAGATAATTTAGTATGTTTTGTATAGTTAATCTTCTATAGTTGGTTTTTTATTTCTTCCCATGTGGTACACTTCTGTGAACTCATTTGTGAAGGGTAGTGTCCTAACCTTTTGGGGTGATGTGTAGGGGGACTTATACCATTTTGTGGTTAGTGATAAAGAGCTCTCATTATACTCTCTTTTCTACATTTTAACTTTAGTCTAGTGTAATGTTATATATACACTTTATATGAAATTATAAGTTTGTATTAATTTCTAATAATTTATTTAGTTAAATATGTTATATCATATGGATTAAGTAGTTTTGATTTCTACCTTGTTGTAGGTTCATAATATATTATGTAAAGCTATTTTATTGTTTGAGAAAGATGAATATGTTCATGAATATGACTTATCACTCACAGTGATAAAATATGTTGCATTGTATATCAAATAGTAAATGGAGAAAGAAAGTATACATGTGTATGTTGTACAAAAAAATAAAAATATTTATATGTTAGCAAGTTCTTTTAAATGAAAGATAGTTTGATATTGCTATTTATTATTTAAATTCTATATAAGTGATGGTTATTTACTTCATTTAATACTTGTTTAATCATGAATAAATAGTATACCTTTTTTACATTTCATTACCTTTATAATAGTGTGTCGTGAGGCTTGTTACATGCATAATATTTAATTATTTGATTGATTTGTTCAATACAAAACATAACATTAGAAATTAGATTTTCTTTTAGAGAAATATATAATAAGTTAACTCCTTAACAATCAATAAAATTTCATATGGTCTCTTTAGCAATTATAAACCCTAGTTAGTTTAAAATTTTCTTTGTACCATAAAAAATAAATTATTAAGCAAGCAAAAAATTAAACACACACACACACATAACTATTTTGGTCTTTTACATTTGCAGCCTAGTGGGGTTGTAAAAATTTGGCTCTTCATGTCACATGTGATCTAGACACTTAAATCAAAACATCACAACATCAAAAGGGATAAAATCAAGCATGAATTTAAATATAGAATTATACACGTTGGATAAAATCAAATTATTCAAATATTTATGAATTGTTAGCTAAGTTTTGAACACACACTTATATTCATACTCCTAACATTCAACATTCAACATTCAAAATTCATAAAAAACCTTAGAAATATGTAACAATCCTAGTTTAAGTCACTCACACAAGTATTTAGTTTATATTGAATATACAATCAAAATTAGATAAAGATCTTGATTGAGATTGAATACTTAATTCATAGTTCAATAAATACATTAATTATAGGAAATTTTAAAGTTCCATGAATCAGACAATTCTCAAGCCTTCCTATCAAAGAACAATGAGAAATGGGTGTTGGGCTTTGAATTGTTACATAAACTAAAGGTTAGAATATAAAGCATACAAAATACATTAAATTGGACCAACCATTCTTTATTTTAGCTTGATATCATCTTAAAATTTGGGCTTCTCCATGTTTTGAATACAACTTATTACATCCATACATATTTTGACAAATAAATTTTATATTAACTAGAGGAAAGTAGAAATATTATTATTTTACTAATTTTTCCTATAATATGTTCTTGTTTTAGGTTGAAATACTTTTATGTGATATCATACGTTCATTCAAAATTTCAACATCAAACATCCAAGATGGCCTCAGAGTCTTAACACTTCTAGATCTCTAGATCTACTCAAATGCTAGGGCCAGGTACATGAACTATTACCAAGGTACCTCCTTATTTCCCTCTTCAAGATATGGTAGTAGAGGCAAGCATATTAGGTCCAAAATCCACTATCATCATATAGGATGGAATCCCTTTAAATGGTCCCCCCTATTCCAATAAGCAAAGTGGTATAATGCCCAGGGACAATCATCAATACCAAATTCCCACATTCATTGGCCAGGCTTAATATTAGGTTAATTAGCCTAAGCATGAAAACATTAAAGTAGAGGGCACACATGACATTGGACATGATTAGTCCTCGAATGCTCTTCTTATTAGGTGTCAAGTAAAAGATGTAAAACACAATCTCCCATTTTGAGCATCTTAAGAAACTTCTAGTTAAGCTTTGTGAGGTTTATATCACTCTTATGTTTTGTGATTTACAATGTGAGAGCTTAGTAGTTATTTCCACATATTTGCAATACTAACATTTTTATGACCTAAATATTAATCTATTTTGTAGCCTAGAATTGTGATGATTTTCTTAATAATTTGAATTTTGTTAGTTGTGGCACATACATCCCATGATTTATAGAATCAATACCATATTGTCCACTTTTGTAATGTAATCTATGAGATTATTCTATATTTATTTTTATTAATGACAAAGGAATTGCTTCTATGCAAATGTTCAATACTTTTATTTGCATACATAAAAATATACCTTTATAACATTAGATGTAACTTGAGCACTCACTATGATAATATTAGTTCATAGTTACAAAGTGATATAGCTTTTATAAGAATGAAAGTTACTTCATAATAAATTCCCTTCTTCTAGTGTAAATATTGAATGCACTCATTATTAAGACTTATAGTGACCTATAATGTATGTTTCCCTACAACCATAGAGTTTTCAAATGTGTTTTCATGAGATGAAGAATTAAATTCATCATTCTAAATTATTTCCATCTCTTACTACTTCATTGTATACAAACATGTACACTTATGACATTCCAACATTTTAAAATGAATAAACAAAAATTGTTAGTCATATGACTCACAGGTCTATGAACATTATGAATTGAATCTATTATAAAAAATTCATATGAAGCAAATATAATAATTCAAGAGTTTGAATATAGTTGTATTAAGAATTCTAAAAAAACCTTAGATGTGGCACATGGAGTTAGTATTCACTAGCATTTACTAGGTATGCACCTAATGCAAAATTATTCTATTTCTATTGTATCAAATGTAAATTAACTTTTACCACCATTTGTTAGGTTTGACACATGTGAATAAAGTTTTCAATTTGACCATATCATGAATATCATTGTAATATTCTTTTTAAATTCTATGGCTCTCTCTCATTGTGTCTTTGAAATTATTATAGCTTTGATCCTTTTGAGTTCCTCTTGCTTTAAACCTATTGCCATTCCAAATTGAAATGCACTATTTAGTTCTCTCCCAATCACCTTCAAACCCTCTGTTGGAGCCTAAAATTTCATGCAAATTTTAGTTTCCCATATGTGAAAATTTGATTTTGACACTCAGAAGTAAAGTTGAAAAATCTGCTTATGTAGCTCATTTTGAAAAATCATAACTTTGGATTTGTTTGTTTTTATGCCAAACCACTTTGCAAACATGTTTTTCTAACATATGGGAGTATGTATGCTAGTTTTCAGCTTCATTCGATCTGTTTTGACAAATTTTTTAAAGCAACAAGTTGGAAACTTTTTTAGAAAATCTGCTGTCAGGACAGTGAAATCTGTTAAAGTGGCCTACTTTGAAGGAAAATATCAAGCATCTGAAAAGACATTACGACAAACCAGTTGGTGCTCTTGAATCTCCCTATCTAAAGGTGCATCCATGCCAATTTTTAGAGCTTTAGGACATCATTTGTATTTCTTCAAATTTAGAACCAGATGGGTTTTACCCAGTTTGAAAATTACATTTCCAAAATAGCTGCAATATGGTCAACTTTGATGCTTCATAATTTGCAGAAGAAGAGGATTTATGAAAACCCCATTTTCCTACATGTTTATTTGAGCTAAATGAACCAATCCCCAGGATGACAACTTCTAAAAATAAGATATGATATTTTTACAAAATGGCAAGTGGAGGGTTTCGATTGAGCTTGACAGTGGCAATATTCAGAAAATGCCAAATTAGCAATTTTGAACATTGACAATTTTTGATTTTGAAAAATTCATGCAAAATATTTTAACAAGTAAATTCCCCTATCACAGCTTAACATATTGGTGCATTTTCTTGACTTTTGGAGATCATTCGATCAGCTTTATAGGGTAGTTTTGGAGGCTACCTGACTTGTTTCAACTGCAGTACAAAATGATAGAAAGTGAGATTCTAGCAAGATTCACTTCAAAATTATCACTACAAGCACAAGAAGCATTGAAAATATAAAATGGATGTAATTATCTAGATTCAAGAAAGCAAAGTTGATGGCATAATCTCAATAAAAATTTGGCTGAGCATATTTTGTCACAAAAGGGAAAAGGGAGTAGGTCACTAAGAGGACAATGCTCACTCCTCATTTGAAGAACATTTAAAAAACTCTATTGTTGAAGAAAAGGCGCTTTCATTAACGTGTTTCAACCTGTGGCCCAAAATATTCTTGGGAATTTGCTATTGAACAAAAAATGCAACATGGTGGGTTGAATACTTCTCATTGCAATAAAAGTTTGAGTACAATTTTGTTTTCAGAAAAAGGAATGGAATGACAATATTATAAGGATTGGGCACATAAGAAACATAGCAACTTGCTACTGAACTTGGGATAGGTGACCAAAAGGAGTATGCATTTAAGGATTAGAGCAGCTCCTGCCAGTTGAATTTATCTTGAATGTAGAGAATTTCTTATTTTGTGCATGTTATTGTGAGCACTCTTAAATATTAGAGATAGTTAAGATTGTCTAAAAATTAAATAATATTTCTAGAATCTTCCTGTAGCTGTTTTTGAAATAAAAACATTTAAAAAAAGAGAGTTGTTGTAAAAAGAAGTTTCTAGAATGTAAGAATTTTCCAGAATATTAAAATAGCTAGAAGCTGTTCATAAAAAGAACATTCTAGCTATAGAAGTCTCTAGATTACTAGAAGTTTCCAAGCTCCACTATAAATATGATGTTGTTCATTGCAAACAACACAGTAGTTGTAAATTGTTGGATTGTTTGGAATACAAGTTATACTGTTATATCTTCAGCTGTTGTCTTTGTTTTATGCTCTGTTTTGCCCTATTTTTGTCCTATTTATGACTGTTATTTCATAATTATATTTTTTTGGGCCTATTTTTTACATGGTATCAGAGCTAGATTCAGCTAGAGGTTTAGCTAGAAATTCAACCACAGGTTCAGTTAGAGATTCAGCTAGAAATATTTTGCTAGAGTAATTTGTTTGCAGGGCAGATATGTTGTTGGAAGTGGTTTGTTTGCAACGCTGATATATTGTTGGAGAGATATTTGGCTATAGAGCTATTATATTCCTGGAATAATATTTGTTTGAAGACTGATTTTATTTTGTGGCTAACATGGGCTCTTCAAATGAAGTTTTGCCTATCTTTGATGGAAGTGGTTTTGTAGATTGGAAGATTGCAGTCAAGAATGCTTTGAGAGAAAAAGTTCTATGGAGGATAGTGAATAAAGAAATTGGAGAACCCCAAAATGATAGAGAAAAGGAGTCGTGGAAATGCAAGTTGGAGCAAGCTAGAGGTATTATTGGTAAAGCTTTGAGCCCCAATTTGAATAGAATATTTGTTGATGTTGATAATCCAATAGAGCTGTGGGAGAATTTAGAAAAAGATTATAAAGATGCAGATATTGTTAGCATATTTAGTATAGAAGAAAAAATGATGAATTTAGATCCATCAGATTTTGAAAAAATGTCTGATTACTTCAATGAAGTTACTTTTTTAAATGCTCAGCTAAAAAAAATAGGTGCTAAATATGCAAAAAAATATTTATGAGTTAATTGCAATGGTTGAAAGTAAGCTTCCCCAGCCATATAAGGTATTTAAGGAATCAAGGAAAAGGGTTCTTCAACTAAATCCCAATACCCCCCAGCAAACTTTTGGTCAATTTTGTAAGTCTTTTTTAGATGGAGAAGTTCAACTTATTAAAGAAGGACATATTAAGAAGAATCATGCATATGTAGCTAAAAGTAAATTTTTTAGAAATGATGGAAAAAAGAATTGGAAAGGAAATAATAAATTTCAAAATAATGAAGGTTCTAACTGTTTTTCTAGAAATGATGGTGCAGAAAGAAAACCCATTAGTTGCAGGTATTGTGGGGGTGAGAATCACATGGAGAAATTTTGTTTTAAGAAGAGGGACAATGAAAGGCAGCAATATAAGCCCAAACAAGAAAGGTTTAAGGATGGAAAAAAGGATAAACATAGTTTTGTAGCTATCTCTTTAAAAAGGCAAGAGAAATCAAATGAAGAGGTAATTGCTACACCCAAGAGTAAATATAGTGTTAAGGGGGGATACTTTACTTCAGAATCTAATAAAGAATGGATTTTAGATTTAAGGGCATCATCTCACATGACTGGGGATAGATCTTTGTTTATTGATTTTTATGAAGGGAAGAATTCAGATCAAGAAATTTCTATTGGCAATAAAATGAAACTTCCAGTTTTAGGAACAGGGACTGTTAATGTAACAAATGGGTCTTTGAAAAATGTTTTACTGGTTGAAGGATTGGGGGTGAATCTTATTTCAGTATATAAAATAGTTCAAGCTGGATATGAGTTTGTTGTCACTGTTGATCAAGTTATTGTTAGAGATAAAAAAACTCAAGCAATATAATTGCTACTGGTAGAGTTGACCATGAAGAGAATCTATTTAAATTTGTGTAGTTTGTTGATGATAAATACACACTCTCTCATGATTTTATTGCTCAGATTGATTATATGTCAAAACTTTGGCATGCTAGACTTGGAAATTTAAATTATAGAAAATTACAAGATATGGTTAGAATGGATATGGTTAGAGGATTAACAAAAATTTCTGCTTCTGAAAGTGTGTGTGAAGGATGTGTGTTAGGAAAACATCATCGAGATCCTTTTGATTTAGGTAAAGCATGGAGAGCTAATCATCCGCTGCAACTCATTCATAGTGATTTATGTGAACTAGGCTATCCTTCACTTTCAGGTGTTAGGTACCTTCTCACTTTTATTGATGATTACAGCAGGAGAGTATGGGTTTATTTTCTTGAAAGGAAAAAAGAAGTATTTGAAGTGTTTCAAAAATTTAAGGCATTAGTTGAAAATCAAAGTGGGAAAAGAATTAAATGCTTAAGGATGGATAATGGGGGTGAATATTGCAATTATGCATTTGATTCATTTTGTGAAAATTATGGGATTAAGGTGCAAAGAACAATTCCTTATACTCCTCAACAAAACGGGGTGGCTGAACGAATGAATAGAACTCTTTTAGAAATGGCTCGTTGTATGTTGCATTTTAAAAGTTTGCATAATAAATTTTGGGGTTTGGCTGTTTCTTGTGCTGCACATATTATAAATAGAATCCCCACCAAAGCAATCACCAATATCACCCCTGAAGAAGCATGGAGTGGTAAAAAACCTCACATTGGATATTTTAAGGTATTTGGGTATATTGCTTGGGCACACATTCTTGATGCAAAAAGGGAAAAGCTAGAACCAAAGAGTCATAAGTGTTTGTTTATGGGTTATAGTGAAGAATCAAAGGCTTATATGTTATATGATTTGACAACAAACAAGGTCTTTGTTAGTAGAGATGTGAAGTTTGATGAGCATTCACAACTTACAACCACTCCCTCTCACTCTACAACAACAAATGCTTCTCATTTTTTAGATATTTTAGAAAGAAATGGTGACTACATTGATGAAGATGAGTTGTGCACTTCTACAAATAATGAAAATACTATTGAAAATGAAACAACTAATGCTTGTAATCAGACATTTTCTGCAGGAAGTGATGATGAAGATGATGAATTTTTAGCTAGATAAAAGACAAGGAGTGTTGAAGAAATATATAGGAAAGGCTCAAAGATCCAAGGGAGGAATGGTAGTGCTCTCATGGCCAAAGTATTACAAGTAAATGTCCCAAGATCATATGAGGAAGCTAGAGGGAAGAAAGAATGGGAGCAAGCCATGGAAGAAGAATATGATGCTTTGGTGAAAAATAAAACTTGGGAACTTGTGCCACTTCCTAAAGGTAAGAATGTAATTGGTTGCAAATGGGTTTATAAAACAAAATTTAAATTAGATGGTGCTATAGAAAAATTTAAAGCTAGATTGTTTGCTAAGGGATTCAATCAAAAAGAGGGTGTTGATTATGAAGAAACTTTTGCTCCTGTCATTAAAATGAATACAGTTAGAATTATTATTTCTTTGGCTACAAGTCTTGGGTGGAATATTCATCAAATGGATGTAAAAAATGCTTTCTTAAATGGAGATTTATATGAAGAAATATATATGGATCAGCCACCAATTTTGTAGATCAACAACATCCTAATCTTGTTTGCAGATTAAAGAAGTCACTTTATGGGCTTAAACAAGCACCAAGAGCATGGAATGAGAAGATTGATAGGTATTTTCAGCTTCATGGGTTTAAAAAATGAAAATCAGATCCAAATCTTTATGTAAAGAAAGTGCAAAATGAAATTATTCTTGTTGCAGTTTATGTGGATGATTTACTCATAGCTGGACCAAATATTGGGTTAATTAATGATTTGAAATCAGATCTTAAAGGGGCATTTCATATGAGTGATTTGGGTGAATTAAATTATTTTCTTGGCTTGCAAATTAGTAGGCTTCATGATGGGTTGTTTATTTCTCAATCAAAATATGCTTTGGATCTTTTAGAAAAATTTAAAATGCTTGAATGCAAGGCAGACCCCTACTCCTTTTCAATCTGGAATTAAGCTTACTAAATAATGTATTTCCAAGAAGGTGGATGCTACTTTAGATAGACAGCTTGTTGGTAGCTTGGTTTATCTAACACATTCTAGACCAGACATTTGTTTTGTAGTCAATATGGTATCTAGATTTATGCAGGAACCAAAAGAAACTCATTGGTTGGCTGCCAAAAGGATTTTGCGATACATTCGTGGAACCATTTACTATGGAATACATTATAGTTACAAGTCTTTAGTTTCTTTGATTGGCTTTACAGATTTAGACTGGGGAGGTGATATAGATGATAGGAAATCTACTGGTGGTTATATTTTTTAGCTTGGGTCAGGTCCAATTACATGGAGCAACAAAAAAAAACAACTACATCATTGTCCTCATGTGAAGCAGAATATAGAGTAGCAAAAGAAGCTAGAAAGGAAGCAGTTTGGATTCACAACCTTTTATTTGAGCTTGTTTTTGCATAGAGTTCAGCTACTCCTTTGTATTGTGATAATCAAAGTGCTATCCAAGTTGTAAATAATCTTGTTTTTCATGCTAAAACAAAACACATTGAGATTGATGCTCACTATATTGAGGATCTTGTTCAAGCAAATTTTGTTAATCTCTAATTTTGTCCAAGTGAAGACCAAGCAGCAGACATATTTACTACGAGTATGCTTGAGGCCAAATTTTTGAAATTACGGGGTATGCTAGGCATGATTGAGGTGAACATTAAGGGGGGATAGTCATATAATGTTCCCCTCTCTTTTCAATTTTCTAGCCAATCTTAAGGGGGGATGTTAGAGATAGTTAAGATTGTCTAAAAATAAAAAAATATTTCTAGAATCTTCTTGTAGCTGTTTTTGAAATAAAAACATTTAAAAAAAGAGAGTTGTAAAAATAAGTTTCTAAAATGTAAGAATTTTCCAGAATATTGAAATAGCTAGAAGCTATTCATAAAAAGAACATTCTAGCTATAGAAGTCTCTAGATTACTAGAAGTTTCCAAGCTCCACTATAAATATGAAGCTGTTCATTGCAAATAGCATAGTAGTTGTAAATTGTTAGATTGTTTGGAATACAAGTTAGACTGTTATATCTTCTGCTATTGTCTTTGTTTTATGCTTTGTTTTGCCCTATTTTTTTTCCTGTTTATGACTGTTATTTCATAATTATATTTATTTGGGCATGTTTTTTACATTAAAAGCATGGTTTCCATTATATCCAAGTAGCTGGGACAAGTCACTGAAAGCAGCCTTCAACTACCAAAGCTACATAGATGTTCCTGTATTTGTGTAACGCATCAATTTCGAAGAACAATGTTGATGATTTGATATGCCTTTCTTTGCTAGTGTGATCATAGAGGAAAAGACTATCAAGAGGAAGTGAGGTGGCCATGGGATGCAATCAAGAGGCTGATCAGTAGGCATAATTTTCCCCCCCATCATTGCAGGAGTGTGCTTCTCATAGGATTTTTACACAGAGGAGAATAAATTGGAAAGAAATGATTACCATGAGTCCAGAGATAATCAAGAGATGAGAAACACAATGGAGTAGTGCAATTGTTAGCAATAGTTACTTTTGAAAGGAAAGAACAAGTAGTCCCTTAATCTATGAATATCTTGAAGGCATTTTTCTGCTATATTAGGGAAAAATATAAACCAAAGTGCAAGGCATGAATCATTATTTTCTTATCAATGGGTTGCGCTTTGGGAACGCATCTAGTATGTTATGCATCTCATGTCACTGGAGGTTTTGGATAATGTGGATTCCACTCGAAGCTAAATTCTCCTCTATATCATTTAAAGATTTGTAAAAGCATTGTTTTTGGTCCATTTTGCGAAGAATCATTTTCAAATACAAATCCATGAATTGGTGTGTGAGGGCTAGTTTTGTGTTTTGCTTCTGGAGGATGCCTGGGGAGTGATCTATCAGTGGTACAATGAACCAAGTATCTACAGATCTTGGATGCATATTAGTTTCTTCTCCAAGATGATATGAATAGAAATTATAATGAGCCTAACAGTATGACTTAAGCATTTTTGTGTATGTGATTTAATAAATGCACGTGCATCAATTACTTGAGAAAAAGCTCAGTATCCATAAAAATCTTAGGTGGGTGAGAGACATGGGTTGGTGCAGTTAATCCAAAGACTAGAGAAGAAGGCCTTTTTACTCCTATATAGTATTCTACAAACAACTCTAATGACAATTGAATATGGGGATTTGCATGCTGAAAACACGAGAGAAATGATTTTTGAGATTTTTTACATGTTATTTAATCTTGGACACACTGCATACTGATTGGGAATGTGGCAAATCTTATTGTTCATGGTATGAGCCGAACAAGAAAATTTAGAGACACAATTCAAGCAGTTTCAAATTTTGCAATTTGGAATCATTTGCCTTTGCATTTGCAAGATCAAATGCTATCACATATATGCTTAAGATTCAGAACATAGGGCAGGAAACCCTAAAATGTTGTAGCAAGTGAACACAAGAGAGAGGAAAACGTTCACCATTTAGAAGTATCATTAGAAGATCTTACAATGATAACATATTGAATAGAGGGTATGGTGGTATGTGTTTGGAGATAATGAACCAGATGGACCTGATGAAGGCGGTGGAACCAAACAACAAGATGTGAATATCACCATGAACCTTGATAAAGAATGAAAACCCTAAAATGAGTGATGCAAAGTGAAACCTTATCGACAAGAGATTAAATATCGGCAGGAGTTAATTTTGAGTCCTATCATAATTATATGCATAGAAATGCCATGAGATTGACATCTACTATTGGCATAAGATCTTCAAATCTCTCCGACTATGTGGGTAGAGAATCAAAGTCAAATTAAAGTTTTATCGATGAGAGCTTGTCATACTGATAGTTTGAAGGAGGAAATAAATATTCAAAAGAATTATATCCATACAATATGGGTAAAATCCAAAAGGAATGAAATCACGGGAGTAATAAAATGAGAAATTAATGAGTAAAAGTGAAGGGAGAGAGATGGAGTTTTATCTTCACAAAGTGAAATATATTCACTGAAATATGAAGTATTTTAACAAAGGGAGTTGTGAATAATTATTTTACCCACAGATGCATAAAAGGTGAAGATTTATAAAATATTTAAATTGGGGGGCAAAATAAAATGTTTTCACCATCGGAGTTAGAGGGTGGGTAATTGTTTTTTACCCTAAGAAACATTTTTCTAAACGGGTGAAAATATAAGTGCTAGAGATAATAAGTTAATATTAATCTTCACGGGAAGGCTATGAAGTTAAATTTAAAATATTTAATTTTCCAAAGGAAATTAATTAAATATTTCATTCTGCAGAAAATAATTAAAATAGTGAAGTGCTACATCAGAAGAGATATGAAGGATCACAACTTTTGAAGAAATGATGTATATATGACAAATGAAATCAAAAGAAGATGGGATTAGATTTTAGGAGAAATAAATAGGTTAGGTAGTTGGATAGGGTGAACTGTTGCCGAAATAAATATCATGTTGCACATTGTAAAATCTTTTAAAATTATATAATGGAGAAGAACATACTTATTTGGTGATCCAATTATGGTGTAAATTCTTTTTCAAATTTATTGTAAACATTATCTGGTTGTTTCCAAGGTTGTCATTTCTTGATTATTTAAATTGAAATATCAAGGATAATTTTCAATTTATCAAAGCACACTTGTTGCTCTTGTGTGGTTCAATTAACTAGTTCCTGCAAGACAGGATTAAATCCTTTTGATTAATCACAGTAATTTGGAAAAGGACATTTGGATCATTAAGAAGAATCTGATAATTACACTCTTGCCTATTTATACAAGTTATAAACATAAAAGTGTCATTGTAATAGATCAACCAATTCAGTCCAGTTATACAACCTTAAGTTTGCTTTATTCACATAGGTACACCCGCCTAGGTTTGGCAGCACCTGAAGAGTAGAGGGTCTAAACCATTTGGCCTTGTCTGTTACCCTAAAACATACCAAGAGATTGGCAACCTCTTGAGGTATTTCACCTACATTTTTTAGAGCTAACACCCTCCTCATAAATATCAATTTATAAATATTTGTATGCACAATTTTGTAATACTATAAAAACCCAATTACAATGCAATATAAATAGTGATTTTATTTTACATATACAAATGTTATTCTCTTCTCTCTAACATCAATCTATAAACATTATTATGCAATTTTTTTCATCTGTAATGCATATCTACAAATTACAACACAAACACAATTGTAAATTTGTATTTCTTCATATATATTGTAATAGTTTATTTCTAATAAAAAAAAAAACAAATTGAAATCAAATTAATTTAAAAAATACTTGTGAATTCACAAATCTACTAGCTATCTCACCAAGTAAAAGGATGTTAAGCGACATTAGAAAAACCTAACCATAAATAAAATTAAATTTATATGCACTTATATAAAATTACATACCTGATTGGGAATGTGTAATTAATCTCAAATGGTGGACTTGAACTAGACAAAAGACAATACAATTAATCAAAACAAAAGAACTATACAAAATGAAAAATTTGGATCGTAAGCCCTCTCCCATTTCCTTTTGATCAAGCATCATTCCATTTACTTGAAGTGTTCCTCACCTTTCTTTCTTTTTCCCATTTTTCACCTCTTTCTCTAGCTTTTCGTTTCATAAATATGCAAGTTTTTTGAAAACAGTTCAATGAAATGTCCATTTTATCATAAAACAAATCTTTGATAGATACCTCAATAATGTTTATATGCAGTGATCAAAACTCTATGTATCTAATTTTATGAATCCAACAATATCACCTAGATTGCTCAAAACAATAAAAAACATAACCCCCCACAAAAAAAAATAGAAATTGAAAATAAAACCTTATCCCTTTCATTATTACTATAGATCTGACACACTGCACATTATTGTAGTCCAAGCCTATTTTTCAAACTTCTTCATTTATCATCACCAATAATATCTACAAGAGCATTGTCCCTGCTTAAAATGATGGAAATGGTTCACATCTCTAACAACAATTTCACTTACAACAATCTTGGAGATAAATTTCATTGTAGTGTGGCAATCAATACAAACTCAAAGGTTCTTCACAACTCTAATAGTTGTTCTAGGAGGCATTTTTTACAAGCAAATGCAATTTCCAACTTTTAATTATGGTGGTAGAGAAATAATTATTTTTCCTCCTCTTCCACATCATTGAGTAAATGTCTTGAATCTAGAAAATACCCTATTGCCTTCATCTCCCAAGAAAATTTCTCCAACTTTGCATAAATCTCCTTTGTCTATGGATGTGATATGTCTCCTACACAAAAAGCAAGTACCATTTTATGGGCTTCAATCCAACTACATCCAAGGATATTTTTGATTCCTCTATCTTTCATCAATTTCCTTACCATTTGAGCCTCACCCACCTACCCACTTTTGCATAGATGTTTGAGAGAAGAACATAAGTTGTAGCATTTTCAGGATCCAAATAGAAAAGCAACATCATTGTAAATAATCCTATATTCATATGTGACCTATAGGCACTAAGAAAACACATCCACACAACCATAGGAGGTTTAACTGTAATCTTAATGATAAAGTTTAGGGTTTCCTCAAGATAGCCAACATGGGCAAGAAGGTCAACCATGCACACATAATGATCAACTGTAGGTGTAATGCAGTTTGAGTTACTCATGTGATTGAAATACATACAACCCTCATCCACCAAACTTGCATGGCTGCATGCACATGAAACACAAGAAAAGCTTACAATGTTAGGATATATTCTAGAGTGCTTCATTAATTCAAAGATTCTGATAGCATCATTGTAAAATCCAATTTTTGCATATCCTACAATAATTGCATTCCATAAGATGACATCACTTTTTGGAATTCTACCAAACAGTTCACATGCCTTGTCTATGCTTCCACATTTTGCATACATGTCTACCAGAGCATTTCCAACTATAATATCGGACAAAAAAAATCCTTCCATTACGCTTTGATGGATGTCCATACCTTGTTCCAAAGCTCCCATTTTAGCACAAGTAGGGAGGATGTTGGAAAAGGTTGTAGAGTCTGGTTTTACACGTGCTAATTACATTTGATTGAAATTTTTAAAAGCCTTTTTCAACAAATCCATTTTGTACATATCCTACAATCATCATAATCCATGAAACCACATTTCTTTGGGGCATGTTGTCAAACATTTCACATGCCTCTTCTATGCTTCCACATTTTCCATACATATCTACAAGAGCATTTCCAACTATAATATCTAATAAAACCCCCCTTCCATTATGCTTTGATGGATATCCATACCCTATTCCAAATCTCCCATTTTGGCACATGTAGGGAGTATTCTAGAAAAGGTTGTAGAATTTGGATTTACACCTACTAAATGCATTTTCTTGAATATTTTTATAGAATTTTCAACAAATTCATTTTGTGCATATCCTATAATCATGCCATTCCATGAAACCACATTTATTTTAGGAATTTTGTCAAAAAGTTCAAGGCCTTGTCTATGCTTCCACATTTTTCATACATGTCTACCAAGGAAGTTTCAACTACAGTGTCTAAAAAAAATCCTCTATTCATTATGCTTTGGTGGATGTCCATACCCTGCTCCAAAGCTCCCATGTTGGCATAGGTAGGGAGGATGCTGGAAAAGGTTGTAGAATTTGGATTTATACCTACCAATTCCATTTGATTGAAAATTTCTAAAGCCTTTTCAACAAATCCATTTTGTGCATATCCTATAATCATGGCATTCTATGAAACCACATTTCTTATGGGAATTTTGTCAAACAGTTCATGTGCCTTGTCTATGCTTCCACATTTTGTATACATGTCTACTAGAGCAGTTGCAAATACAATATCTGACAAAATACCCCTATCCTTTATGCTTTCATGGATGTCCATACCTTGTTTTAAATCTCATGTTTTGGCATAGGAAAAGATAATGCTAGGAAAGGTTATGGAATTTGGCTTTACACCCGCCAAAGTGCATTTGTTTGAAAGTTTCTAAAGCCTTTTCAATGAATCTAATTTGTGCATATTCTACAATCATTGCAGTCCATGAGACCCTATTTTTTTCAAGAATTTTGTCAAATAGTTTATGTGCCTTGTCTATGTTTCCACATTTTGGATACATGTCTACTAGGGTTGTTGCAACTACAACATTTGATAAGATTCCTCTTTCCTTTATGCTTTCATAGATATCCATACCCTATTCCAAAGCTCCCCTTTTGGTACAAGAAGGGGGGATGCTAGAAAAGGTTGTGGATTCTAGTTTTACACCTGCCAACTACATTTTCTTGAAAATTTCTAATGGCTTCTCAACAAATCCATTCTATTCATATCCTGCAATCATGGAATTCCATGAAACCACATCTCTTTGTTGTTCTAAGTTAGCAAAAGGTTGTGTTGGAGGGAAAAAATCAACTTTCTAGTCACATTTCCATTAGAAATTATCATATTCCCTATCCTATTCTTAATAAATTCATCAACTATTTCCAACCACAGTCAACCTAATATAAGTGGGTATCCTCCCAAGTTATCCTTTGGTTGTAGGATCATAAAAATCTATTGGATATTTCTAGGATGATCCCTTCAATTTAATAGTTGACTGATCTACCAATAATAGTATTGGTCATTACATTTATGTAATCACCGAAGTCAATTAAAATATTTTGTATGAGGGTTCCATTGATGTGAACTACAACTAGGCTACCAGGGTTTTAATATTTTGGAACAACTACATTTCAAAGCATGATATTCCAAAAAGCTACCAGGGTTTTAATATTTTGGAACAACTACATTTCCAAGCATGATATTAAAAAGCTACCCAATAACTTGGATAGCTTGTGGATCTTCATGTTTTCATTATGGCTTCTTCAAACATAGTTCCTTAATAGTTGTAGTGAAATCTCACACATCTTTAATTTTCTAGAACAAAACATGAATTGCTCCATATAATCTTCAAAGGGTTCATCTTCTTGATTTTTCATCCTAAAGATATCATCTCTCATCATGTCCCTTCTTTGATAGTAGTATTTATATTTCTTCAATAATTTATCTTTCATGGTTCTCCAGTCAAGTATTGTATCTCTCCCTAGTCCCATGAGCCATCTCAAGGAAACATTCTTAAGCATTGTTGGGAAAATATTTAGTTGGTGCACATTTGTGGTATAATCATAACTTTAACAGAGGACATCAATTTAAAATGAGAATGTGTTTGGGTCCTCTATGATGAAACCATAAAAATTTGGTAGGGCATAAGGTGGGATGTTTTCATGGTAGCATGCCTTGCTTGATTAGAAATAAGGAATTGGATGGTAGTGGTTTTAGTAGGCTCCTTGGTTGTTGCATCACTCATCATGGTGTTAGAGTTTTGGTTGTAAGTTGAAGGAATGACTTGATAATGAGGCTCATTTTATTCTTGACTTGAAATAATTAGTGGGGGGGGATTCAAGAAATTATTCCTCAAGAATTAGGGGTTCACTTACCTGTCCTCCTACAACATCTTCTCCTTTTACTGATATCTCTTCTTGATTACTATTATATGGAATAAATCTCCCTAGGGAATATCTTGTTCATCGCAAGAAATGTTTCTATAGCTAATATTCTCCTTCCTACTCAATGTTAGTGAATGGTTTAGTAATTTCACTAATGGCTACAAGTCCTAAGTGTTGAAAATACATTTATAT
The DNA here is from genome assembly GCA_007258455.2 of Sequoia sempervirens. NCBI lineage: Eukaryota > Viridiplantae > Streptophyta > Pinopsida > Cupressales > Cupressaceae > Sequoia > Sequoia sempervirens. The sequence goes on from VDFB02193867.1 coordinate 686,012,379, forward strand.
TCTAGGAAAGTGTAAGAAAAACAATTCAAGACCCATAAATACTAGATCTTGACACCATCCCTAAAAATGACACAAAAATATTGAGCACCTTCAATGGTCAACAAATTTGGTGTAACAAAGGTGTGAACAAGACTCAAGTCATATCAATATCCCACATCAAGCAATCTACTTAGTACATTGTGCTTCATTTATCATGCCAAATATAGGGATGTATTCTTCTTGAATGGTAACAATACTGTATGTAAGACTAAAGAATTATGTAGCTTAACTCAAATAATTGTATAAAGTAGGAAAATAAGCTTTACAAATTTTATGAGATTCAAACAAGAATTGCATAACAATCGCTATGAAGATATTGTCGTTGGTACATGTTAATAGTTTCCTTATTAATAACATTAAACTAACTATAAAAAATAAATCTAGGTAAGATATCTAAAATCATGAACTGATAGAATTAAAGCATGGTTGCAGTTCACCTCAAGGGGGCCCTAGCTTGAATCAACAACACCTCTTTTCTACTTTACATAATATTAACTAAATCAGATCCTCCCATAATACATCACATGAGATTAAATAAAATAGAAAATCTATCTTCAAATTATCTACTCAGAAAAATAATACAATCTTGTAGGAAAAAACTCTCTATTGAGATATGTTAAATCTTCAGAATATATACCGACTCTTTCTTTTACAAACTTATTGGATTCTTAACAACTATCATACACTTGTCTACACACTCCCTATGATATAGGAGGAGGACGTCCTTATTTAAGAGAAAAAAAGTAGAATATTAAGTGAGATTAAGCCTAAATAAGAACATTCCTATTATAACATTCCAGCTATTGTATAGGAGGAATCAATTTGTCAGAAAAATGAAGATGAGTGGCATAGACCATTCAATTCTTGCTCGGTCCTTGCTGAAGAAGTGCTATTATGTTTGCCACTTATTAGTCACCCTTCTCTTCTTTGTTGATTTTTCTCCTTAACTTGTGTAGAAGTTATCATTGCTTGAACAATTATCAACAATTGTGGTCCCTAGCTTTGGGCACTCATAACTTTGGTTGAATGCACCTCCAACTTTGGTTATAGACAAGCTACAACCTTAGTTGTGGGTTTTATTTCTTACTTGCTACATGTAGAAGTTAGCTTCTATAATATTTATACTCTAAAATCATTATAAAAAAAACAATATGCTATAATATGTTGAAAATAATTAAATTAAGACATAAAAATTCATTAAATCATCATGCATCTAATATATTATTTTTACTCAAATAATGAAAATTCTTAAGTATATGATGGAATGATATTTTGGAAATGTCTTTGAAACAAGAAATTAAAGCAATAAATGGGGAAAATTATAGAACCCATTATGCTCAATTTGAGGTTTGTATGTGTTTGATTTCATTTTGATTCTTAATTCCTTTTTCATTTGCATGCATACAATAAGGACTATGAAATATAAAGGATGGCGCAAAAGCTAATGCTCTAAGATTCTATGAGATTTGAATTCAAAACTCTAGAATGATTCTCCAAAAATATGTTAGTATTCCAATGCTCCAAAGTGCTAGGATTGCAAACCAAAAGTAAAAAAATGCAAGAGAGAATTCTTGTATGTTGTGTGTGGTTGTAAAATTAGAGCAAAGGGGATCCTTTTATAGATTTTTGAGGATTCTAATAATATTTTGTGAGGGAGAAATTAGAAAAAACTAAGGATAGGGTATCCTAACATTTAATTTTTGGAGAAAAAGGAAGGGGCTCACACATGTGGTTGTATTTTTACTCTATCTCAAGGAGGATTAGATCAAAATGAGAGGATGAATGGGTGGGTGGAAATAAGTTTATTGGAAGTTCTTTTAGTTGATTTTGGATCATTATTTGTAAGATATGAAAATATAGGGTAAGGGTAGTCCACACATGAGAGACAATGAAAAGGCCTTTCATTTTGGAGCAATGGATAAATTTGACCTTGCTAATAGAGACAAGGACAACTTAAGTGTGAAGGAAAATAGGATAGGAGAAAAAATAATGGAGAGGAGTAAGGATAAAATAGGGATAATAAATAAGGTTAGGAAGGGCTCAAGGCACATGAAAAGGGGAAAACTAATGAGATGAAAAAAATAAGGGCTATAAAGAGGTAAAAAGGACAAGCAAAGGAAAACACTAATATGAGTACAAAACATAGTAAAATGATTTGTAGGGTATTCAATATGTGTGACTATTAAGTTCCTTTTTGATTTATGCATATTCAACAAAGTGATTGCTTAATAGAAATTGAAGACTTTAGTTGTTACAAAATATTCTTACAAAGGCATAATTCCCACACACAAACTATGGACACAACTAAATAGTCACCAATCACTATAATGATACACCAATGTGGTAAAAGGGTCAAACACCATAATAGGATGTACAACTATCATGAACAAGAGAATAATATTCAATAATAAAGAAATATGCATTGCCTTAATGTCCTAGAATCTTATTAGTTATATGAGAGCATTACCTTAGACATGGTTATTTTATATATTTGTTTAATTGTTGCAACATAACAAAACCATGTATACATATTGATTGTAATTTATAGTTAAATTCACTTTTCCCATCAATATATTTTAATAGAGAAACTTGGGATGTGAAATATATGTTTTTACATTGTACTTATAGTGGTCCATGAGAATCTAAAAAATAATATAATGTTATTGTAGACACTAAAAAATGTCCCAATCAATTTCATGCACTTGATTTATTAACATCATTTCCTCTTTAATCCATCCTCTTTTCACTTAGTTAATTTAATTAGCCTAGATAACTAATTATTTGCATCATTTTCATCTATTTGGACTAATTAATTTAATTGGGTTAATTCATCCCTTTTCACACTAACATTTCATCTCATTACATTAAATAAATCAAAATATTTAATTTAATATCCCAAGTCATCTTATTTAATTAGATAACCCTAAGTTATTTAATTAAATATCATTTCACCTCTCCTCTATTTATTAAATCATCGAATTTAATAAATATCTCTTTAATTCTTCTAATTCCCTAATTGCGTAAATTAAACCTTGTTTAATTAGTAATTAAACTAATTTTCCTCTAAGCAAAGGGAATATTCCCATGGAATATTCTTTATCCTTTTTGCACAATTAAAAATTTGTTTTAATTTGTAAAATACCCTTTTTCATCACCCAAAAGGAATATTATTTCTCCTCCAATCAACTCACTTGGCTTCTTGGACAAGCTAAACCTTCAACCTCTTTAGCAAGTTACCTTTGACCTATGTGAGTAGGTCAAAAGTGTGTTTGTTTGAGGCAAGTGTGAGCCCTTGATTAAATTTCATCATGAATCCATGATCCATGCCTCTCATCCCCTTCATCTTGAACCGTTGATTAAGTTTCTGATCTCAACTACCCATTCCTCATTTGCTCTCCTATAAATAGATCACTATTTAGAGACAAATGGATCTATCTTTCAATTGCAAACTTATGTTGTTGAATTTACTCACATACACACTCATCTTTTACTCACTATTTAGCCTATTTTAGTTCATTTTGATTGCATAATAGCTTAGAGAATCCATTAATGGATTCCATTCATCCATCTTAGTTTATAAATAAATTAGGGTTTTCATCTTTTAGCACAATTTTAGATTAGATTAGCTTAGCAATTACATAATTAGATCATTTGTAGCATAAAATCATGGTAACCTAGCTTGCATCATGTTCATTTTAGCAGAAATTAGGTTTTCATACATCAATCACTATGGTTTCATTGATTCTCTTCCATAGAATCAACTAAAACAAACTCACTAATCACAGGATTGGGAAAGGGTCTTTGTTCCACATCAACGCGACACCAATTCCACAACAAGATAAGTTTTAGATGGATTAGAATAGATGTTTTGAAATATTTCATAATTTAGTATGTTAGGTTTTGATGCAATATTTAATTTCAATTATGTTTGATTGATATTGTTGAGATTCAAGTATTGGTGGCTCCGTTATGTTTGATTCTTCATGGATCAAGCATAATTCAGCCCATACTGGTATTTTTGCATCACATTCTAGCACTAGAGGGAGGGGAAAATGATCATTTAACTATTTTTTAGCTTGAATTCCATGTTCATGTTGTTTTGCAGGTTGCAGTGACACTCAAACCACAAACAATGATGCTATTTGAATAGCGTCGCCATATAGCGATGCCCAATCAGTTTGAAATAGTGACACACATTTAATTTACCAACACTGATTTAAATTTAGCGACGCGTATTTAATTTGAAGATATCGTGAAATGAAAATGATGACGCTCAAACTCACTAGATTGACACTTTCAAATTCCAAACAATGACACCATCATTAGCAGTGATGCCCATCAAAAATAGTGATGCAATCATGCTCACTAGTCTTATTGCAGAGAAATGCCCATTTTCACTAGATCAATGCCCAAATCTCAAACTGCAATGCTATCATGTTCATCAACACTTAACTAGGGTAAGAAAATTTACCTTTGTTTTTTCGACATGTGATTTAATTTATTTAGCTTATTTGATCACTGATGAATTTCTAACTATGTTTTCATCATTAGACTAATAGGGTTTTGTAGGGTTTAAAGGCATGGAGTGAAAGTGAAGAAATTCTCTTCTATCTTAAAATTCTATAATTGTAACAAGCGTTCAATGCTTTAGGGAAATTATAACCCAATATCATGCTTTCTACTTTTAGCTTTAGGAAACACACTAGAGTTCAATTGGGTTTAAAATGAACATTCAAAGTTGGATAAAATTGAACCCTCATATCACATCTTTCAATTGGGCTTAAAATTGAACAAGGAAAACTCATCTTTCAATTGGTGCTTAAAATAAATTCATCATTGCTTTCAAAGGTTAAAATTGACAACTGTTTTCTATGTTTTGTGACTTTCAATTTTTTTGGTGAATGCATATGCAGTTCTCTCATGTCGTTTGGCGATCTTAAGAAACAAAAACATTCTCTAACACTTTGCAAAATCACTCACATCTCTCAATTTGGGTTTAAAATTGAACAACCATGCTAGTGCGAGAAAAGGCATATCATGCATTCTCTCTTTGTTCATGCAAACAAAGATGATTGAACTATGGATGTAGTTACTCACTATTTTTCAAGTTTAGAGGGATTTCCTTGGTGGGAAAAATTACTCACCAGAAGGGAATGACCCAAGTGGTAACGGGCATAAACCAAGCTCTTCCAAACAACTATATAAATTTGTGGTTCCCATGAAAATTGTAAACAATGGGAAGTAGTACATGATAGCTTTCCTCCAGTATCTTTATGATGTGTAAATCCCTTGTTCTAAGGGTTGGGAGACCTCTCACAATGAGTTTATCATTGCACCCCCTAAACTGGATGCCCTTATTATGAACCTTTTTGTAGAAGCCAAAAATACCTAATATTTGTTGATGTCAGGAGGTCCGACCTTTGAAGCTGTCCCACATACTTGCAATTCTCAGTAGAGATGAAGAGTTTGTCATGGGAGATTCATGAGAACTCGAAGCTTGGCTGACCTGTAGAAGTGAGTGTCATGGAGGGGATCCAGTGTGGTCAAGCTTCTAATCATCCACTATGAATAAACGCAATTGGAGAAATCAAAGTGGGAATTCAACAAATATAGCCATTTATATCCTAGGGATGTAATGATTGTGAGTCAGTTTAACACTTTTCTTGATTTCAAAATGATCCAAAAACAAATATTCACTATCCAAATTTCAAAAACTTTGGCTCCAATATGGACTTTTTGAGTTAGCCTTGATATTACTGCTTGTCATAAGGATTTATCCTTAATGATTTCCAAATATCTTGACATTAATCTCAAACCCATATTTACCAAAGACAACATAGAAAATTATGACTTTAACCTCATGATTTTCACAAAATGGACATTCTAAAAGTTATGATGTTTTTGACATAAACATTTAGTTTCGAAACATAATCAAATACAAGTGTTTGTGGTAAAATGAATTCACTGAAGCAAAGATAAATTGACAAATGAACCCCACATGACTATTTGGAAACTGATTTCTCCCATTAAACAACTTGATCTTCTAGGTGCTATAATTCAGCCAAACTTTGAACTTATAAATGGTGAACAAATAGATCTCATTAGCAATTTGAGAACCCTCACTTTTGAAAACAAGGAAACAAACACATAGTGGAGAAACACAACAACCATTCTAGACGAAGAAGAGGAAAGTGCCAATATTGAGGCTAGAAGTCCCCTATTACCACCACCCGCATGTCAATAAATATCTTCCTTTCTTCCATACACTTAAACTGTTTTCACATGATCTCACAAAAAATCAAGATCCCTAAGCAAAGATCTATAGGTCCTCATTTTAGACTGACATAGTACTCCAAAAGCTTTCAAAAAAACACCTTTTTGTGCTTCACAAAAATAGAAACAAATTAGTAGAAATTTTTTATGGATACGCTTCATGGTATAGTCCAGAATTATATGCATTCTTTTAGAGTCAACATCCTGATCTTTTCACATGATACCAAACTCCCATAAATGATTCATCAAATAGTCAAAATATGTAGGGGAAAATCTCCAACGCTCCATTTCAAACATAGGAATCGTAGAACAAGGTATAGTAAAAAATAGGCTTCAATATTTTAGGTCAACATTGGGTTAAACATTTCACTCACCCCTTCATCAAATTCCATCCTTCACCTCATCTATCTTTGCAAAATTTCAAATACACCAACACTTTGGGACTTAAACATCAAACCAACTTGCTAACTTAGCTACTTTATATGTGAAATGTATCCTTTTCCATGCACTTAGTTGAGATAGTTATCATATTTGAACTAGTTTATCTTGAAGGTTACAAGTCTACCCTAAAGATTTCTAATTTCATTAGCATCCTTTATTCCAACATTAAACTCAAGTTAAAAGTGTTGTCCCAAAATGCTTGCAAAGATCACTTACCACATCACCCATCTTTTCACCCCCCATTATCATCATTTCTCCCAAAAGACTTAGAGTGTCCCTTTTACCTAGGCTTGAGTAAACTAGAGACTTCAAACATTACAAGACTCAACACAACTCTCCCATAGATGACACAAAATTTATGGTAAAGATGAGATCACAACACAAGAGAATCGTGAAGAAAACCAAAGTTACATTTACCTCAAGTTCAATCCAAATCCTTTAGAATTTGATCGTAGAAGTCATGTTACACCCTCACAACAACCATCATCTCCTTCAGGACCATATGAAATTGAAGGAATCACAAATAACCCATTTGAGCTCACTAGGGAAGAAATTTTGGAATATCAATCCTTTAACAGTGTATCTCCTATCTCCATGAAATTTGTAGCATAGAGTTTAACTCAAGATTTCACAACTCCATCACAAGGGCTAAATCATACTTACATACCTAGTCTTGCAACTAGATTTGCTAAATATTTTGGTCACACTTCACCATTTGAAAATAGTACACCTAGAGGTACTCTTGAAACTAATCCTCCACCTCCCACCACCATTTGGACACCTATCTTTGGTGCTCCTCTCATTCCCAAAGATCCAAAATAGCTACACACTCTATTTGAACTTTTCTATTCCACCACCACTTTGATATTTTGGGGAAACCCTTCTTCATCCACACCTATGAGAACCACAAGTATGCCTACCATCACACAAAGCAATATAGACCAAAAATATTAAAACAAAACACAAGGGCATGTTAATACCATATCATAGAATCAACCCTCAACACAAATAGGGACATATTTATCCAACCCTCTGGTGGGTTCATCCATTCCATCTACCATTAGCACATCATCCACTATCAATCTGCCTTAAAACAATCCCTTGGTTACAAGTTCTATCAATCCTAGGAGTACCTTAATCACAAATCCTTTGTTTACATCTTTTGCACAAGTCAATCCTCAAAACATAGGACAAGGGAATCTTTTCATTCAGTGGACTCAAGGTCCTAGTGTGTCATTTCCATTACAAAACTTAACAACAACATCATTTCCAACAATTCCCTTTTCTATGCCAAATAAATTAGGACCTCAAACATACATTCCTCCACCTCATTCTACCATATTACAAGGATTATTAAACCAAGGGAACCCTCCATCTTTCACCAAAAATCCACATCTCAACAACCACTTGATCCCACATTGCAAGGACATACCTTAGCTCTACAACAAGCACAAAAAACTTATCAACAAGCCATACAACAATACAACCAACAACAAGAACAACAAGCAGCCTTAGCACAACAACAACATCAAGCTCAACAAGCAGCACTAGCACAACAACAACATCAATATCAACAACTAGCCTTAGTACAACAACAACAACAACAAGCAGCCATTGCACAGCAAGCCATGCAATGGAAACAAGCAACTTTACTAGCATAACAACAATAACAGGCCCAACAACAAGCCCTAATGGTGAAACAACAATAGCAAGCTCAACAACAAGCCTTACTAGCTCAAAAATATGCCCAACAATAACAACAAGGTTCCTATTATAACATCATCAACTCAAATGCATTAGGAACACATTCATCACTTTCACAAAATCTCACACCTTCATACACCCCATATAACTCATCTCTCATCCCATCATATGTTCCTCCATCCAATCCACAAGATGATCTAGCATCAAAATTGAAAGCACTCTCACAAGAAATACAGGACCTTCGCATGGAAAAGAAAAAGAAGCCTCATAAATAGAACTTGTGTCTTTACCCATTTGATTGAAACATAGCCATGATACCATTCCCTCCTAGTTTTGAAATCCAAAAGTTTGACAAATATAGAGGGAGAGGAATTCATGTTGACCATATCAAATAATTTAACATCATGTGCATGGAAGTGGCTTACAATGATTCATATCTAATGTGCCTCTTCCCTCAAAGTTTAATAGGTACTGCTATGGATTAATTTTCTCATTTGTCTCCTAGTATCAAAACTTTTCAAGAAATCACTAACAAATTCATCGATCATTTCTTCAATCTTGACATGGACGTTAGTTTAGAAGAGTTGTACACTCTTAAAAAAAATCCAAGAGAAACCTTTGCTAATTCTTACAATGATGGAGACAAAGAGCTAGTAAAAGCAAGTGGCCTCTTCCTGACGAACAACAAGTGGGGATCATTATAGCCAACCTTGATCCAAATCTATCATTCCACTTTAAAATGCAATGTATCACATCATATGACGAGCTTGTTCCAAGAGACCTTAACATTGAAAGAGCCCTAATCTCACGAGGAAATACTCAAGCATACAAAGACAACCATCCTTCAACTAGTTCAAATGAGAAACCTTGTGTATGGACTAAGAACAAAAATGTAAAAATGATAGCGTAGTAGATGCTAGGGTCATACTAAGTTCTCCTAGACCCAATAACAATCAAGTTGCTAACATCCAACCACCTGTGCAACAAATGGTACCACCTTAGAATAATTAGATCAGTAACAACAACATGCAACTGAGGAAAACCATTAATAGGAACAACTATCCCAAACACAAGTACACACAGTTATCAGAACACATTGAGAAAATAATGAAGAAATTGGTAGAGTCAAATTTGATAACACTTCCTAACTTTGAAAATTACCAAGAACCGCAAGAGAAGCCATCCTAGTATGATGAGCGTGATCTTTGAAACTTTCATAAAATCAAAGGAAATAAAATAGAAAACTACATGAAACTCAAGAACATCATCCAATATCTCATAGAGAACAATACCATATCTATTGAGGTACTAGCTGGGAACTAGGATCTCAAGATATACAAGACCCCTATGCCTGATCATGCAAAGCAAACAAAAAAGGAAAAGCTAAGGATTACACCAATGTACATAATTCCTATTCCAATGTAGCTGCCTCTTATGATAGCATCATTACTATTGTCACCATCAAGGGAGCTAGTACAAAATGTGGAGTCACCACACAACATGTCAAAATAACCATTCAAGGAGTTGTCCCAACTCAATCTAGGACACGACCTACTTTTTCCGCATGCTTAAACAAACCCTCGCTTAGATATCAATCTTAGAACTCTTAAAGCTATCTTTTGCACACAGGGAAATATTAGAAAAATCCTTGTCTGAGTCATCCGTTCCTAAGAACATTGATACCAATCAGTTTCAAGCTATGGTAGGGAATATAACCAACAATATTCTCACCTTCTCCAAGCAAGATATACCATCAAAACCATATCATAACCATGCTTTACACCTTGAGGTTGTCACTCATAAAAATAAAATTCAAAAGAATCTTGGTAGATGGAGGTGTTGGTTTGAATATTTGTACCTTGTAGTTAATCAAGCATCTAGGCTATTCAGAAGATACCATTTAGAAGATAAAGAGTACTACCATCAGAGCATATGATGACCAAGAATGGGTATCAAAAGGAATCATTGCACTCCCTATCCAAGTGGGACCTCTTATTGCAGAAACTACATGTCAAGTACTTGATCTTGATCTTCCCTATAACATACTAATTGGCCGACCTTAGATCCATGCTTTGAAAGATATAGCCTCACCTATCATCAATGTGCAAAGTTTCCTTTTGAAGGGAGAGAAATCACTATCCATGGAGATCGTGAGGCTTTCTACTAATACAAAATCCTTGAGGCCAAGTTCTATTTGATCCCACAAATACCCAAAAATGATGAAGGACCTACGCCATCAAGCTCATTTGTTGACCCATCATCCTTAATCTCTACCTCAACATCAAATATACCCATTGTAAAAAGCATACCCGATGTTAAAGAAGTAATCCAAGATGATGGTTGTGGAAGCTACAAAATATTGAAAGACACCTTTGTCATAGGAGAATTACCTATTTCTCCTCACTATTACGGGAAACCAACATCTAGCACCAAAGAACCATAAACAATCAAGACAGTAGCTCCTACCTTCAACAAGTGGGGAGACCTGAATCAAGAAGAATTCAATAAGCAAGACATCTCTAAACTCCTCTATCAATATGAACGACCTATTCTTGTTCTTCCCATGGAAGATGACAACAAAGGTCTACAACTAATGCATATTATGGGGTATAACAAGAATGAGAAACTAGGATAGAATGAAAATCATTTACTAGAACCTATTGTGCTTGAGAAATGACTAAAGAATATTGGCTTAGGTTGTACTACTAGGAAGGTCACACTTATTGGAAAAGGTATTGATACTAAAAAAGTTGAGGCTTCCTCTTTGTCACCTACATTGCATGATACAACCTTAGATGACTTTCCCCTTGATGTTGTTGACCTATTTGAGAACACCCTCTTCATGATATCCATAGAATCCTTTGTCTCAAATAACCAACCAACTAAAATACACCTAGTATACCTGCAAATCATTGACATGGACCAACAAGGACCATTGGTCCTAGATTAATTTGAAAACGATGAAGTGATCTCAAAATTCATGGGACTCCGAGACAACTAATCATGGGCTGATCACAAAGAAGGCTTTGACATAGAGCTCGATACAGGGGCATACCATGGGGATACAATTGAATCCTTTAGTCACAAAATAAATGAAATGCAATTAACATGCAAATACTTGAGTGAAAACCACCCAGTGGAAATCTCTGGTCCCAAAATAGTAAAAAAAAAAGGATGCATATGATGGTGAAAACTTATTTGAGGCACCCAATGATGAATGATTCAATCTCCCCCTTAGTACCATGCATCTAGAAAACTCAGCGGTACTAGCAGAAAATGATACTCCAATCAATGTGGGAACAAAAGAAGCACCTAAGATCACTTTTTATGTTGAATCATTGTTGGATGGAGAACAAAAGAACCTTGCAACATTCCTTAAACAGAGGAGATAATTTTGCATGGTCATCTACATATATGTCAAGCCTTGATTAAGAAGTGGTTTTATATCACTTAGCTATTTATCCCAACACCAAACTAGTCAAGCATAAATTAAGGAAGATGCACCCTCAGATAGCACTCTTGGTTAAACTAGAACTCCAAAATCTTCTTGACATTGGATTCATCCGACCGATAGATCATCCTGATTGGGTTTCAAACTTGGTACCAATCTCAAAACCAATTGGGGGCATCAAAATATACATTGATTTCAGAGATTTGAACAAGGCATGTCTGAAGGATGATTTCCCTCTTCCCAACATCAATCTCATTGTGGATTTGATAGCTGGGCATGAAATGTTGTTGCTCATGGGTGGATTTTTAGGCTACAATCAAATCATAATTTCCAAAGAGGATCAACATAAAACTTCCTTTACTTGTCCATAGGAAACCTACTACTAGAATGTGATGCCATTTGGGTTGAAGAATGCAGGAGCTACCTATCAAATAGCAATGACCCTCATCTTCCATGACATGATCCACATAATAGTTGAAGATTATGTGGATGATATTTTGGAAAAATCAAAGAAGAGAAGTGAGCACATAAAAGTCCTAGGACTTATCTTTGATAGACTTGAAGAATACAAGGTATGACTGAATCCAAAAAAGTGTGTGTTCGGGTCACATAAGGAAAACTCCTTGTCTTTATCATTTCAAAAAGAGGGATAGAAATTGATCCAGCAAAGGTAAAAACCTTCCTAGACATGGAACTGCCATAGACATTGAAACAAATGAGAGAATTACAAGGAAGGTTGGAGTCCATCAAAAGGTTCATAGCCTAACTATTAGATAAGATTCATCCCTTTTCACATCTTCTTCATAAAGGGATAACCTATAAATGGGATGACAAATGTGATAAATCTTTCCAACAAATCAAGGATTATCTATTAACACCTCTAGTGCTCATGCTGTCGATACCAAACAAGCCATTGATCCTATACATCTCAACCACACTAGTAGCTCTAGGAGATCTTTTAGCACAACATGATGAGAACGGAAAGGAAAGAGCCATATACTATATTAGCAGGACCTTGGTAGGATATGAGATGAACTATTCACCCATTGAGAAAGCATTCCTAGAGGTAGTTTTTTCTTCACAAAAGTTCAGGCATTACATGTTTTCACACTAAATCAAGCTCATCGCAAAGATTGATCAATTAAAATATTTATTATCCAAAGCAACCCTCATGGGACGAATGGATAAATGGGTAATGATCTTGATAGAGTTTGACATAGAGTATGTGGAGTGCAAGGAAATCAAAGGAAAAGTGATTGCAGACCATCTAGAAGAAGCACCCATCTATGATGAGAACCCTTTAAGAACCAAATTCCCTAAAAAAATTGTGTTCCTTATTGATCTCATAGCTCAGTGGAAGATGTACTTTGATGGATCATTCACACAACATGGATCATGATTAGACATTCTTTCATCACCCCCCAAGGTGATTGCATTCCAAAACCATACATGCTATCATTCACATGTACGAATAACATTGTTGAGTATGAAGTCTACAAGAGATGAAAGTCTATGGAGACTCTCAACTAGTTATCAACCAAGTAAATGATGACTATCAAACTATAGATGACAAGCTCACCCCTTACAAGTAGATGGTGGAGAATCTTAAAGATATTTTTATTGACATAAATTTTGAATTGATTCCTCCCATGAATAATAGAGTAGAAGATACCATAGCAACAATCAAATCACTACTATAAATGTCGAACATCCTCCAATGTGAATTCTTGGTAGAACAAATTCTTGTACCAACTTTTGAAATCATTGAATCTGAATTCACATGTGTCATTGTTGGTCTTGGATCCCTATGGTACCTGCTAGTTTGGTATGCAACCGACATGTTTTTGACCTTATAGAGGTTATATTTGCATACTTGGTGACTTTGTGAAGTGAAACAATAATATAACTAGTGTTGTCACAACTTATGAGAAGGATACAAACAAGAAGTTCTAGAGAATTTGAATTTTTGCAGTTGTCACCACCCAAAAGACAAGGCAGAACAACAAAAAGAGTACCTCCTTCCAAGAGAGTCTAGTCTACACCACCTGGTGTTAGGCCAGAGTCAGTGTTTTCACGACCAAGGAGAAGAGGAAGACCATCCAAAAAATAGAG